>CAJQZJ010032563.1:1110633-1185785 GCA_907164525.1 Lophiomys imhausi
AATATATATTTACCTATTATTATAAATCAGTTATATTTGGTTCATAGTGGTAATTTTTATAATATCCTCATAAACTTTTAAAAACCTTTAATATTTTTTAAAAAATGGGACATTGAAGATGTGGGGGAAAGGCTAAGTTGGTAAACTTAGTCAAAGGACTTCAGTTCAATCAACAGTTTGATTGGGTAGAGATGTGGGGAAAAGGCTCAATTGGTAATCTTAGCAAGAGGACTTCAGTCCAAGCAAAGGCTGGGCTGATGTGTACATATGAATCCCCTATCCTGGGAAAGTAGAGGTAGAAGGATCTTTGAGTTCTATTGGCCATTTGCTTCTGCTAAATCCACAAGATCATGCATGATTCAGTGGGACACTGTCTCAAAATTTAATTAGAGAGTAATAGAGTTGGAGAATGACTGACCGACAGATAAACACACATAAAGACACACACACACACACACACACACACCATTGAATAAAATGAAATATTACCCTGTCTTATCAATGGGACTAGATATGGTACAAAACATTCATATTCTTAAAAAAAACTATTATATTGAAAATTGTTAGCAAGCTATATCTCAATAAAAGAAAAAGCTTTGAAATATTATTTAAGATTCAAAGGAACTTGATACACCATTTTTAACTGACCTTTGAACTGCCTATGTAGAATGTTTTTCAAAGCTTTTCATCATATGCTGTGGCTGAGAAATGAAGATAAAGGGGAGGGAATCCTTAAACAACAATGAAAGATTGTTAGAGGTAGACCTAAGTAGGTGAAAGAAATGAAAATGTGAATTAAATATAAGAGTGTATATGTGTGTTCAAATACTTTTCTGTCTGTCAGTTGGTCCCTATAGATTATAATCCATTCCTTCTATTCTTTCTTCCTGTGTTTGTTGAATCAATTGAAAATTAAGATTGTAGGATGTACCTTACAAGGATATCGAGAAGATTAATTGAATCATTATTTGTAAATGCTTGAATGAATAGAACCAAATCTCAAAGTGAGGTCTTTGTCTTCTTTAATTAAGGACAAATTAATTGAACATGAAACAACATATTTGCCTTGAGTAACCAAAGTGTGCAGAGATGTAAGTGGTTTAAATGGAGTACAACACTTAGATTTCTTCTTTACTTGGTGATTGTCTAGTACTCTCAGGCTTCTGCTTACTTTTAGAAGTTTATAGTAAGTTTATACATTAAATATAATGAGTATTGTTCATGGTCATGTTTAAGAACAATGATTTCATTTTCCCCTAAATGTTTTATTTCTTCTTTTTTAAATCTCTGGCTCTGTCTTACACTAACAGAATTTACATGAAGACTTAGGATACCAGAGAGCCATATCTGAAAGATATTGTATTGGACTAGTATCTCAGAACAGTGGGAAACAGGGGAAAGCAGGCAGAAATATTAAGATTGGAAAAAGGATACACACCATATGATATTGCTCAACTTAGAATGGTATACCATTTTAAATTTGCTTACTCATTCAGGCAATATGAATGGTATATGCCAGTGTAGTTTATCAGCACAAACTCTTACACCATGTGCATATAAAAATGACCAATATCATTTAGAAAACAAAGCCTCGTGTTTTTAAAGATAGAATATTCTATAACTGGAATAAGTGAAATTCAGAAGACTATTCAAAGTCAGATATTCAAAACTGCTATAATTCTAGAAGATTTATTATAGATATGTTTTTTGTGTTCTATGAGTTTCACATATGTCCTTGCTGATAGACACAAGAATTGTCAAATTTAAGTCTAGCCATCCTGGATGGCTCAAAATGGTGGATTATTTCATAGAACTCCCTAACTGATAGGTACTTAGCTCCATCTTTATGCATACCCAAAGCTTAAAATATGACAATAAAGGTGATGAGAAGGCACATATGAGCAAATGTTTCATTTAAAGAGAAAATGAATGCTCTAAGAAAAACTGTAGCTATTAAAATTTACTCAATCAGTTCAAGGGACAATTTTATGGCTATTTTTATTTTCGAGATTATAATATAATTACATTTTCCCCGTCACATGTCACATTCCTACCTCCCAATCCTCCCATATACTCCTCTTCATTTTCCCTCAAATGCGTGGCCTTTTTTTTCCACTAATTGATGTAGTAAGTTCTCTCTCTCTCTCTCTCTCTCTCTCTCTCTCTCTCTCCTCTCTCTTAAAAGAAACCAGTGCAATAAGATTTGAAATGGTTCCAAACTGTTGGACTTATATCAAGGACTTTAAAATTTACAGGATATAATTAGTTGTAATTCACTCTATTTTAGTGGCTAAAATTAAAGAGATTAAGGCATTCATGACAGATAAGATAACAAGTATATTATTGATTTATTAGTCTCATCATCCAGTTATTTATTGGAGATCTCTCTGATTTTACATTTTGGGCACTTACCACTATAATGCCACTTTAAGAACTGCCTTGGCAGTATTCCAGAAACTCTGAAAAATTGTGATGTTTTCATTTGATTCTAATAATTCCTTAATGTTTTTTTACTTAGCTCTTCAATGGTCCACTGTTCAGTTAACATTCTCCAAGTATTGTGTAGTTTCTGTGGTTTCTTCTGCTGTTAAATTCTAGTTTTATTCCATTTTATTCTAATAAAATGTTGGAATTATTTTGAAAAAAAAACTTCCTCTGTTTCAACCTATGTAGTACATATATTATGAGTGATAAAAAAGACATTCTTGGGTCATGTTTTGGGGAACCCATAATTTATCAAAATTTAAAGCTTCAATATCGATAATTTTTTGCAATGTTATGTCTTGCTTGCATGCATACAGAACATCAAAGCTAAACAAACTAGAGCTGCCTTTCAGTGCTTCTTTTAAAACTAAATCAGAAAAATTTAAAAAGTATTTTTATTATAACTTTATTCAACTTTTTCTTGATCTTACCTTTTATGTAGTGTACTTACTAACTTTTCCTAACTCAGTTATTGATACTTTATAAATAATTTAGATTTCATAGCTATCAATGAGGCTATTTATTTACAGAAATAATGTATACTTCAAAAAATATATGAGAGAATGAAGATTTGAAGCTAAGAAGCAATGATAAAGTAGTTCCTATCTTTAGGCATTACAGTGCGGTGTTCACTGGGTCTGGTAATGTTTTTCCAAAGGAGTCTGAAGTCTGAAAATATCTTACTACCCTTGCTTATTTATGAGTGGCACCTTTTGTAAAAATCTTGCAATATATGAGTTAGAACTTTAAAATATCACTGAAAATGTTTTGGGTTTTCAACAGTTTTGTATTTCTTATTATGAAAGAAAGTGAATATTCTAGGCAACCCCAGGGTAAACAGACACATCTACACACAGATGTTAAATGAAGAGAGTCAATAAATTCAGAAAAGCAGTATGCAGTTTATTCCATTAAGAAGCAAAGGAGTGGTTATTTGGGACATTTAAAATGGTGTGAAGAATAAATATGGCAAATCAAGTATAATCTAGAATATTCCACTAGGCTACTAAAGCTACTATATGTCAAGGGGTGTAAGTTGAAAAATATTGTCAGTTACATTAAACCTAAAGAATGTTTATCTGATATTAGAAGAGTCAAGGTAAAAATGAAATGTGCTAACAGTTTAAATTCTTGTGAAAACAGCTCAAAATTTAATAATTCCTCATTTTCTCAAGAGTAATTATATTGTCTTCAGTGGTTCTTGTCCTATCTTATCATATGTTAACAGTATTTGCTTCTGTATATTACTACCTTAAGCTTTAAACTTAATGAGTAAAATTAAGTTGCCAACCTTAGTTATCATGAAGAAGAATGAAAAGGAGGAGGAAGGAGAATCAAGAGTTTGTTACCCTTGGCTGAAAATGGAGGTCAAGCCATGCCTAGGATACATGAAACCCACTCATAAATGAAATGTTTTTAAAAAGCAATTAAATACCCATTATAGCACCTCAGTCTTAGTGAATAATTAGGCTTTGAACTAATGAGTTCTCTGAGAACTATGCTTTGTTTGAAAGAGTATTTTAGCTGATTATCATAATTTAATTTATATATGATTTTTTTAACATTAAAATAAGGTTAGCTGAAGAACATGTTGAATGGAATAGCTTTACAAAGACTGAACATACTGCAATGGAGAGCAACTGCCATTCAGGGCTCTGAAGTAGTAGCTTGCATTGGGAGAAGCCTTCCAATAAAATGTAGGGACTTGATAGTAGAGAGTGAGGTTTTGTTTGCCTGTTTGTTTGCTTGTTTGTTTTGTTTTTAAACAAATTAAGAAAATAAATATATTTTTTGTATAATTAAAAACAATACTGAGAAATATTCAACTTCAAGAAAAATCAACCTGGTATGACAGACTGAAAGAATAAATATAAAATCAAACACAAATGGATGTTCAGTGATTGAAACAATTACAGTGAATTCTGGTTGTTCCATACATACAATTTAGTATATATACAATTAGGTGTATAATCATATATCTAATTAAATATACAAAACGTTAGTTACCATATCAAGAGATATGGTTCTATAGAATATCAATGTTTTTGCTTTGTTCAAGAAGTGATAAGTATTCATTTTTAAATTAACACATTTAGTGTAATATGTAAGATATCTATTTTAATCTCTGGCACCACTACTAACAGAATATGAAATTTCTGTTGATATGATGTGTTATATTTGTTGATTTATATATCATACTTGCATATACTTGTGGCTTGAGAATAGATCCCATTCAGTAGAGTCTATATTTTTCAGTTGTTAGGAGAGTCTATTTATTAGTGTTTTGTTGATGATTCTTATAACAATATCCAGAAGCAATAAAGTCTGAATTTTCATAGTGTTTTTCTGTGTCCTTGTTTGATTTTAACTCCTAGATCATGCTGGACTCTATTACTTTAATGTTTTAAATAGTTTGAGATTACTTGACAGAAACCATTTCTAAAAATTTTGATAAAATATAACAATGAATCTACCTGTTTTTAGTAGTTGGAAAAATGTCATTACTGATTTAATCTTGTTGTTGAGATTTTGTCTGGTGAGACTCCTGTTTCTTCATGAGCTCATCTTGCTAGGCTTATGTGACCAGTAACTCGTTCATCTCTTCTAAGATGCCAAATTTGTTGGTGTTTAGTTGCTCAGTTGCTCAAAAACTATCTTAAGTACCCTATGTATTTCTGTGGTGCTTGTTTTATTTTGTGGTAGTCCAACATTTATTTTATTGATTTTAACCACCTTTTCGTTATTCCAGGTAAAATTTTATCATTTGCTTGCTATCTTTAAGAAACCAATTCTTCAGTTAATTGATTTTTAAACATATTATATTTAAGTTTCTATTTTGGTTATCTCTCTACAATTCTTTTTTTTTTTTGTACCTTGCTTTGGATTGAAGTCTCATTTTTTTCTCGTTCCTTGAGTTATTTCAGTGAGATATTTATTTGCCTTTTTTATTTTTTGTTTTTGTATATTTATTTATTTATTCAAGTTACATCTCAATCACACCCCCTTCCCCACTCCCAATCCCTCCCTACAGCTCTCTATCTCCTCTTCCACCTATCTTATCCTCCAGTGTGTGGGGCCCCCATGTATCAGACCCCCACTCAGTTCATCAGTCACATGAAGGCTACGCATTTCCTCTGGTTCTGGGGCCCAACTTATCAGCTGCACTAGAATAGTGTCCCACTAAGAGATAGATAAGTCCTTGATTGAGACTGTCCCATCTCTGTTTGCTAAGGGATCTGTATGAAGACAAGTTGTCTATCCTCTATATTTGTATAGGGGGGTCTAGGTCAATTATATGCTTTTTTCTTCTTATTTTGGTTAGTGTTTCAGTTGCTGTAAGTCTCTAAGGGCCTAGGTTAGATGGTTCTGTTGATCTTCATGCATTGGTCATGGTCCCTCTAGGTCTCTCTATTCCTCCTCCCTCTCTTATGGGGACATCACATTAGAGTGCCAACTAATGTTTGACTATGTATCTAAGCATCTGATTTGATTGTTGCTGGTTAGAATTTCTTGAAGGATAGTTATTCTAGGTTCCTGTTCCTTTGGGTCTGTGGGTTGTAGGATAGGTATCCTGTACTATACAGTTAATATCCAGTTATAAGTGAATACATGTCATGTGTATCTTTCTGGGTCTGGGTAACCTCACTCAGGATGAGGTTTTCTAGTGCCATCCATTTGGTTGCTTTCTTATTCTAAATAGATGTTTTCATTCATGTTTCTAAATTGATTACACATCCAAAACAATTAAACACATAGTCTTGGTGCCTTTATGACATGAAGAACATATGCTAGTAGTGGGAAATATTGCCACTATAGTTTTCCATGTGCACCTGTGATTTTTGTGTGTGTCCACTTCTATTTTATTTTAAAGGTTTATTACTTTCTTACATCTCCATTGCCACCCACTCCCTCTACCCCTCCTAGGCCCTCCCTCCCATTCTCTAACCCCTTTCCCACCCCTCCATACTTCCAGTGTGTGGTGTCTCCGTGTATTAACCCCCTCAGTTTGTTAGTCACATGAGGTCTAAAAGCTTCCTCTTGCATAGGAGGAATATATACAGTTCCACTACGGTGGGTTATCCCACTGACATGTAACCACGTCAATGTTCCTGTTCTTTTGGGCCTATTGATTGTAGGATAGTTATCCTATACTTTAAAGGCTAAAATCCAGTTCTATTCCCTATTCCATTTTCTGATTACCTGAGATTGAGATCCAGATTTGGAGTTATGACACCTTATGTCATAAAAGTGTATGTAATTAGAGGACTATTTCATAAGTGAGCAGGTGATAATTATTCCTTAGACAACATGTTGCAGTATAGTGTTATATCTTCCCTGCTGTGGGTGCCTTTAAGTCTTTACCTCACATTTCTTGTTATTATTGGGAGTTGTGATATAAGGTAAACACAAAAGAGCTCAGCATCTTCAACAAATGCTGCTGATCTAACTGAATGTCACCATGTAAAAGAATGCAAATAGACCTATGTTTATTACCTTGCACAAAACTTAAGTCCAAGTGGATCAAAAAACTTAACATAAAACCAGACACACTAAATCTAATAGAAGAGAAAAGGGGGAAAGCCTCAAACTTATAGGCACAGGTGACAACTTCCTGAACAGAACACCAATAACTCAGGCTCTAAAACCAACAATCAATAAATGGGACCTCATGAAACTGAGAAGCTTCTTTAAGGTAAAGGATACTGTCACTAAAACAAAAGGGCAACCTACAGAGTGGAGAAAGATCTTTACCAACCCCACATCTGACAGAAGACCAAGGCCCAAATTTATAAAGAACTCTAGAAGTTGAACTTCAACCTTTATGATTTGTTCTACTGAGTAGAAGAGATTTATGTAGTCATATGTAAGATAAGAAATAATAGACACATGAACTTATATTTTTTAAAAAAGCTCATTGGACAGGAATTCCCTTATGAAAATCATGTATTAAGTAACATAAATTAGATAGTTATTTTTAAATATATACCTTGTAAAATATATCCAAATGCATAGAAAAATACAAAGGTGTTCACATACCTAGAAATGTATACAGAAAAGAAATATATGCTGTCATTTTCTTCACATCCTCAAATGATAGCACATGCTGGCGAGGTTGTAGAGAAAGGGGAACACTCCTCCATTGCTGGTGGGAGTGCAAGCTTTTACTTACAACCATTATGGAAATCAGTCTGGCAACATCTTAGAAAACTTGAAATAGCTCTACCTCAAGACCCAGCCATACCAATTCTGGGTGTACATCCAAATGATTCCTCACCAAATCACAAGGAAGTATCCTCATCTATGTTCATAGCAGCCTTATTTGTAATAGCTAGAAACTGGGAACAACCCAGATGTCCCTCAGCCGAGGAATGGATTACAAACCTGTGGTACATCTACACAATGGAATACTACTCAGCTATCAGAAACAATGAAATCCTGCAATTTGCAGCCAAATGGATGGAACTAGAGGAGCTCATCCTGAGTGAGCTCACCCGGACTCAGAAGGATGCACATGGCATCTATTCACTTACAATCGGAATTTAGCCATATAGTACAGGATAACTATACTGCAACCAATGCACCAAAGGTAGCATGAACATAGACTTTGTTTCCTGTCAATGAGACACTTTGTCCTAGTGGTGCTGCTTTGTAGGCCCTCAGTGTATGAGGAGGTTCTTGGCTCTCATATGACTGCTGAACTGGGGTGGGGAATGTTATGTAGGGACACTCCACTCCAGAGGAGTGGGATGGAAGGGATAGGGGATAGAGGGTGGGAGGGTGGGAGTGGGAGGGGTGGAAAGAGGACACTGTGATGGAGATGTAAACTGAAGTAATAAATAAATATTAAAAAACGAAAAGAAAAATAAAAAAAGAATCCTCAGTAATCTCAGAGTTTACCCTATTACAAAATGTTTTTATATTTAAAATTCTATTTCTGGTTTAAAATTACCTTTTTTCAAAACTTTAAACTTTAGAAAAAAATACTTTATTCTTACATATAATGTCATTATTAATCTAACTTAAAAGAAAAATAAGAAATGAAGAGTTTAGGAAAAGAAGGGCATTAAAACATGGGTGCAATTTCCAATTTGCCTGAGGAAAATATCATTTTCAATATATGAATCAGCAGTCTCTTCACAAATGAGCAGTCAAAAAGTGAACATATTATTTTAAGACATATGCCCTTTTTCCAAAATCATCAGGGTTATGTAGCTTGAGAATATATAAAAAACTCCATAGATCAGACTGTAGCAAAAGGGATTCATGCTTGCATTTTGATAGGAAGTTCAAACAGGAAACTCTTCAGGCAGAAAACTAATCGAACTTGGTAATAGCTAATTAACCCGGGGCTTCAAAGTAATTGTTCTACAGGAAGCAATTCCAAAAGTACCTTTTAATATTTATTTATTTATTTATTTATTTATTCATCCATCCATTCATTCATTCATTTATGCGTTTTTGAAAGTCATAAAATGTCCTATTATGACTTTTGATGAATTAGCAAAAACATATGAATACTGACAACTATTGACTTTTTAAACTTCTACCTGATCTACATTCTTGATAAGCTCTTAAAAAGACAAATAAATTTCATTTACCAGGATTAGCACTTGTCCATATACAAACGTTGTAGAGGTAGACATCCAAACTGAGTAAGAATCAAGGAAAGTTCTGTATATACCCATCCAACCACAAGACACATTCTTAGCAGCAGACCCATTACAATTTGTCTAGAGCAAATGACTGTTGTGTGGTGAAGTGATTCATAAAGCAAGTGTAAGCTGTGATTTGAGGCACAGATTGGGAATTTAACATCTGAACATAGACCCTATCTGGCCCAGTCTCCAACTGTGCCTTCTTAACTTCTATATATGGCTTTCCATATCTCTTTCTGATTATTCAAATAAATTCATTTGCCAAAAGTAATAAACTGTGAAACTATCTTTGAGGAGCATGCCCTCATGGACTTAGACTTCCTAGTACAAAACTTAACATCATTGATACCAAATGCCCATATTTAATATAATGTATATTAACATATTTAATTTAATATATAATATAAACTTCATTTGATATAGTTAACTTTAGATTACCTAACTGCTATGAAGTTTAAATAATTACATACATTTTATTTCATAAGCCCTTCTCTTCTAATGAAGTGAGCATATTCTTAAAACAAAATATAGGTTTATCCAAGTTTGTTTCAAAGCATGTTATATCAATCAAAGATGGATTTAAGCTTTTTGGATCCATAGTTCATTGTATAATTAATTTTCAACACTATTGACTTATTATCATAATTAGATTGAAAAACATGTGAAGGAAATTGATATGTTCAGAGCTTTTATTTGTTAGATCACAATGGATAATAATCAAACACAGTGGATGATTTATAAACTACATTATAGTAATTAAATTAAAGCTGAAAATTATAATATTATTTGCATTCATATTACACATCATGAATTACATATGTGTTACATGTATATTTATGAAATTTACCTAGTTCTTAAAAGGTCATTTAAACTAATTTTCAATAAAATGACTACTGAATTTCATTTTGTTTTCTATAACAATGTCTATCTTGTGTTACAGGATTCATTTATACATGTGGTGGAACCTTAAAAGGACTTAATGGCACCATAGAAAGCCCTGGTTTTCCATATGGATATCCAAATGGTGCGAACTGTACATGGGTAATAATAGCAGAAGAACGAAATAGAATACAAATTGTTTTTCAATCATTTGCACTAGAAGAGGAATACGACTATTTATCATTATATGATGGACATCCCCACCCTACGAACTTTAGGACAAGGTTAGTGTATTTTAAGTGGAAAATTAGAGGGAGAATATATGATGGGAAGATCTATTTGTTTCACATAAATGCTTACTATAATATTTGTTATAATAAATTCATATTGAACAAGAAAGTACTATTTGTGTGAAAATGCACACTTTAATAATCAAGTGTTCTCCATAAGTCTGACTTCCTAATAATAGTAACTGTTACTTCTCCACACATAGATACTGATTGAATGTGATCCTTGTGCTTATGGTGTTTGTGGTTTTAAGTTGATTATCTTAAGGTTATGGGGACAAAATAGAATTATACTATAAAAGGTGTCCTTCAGATATATGTGTATGATTCAATATACAGTGGTATAAAAAGAAACAATTTAAATTCATTGTTTATGTTAAGGAGTAATAAACTGAGTTCAATAAAGTGTTTAAATCACTGAAGAATACAACTTTTTGCAAGTTAAATCTCATATTTCTGATTCTACAAAAGGAATTATACATACATGCATATATATGCTTATACAATTTTACATTTATTTTTTATTTTATGTGTTTGGATGTTTTACCTGCATGTGTGTCTCTGTACTATATGCATGCCCATTTTGTGCAGGGATCTGATAAGTATGTCACATACTCTTAACTTGAGTCATCAACTGAGTACTAGGAATTGAAGCCAGGTCCTCTGGAAGAATAACCAGTACTCTTAACATCTGAACAATCTTTCCAGTCCTGAAATTTTATATTTCTGAAGTTAGCCAATTAAACATGAAAATTTGTTCATTGTTCTGTTAAAAGTAATGTGTAGACTTTTATTTAAATTAGGTATTGTTTCATGTAAAATAGACATGTTTCTGTTAGAAAAACTCATCGTTTTAAATGAGTTATAACTTGAAAATAAGAAATGTCAGAAAATACATATTAGGTATTTAGAATATATCACATACTCCTAGAATTATAACTGTGTTTACATATAGTTTGTGGATAGTCAAGATTTTTAATTTCTAATTTAAAATATAAACATAAGATTGGACATTGAAAAGTGTTTTTATATGTTTCTATGTGCTAAGAATGATTTGTTAACTCTATCATCGTTCCTAATTGTTGATAGTATGTTCTTTTTTTCTACATTAAAAGAACTCTTCAACATTAACTTTCTAAACTTTCACCATTCTTTCATGTCTTTAATTGAAAACAGATATTTTTTTCTTATACAATATAATCTGATGAAGGTTTCCCTCCTTTCTACTTCTCTCAATTCTTTCCCACTTCCCCTCTACTCTAGATACATCACTTTCTGCATCTCATTAGAAAATAGGAGCCTCTAAGAGATAACAACCAATCATAAGATTAAGCATATCATATTGAAGTTGGACACAAAAACCTTTACTAATTGTGAGGCAAGTTAGTATGAAAGCTGAGTTAGATATAGAACTTTAAAGTCATGGAGATGGTTAGATAGTAGAATGTTAAAGTCAGGTGCCAAATACATATGGACTGGACATTGGGAATGTATGCTAAGCCATATAACTCTCATAATTGTGGCATATTTATTTCTGTTGTTTTGTATTTTATTTATAGTTATAAAATAAAGAAACATTTGTTGGATTGAAAGGGAGAGCTGTTGGGGGGGGAAGAAATATACCTTAAACTTAAAAAAAAGGGAAGAGGATGGGGGGGTTGAGGGGGAGGAGGGTGGAAGGGTGGGACTGGAGGGGGGAGTAGGGAGGGGATTGTGATTGATATGTAACTTGAAGAAATAAAAAATAAATTATTTAAAAAAAAATAATCCAAAGAGCAGGCACAATAATCAGAGAACCACTTGTTTTCAGAGTCATGAGTCCCATAAAATACTAAGCTAATACCTATAATATATACCAGAAGACCAAGTGCAGATCTTTTTAGGCCCTCTGTTTTCTGCTTCAGTCTCTGTGAGTTCGTACTCATATTCACCTTGCTTAGTTGATTCAGAAGGTCTTGTTTTCCTGCTATCCTTGATTTTCGCTGACTCTTAAAATCTTTTTGGATCCTCTTGCTCATTATTTTCTGAGCTCTGAAGGGAAGAATTTGATGACCACCTCCCATTCAGACTCTCTTTCCATATAATGTCTGACTGTGTGTGGGTCTCTGCATCTGTTCCCATCTGATGCCTGAGTAAGTCTCAGATGATGACTGGATACTTAATTTTTTAAAATTTATTACTTCAAGTTACATCTCCATAACAGTGCCCTCTTTCCACCCTTCCAGGTCCCACCTTCCCATCCTGTACCCCTTCTTCATCCTATCCTACTCCTCCAGAGTGAGGTGTCCCTAAATATCATTCCCCCCAGATGATGACTGGCTAAAGCACTGATCTATGGGTACAGCAAAATATCATTAGGAATCACTTTGTTGGATTATAAAATGATATATAAGATACATATATATCATATATGTTTTGATTTAGATCGTGGCTATCTAAAGTTGGTTCTTGGTTCCCCCAGTAGTATCAGTTATGGGTTCCTTCTTATGGAATGGCTGGATTGGTTGTCTACTTCCACAAGTTCTGTGCCATCATTGTCCTAGCATATTTTTCAGGCAAGGCAGATTGTAAGTCAACATTTTTTTGGCTGGATTGGTGTTTATGTTTCTCTTTCAGTATGCTGCAGAGAACCTTCCTGAACCAAGGAGACTAAGATGTAGAGTGATCTCTCCATATTGGCACCAGATCAACTTCTCCACATTTACTGAGTTCTGAGGGTGTTTTCAATGGCAATATGACCCCACTATCAGTTTGCAAAAAGCACCTTTTGTCTTAAAAACAGGCTAGGTTATTTGGGGGTTATCATGTAATCCCCTTGGCCAAAAACTCAACTGAATACAATGTAACCTTGCCACTGGAAGTGTCACTTGCCAGTTGAGGCTTCATATCCCTCATTAGTAGGAGTTCTCATTAGAATCAGTCATAGATTCCAGGCAGTTTCCACTGCAATAGTTTCCACACCATGCCAAAATGCTCCCACTCAATTCCATCCACTTTAACCAATAATCTCTCTCTCCACCCAGTCCCACTCCACCCAGACCTGATTCCCACATTCATATCCCCATCTGCCCATAGTCCTCCATAAAATATATTATGCTTTCTCCTTCCAGGGAGATTCCTGCATCCGGCACTATCATTGAATTAACATTATATCCACTTATAAGTGAATATATACCATATTTATCTTTCTGGGTCTGAGTTACCACTCTCAGGATTTTTTTTTTAATCCATGCATTTGCCTGCAGATTTTGTGGTGTCATTTTTTAAATAGCTGAATAATAATCCATTTTGTCATATACCATATTTTCTTTACTCATTTTTTTCTGTTGATGGACATCCAGGTTGTTTAAAGATTTAGGTTATTATAAATGAAGCCACAATGAACATGTTTGAGCAGCTGTTCTTCTGGTAGAAACTTCCTAATGTTTATATGCCCAAGAGTGTTACAGCTAACTCTTGAGGTGATGGATTCACAACTTTCTGAGAAACCACCATATTGAAGTCCATAATGGAAGAACAAGTTTACACTCCCATAAGCAATGGAGAAAAATTCTCCTTGCTCCACATCTTTGCCTGCATGAGTTGTCACTTGTGTTATTGATTTTCCCAATTCTGACAAGTATAATATGCAATCTCAGTGGTTTTTATTTGAATCTTCCCAATAGCTAAGGAAGTTGAAAATGTAAGCTACTTGAGATTCCTCGATTTAGAATTTCTGCTTAGATCTGTTCCCCATTGTTAATTGGATTATTTGGTATTTTTGATACCTAGTTCCTTGAATTCTTTATATATTTTGTACATTAGTCCCCTTGGGTGTGAAGTGGTAAAAAGCTTTTCCCATTCTGTAGGATGTACTTTTTCTTTTTGATGTTGTTCTTTGACTTACAGAAGATTTTCAGTTTGACAAGGTCCCATTTATTTATTGTTTATCTTAGTACCTGAACTGTTGTTCTGTTCAGAGAATTGTTTCCTGTGCCAGTGTGTTGAAGGCTATTCTCCACTTTGTCTTCTATCAGGTTCAGTGTACCTGGTGTTCTGTTGAGGCCTTTGATCCACTTGGACTTGAGTATTGTGTAGGGTGATAGTTATGCATATATTTGCATTTGTGTACGTGTAGACATCCATTTTGACCAGCACCACTTGCTGAAAATTGTGGGTTTTTTTTTTTTCAATGTGTACTTCTGACTCCTTCATCAAAAATCAAGTGTCCATATGTGTGTAATTTTATGTCTGGGCTTCAATAAACTTTCCTGGATATAAGTATCTGCTTTTATCTCAATACCATGCAACTTTTATTAGTATCACTCTATATTACAACTTGAAATCAGAAATCTTCATTCCTCTATCTGTTCTTTTATTCAGGATGGTTTTATCTATCCTGAATTGTTTTCATTTTTCATATGAAGCTGAAAATGATCTTTTCATGGTCTATAAAAATTGTGTTGGAACTTTGATAGGGATTACTATGAATTTTAAGATTGAGATTTTTAGGATGGTAATTTTTACTATTTTATTTATACTGATCCATGAGCATGGGGGATCTTTTCATCTTCTGATATCTCCTTAAATTTCTTTCTTCAAGGAATGAAGTTTTATTATACAAGTGTTTTATTTGCTTGGTTAAAATGCCCCACCCAAGATATTTTATATTATTTGAAGCTATATTTTGAACGACATTTTTTTCCTTGATTTCTTTCTTAATTCATTTGACATTTGAATATAAGAGGGCTACTGATTTTCATTTTAGAGTTAATCTTATATCCATTCACTTTGCTAAAAATGTTTATCAGCCATAACAGTTCCCTGGTAGAATTTTTGGGTTTGCTTATGTATACTATCATATAAGCTGTAAATAATGATAATTTGAATTCTTCTTTATATTTGTGTCCACTTGACCTCCTTCAGCTCTCTTATTGTTTTTTGCAAAATTTCAAGTAATATGTTGAATAGATATGGAAAGTATGGGCAGCCTTACCTTGGTACTGATTTTAGTGGAGCTGTTTGAGTTTTTCTCCATTTAATTAGATGTTGGCTATGGGCTTGCTATAAATTGTCTTTATTGTGTTTAGGTACATCCTTTGTATCCATGACCTCTCTAAGATTTTTATCATGTAGGGGTATTAGATTTTGTCAAAGGCTTTTTGGCATCTAGTGAGAAGATCATGTGTTTGTGTTTGTTTGTTTTCTTGCTTTCTTTCAGTTTGTTTAAATAGTAGAATACATTTTCTAATTTTCAAATATTGAACCATCCCTGGATCTCTGGGATGAAGCCTATGTGATTATCGTGGATGATCTTTTTGATTTATCTTTTATTTGGTTTGCAAGTATGTTATTGAGCATTTTTTTTATATCTATGTTCACGTAGGAAAGTGGGCTATAAGTCTTTGTCTTTGTTGAATGTTGTTTCCCTCTGGTTTGGATATCAGGTGTACTGTAGCCCCATAAAATGAATTGTATAATATTTTTTCTGTTACTACTTTGTAGAGTAATTTGTGCAGTATTGGTATTAACTCTTGTTTGAATTTTTTTGAGAATTCTGAGTTAAAACAATGTTGCCCTGAGTTTTTTGTTTGTTTTGTTTTGTTTTTTGTTAAAAGGCTTTTAGTGACTGCTTGTATTTCCTCAGGGGGTTGTTTATCTTTTCTTGATTTCATTTTGTAAGTGGTACCTATCTAGAAAATTATCCATTTACTTTAGCTTTTCCAATTTTATGAAGTACAGGTTTTTACTGTATGTCTTTATGATTCTCTAGATTTCTTCAATGTCTTTTGTAATGGCCCCTGTTAAAAACTAAATCCCAGATGCTTGATTTTACCAATGAAAACTCAGGAGCCATTACAAATTTGGGTGCCATTTTTTTGGGACATAGACGTTAAGAATTTCATTGTGGTGGATTTTTACTTTGATGAGTATGTAATGTTCTTCTATATCTCTTTGATAAACTTTGGGTTGAAGTCTATTTATTAGATATTAAAATGACTACAGCAGCTTACTTCTTAGGTCCATTTGTTTGGAATATTGTTTTTCAAGTAATTTATCCTGAGATAATGTTTATTCTTGATGATGAAGTCCATTTCTTGGATGCAATAGAAGAATGTGCCTGATTTTACATTCATTCTGTCAGTTTGTGTCTTTTTATTGGGGAATTAAGACCATTGATGTTGGGACATATCACTGACCAATAATTGTTGATTCCTGTTTATTTTATTGGTATTGATGTTGGTGTACGTGTGTGTGTGTGTTCCATTTATTTTAATTTTGCTGGTGTGAGTGTATTTCCTGTGTTTTCATGGGCATAATTAATCTCTTAGGTTGGAGTTTTCTTTCTAGCAATTTTATTATTATTTATTTTACTTTATTTTGTATGTGTGTTTATTTATTACTTCAAGTTAATTTCCATCACAGTGCCCTCTTTCCACCCCTCCAGGTCCCACCCCCACTCTCTATTTCTCTTCCCTCTCTCTCTTATACTCCAAAGTGGGGTGTTCCTACATATTAGTCCTCTCCCCACCACCCCAGTTCAGCAGTCATATGAGGACTAAGAACTTCCTAACATACTGGGGGCCTACATGGCAGCACCATGTTGTAGGGCTGAATTTGTAGATAGATATTATTTAAATTTGAATTTAACATAAAATATCTTATTTTCTCCATTTATGGTTACTGAGAGTTTTGATGTATGTCATAGTCTTGGTTGGCATCTGTTATCTATTACAGACTGTTGCACAGCTATCTAGGCTTTTCTGGATGTTAGATATTCTTTGAGAAGTCAGATGTAATTCTAACAGGTCTGAAAATATGTTACTTTGCCTTTTTCCTTTAGAGCTTTTAATATTATTTCTTTATTCTGTAATTTTAGTGCCTTGATTATTATGTGGCAGTGTCTTTTCTGATCAATCTATTTGGTGTTCTGTATGTGTCTTGTACCTTTATAGGCATCTTCTTCTCTATGTCAGGAAAATTTTCTTCTACACTTTTGCTGAAAACATTTTCCGGGCCTTTGTGCTGGTTTCTTCTCATTCCTCTATTCCTATTATTCTTAAGTTTGGTCTTTTCATAGTGTCCTAGATTTTCTGGATGTTTTGTGTCACAAATTTTGCTAGGTTAAACATTATTTGACAAATGTATGTATTAATTTCTTCTGTTGTACCTTCAATGCCTGAGATTCTCTCTTCCAAATATTACATTCTGTTGATGAAGCTTGCCCCTATAGTTCCTGTTCAAATTCCTAAAATTTTAATATCCACACTTCTTTCAGTTCATGCGCTCCTTATTGATTCTTTTTCCAAATTTGAGTCTTGAACAGTTTAACTTATTTTTTTAACACTGCTTGTTTGTCCTTGTGTGGGTTTCTTTAAGAGATGTATTCATTTCCTCTTTAAGTACCTATATCTTATTCATAAAGACTGTCTTCTTGTGCTTCTCATATATTGAAATATTCAGACCTGCTGTGTGAAGACAGCTGGGCCCTACTGAAGACCTATATTTATGGCTGTTATTGATTATGTATTTATACTATCATTTGGGCATCTGGGTTTTGGATGATTATAGATCTAGGTGCTAATTTCTTAATTTGTCTATGGTTGGGTGATTTTTTCTTTGGTTTCTTCTTCCTCTATGGAATTTCAGAAAGTATAATAACTGTTTGTTACTTATTTTCCTGGCCTGTTCAGGTAATATGTTTATTGAAAATTCCTGTTGATGTTGGTGCCTGGGATTCTGGGATGAGTTGAGGGAAAGAAGGTTGAAGGAGAAAACCTTTGTGATCACTTTGGAATGGGGTCAGAAATAAATAGGAGACCATAGCAAGTTTCCAGCTATAGATGTGGGTCGAGACTGAAGGTACTAGATCTCAGGAGCAGTACAAGAAGTTTGGGTTTGTCTTTATCCTACTTGATGTCGTAGGATGAATGGCCCTTGGATAAGCAAGTATTGGCTGGTGGAGTTGTGATATGGAATAAGCAACAAGTGTGGGAAGGAACTAGAAAGCGATAGTTTGTAAGATTCATAAGAGATGTGGTCAGGGGTGAAGGAAGGTGAGAAATGGTATTCTATTGTCTTGCTAGGGAGGAGACTTAGAGATTATGTCTGGGAAAATAGCAATAAAAGGGAAAAGGTCTGGAGGCAGCCTACCTGGTTTGTGATGACACTTGGTTTAATTAATTTGTGTTTTAAATGAGCATTATATGTTCATTGTTCTTCCACATTTAGCTGTAAATTATAATGTCATGAGGAAAATTATATTTCCAGAAATAATGCTTTTAATATTGTGGGAAGTTTCCTGCTCAAGACCTGTTTGGACAAGTTGTTCACATAATACTAACACTAAGCAACATAAGAGTGAGAGAATATCTCCAGATCATTGTGTACTTCTTGCAATTGTAGAGGAAATAAACATAAAGCAGCTACATAGAGGTAACATCACACTGTTTGAACATCACATATTAGAACTTTTGCTAGCCTGAGAGGAAATGGAAACTGCCTTAATTGTTTAATAATATTTGTGTTTATAAGGTGAAAAGTTTACCAGACTTATTAACAGTTGGTATATATTTTTGATTCATTCTCTCATTTTAACCACTTGGATTTATTTAATGTTTCTGATTGTCCTTCATCTTAGATGACTAAGCTCATTGAATTGTATCATTTTAAAGAGACACTGTGTGGCATCTGTTTTAGACAGTGTCCTTTCATTGACATGGCAAATGTGATTAAATGATGAATGTTTGTTGTTAATGAAGCAACATCAAGTTCAGACAGAAAACATGCATGTGAACATATATGAATGTACATGAATGGGTAGTGGTGAAATGAATGCTT
This sequence comes from Lophiomys imhausi, assembly GCA_907164525.1. Taxonomy (NCBI): domain Eukaryota; kingdom Metazoa; phylum Chordata; class Mammalia; order Rodentia; family Muridae; genus Lophiomys; species Lophiomys imhausi. The sequence goes on from CAJQZJ010032563.1 coordinate 1,129,760, forward strand.
CTTCCTATAACTATGTCCAACAAATAAATGTAAAAGTAACTTTTATTCACCTCAGTAATTTTTGTTTTTGAGACTTACTGGCTGCATCCGCTAACCTAGGCCTAGTCCTGGAAGTTTCTAGCCTCTGTACAATCTAATCTAGGCCTAGAATGTTTTCAGCCTCTGAGACGTACTGTTGAATAAGCTCACGCTTTCTAGTTCTTTCTGAACTTTGGCTGACTGGTTCAATTCAGCATTTCTTGTTCAAACTCCTCTCCACGATGACCAATTCAATTTGACTCCTCGTAGATTATCATTGAGTGCTCTACTTGGCCTCCAACTAACTCTAGCAATCTGGTCTAATCTTCTGGTTCTTTCTCATTCCCTGGCTCTTTCTGCCTTTATCTGTGTTGAGCTTGTTCTCTTCCTGCAACCTATCTCTGTACAACTGTCTCAAATTGTCTCAGTAAAACTGCGTCTTCTCTCTCTTTGTTCTGTTTTCTCTCTGTATGGTTTTTACCTATGTTCACCCCATGTCAACTGGTTGCTTGTACCATCTCTTTTCCAATGATTGACTTTAATAATCGTACTCACAATAAACAGAAAGTTCTTGGATTAATGGTGTGGACTAGGGCTGAATTACACCATAACTACATGTTTATGATAAACAGAAATTTCTTGGATTACAGTTGTGGATTAGGGCTGAGCCATAACTAGGAACAGGTTTTTCCAGTACACAATCTTGAGGTTCACAGTATGATCAAATATCCTATGACATATAACATAGGCCATAAGAAGTAACAAAAGAGGTCCAAGAATTTTGCTAAAATAATATGCATAAAAGAAGAAAGACTTTTGTATTTTTTTCTTCACATCAGTGATGTATTCTGTGTAATTAGTGTAAATGTAAAATATGAACTAACACTTTCAATATTATCTGAAAGCTTCTACAGATGTACTAATGATGGTCTTCTTTGCACACAAATCTATCCTCTCAATGTATGAGAAAGCTAAGTATTGGCTTCTCTCTACTAGACCTAACAGATATCTACAGAACATTTCATCCAAACACAAAAGAATATACTGTCTTCTCAACACCTCATGGAACTTTCCCCTTTCACATACTCAGTCACAAAGCAAATCTCAACAGATGTAGAAAAATTGAAATAACCCCCTACGTTCTATCATACCTCCAAAGATTAAAGCTGGACTTCAACATCAATAAAAACAACAGAAAGCCTACAAAATCATGGAAACTGAAAAAATCTCTGCTGAAATAACATTGGGGGAAAACAGAAATATAGAAAGAAATTAAAGATTTCCTAGAATTCAATGAAAATGGTGACACAGAATACCCAAATTTATGGGTCACAATGAAAATGATGCTAAGAGTATGAATTTTGTAAGTACCTACTTTAAAAAATGGATAGATTTCATACTAGCAACTTAACAATACACCTGAAAGCTCTAGAACAAAAACAAGCAAGCGCACCACAAAGGAGTACATGGAATGAAATAAACTGAGAGCCAAGATAGTAAAAGAAACAAAGAAAACAATGAAAAGAATCAATGAAACAAAGAGTTGGTTCTTTGATAAAATCAACAAGATGGACATACACTTAGCCAAACTAACCAAAGGGTGGAGATAGAATATACAAATTAATAAAATTATAATCAAAAAAGGGGACATAACAGCAAATACCATGGAAATCCAGAGAATTATCATACATACTTTAAAAACCTGAATTCTACAAATTTGGAAAAATCTAAAAGAAATGGATAATTTTACTGATGTTAGTGATTAGATAAACCACTTAAATAGACTTTTATTCCATAAGGAAATTGAAATACTTATTAAAAGTCTCCCAATCAAAACACTCCGAGGGCTAGACAGCTTTAGTACAGAATTCTATCAGACTTTCAAAGAAACATTAACACCAATATCCTCAAATTATTCCACAAAATAGAAACATAAGGAACATTACCAATTTATTTTATGAAGCCCCAGTGTAGAATTAGGGTAATTAAATAATTTACCTGTATTCATGTTATATTTAATTGTGCAGTTTTGTTAATCCTTAACCTTAACCTTAATCCTTAACCTGATAAATAATCCATAACCATGATAAATAATTACACCCAGAAACCTGATGGGTTTTAACACTCCTTAACCTGGATTGTGTAATCTTGATCCCTCTATGTTATGATTCTATTCCCCAGGTAAAACCATATATATACATATGTCCCCTTAAACTGTTATTTTCCATGCTATGCCTGTGTTACAGCCTACATGGCATGATGTTCTGTCATCTCTAACTCATCCATCCCTTCTTTCTCCCTGGGTTCTTCCTCCAGTCATCCTCTCTGTCTGCCCCAGAAGCCCCTGAATCTTTTTCCCACCTAACTCTCTTTCTGCTCAATCACAGGCCTTAGCATTTTATTAAAGCTAATCAGAGACAATGATTAAAAAGCAAAGTAAAACAGTATTTCTTTCTATACAGGAAGCAGGCCGCTGGGAGCAATTAATAAACATTTAGAATACATAACAGATCACTGCCTCACCCCAGTTATGCTGATGCCAAAACAAAATGAATATTCAACAAAGACAATAACAGATCTATTTCCTTTATGAACATAGATGCTAAAATAGTCAGCAAAATACTTGCAAACCAAATTCCAGAACACATCAAAAATCATCTACCATGATCTACTAGGCTTTATCCCAGATATGCAAGAGTGGTTCAGCACATGAAAATCAGTAAATGTACTCTACCATATAATTAAAATGAAATAAAAATAAAACCCATATGGTGATCTCATTAGATCCAAAAAACCCACCAAAATCCCCCCAAAAACACAAACAAAAGAACACCCCTTCATGATTAAAATCTTGGAAAGATTAGGGATACAAGAGGCATACTTAAACATAATAAAGGCAATGTACATCAAGTCTATAGCCAACATCAAATTAAGTGGAGATGAATTTAATCTCAAAGCAATTCACTAAAATCAGCAACAAGACAAGGCTGTGTATCCTCTTCATATGTACTCTTAAAAAAAAGTACATGGCCATATGTCCCTGGTTCAACAAATCTTTCTCAGCATATGTCCACTGCTTCTGTGTGTCTCACAACCTAACTTACTCTCCTTCCACTATGACCCCTGAACACTGGGGAAAGAGGAATGACAGAGATATCCCCTTCAGAGTTGACCGCTTTCTTCATTCTCTATGGAGTAACCAACTGTGGCCCTTTGTGTTAATCATCATCTACTGCAGAAAACAAAATAAAAAAGTAAAGAACTTATTTCATGAGATCTATTGAGCAATTGACAACTTCTTTGTGAGAGATAGTCAGTTCTCCTCATAGATGGGGTCCCTGAAAGGTTATCCACACTCCAGTAAATGGTACTGCACCCATATACATACATACAGATAGCCCAAACTGGACTTGCTGTATTTAATGCTGTGAGACTGAATCTGCAAAAATTGTAAGAAACTATAACCATGAAATCTCACCAAATTAATCACCTAAACAATACCTGGACAAGGATGACAACCACAGGCATTCTAATATGGAAGGGAGAGAGGTTGTGTGGTGTGAACTCTAGACAAAGAACTTCATGAAAGTAAGGAATAGTAAGAGCAGGAGAAAAACATCTTCCCAAGAGAAGAGCCAGAAGTTGGTTATATAATTCCAAATGGTCAGTCCTAAAAATATATACGAATGGATAACACTATATGGACTCGGCAGGTTGTAGCTCTATATGGGGGAGTATATATATATATATATACTGTAATGATTGTAATATATATGTAATATCTGTGACAACAATTATATAAAGAGTGCAAAGAATTTGAAAGAAAACAAGAGGTTGAGTACATGGGAACATTAGGAAGAAGGAAAGGTAATGGAGAAATTGTGTAACTGTAATCTTCAAAAAAAAAAAAAAAAAAACGAATTCAAGAACACATCAAAAGTATCATACACCATGATCAAGTAGGCTTCATCCCAGGAGTGCAGGGTTGGTTCAACATATGAAAGTCTATCAATGTAATTCACCATATAAACAAGATGAAAGAAAAAAAACACATGATAATCTTGCTAGATGCAGAAAAAGCATTTGACAAAATCCAGCACCCCTTCATGCTAAAAGTTCTGGAGAGAATGGGCATACAAGGACTGGGCCTAGAAATAATAAAGGCAATATACAGCAAGCCAGTGGCCAACATCAAATTAAGTGGAGAGAAACTTGAAGCATTTCCTCTAAACTCAGGGACAAGACAAGGATGCCCACTTTCACTATATCTCTTCAATATAGTACTTGAAGTTTTTGCTAGAGCAATAAGACAACTAAAGGAGATCAAGGGGATACAAATTGGAAACGAAGAAGTCAAACTATCCCTTTTTGCAGACCATATGATACTATACATAAGCAATCCCAGAAATTCCACCAGGGAATTCTTACAGCTGATAAACACCTTCAGCAAGGTGGCTGGATACAAAATTAATTCAAAAATCAGAAGCCCTTCTTTATACAACAAACAAATGGGCTGAGAAAGAAATAAGGGAAACAACCCCCTTCACAATAGCCACAAACAATATAAAATACATGGGGGTAACTCTAACCAAGCAAGTAAATGACCTGTACACAAGAACTTCAAGCTGTTGAAGAAGGAAATTGAAGAGGTCATCAGAAGATGGAAAGATCTCCCATGCTCATGGATAGTTAGGATCAACATAATAAAAATGGACATCCTACGAAAAGCAATATGCAGATTCAATGCAATTCCTATCAAAATACCAACACAATTCTTTATAGACCTGGAAAAAGCTATTCTCAATTTCATATGGAACAACAAAAAAACCAGAATAGCTAAATCTATCCTGTACAATTAAAAAAAAAAAAAAAACTTCTGGAGGTATCACCATCCCAGATTTCAAGCTGTACTACAAAGCAATAGTAGTAAAAACGCATGGTACTGGTATAGAAACAGACCAGTAGATCAATGGAATCGAATAGAAGACTTAGAAATGGACCCACACAACTATGGCCACCTAATTTTTGACAAAGAAGCCAAAACGCACAATGGAAAAAGGACAGCATCTTCAACAAATGGTGCTGGTCCAACTGGATGTCCACTTGCAAAAGAATGAAATTAGACCCATACTTATCACCTTGTACAAAACTTAAGTCCAAGTGGATCAAAGACCTTAACATAAGACTGGTCACACTTAATCTACTAGAAGAAAAAGTGGGAAAAACCCCTGGAACTCATTGGCACAGGTGACTACTTCCTGAATAGAACACCAACAGCTCAGGACCTAAGACCAACAATCAATAAATGGGACCTCATGAAACTGAAAAGCTTCTGTAAGGCAAAAGACACTGTCATTCAAACAAAATGGTAGCCTACAGATTGGGATAAAATCTTCACCAACCCCACATCTGACAGAGGGCTAACATCCAAAATCTACAAAGAACTCAAGAAATTAAATGCCAAGAAACTAAATAATCCAATCAAAAAATGGGGAACAGAGCTAATAGAGAATTCACAAAGAAGGAATCCCTAATGGCTGAGAGACACCTGAAGAAATGCTCAACATCCTTAATCATCAGAGAAATGCAACTCAAGACAACTCTGATATTCCATCTCACACCTGTCAGAATGGCTAAGATCAAAAACTCAAATGACATACATGCTGGTGAGGGTGTGGAGAAAGGGGAACCCTCCTCTATTGCTGGTGGGAGTGCAGGATTATGCAACCACTATTGAGGTCAGTATGGAGATATCTTTTTTTTTTTACATTTTTGTTCTTTTTTTCCTTTATTTTTTATTTCTTCAAGTTACATCTCAATCGCAGTCCCCTCCCTATTCCCCCTCAAGTCCCACCCTCCCACCCTCAACCCCCCATCCTCTTCCCTTTTTTTTTTTCTTTTAAGTTTAAGGTATATCTTATTTCCCCCTACAGTTTCCCCTTTCAGTCCAACAAATGGCTCTTTCTCTTATAATAATAAATACAATACAGTACAACAAAGTAATTAGGCCACAGTTATGAGGGTTATTTGGCTTAACGTACATTCCCAATGACCAGTCCGTATGTATTTGGTAACTGACTTTAACAATCTACTATCTAACCATCTCCATGAGTTTAAAGTTCTATATCTGACTCAACATTCATACTAACTTGCAACACAATTTTAAAAGTATCTTCTTAGATCTATAACACTCTCTTGACTCCTAAACAACTCAAAATTTAATTATGAGACTCTATCTATCTGTTCTTCAATCACCTCAGAGACCTGAGAGGGATAAATATATCTGATTTTATAGGAAGTACAGGGCCTGCAGCTTCCCAAACTAAGAAATGACATACCAGTGGCTGCCTGGACAGTTCCCATTTTGTCTCCATACATTACAGCATCGCTCTTCAGTCATTGGTTATGCAAGCCGGTCATTCTGTTAGGTACTATGACAGCCTATTATAGTTACTTGCTAAGCTAATCACAAATAAACCTGCTAAGAGACAGCAACATCTGCTTACCATAATATAAGAGATAGATAGGGCCTCTTCAAAAACCTCAAGAGACCTGTAGAATATGGCATTCAAAGATGTTTTTGTAACTTTAGATTTTTTTATATCAAGATATATCAACTCCTGACAGCACCCCCTATTCTCCTCCAAGTAGAAGATGAGCATCGAAGAATCTCCAGTGGGAGGTGATTGAATTAGTCGCAAGCCTATCTCTTGGTAGGAATGCTCCTTGCTCCAACTGTAGACAGAATGCTGTCCAAAAAGGACAAAACCTGGAAGCAGGTAAGTCGACAGCCTAGCTCTGCCAAGACAGAGTAGGTAAGTCCTTCATAACCCCTGCTCTACAATCAATGTCAGAGAAGTTGGGCCAAACGACTGAAGTATGGAGATATCTTAGAAAACTTGGAATAGCTTTGCCTCAGGACCCAGCCATACCACTTCTGGGGTATACATCCAAATGACTGCTCACAGAATCATAAGGATATTTCCTCATCTATGTTCATAGCAGCCTTATTTGTAATAGCTAGAAACTGGAAACAACCCAGATGTCCTTCAACCGAAGAATGGTTTAAAAAACTGTGGTACATCTACACAATGGAATATTACTCAGCTATCAGAAACAAGGAAATTATGTAATGTGCAGCCAAATGGATGGAACTAGAGAAACTCATCCTGAGTGAGCTAACCCAGACTCAAAAGGATTCACATTGCATCTATTAACTTATAGTAGGATTTTAGTGATATATTACAGGATATCTGTACTACAACCAACTCACCAAAGGGAACATGGACATACACTTGTTTTTTTTTTTTGTTGTTGTTGTTTTTGTTATTTTTTTGTTTTTTAGTTTTCTCTCCCTGGCAATGAGACACTTTTCCCTGGTGGTACTGCTTTGTAGACCCCCAGTGTATGAGGAGGCTCTTGGCCCTCATATGACTTCTGAAATGGGGTGAGGGACTGTTATGTAGGGACACTCCACTCTAGAGGAGTGGAATGGAAGTGTTAGGGGGTGAGGGTGGGAGGGCAGGGCTGGGAAGGGGGATAGAGGACAATATGATTGAGATGTAACCTGAAGCAACAAATAAATAAATTTATTTAAAAAGAGCTATTTTTAAAAAGAACACAGGAATTTGAGGTGAAATGTAGTAGGTGATAGGAGACTATAATAAGGTGAGGATTGTGTAGAGGGATTTATCAAAACACATGATAGGTAAGTATGACATTCTCAACTATAAACCAAAAACAAAGACTTTTAGATATTAAAAGATTATGATATTTAGATAACTAACTTATTTTTCCCTTCCCATTTTAACCTGAAAATTGGAAATAATACTAAATTTACAGAGATTATTTTCCTGCACATATGTCTTCTCACCATGTGTGTGTTTGGTCCTTCTGGAAGTCAGAAAAGGGCATCAAATCCCCTGGCAGAGGCATTACAGTTGCTGTCAGCTATATGGGTGCTGGGAATCAGATCTGGGTCCTCTGCAAGTGGAGCCAGTGCTCTTAATCTCCAAGCTATTTCTCCAGCCCCTTATATTCAGAACTTAATGTCACTCTGCATACACATTGTGAAGCAATTACCATTCTTAACATAATCTTTTAAATAATGGTGAAAAGAAACTTATATTACTTGTCCAAGGAATCACTGCTAAAAGTAGAGACATGCACACTAACAGTGCCAACAAAATACACCTGTTTAGAATTTAATCTATATAGTTTATTCAAGGTTTATGTACTGATGAATAAAGTAAAGCCTAATTGCTTTTTAGTAATGTTTGATAAAATGGAAGAACAAAATGTTCCTCCATTTTATCAAACATTACTAAAAAGCAATTACATAAAATATATACATAATATTATAAAAACATTATATATAAAGCAATGTTATCCAATATAAGATGTATGGTAATATAAATGAAGGCTTATCTATTTATTCCTGGTATTTTTTTAGAGACTGCTCTAATGTGCATCATGTTCTGTTTTGCTTACTGGAGAGATTGACAGCATCTGTTGATCTTTGTTCTTAAAGAAATACTGTTTCTAATGTCAGTGCTGAATTTAGTGAGAAAGACTGGGAAAAGAATTCCAACATGCAACCTTAAGGCCCTGCAGACTGTGCTTATCCACAAAACTTGCTGTTTGATTAGATCTTGGAAGTAGTACTGGCAGAGTCTGACATATCTTCACTTGTGCCTTTGACTCGCTATGTTATTGTTTTTTTCTCTCTCACATAGCATCACATCTTCAGTTAGTTCATGTCCTTATGATTCATCTGCTGTTCTTTCTTCTAAAAGGTTATGTTTATGTTTCATTACTTTTTATAAGTTCTATTTTTTTTCTGAAATGTAGCTTGCTGGATATATATCACAACACTGAGGAAATGATGGTGAGGAGATCCTGAGATTCTTCTTGAAATACAGAGATGTAATCAGACTCCTCGCCTCTGTTTTATATCACTAAGATAATTCTCTTAATTTCTAGTAGTTGGTCATAGTAGAAAACAAGAAAGAAAAAAATTGATACTCAAAGCTGTATACTCCACTATCATTATTTAGAAGTTCTGATTAGTCTATACATTTGTCAACATTTGAAATACTTAACCATTTTTGTAGTCTTTCCTTCCTATTTTAGAGTAGATTTAACTAGCCAATTTATTCACATTCTATTCTGAGTTTTGATTAAAACACTTTACCTGTTTTTAATTATATTCATGATCTTGATATTACTGAGATACAAGTGTAGAAAATCTCTATAAGATGTGTTAGACAAATTTATGTGATGGAATTTTCTCATTAGATTTTATGAGGACTTTTCCTGATACTACTCTTCAATGAGAAACATTTTGAAATATAACAAATATATATTTAGTGGTGATTTATTCTGTAAGCAAATTTTGTGTTATTCAGAAATACTTGACTAATAATGGAAATATTTCATATTTTGTTTTTGTCTAAACTTTAGAATATTAGAGTTTATAATTAGATCCATAATTTGTCACATGTAAAAGGAACTATGCTTATTTTGTTCCATTTGGCTATTAAAATGAAGAATTAACATGACATGTATTTTTAAGAACACAAAAATGACAACTCAGTACATTATGTCTCCCAGATGGCTGCTTCTGGGCAATCACAATTAAGCTGAAAGTACATTTAATGAAATGTCTGCTCCAACAACTCTTTTGCTACAGAAAACTCCATTTCTTCAACAAAACTACTCTCCTCCCCAGTTTTTTGATTTGTGATGATTAACAATCAATACATAAATTGTTCATAATGATGCAATATATTCCTCAGTTGTATATAAATTCTTTTAATGTTATTTATTCTTAAACCAATAACATTTATTTGTCTAGAACTGGATGCTGAAGGCTCAAGCTCAGTTCCCCATGCTAATGTTTGAGAGCTCACAGTTGCCTGTAACTCTTAGTATTGGGGAATCCAATGCTCTTTGCTTACCTTCACTGACTACTGTGCTCATGTTCATATATGCACAGATACACATATATACTCACCAGGCCCTCTGCATATATGTTATGGCTGTTAACTTAGTGTTTTGTGGAAATATTAATGGTTGGGGCAGATGTATCTCTAACTCTTTTGCCTGTTTTTGGGACTCTTTTCCTCCAGTTGGTTTGTCTTGTACAGACTCAATATGAGGGCTTTTGCCTTATCTTACTCTATGTTGTTTTGTCTTGTTTCTCTTGGAGGCCAGCTCTTTTTTGAAAAGAGAGGATTGGACCTTGAGAAGAGGAGAGGTAGCTAGGAGCTAGAAAGAGTAGAGGGGGGAGTGGTTGAGGTGAATCATATGACAGAAGAATCTATTTTCAATTTAAAACTTATTAAAATAAAACAAAGGCAATATATTTTATCACAGTTTGTCATCTGCCATATTAACTTGCTAGATTCTTGACAAATCCAAATGCCTGAGAGTAAAGAACAAAAATGAAAGGATAGTAATTAGGAGGTAAAGGAATTTTGGAGCTTAGTTTCCCACTTACATAACTGAAAGAACCCCTTCCCTGTCTATCTTCAGAAAATTGTAACAATGCCCTGTGAATGTTCACCAATAGCTCTGTAGTTGTTTTCTTACATGATTTATCTCATTGGCTTTCTTCTCTCCTCAAGGAAAATTCATTGAATTTTCCACACAAATCGTTTATCCTCATAATAAAAATCTTCCTCTCTTTTACTTACTATTCTTTTCAATGTCAACAAATCACCTCTCTTCTTTCCTGTAAGTAAAATGAGGATGTGAACACCTTCCCGGTGAATAGTATTAGCAAATATCTGAATGACTTATTAGATGATAGAAACAAATGGCCATAAGTATTTTATGACCACACACTTTGGCAATTTGACTCAGCTTGATAGCATTTCTTTTCATGTTTCTGTCTCTAGACTGTCATAAAGGTTAGATTGAGAGTGATAGAACTCTGTATAATTTGCTGGCTCTGAAGAACTTGTCCTTGTGTTCTGATTATCTACTTCATACAATAAAAGGTCTAAGAAATACAGAGGTTCAGTCCTTTGCCTTAATAGTATTCTTTGTGTGTGTATAGGTGCCCGTACATAGATTGCATATACAATATAAATAACTGCTTCTGGATGAATGAACTGCAGTAACAGGCTTTTTCAGTTTTATTGAACTATTAATGACAACCACAAACTGAAGAAGTAATTTGTTATCTGTTAGCATAGTATATGAACACAGACCCATGGAAACACGGACATTGAGGACAAATATGCTTACTTTCCCTGGAAACAAGCTTTTAAAGTTGTTACATTGTAGATACTAATCACTTCCTCATATTATAACTTACTGAAGACTTACAGCATTGCCGTTGGCCATGAAAATGAATTAGAAAAATAGTCAATTAAAATTGTGATGCACCTTAGGCAGTTAATGATTCTTCTCTTTAGACACTATTTTTCCCTTTGGAAGATTCAAATTAATGATTGGATCATACTCAAGGACACAGAGGATTTCTGAATTTTTTGTGAACATAAAAAGCTCTTTCAAATACAAGAAATGCAAGGATTCAAGAATATACACAACCATTTGTGCTTGATATTAGGCATGTGGCCAAGAATAATTGAAATGTTTTTTTTTTTTTTTGCTGAAAAATAAATGACTACATAAAACCATTAAAATTGAAAAAAAAATGAAAATAAGTATGTTAACATTTGGTTCCATGAATTAGTCTTATTTTTTTAAAGCAAAATATACACTGATAGTAAGCAATGTGTTTGTTTATAATTGACTGGTGATATTTCTTCTGAAAGTCACTCTAAATAAACATTTATTTTCTATTTTTAATATGGAAAAAATCAAAATGCCTGTTGATTATTTCAAATGAAGACACCTGTTGTTTTCAATTTATAAATGTTTTATGCAATAGAAAATTTCATATACGTCATCTAACCCCCTAAATAAGACATTAGATGAGGTATTATAGATTACCTCTATGCACTCAGTTGTGTTTGTTATTTTGTGGTGTTCTTAATAAAGAAACAAATAATAAATAGTTATTTTAATCCAGTATTTCTGAATGTACATTCCATCAGGCTGCACATATTTGATTCATTTAGCATCATTTCAGATATTATTCCCAAATGTTCTTATTTGTACAGGTAAAAAATTATATTTCAGACATTTTCATATTTTTTTCTCAGAAAATACAGAATTTCAGCCAACAGATATTTGAATTTAAGTATGTTAAAGCTCTGTTCACTAGTTAGATACCTTTATGTGTTTAAACAAACTATTTGGAAACAACTGGTTATTAAACTTACTGTTATTATTTTAATTATGTTTGTAGAATTGAAAAATGAACTCAAGATCCATGCTGTGAAAATGTTATTCAGTTCAAATAAATCCTCAGCATAGAAGACTCAGTTGCAACCGGGCAACTATACAGTCAAATCAGTAGCTTTTATTGATCATGGCTTTATATATTCATTTTATTAAATATAAAAGCTATTACCAAGGAAAAAATAAGGTATACAGAGATAGGAAGAAGTAAAAATACTTACTGCTCTTCAAGAGGACTGGTCTCAGCACCCACATTGGTTGGCACATGACTACCACTAACTTTAGCTCCAGAGCATCTGAGACATTCAAAAATTTTTAATTTTTTATTGGTTCTTTGTGATTTCCATACTATGTACCCCAATTCTACTCATTTACTTTTGTATCTATTCTCCACTCTTGCAACCTCCCCACAACAGAGGAAAATCTGTCATTGTGGAAACTGTACTGTGTCACAGTGTGTCCCACAGTATTCCATTTGTCCACACATCTTTGCTTGCAAATGTTCAATGCAATGACTCCTTGGTCTTGTTCTAGGCTTGTGATTTCTGCTACTCTATCTATACTGAAACCTTACTGGGGCTCTCCTTGCACATTCTGTTGTTGTGCTGTGTAAAGGAGATCCTGTAGTGTTGGATTGGTTGGGCTGGCCTCTTCAAGCCCTCCAGAAGTTCATAAATGGGGTAGATGTTGGGGTAGGCCAATTCAATGCCCTGTCTCTGGGACTGAGAAGCATCTGCACTGGTTAGTCCACTGGCACTCCTGCTATCATACAATGGCATAGGTGAAATAGGAGGCAGCAGACTACTCAGGACTCACCAGCAACCTGCTACTAGAACCAGCTATACTATGCTCGAGTGAGGTGCAGGTCCTGATCTCCCAAGGGTTGCAGCTGGTGCGGGACATAGCCAGTTATCCATTCTTATGACCCCATGGCCAGCTCTCCTGTCTGTCATAGTTGGTTATGGAGGAAGGAAATGATCAGGGCATCTCTTCCTTATGCACGTCCCACCACCCAACAGTCAAGAGTCAGGGCCACTTTTCCCACACTCGTGGCACAGACCAGGGATGTCTGCCTGGTTTTGATGGTAACAGACCTCTGCAAATGCAGGGCCACTGACCTTGACATGGCTCGTGGTGGGAGCATAGGTCGGGACTCCACCATGGTCCCAGTTGGCATCCTTGGCTACTCACACCAGGCTGCTCCTTACTACTCTGAAGTTTTCAGTTCTGCCTCTCTTCATTGTGTCCACATCTTCCTCTTTTTTTTTCTCCTCCATTTCTCCAACACTTACTTGTTCCTCTTAGTAGAGCCAGGGTCTTTGAGTGTCTGGGATCATTCCAGGAGTGGTCTCAGACATACTATGCCCGGCTTGTGCATTATGGGACTGGGCATGGATCATCTTGGGCATAGTCTGCTCTGCCAGCCCTGAGCAGCACACAATTGTTGATTGATATGAAACTTTCTTATGTCCTCTATAGGCACCCACATACCAAAGAGCATACATTCACACAAATACACACACATACCCATAAATAAAATTAAAACTTTCAAAGGTACAATGTGGGACCATAAAGGCCCAGGATTATGGAGGAAGGGTTGAGGAGAGTTTCAACCCTTGAAACTTTAGTCCTTTTCCCCTACCAAACTGTCACCATAAAGTCGGTTGCCTCACTATCAACCCTAGTAAGAATTTATTACCCTGACAATTTACCCATGCTTTGCTCCTTTGTTCGACCCTATAATACCTCCAACCGCCTACTTCCTGAATATGCTGATGAAGTACCTTCCAACACCCTTGTCCTGGACAATTGAACAAGGTCACACAAATTTTGCCCCAGAGACCCGGACCAACTCCTCAAGGATATAAGTATCCCTTTCTCCCCGTAATAAATGAACCAGTTCTCTAAAACTGTTCCCGGTGAATATTCTTTGCCCACGCATTCAATGCTGATGAAGATCCTGCCTGTACTTCAGGCAGGCTTCACTCACTGTACAGCCAGGTGTGCAGGTTCTAGATACCCCTAGGGGAAAAGCAGAAATTTGGCTGCAATACAAGAAAATTAATCAAAATAGTACACTTTCTGTCCTTAGGAAATCATGTATAGTTTTACGGCAACATTAATTGAAAGGATTACTGTGCTGTAAAAATAATCATATTCAAGACAAATATTTTATGGATGAATCATATTTGATGAATGTCTTAGTAATGTTTCTATTGCTATCATGAAAAAAAAAAAAAACTGACCAAAGCAATTTATAAAGCAAGAGATTTAACTTACAGGTCAGAGGGTGAGCCCTGTCATTGTGTCAGGGAGCATGGTGGCAGACAGGCAGATATGATGCTCGGGCAGTGGCTGATACAGTTTACTTTTTACTTACAATAAGAAGGCAAAGAAAGCAAAGAGGAAATGGATCAAGCCCAGTGACACACATCCTCCAACAAAGTCTAACCCCCTAATCCCTCTCAATTTATTTCACCAAATATTCAAATAATGAGCTTTGGGGATCCATTCTTATTCAAATCATCACAATGTAATAAAGGTGTTTTTAAGACATTGAGAATACCTAGAAATTTAACTAAAATTTGTCAGTTGTGTGTGTGTGTTTGTAAATTATTGCATATTTGGTTACATTAGGTTGATAGTGTTGCATTCAGGAATGCCAAAAATCCTTCAACTTAATTCGACACGACATGTATAGGCAGAAAAATATATGTGGTTTATTAAGTTAATGTTAAAAAACATTTTGTTAAAAGACTCATATTGATTTTGTAAGAGGATAGAACATTATTTGCAGTTAAATAAGAAAGATATAATAAAATTACATTACATTCATGTAATTATTTTTAAAAATATTTTAGCTAATCATTTTCTAAATACCAATCCTTATAATATACTAATATAACCATTTAGCTTTATCTTGCATGGTAGGATTATTATGCTTTTATTAATACCTCTACCTAATGAAATGGTCTTATGAAGACAGAAATCAGTCTTTTAAAATTAATGATATTCTTAAATAGTTGAAATTAATACATTTCAGTTTTTTAAAAATTATGTGAACAAAAAGACTTAGTAATAAATTTTCAATTTCTTTAAGTACACCAGTAATGTTAAATGTCTATGAAGAAAAAATGGATATTTTGCTATGAATGTTTCACCCCTTTTTTTTCCTCTTTTACTTTTTCCTTTTAATCAAAATATATTATTTTATTATACAATATAGCATAATTATAACTTCCATTCCCTCTAGTCCTCCCAGATCTTTCCCATCACCCATCTTCTCCAGATTCACTCTATTTCTGTCTCTAATTAGAATAGAACAAACAGGCTTCTAAGAGGTAAAAACCAAACATGACAAAATAAAATAAAGTAAGATGAAGGAAAAGTTATCACATTGACATAGGACACAGAAAATTAACACACATAAAAGAGTCCCAAGGGCAGGCACAGGAGTCACCGACCCACCCCCTCCCCCCACCTCATTCTTACAGTCAGGAGTCTCATAAAAGTAATAAAATACATTTATAATGTGTGTGTGTGTGTGTGTGTGTGTGTGTGTGTGTGTGTGTGTGTGTATGTGTGTGTGTGTGTATTTGCTGCTTTAGTCTCTGTGAGCTCACATGGGCCTTGTTTAATTTTTTTGGAAGGCCTTGTTCTCTTGGTGCCCTCCATCCCCTCTGGCTCTTACAATCTCCATGGGATTCCATGAGCCTATGGGCAGGTATATGATAGAGATCCCCCTTTAAACTCTGTGACATATTCACTCATTCTTAATCAACAACAATGACAATGGATTTTGAAAATGATCATTGTACACTTATTCAAATGCCAGGATATTTATCTCCTTTTAGTTCTTTTTCTAACATGAATCAAATTTCCAGAAATGAACCCATATATGCTGACCATATGTCCCCATGCATATCTGACAAATCTTATCTTCTTTGAGTTTTTGTTCATCAGTTTTTGAGTTAGTAGACTACTCATTGTATGCATTAGATGTTAAAGTAGCTGCTATACTACTACATAAGATGGTGAATTAAATATTTGAGGAGTACAACTTTAAAGCACTGTGTATAAGGTTTTTTAAAATAACTTCTTGTTGTGTAATTCATGGTGGCCTCAAATTTATGATTTGCTCTGGTAGTCACTGAAGAAGCTGGGTTGCAGTTTTGGTTAGTTTAGCTTTGTTTTATAGAATTATTTCAATTTTTGTGCTAAAATTACTTTTGAACACTGTTATATTTCAGGCAACTTTCCTTTGCTGGCAACCTCCCCACACACAAACTTTTCTCTGTATATATAATTCCAAATACCATTTCTCCCTTCATTTTATATCTAAATTATGGTATCAATAGTCTGATGTGTAAACAATACTTACAGAAAAACCTCTTTGGAATTCTAATTTTTTCCACTTTACAGATAGAACACTTCAAATAATTTAACCTCTCCAAGCTTTAGGAACAGTGAAGACATAAGAAAGATCATCTTCACAGTACCTTGTAGCTTAAATGTGTAAAACATAAACCTAGTGAATACCAGGGAAAATAAGTTTCCTATAACCAATAATGATGACATATTAAAGAACCATGACTCCTGTGATTCTCCTTAACAGTATTAGTGTTCAGAATTTCATTTTCATTGTCTAAAATCCTGCAGAGAGTCTTGGTGTACATCAAAGTTGGGGTCAATTACACACTCATAGTTTTTATTGCAAGGCTTCTTAAAAAAATAGGTGATTGGCTATTTTTGATTTTCCTCTTTTCCTATTTCTTACAACAGTCACTATTTGATTTATTACTTCATTGAATCTATTCAGAACAAGGTGATCTTCTAATTTCCATATCTACAGATTAGTTTAAAAGCATTCACATTAACTTCCAGTGTCAGAAAAATGTGGTTAAACCTGTGCACTCATTTAAATTCAGCAAAACTAATAGACTGTACAGAAAAGCCAAAGGAACATGGTTTTAATCTCTAACTTTTGTCATTTACTAATTATGTGGCTTTTAACAATAAATTTCTCTTCTTAAGCCTTTTTCACTTTATTTCTAAAATGGGGTAATAAAAGTAAAGTCATGTGCAATCTAATAGTTTATGTAGTTATGAGAACATGTTGCCCACTTGACACGATGGAGGAAACTTAATAACTGAAAGTATTCAGCATTATTTCATTAGTTAAAATATCACTGATATGAAAAAAATAGTTTTCATTTCCCCTTATCTTTTGCATTTACATAAATATTTCAATATAGAAAACATGATGAATTTTTGTTTCAACACCATATGACTAACTCTGTTAAATAAAGTTACACCGGGACTGATATAGTGATATATTCAATAATTTATAGTTAACAATATAGACCTAATAATTCAAAGATTATATTCACAATTTTTAAAGACAACATGGAATTACACTTAGTGTTAGGGAAGAGACAGTCACATATGGAAACGGTGTTTTATATTTACCAAAGAACAATCATACTGAAACAGTGAGTAGATGTTATGATCACCTATCGAGCCTTTAGATACGTGCTTATAGGATTGCATTTGTCTGCCTATTTAATTTCTTTTGGTTTATTCTTTTGAATTATTTTATGAACATGTCAGAAAATATTTTTATCTACAAATAGCCATCTTATTGAAACATTGGTTAAGGCTGTTTCGATTTCCGCCTACTAAAAGTTGAACAGCAATAAAAACATATGACCAAGAGTCTATGTAGTAAGTAGAGTTCTTCAGGTATATTTTAAAAGGTGGTACAGATAGATGTCAGAGTAGATGTATTTTTCAGCATTTTTAAGGAACTCCAGAAGGAATCCCATAGTAACATTACCAGTTTGCACTCCTACTTATAAGTAATGTTTTTCCCTTTCCCCATATCCTCACCATTATCTTCCTTCATTTGTTTTAGTAGTCTTGGTTTAGTCATTCTGACTGGAGTAAGGTTGAATCTCAAAGTGCTTATGTTTGCTGATACCTAAGATTTGAACACTTCTAAAAATGTTTCTCAGGCATTTGAGATTCATCTTTTGATGCCTTTTGTTTGATTCTATACTTCATTTTAAAATTAGGTTGCTTTTCTTGATGCTCAGATTCCCCCCCCCCCTTATTTGTATGTTAGAGATAATAACTCTCAATCAGATGCCTAACTGATAGAACCTCTTCCTTATTCTGTAGGTTCTTGCATCAGTCAGTTGATAGTGTGCTTTGATAAACGAAAGATTTTTAGCTGCATGGGACACCACTTTTAATTGTCAGTCTTAATGCCTGAAATATTAGTGTCTTTTGAGAAAACTCTTCCCTGTGCCAGTGCAATCAAGTTAATTTCTTGTCTTCTCTTTTATTGGCTTCCACATATCTTGTCTTATGTTGAAGTCCTTGATGTATTTGGAATTAAATCTTGAATAAGGTGACAAATGTAGCTCTATTTTCAATCTTCTACATGTGTTTGAAGAGGAATTGCTAAGGCTGGCAGGCAGAAAAAAAGAGAGTAGAATAGACGAGGGGAAGAAGGCATTGGGTAGCTTACATGGATCCTAGCCAAATTTGTTCCCCAGCACAGAGCAGTTCTGCAGTGTAAGACTGGGCTGCAAAAAGTTGGAAATGTGCTAGGAAGGAAGGGGTGAAGGCGGCAGTGAAGAACTGGGGAAGAAGGCAGTGGGTCTCTTCCATGAGACCAAGAGACAAGGGAATGGAAATAGGTTGAGAAGGGATGTTCAGACAGGCAGATGACAGCAGATGCAATAGTAATCACAAGAGTCAATATTATAGGTGGGAAGGAGAACATGGGTATGCAAAGATTGTCTTAAAGTAAAATAGAATCCCCATAAATTTAACCCTTTTAAAAGTCCAAACACACTTTAGTGAGTTCCTCTAAAATCTGTAACAAAGTACCATATTCCATCAACTAACAGCATAGAATGAAACTCTAGCTTTGATTTAAAATAGGAAGTATTTGGGTGCAATGAGGCATGATCATGTCCAAAAACAAAAACTAGCAGAGAAAATCTGAAATCTTAGATACCCAATGCCACCTGCAGGGTAAAGCTTCTCTCTTAGGATTATGCCAGCTCTACTTAACAGTCATTCTTTAGTTGGTGGATGCTTCATGGTCATTCCTGGCATCTCCATTACTAGGGATCTTCACTTTAGCTTAGGACTTACCTGCACATCATGCATAATATCTTTCTAAGGTCTCTCTGCGGGGACTCAAATGTTATACATATATTGAATGGACTCAAATGCCCACTCATAATCCTCTCTAGATTGCATTCTGTATCATTCCAAGACCCTATCATCCGAAATATACTGTCAAATTCTGCTGCCAGATTAGAACATGGCCTGTGGCCCTTGGACCAAAGCTGTATTAGCTTCTCTTCTTTGTTATAACAAATTTGAATAATGTTGTATTTGTTTTGCAGTTTGTCTCTTAACCTGGCTAGCACCCAAATAATTGAGACTTGTATTATTCGTTTAATAAGCTTTCCGGCATGACACTGAGCAGTGTTAATCTATTCTTAATCCTCTATGCTAGTCTGACTCCCTCTGAGAAAATGCCCATTTTCAGTTTATGATTTTCTCTGCTCCTTCCTCATCTTTTCAGGACCTCTCCTGTGGCAGAATCCCCTATTTTATTTCATCTAACTCCTCCTCCCATAAAGGGAAGGAAGTCCAGCCATATTTTCTCACCTGTTCACCAATTGGCCTTAATCAGCTTTATTATACATCAAGGGACAATTGGGGAATAGTGTTTATAGAACATTGAGACAGGAGAATCTCAGAACAAGGATTGTAACCAGATATGGGAGGTACAGAAATCAGCACTTGAATTACACAATATCCTTATGCCTAGACTTCTTGGAAGTTACTTTCAAGGAGTTGGAATCCACTTCATCTTAGGCTTTTCCCTTTTAATAAATTTAATTCTATACAATAAGGAACCTCCAATGGACACTTTGTCTTCAAGGTCCTCTTGCTATTATACTTGTGCAACCCATAAGACTTCTTTTCAGTGGTGCTGGTCTTTAATAATTCCTATTGCAGTGATAAGTATCCTAATAAAAACAACATAGGTTAGAACATGTTTATTTGGTGTGCAATTCCAAGTTATAGTCCATCATTATGGAAAAATGAAGCCACCAGGAAGTTGAAAGAAATGATCATACTATAATCATAGCAAAGGCAGAGTGAATTCATGGCTGTATTCTCATTATATTCACATGGCAGATTTTTTTACGGAGCATGAGTTTATTAAGATAAAACCTGGATGAGCTTCACTTCAGAATAATTATGATGATAATATTGAGCATGTGTCAGACACTGCAATCATTTTTATAAATTTCATTTGATATTGTTCTTTAAACATCTTGATGAGATAGTGCTTAGTTATAGCCTTTTATTTTAGGTTTATTTTTTTTTTTTGCTGTTTTCTTTTAAAACTACTTGACTAATATCAAATTGCTAATAAGAAGCTGAATTGTTTTTCAATTATAGATGTTAGAATATGAGTTAGTTGTCACAGTCTACTGCTTTTCAAAATCCTTAAAGCTTAAGAAAAATAGGCTTATTAAAATATTAAGCTCATTAGTAGGAGGGTATGCAAGGTGAAGTCAGTTTAAGATTATGTTAAATATTAGACATTCATTGTGCAGAATAAATCAATTATGGTTTAAGTTTTCCCAATAGTTGGCTGAGATTGCCCTTGGAATTATGGACATTTGTAGCCTTAAATATCAATGATTCTATAAATGAAATGGAAAAAAGTAGGGAAAATGAAACATTAAGGTTATTTTGAAGTATTCACAGAAGAATAAATATCAATCAGTTGAAATGATTGCCTTTTAAATATTTCATTATCTATTTCCTGGGGCGTATGCATAATATTAACCTTGAAGAACAAATTTCATACTCAGTGGGAAGAATGGCATATAGAAATGGCTGTCTCTACACAAAGGGAGCTGGTGAAATCTTCTGACACTGTTTTTGAGAAAAGAAATGTTCCATCATTACATAGTAGTTTTATCCTCAATGTAATTCTCAGGATTCAGAAAAATCTAAATAGTCCAAGATCAAAAGTGTTTAATAAAAAATTTAAAACATGTGACTGAAACATTTAGATCACATGGGGTTTTCATGACTCTTAGTAAATTCAGAATTTAGAATATTTGCAAGAAAATACTAGTAATGAACTCTTTTTAAAAAAAACTACAATAGAATAATTGCTTTGGACACAACAACTGCTAAGCATGTGAACAATTCTCTGTTATAACACCACAAAAGCCAATGAAGCTTGTAATACTATAGAATGATGTACATCTCTATTCACAGCTTAAGGTTCAAAAAATTGTCTTCCTTGACAAAATTGTTTGTCAATTACAGTCATTCTGGGACAGTTTTTCTAATCTTCGTGGGAACTTCAAAATAATAAAAGAGAAAGGGAAAGAAATAAATATTGACTGGCTGCTTACATTTTTTATTCATATTTATAATCACATCCGTATCTATCCAATTCATTTAGATGCCTGTCAGTTATCACTTCTATGTGATCATATTTTCATATTAATGTTTAAACTTAGTTCATGTTTCTAACTCCTGAATTTACATTCTGACACAGTGAACATCATGGGATATCACAGACATTGATTATTTACTAGCAATGATTTATTCTCATTAATGAATTGTGGAATTAAATAATTAAATTATTTACCTGTATTTATATTATATTTAATTGGTAGGTAGTGTTAATCCTTAACTCTCCATTTTAAATGAGCACACAGATACCACGTGGATTTTAACAAGCCTTGGCTTGGATTGTGCAATCTTAGCCCATCTAAGCTAGCTCATAATTCTATTCCCCAAACATGACCCCATATGTACATACTTCCCCTTGGACTGCTATTCTCCATGATCGGCTGATGTTCCAGGCCACGTGGAATGATCTTCTTTCATTTCTACAATGCATCATCATATAATTTTATAAATACAATAAAGTTGTATTTATAGAAACATAGAGAGTACTTTTGATCATTTAAGATATAGGATTCTGTCTACCATCTTCAGATGGCAAATCTCTAATATCAAATATTATAATTACTTAAGATAAGTTGTAAGGACAGTATCACTATTTGTTCCATTATAATTTATAGTATCATTGCTAATACATGCTTTCTACCATAGACCCAAATGTTACAAGAGTCATGATTATATTCAGTTGAATCTTCAGCTTATTTATCTGATATATTGATACAATTATTAAAATATTGCTATACTTGTCTTTATTTATAATACCATCATTGATACTTTTTCACATCATCCTGAGTTATTATGATATGCTTCGTGCCTTCATATAAATACGCCATGCTTGATTTATTTTCATATAACCTCTGTCATTATAAATATTAGCTTTCTTATAGTTTTCCTGAATAATTTAAAATCATATAGAGAATTTTGTTTCAATAGATTTCCTGTATATCTCTGTATTATTTTTAATGATTGTCAAAAGAACATAAAATTTTCAAATAATTAATATGCAGATAACAAAGTCTTTGTTCCTGTTCCTTTTGGTGCATTGGCTGTAGTATAACTATCCTGTAGTATATGGCTAAAATCTGATTATAAGCGAATAGATGCCATGTGCATCCTTCTGAATCTGGGTTAGCTCACTCAGGATGAGCTTCGCTAGTTCCATCCATTTGGTTGAAAATTGTATGATATCCTTGTTTCTGATGGCTACGTAGTATTCCATTGTGTAGATGTGTGAGACACTTTGCTCTAATGGGGCTGCCTTGTAGGCCCCCAGTGTATGAGGAGGCTCTTGGCCCTCATATGACTGCTGAATTGGGGTGGGGGACTGATATATAGGGACACTCACTCTGGAGCAGTGGGATGGAAGGGATGGGGGTAGAAGATGGGAGAACGGGACTGGAGGGGTTGAAAGAGGGTACTGTGATGAAGATATAACCTGAAGTAATAAATAAACAAAAAAATTCATATGCATAAATCCTACTATAGTGATACATGCTACAGATATAATAAACTTAGTATCATACTGAGTGTGAAAAAAGGGAATTTGATTGTGAGTCATAGCATTGATGACCAAAATGTTTGGTGAATATTTTTAAGTTCCAGAAATCAATAAATCAGATAAAATATGGTAAGACAGTACAAAATATATGACATTGGGGTGGGACAAGTCAAACATCAAGGGAAAAGAGTACAGGAGACATCACAAAGATCAGAGGACAAATCATTCCCACACTCAGAAATCTCATAAAACACTAAACTGGAAACTATAATAAAAATGCAGAGGACCTGGTGCAAACTGGTGTAGCCCCTATGTATGTGTCCTCTCATTCTGTGAGTGCATTGATCATGTTGATTTAAAGGGCCTTGTTTTCTTAGTGTCCTCTATTCCCTCTGGCTCTTATAACTCTGCCTCCTCTTGTGTTGGGTTTCCCAAGCCCTGAGGGGTAGGATTTGACAGAGGCACATTATTTAAGACTGAATGCTCCAAGGTATCTCACTTTCTGCATGTCGGTTTGTGGGTCTCTGTATTTGTTTCTATCTGCTACAGAAGGAAGATTCTTAATGGTAGCTGAATGGCTGAGCAAGGCACTGAACTTTGAGTATAGCAGAATGTCATCAGGAGTCATTTCATATATATACATATATATATGAATAGATCAGAGCACAAATCATTCCCACACTCAGAAATCCCATAAAAACTGGAAACTATGTATAATTTCATTGAAATATATGGTATATTTTCATCAACAAACAACTGTAGAGTATAGGTTCCATTGTATGGACTGGACCTTAAATCCAATTAGATATTTGTTGGTTGCTTTCACAAGCTTTGTGCTACTCTTGCCCTGCCATATCTCATAGTCAGGGTACCATTTTAGATAAAAGGTTTTGCAGTTGTCTTGATGTTCACATTTCTCCTTTGGTAGAAGACAGCATATTTCCTGTAGCAATGTAGGGATGACGCTAGCATGTAGTGGTGAAGGTTGTACATAACCATCAGCTTGTCTTCTTCATGTTTAATGAGTTGTGTAGCTGTTATTTTTAGTAATGGGTCCTTGCTGTCAGTTTGTGGAGAACAACCTATAGTCTTGGCAACAGCCTGGGTTTTTGGGAGGATTTTCATTGGACCTCTTTGGCCAATAATTCAATAGTGTATAATCAAATCCTGATACTGGAAACTTCATTCAGTGACAAGAGATGACCTGCTTAGATTTTCTCTCCCTATAATTTGGCAATCTCATTTACAATGCTAAACTATGTGTATATATTTTAGGAAGACTCGACTGTATTAGGTTTTCACACCATCCTTCAAATATTTCTTAATTTTGGACACCTCTTTCCATATTCCCGTCCTCATTTGCCTTCTACCATTCCCCACTTGGTCTTCCCATTTAGCTCCCCAACCACCTATAACTATTTATTCTGTTTCCCTTTCATAAAGAGATATCTGTACCCTCTGTCCTTTATTCTATACCTATCCTTTGTGGTACTATGGATTATAGCTTGGTAACCATTGACTCCACAGCTGATGTTCACTTATAAGTGAATATCCACTGTATTTATCTGTCTTGATCTGGCTTACCTCACTCAGGATTTTTTTTTCCCTTTGCATACATTTACTTGCAAATTTCATTATGTTATTTTCATTTTTAATGGATGAGTAATACTCTGTTGTACTAATGCAACACATTTTCTTTATCAATATAAATCCACTTATTTTTCCTGTTGGAGGACATCTAAGTTATTTCCAATTACTAACTATTATGAATAGAGTAGCAGTGAACATGGTTGAGCAATTTTCCTTGTTGTTGCATGGATGAGTATCCTTTAGGTATACTCCCAATAGTAGAATAGCTGGATCTTGAGGTAGATTGATACCAAATCACCATATTGATTTCTGTACTGACTGTACAAGTTTGCACTACCTCTAACAAGGGATGAGTGTTCCCCTTATCTTTGTCACCATGAGATCACTTGTCCTATTGATCAGAGCCATTCTGACAGGTGTAAGATGGAATCTCAATGTAGTTTTTATTTGTTTTCCCTGAGTGCTAAATGTTGACTATCTCTTTAAGTGTTTCTAATTCATTTCAGTTCCCTTTGTTAAGAATTCTGTTTACATCTGTACCCCACATTTTTAATTGGATTATTCGTTTTCTTGATACCTAGTCATTTTTTGTTTGTTTGTTTGTTTTAGTTTAGTTTTTTTGGTTCCTCATATATTTTTACTGTTAGTCCTCTACCACATGTAGAGTTGGTAAAAACAAAAACAAAAACAAAACAAAAACTTCTCCCATTCAGCCGACTGCTTTGTCTTGAATGGTTTTGTCTTTTACAGTGCAGAAGCTTCTTAGAGTCATGAAGTGCCATTTATTAATTGTTCTTAGTGCTTGTGGTAATGATGTTCTGTTCAGAACGTTTCTTCCTGTGTCAGTAACTTCAAGCCTCAAGCCTCTTCCCTACTTTCTCTTTTATTGGGTTCAATATATCTGGATTTATGTTTAGGCTTTCATCCATTTGGAATTGAATTTTTTACAGGATGATATGCATAGATCCATTTGGACTGTTCTACATGTCCCATTTGACCAGCACCATTGGTTAAATATGCTGTCTCCCCCCATGTGTATTTCTGGCTTCTGTACAAAAAGAAATCAGAGACATGCAGATTTATGTCTGGGTCTCATTTTGATTCCATTGATAACATATCTAATTTTGTGTCAATACCAATACCATGCTAGTGGTTTTGTTTATGTTTTGACAATAGGTTTGTAGTAAAACTTGAAATGAGGGATTAAAATACCTGCAGTAGTTCTTATTAAGGTTTTTGGTCATGCCTCTTATGCCATATGGTATCCTATCTCTCCTATCTTCTAAAAAATCCTATGAGCAAATTAACAGCAGTTTAAGTGGTTTTCTTGCAATTTAAATTTCTTTCGATTTTATATTAATTACCAACTTATTCTGCTAGTGCTTTCCATATTAATCACTGATGTAAATTTTTAAGTGATTTATTTAATTCATAACCATAAGTACTTACAGTTATTACAGAACGAAGTACTATAAATGTATACAATCTCCGTAAGACAAAATATAAGGCCCATATCTCATAAGGAAACATGAAAACTGAAGTGATACAATCACTAACTCCATAACCATTAGCCTTTGGTGATAAGAGACTCATAAAAGTGTAAAAAGTTCCAACAGCTAAGTAGTAATTTTAAGGGATTCCATGAAGTCACTGGTTCAGAAGACATTATGTTCTGTGAATTGTTGACCTCAGAAGTGAAAGAGAAGTTGTGCACCTTATGCATGTCTATTTAATTTTTTTTTAAAGATTCATTATTGTAAAGTATATTTTCAAACAAAACTGATATGATTTGAACTTTTACAATATAAGATTTGAATTTAAATATGCAAACATATTTATATTTCACCTTTATTCATAGTTTATTGGTGGTGTAAATATAATATATATTCGATAAAATTATTTTCTATAAAGTCATTTATACTTATTCAGACATTCTGAGAATTCACTGTGTTGTGCATTGTTAAATGTTTATACTCTCATTTATGTTTTCTTCACAAGAATATGTGATGAAGTGGTATAGTGGGTGGCAATTTCTTTAAAAAAAAAAAGGTCTACAGAGCAGTCATATTTTCTGTGGTTTGCTGTTGAACAAATGACAGCTCAGAAATCACTTTAAGCTGTTTAAATTCATGTAGCTGACAGTCACTGGAGCATAGAAACAAACTTCTAACTTCTGACCTCAATCCATTTCTTTCCCTAATATGATGTTCCATGAGACAAATGAGTTTTACCTGAAGACAGAATTTATTTCTAATTCATCTTTGTTTCCTCATAAACCCATAGGAGTTTCCTAACAATAATGTGATATAGATTAGAGCACACATTTGAAAAGCTACATAATTTTCAGTCACTGAGCCTGGCTGTGGTTAAGAAGAAGTCACAGAATGAAGAACAAGATGGCAATAAAGATTTCTATTATTATAGTTGCCAATGCATTAATGGAAAACTTACCAATGATTATCAAAGCTAGTTCCCTACTGGAAATTAATATAACATGGTGGTGCAATAGGCTGGGTTTTCATTTATAATCTATAATTCTCCCTTTTACATGGATATATATAAATATATATATATATATCTTTTGCTCTATCGCTTTGTCTCTGTCTCTTTATAGGTCTGTCTCTGTCTCTGTGCCTCTGCCATTCTCTCTGTCCCCATCTCTGTCACTGTCTCTTTCTGTATATCTCCACCTCTGCCTCTCTGTCTCTGTCTCTCTCTGTTTCTCTCTCTCTCTCTCTCTCTCTCTCTCTCTCTCTTTCTATATCAAATCCAGATTCTGTTGCTAAGCTAGTCTTCGGACTAGGGCTTGCTCTGTATGCTCACTGTATAAGAGGCCACATCATTAAACAGAACATGAAATACTATCCATCCTCTCCTAGTAGCCAGAAATTGCTAATATCTGCTCAGTTAGTGTAGGGGTTAAATATGCATTTACCTGTCCTTTATGTTGGGCTTTTATGTGGTTGAACTTGCATAGGTTTTATATACCTATCACAATGATTGTGAGTTTACATGTGTATCAGCTGTGCTGTGTGTACATAATACCACGTCCTTGATGTAATCTACCACCTCTTGTGCTTAATATCTTTCTGCCCTCACTTCAGCAAAGATCAATGAATTTTGGAGTTAGATATGAATTACCAACTCTATTAATTAATTGAACAGATACATACTAAGGGATTCTTTTATGATAGACATTAACTGATGCATGAGTGGTAGGCTAGTGGGATCACCAAACAGTCTTCTTGAAGCTTACAGTCCCAATGATAAATAGAAACACTAATTGAATATCACTTATAATAAAAACAATAACATGAAAATTCCTATGGAATATAAATCTTTATCTTTTCCCAAATCAAATCTTACAGGAGAGAAAATGGAAGTTATTGTAAATACCCATGAAATAACTATCATATACTTTTTAAAATTATTTGAATTGAAACAAAAAAGAAATATCTCCATATATATCATTTCAGTAATAATGCTGATTGTTTAACTAAAATTGCAGAATACTAGCCTTTACTATAAAATAATTTTCATATTACCATTCTCTATTATGTTAGATTATTACTGATAAAAACTGATAGACTGATTAAAATAATAGATTATTTAATTATCTGTGTGAGTACAAATTTGTAATCACATATAGATAATTTGTAATTTAATATGTGAATTTACATGTAAAACTTTTAATGTTTTAGTTAGTATGATAAAGACAAAGAAAGGGTGAACTGGAGGTTTATTAGAGATGCTTTAGTAGTTAAGAGTACTGGCCATTCTTTCAGAAGACTGGGATTTTATTTCCAGTACATACATGGGGACTCAACTGTGTAATTCAATTTCTCGGGAACATGACACCTTTTTTTTTTGTTTGTTTGTTTCTATGGGCACCAGCACTCACATGGTTCACAGACATATATGCAGACAAACTATTCATATACATAAAACAAGAAAGTAATTTTTAAGAAGAAATATAGAAATAGAAATAAAGACTTAATCTTATAAATGGTTTTAATGTGAACTTTATCAATTTTTTTAGAAATACATGTGTCCATCCTATTTTGTTTTTGTTTTTTCCTTTCTGTAACTAAAATTGTATGTTGACCCAATGTAGAGATATTTTTAAATAAATTTTGTTCAACATGTTCTAAATTCAAAAGGTTCAGAGTAGTAACTAGGTTCCAAAGGATGAGTTATAAGATACAATGATATTTATGTAGATATTTAAATTGTTTTGTTTCTAAAGTACAAAGGAGAGCTGTGCACTAGCTCCTGTGGGTACTATGAATTCCTGCTAAGATAATAACCTAACAACACAGGTGCATCATATGTGACTCTGGGGCTACAGTTCAAGTTGGAGTTCATTGAGGTAAAAATCAATTGCTCAGGGCTACATTTTTGTGTATGTGAAGGTTTGAGATGGTCTATTGTTGAAATAATTAATTACATTATTACCACTATTTATATTATAGTTAATTGGGTAGAGGTGTTAATCCTTAACCTGCCATTATTAATGATCACACTGAGACCTGGTAGATTGTATCAAGCCTTAGTCTGGATTTAGCAATCTTTGACCAACTAAACTAGCTTATAATTCTATTTGCCAAATAAAGTCACATATCATATACCTAAGTCCCCTAGGCTGTTTTTCTCCATGCTATGCTGATGTTCCAGGCCATGTGGAATAATCTTTTTCCATCTCACTCATGGTGTGCCTTCTCATTCCTCCTGCCTGGCTTCTTCTTCCCATGATACTCTCTGTCTGCTCCAGAAGCCCTGTAAACTTTTTCCCATCTACCTCTCTTCCACTCAATCCAGACTCCAGCATTTTATTCAATCAATCAACTTTAAATTAGGTAGAGCAAGGTTTAGACAACAAAGACAGATATAAATGACAATGTCCTTGCCTGGCCAACAACCAGATCCTGGGGTCAGTAATTGCAACAAAATACAGGGAGCTTTCAGATTACTCCAACAGTCTGTTCCTCCACTTTCCAGTTCCTCCTGGCTACCTGCTATTACTTGACTTATATTCTTCTATCTTCAAAGCCCACAACTATATCTCGCTCATATTTGATTCTGTATTTCTTCTTTTTCTCTAACCACTGTCTATATTTTGTGAATTCCTTGGAGCTATTCAATAACACAGCATGACTTCCAACTCTGTAGTTCTTGATTATATCTGTAATGTTCCATTAGTCATGTAAGTTGACAAATTAAAGAATTATGTGAATCAAAGCCTGGATTCAAAGACCACTAGTCAGATTTAGTGATCTGGTTTTGATTTGACCAGATTTTCTGATATATCTGTGCATTAGAAATATTTGTACTTCTCTTTTTCTGATAATGTTTCTTGTTTGATATAGAAAAACAATCTGATTGCTTCAATGTGAGAAATATATTTTTTGAAATATTTATGTTTTACTTTTCTTTAAATTAAAATGTAATTAAACAATTCCCAGCATTTTCTTTGTTCCCTCTGACCCCTCCCATATACACTTTCCATTACTTCATTCCAAATTATTTTCTGTAAAGATTACAATACACACACACATATATATATATATATTGCTAAATACATAAATATCAATTGTTCAGTTAATATGATGATATTTCTATGTATATGATTTCAGGGCTATCCACTCAGTACCGGTTAAACAATTAGGGAGCTCATCCCTGGGGAAAATTATATCTCCTATTGTCTACATTCATTAATTGGCTACAGTTTTTTTAGGGTGGAGCCCACAAAATTTCTGTTTTCCACATTAGCATGTCTTTTGGTAATGTATTCTGGCCTCTTTTAGGCAGTCACACTGTTGAGGTATCATATGTGCAAGTTCCTTGTCTTTTCTGTTAGATAAAATCTCACAACAGATTTCTGTAACCTGTGAGATTCTCTGGGCAGACCTACGTAAGTGTGACGTAATAATAAGAATTGTGTAAGCTTGTGGTATCTAGAACCAGGAATATAAACATAATATACCTATTCTTCATTACAAAAGTTTTGTAATATCTGATACAAAAAGACAATGTCAATAAATTCTAAATATCTTAGACATACTGAGAATGTTATGGTATTTTAAAAGAAGTAAGATATGCTTTGTTTAAAATATAAGAAGATATGTACTATATGCTTCTGATAACAAGGAACCCCACCATATGTCAAGGAAACAAGTCACAAAATTAAGGTCTAGGTAGACAGTGCAGTTTGTAAAGCCTTTAGGGCACAATCATGGTGGTTTCATTTTGGATTTCCCCATGTTAAAACTAGGAGGAGCAGTGCATGTCTGTAACATCAGTCCTGAAGGGTGGGACCTTTGAAGATAAAAGGAGTTCTTGGGTTCTTTGGCCAGCCAGATTCATTATCAGTGAGTTCTGGGTTTAGTGAGAGACCATGTTCCCACAAATAAAGTAGATAATGATCAAGAAACACCCAATATTGATGCTTGGCCTCCACAAGCACACATGTGCAGAGATACCAGCAAGAACATTTACAAACATATTCTCCTGTTGTACATATACAATGCACATACACATACATGCACATATACAGGCAACCACACACACACAGACAAGTGCACACACATAAACACACACATACACACCACAAACTTATTATTTTACAAAATGGCTTCATTATATAATGAATGTAAAAATGCTAGAAGATTTATTGTAAATGTTACTTTTATTCACCTGATGTAATTGTCTTGAAGGGTTACTGCCTCTATCTTCTAGTGGAACCCGAGTACTGGAAGCTTCTAGTCTCCATACAATCTATTCTATTCTTCGCCTAGAACATTTTCAGACTCTGAGAGTTACTGGTGAATAAGTTCACCCTTTCTAGTACTTTCTTAACTATGGCTTGCTGGTTTAATTTAGCTGTTCTTGCTCAAACTCCTCTCCAAGATGACTAATTCAATCTAGTTTCTCTCTCGGCTTCAGAATGAATTGTTCTGCATGGCCCTAAACTCTGGCAATCTGTTCTAATCTTCTGGATCCATCGCATTCTCTTACTTGTTCTGTCTTCACCTGTGTCTAGATTGTTTTCTCTGCAACCTGTCTCTGTAAAACTGCTCATGTAAAACTCTCTGTACTTCACAAACTAAACTGCCACCAACTGGACTGCCACAAACTCAACTCTACTGCAGTGCCTCTAAAATCACTGACTTAAAGAACCCAGAGGTTTACATGCCTCTGTCTCCCGAATGTTGGGATTAAAGGCATGTACCACCATGCCTGTACCTAACCTTTTCTTTACCTGAAACTTGCTGTATACCAGGCTGACCTTGAACTCAGAGATCTGCTTGTTTCTGTCTCCTGGAATTAAATGAATATCTATATTCCAGCTAGATCATACACTAGAAGGTCTTTGGATGTAATCCCTTGCCAGAGCAGGCCTGATGCTAGATTAAAAAGCCTCTAC
Source organism: Lophiomys imhausi (assembly GCA_907164525.1). NCBI lineage: Eukaryota > Metazoa > Chordata > Mammalia > Rodentia > Muridae > Lophiomys > Lophiomys imhausi. The sequence goes on from CAJQZJ010032563.1 coordinate 1,162,132, forward strand.
AATTTATGGGTCCGAAAATATATTGGACAAGCTCTAAAGAACCTAAGTATGTCTTGATATTAGGATAAATAAATGAATGCTACATGTGTATGCACATATGTATTAATTCTTCTGAAACCATAGTTCTCAAAATATGATGCATTGAGCTCTGAAGGTAAAAAGACATTTTCAAAAAGGTCCACAGTTAAAGCAATTTCCATTGATAATAGTCCTTTACTGACATTAAGAATTAAATAACCCAGTTACACTTGAGTATGTCATAAACTATCAATTAATTATAACTGTAATTAACCTGAGGACATTAATAACTAATTTCATCTAAACATTGTCACATATTACTCCTTAACAAATAGTACCACAAAATAGGAAATATGCATAAAATATCCTTGAGCCTAAAAAAATGTGTGTGTTAAGGAGAAACATTCATATTTTTGAGTTGGAAGCTGAATTAGATGCTTTTAAAAAATAGAATATTATTTGGACCTAGAAAAATAACAATTTTAAACTATGGTTAATTGTACTTGAATGTTTAATCTTTACTTTCTTGTATATGCTTTTCTATCCCTATTTTCTAATTTAATAGTCCAATATCTACCAATGCATCCACGAATCATATATTTAACAAAATTTTCTTCTAAAGGACAACTTACTAAAACTAATAGCACACAGTATTCTTAAACATAAATTTTCACAATTCTCATTCCTAAATTTTGAACTAATGAGAATTTTAATATAAAAGATACTGTTGATAGACATTATAGAAAACAATACATATATTTATGTCAATAAAGTTATGTGTATATACTTGAACCTTGATGCCTAATTTATAATTAGAAATAAATATCATGTGTGAATATATAGAAAAATAAAAAGAATTTGATAACATGACTTCTGATCCCCCTAGAAACTCTGTTTATAATTACACAGCTAAGAATTCCTTTTTGCATTTTAGATTAACAGGATTCCACCTACCACCACCAGTGACAAGTACCAAATCTGTGTTCTCACTACGGTTGACCAGTGACTTTGCTGTTAGTGCTCACGGATTTAAAGTATATTATGAAGGTAAGTAATGGTAATATAAAAGACATCAATTTTTATTTTAAGGTACTTACACTAGAGCTCTCTGAATGTGAATGGAAGACTAATTACCATAAAGAGTATAAGGAATGTCAGAGTTCATCAAATTGTCCCAAATATTTTGAAGAGATGGCTTTATTATTTTTAAAGATTTATCTATCTATCTATCTATCTGTCTGTCTGTCTGTCTGTCTGTCTGTCTATTTATTTATTTATTTATTTATTTATTTATTTACTTATTTACTTATTTACTTACTTACTTATTTATTGTGCACAATAGATATAGAGTAGCAGTTGTGTCCAGAAGAGGGCATCAAATTGCTAACCCCAAGGAACTTGCTTTTTATCAATCAATAGTGTACTGCAAATGGTTACTGTTACTAGAATTTACTTTTTCACACCACTACAGTGTGTCAATATAGGAACATCTTTTCTCTATTTCCTTAGGTTATAAAAATGAAATCAATATAAGGTTTAAATGAATCACATTTTAGAGTAAAAGGCAGTGTGTTCAAAGAGTAATAGGATGGTATAGAGAAATTTCTATTCTGCTGAGGGTGCGGAAATGTATAGAAATACATATATTTTATAATGAATAAGGTTTCTAGTAGTAAAAATTTATTCTTAAATATTTCTGGGAAAAATCATGGATTTATAACTTTTTGTTCAATATTTAATAATACATATATAAGGAATATCTGCCCCTTTAGCCATAGTGGTATTCTATAATTTTCAACTTTTCTTTATATGATCATGTTTTCAGAATTCAATCGGCCAGATCTAACACTGCCATTAAGATATATACAAATAAAGCTTTGTTATTATTATTTCTACAAACAACACACTACTGTATGACATCACCATCCAATGGATATTTTCTCTTCTTTTTTTAATATTTATTTATTACTTCAGGCTACATCTCCATCACAGTGTTCTCTTTCCACCCCTCCCAGTCCCGCCCTCCCACCCTCAACCACCTATCCCTTCCATTCCACTCTTCTGGAGTGGAGTGTCCCTACATAACAGTCCTTCACCCCAGTTCAGCAGTCATATGAGGGCCAAGAACCTCCTCATACACTGGGGGCCTACAAGGCAGCATCACTAGGGCAAAGTGTCTCATTGACAGGAAAAAAAGTCTATGTTCATGTTCCCTTTGGTGCATTGGCTGTAGTATAGTTATCCTGTACTATATGGCTAAAATCTGAGTATAAGTGAATAGATGCCATGTGAATACTTCTGAGTCTGGGTTAGCTCACTCAGGATGAGCTTCTCTAGTTCCATCCATGTGGCTGCAAATTGCATGATTTCGTTGCTTCTGATAGCTGATATATCACATTGTGTAGATGTATCACAGTTTTGTAATCTATTCTTCGGTTGAGGGACATCGGGTTGTTTCCGGTTTCTAGGTATTACAAATAAGGATGCTATGAACATACATGAAGAAACTTCCTTGTGATTTGGTGAAGAATCATTTGGATGTATACCCAGAAATGGCACGGCTGGGTCCCGAGGCAGTACTATTCCAAGTTTTCTAAGATATCTCCAGACTTCACAGAATACACTAGAAAACAATCATGAAAGAAACACAAATGCAACGACACAAATTTATGCATTCTGTTTCTGAGAAATTTGCAAAATATATGCTATCTGACCCAGTGTTTTTCTTTTTTTTCTTATAAAATACATTGTACCAGCAAAAGAAAATGTTTCCTAAGTTTATCGTAAATAGCATCACATGAGTAAGTTTTGAAGAGAATTTTCTAACACAAAGAGTTCTGGGCTCTTTTATGTTTCAAAGGAAAATTTATTCAAAGACACTTTCTTCATTATAATCATTATTTCCAAGGCATTTTTACAATAGCTAAGTATTTTTATTATCCTTGACAAGTTAATTCATACATATTCATTACTACAATCAAAGTTTAAGTGTAATTTTGACAATACTTTGGATGTTAAGAAGGCAAATATTTTCTAAGTGCTTTTTAAGAAAAATCTTATATTCTTTTCATTAAAGTACAGTTATTTTCAGTGTAGTTTATGCTTCAAACAAGTACAAACGATATTAAAAATATAACAGGTGAACATTTTGACATTAACATGTATTCTGGTTTAGCTGTCATGTTATATAAATTCATTTTCAAAAATGTTTCAATAGCTCTCATTGTTATAAATAGGACTTTCAATTTTCCAGTGTCTTTGCCATTGTAAACGTCCATCATCTTTTTTTCTTCAGGTAAAATGACATATATTTTCACAATTTTAAAATAAAAATTTTAAGTCGTCCAATTGTAAATATATGACACAGTTATGCAGGTAACAGTGAGCGATTGGCTATCACACTTTGGTATCTTTGTCATGCATCTTAGGTTTTTGGAACTTCAATAGCAACTTACCATACATTTCCTAGTTTAATATAGTATAAATCTATAATCCTATAACTCTGTATGTGAAAAATGTTAATGATATCTGTTGAGTTATTTGCTCAGTGTCTCACAAAGTGAAGTGAAAATGTGAGCTGAGGTCTCATTAAAAAGTACAAAAATAACTTAACATTGAAGCTTATTCTGGTTGTTATTCTGGGCTATAATCCTTCAAGGTTATGGAACTGATATATGCTTCTTATGAGTTGGAATCCACACATGCCTACTACAGAAATGTCTCCTCTTACCATGCTTCATGTGGATCAGTGCCAGCCATTGGCTCATTGATCATTCTGACAGTGGCACTGTGTATTTCTTCTTAGATCTGACTACTTCCAAAGTAACAGAACAAAAAAATATAAAATTTTCCAATCTTACATGTTTTCTCATGAATGGAATTGAATTACCAAAGCAGTTCTAATCAATTTCTCCAGTGTAAAATAAATGGCTGAAAACTATAAATCCAACTGCAATCTTCACAAGAAGTTTTGTATTGTCTCTAACTTTCATTAGGTTACTGTAGACCATTAAATTAAACAATGGAGGGTACAGTTCCTGTTTGGAAACTATTTACTATGTAAAGAAAATATTTTCCTATTGAATTTCTTAGAGTGAACTGTGAGTTTTGAAATTTATATGAACTGTTTTTACTTTCAATATCCAGTTTGTTTCTTTATTTTTCCTTATTATTATCTAATATTATATTTCTCACCACTGTTTGACATGTTTAATCACAGAATTTTGGTCTCATATGTATTTTAGTGTTAATTTTATACAGGAAGAAAAAGACCATCCCATCATGTTTTCTGTAACAAGAGATTTGAAAAACATCAATGTATACTGAGCCATATAGTCAAGCAATTGTTAAAAGTTGATAAGGGTACAGTTAATAAGAAATATGTGGGTTTTCTTTAGTGAAACGAATTATGAATAAGATTTTTATGCCTTTCTACATATGATGAACACAAGTTGGAAACATGTTGCCTCTTTAAAAATAGTTGCATAGCTTCTTTAGAATTTTATGTGTTTTGATCACATTTCCACCTATACCCAACTGTCCCTGTTCCTGTGTCTATCCTTACCACAGCAATCAACATAAATTTGCATAGTGTTATTTGTTATTTTGTCTTTTATTTTTTTCACATCAAGACCAATTTGCTCTTGCCAGATCTTATTAGATATGTGTTCTTTCACTGGAGAGTGAGAGGACCCACTCTTAGAGAAAACTGCCTTTTCCCCCTCTAGCAGCTAACAATTGCCAATAGTTACTCAGCTAGGGGTGAGACTTAGTGCCCAACTCCCAGCTCCATGCTGGGATTAGGTCTGGCTGATTTTACATAGATTTTGTTCATGCTGTCACAACCACTGTGTATTCGTATGTGCAGCTGTTCTGCTGCATTCAAAAGTTATTTGCACGGAGGGAGATCTGTATATACATTTCATTTAGGGCTGAGCTTCCAGCAGTCTATTATTCTTTGCACCTTGACCAGCCTCTGTGTTGATCATCATCATTTTTGTATTTTAATTTGCTAGTATAACAAATCTGACTGACAACACTAATATTGTGGAACATTCACAGAAAATTTCCCTTGTCTTGTCACAATGGTGTTATGTGGATTTTCTCCTACTAGAAAATCATGTAATAGTTTTCAAGCATCAAGAATGAGAAATATATAACACTAACCAGCTTCAAAATTTTATTGAAATTGAAATTCCATATCACTGCAATCTGTATATATTTTGGATAATTTAAATGCCTGACTTCAATTTGTACTTAAGTAATTTTGATCAAGTATACTGTAGTACAAATGTATTGTTAAAATAAGAACAATTTGCAATATGTACTACAATAGTTTGAAAAATTAAAGACAAATGTATCACTTACAATGTATTAAAAACCTACAAAACTTTGTTTTTTCTTTTTTTAATAATTTATTTTTTATTTCTTCAAGTTACATCCCAATCACAATCCCCTCCCTACTCCCCCCTCCAGTCCCACCCTTCCACCCTCCTCCCCCTCAGCCCCCCCATCCTCTTCCCTTCTTTTTTTTTTTTTTTTTTTTTAGTTTAAGGTATTTATTTTTCCCCCCAACAGCTCTCCCTTTCAGTCCAAATAATGGTTCTTTTTCTTATAACTATAAATACAATACAAAACAACAGAAATAAATAGGCCACGATTATAAGAGTTATATGGCTTTAAACTCATGGAGATGGTTAGATAGTAGAATGTTAAAGTCAGGTGCCAAATACATATGGACTGGACAAAACTTTGTTTTAATAAATATTTGACATAGAAAAGATAGACGACTTAGAGTCTACTCACCTATTATATATGTTATTGCTTTTTCCACTTGGATCATCAATGCATCTTAGTGTTTTTTTGAATTGTAAGATCTGCTTTCCATTCAAAAACCTTCAAAAGTTTAAGCATGATTTTGAGCAAATGCATATAACTCACAATCAAGTCAATCATTCTCTGGCAAAACAGCTGAGTTACAACTAGCGAATGATCTGCTATAATATTGCCAATATTAAATCGTTCATTAAACATATTTTATAAAGACAAATACTATTATTCAGAAAACATGATGTATGGAATGTCATTCCTGTGAAGACAGCAGCCTTGATCTTGCCTCTGGTCCGATTGAACTCTTTTGTCTTTGTGTTTCCATAGATTGGATGCATTTACCCATTGAAATTCTCTAATTCCATTGTTACTTTCTTGGTAAACTGATGACTTTTGATAGATAATATTATATTGGAGTCTTAAAAATTATCTTAGTTTAAAATTTTTATTTTGTTTATATTTTTCTCTTTTATTTACTGTACGGTCAATTTGGGGATATACTATGGATTCCAGTTTACTTTTTTTTGTAGGATTTCTAAATGTAATAACCAGTGAGTATCCCTGTCTACATATGATTCTGGGGTTCCTTTCCTTCTCTTTGTTTTGTCCTATTTCAATGTTTAGGTTGTTTTATCATATTTTATTCTATTATTATCCCTTAGAAGCCTGTTTGCTTTCTAATGAAAGAAGAAAAGGTAGTATATCAAGATTGGGAGTGGGAAGAATAGGAAGAATAGAGGGAAAAGAAATTTCTAATATGAGGATCAATCTACTACATAAACACAATATCATAGTAAAAATATGGATTTGGATATAAGCTTGTTGATTCATTGATTATCATGTTGTGACTGAATTTCTAAGAAGATATAAATATTTTACTGCATTTACAAACTGAAGATTCAATGATTTAAATGTTGTTATACAGTAAGAGGTAATACTTTATAGTTCTCATATTTTAGCCAAGTGGCGCCCAGCCAGCTTACAGAGTTTCCTGAATACCCAATCTTGTTTCTAGCTATGAGTTGTGTGAATTTACAGAACTGTCATATGAACATGTTTTAAATTCCTCATGAATGATGATTTTTCAATGACTCCAGCTTCCTCAAATATCTCTCTTTTGGACACGACATTCTGCATATGAATCTTAGTCCATTTACTAGCTCTTCCCAACTTTTTACAGTTTCAGTCAATTTCTGAAAATCATTTAAAGAATACATCATTGCACTGAATGTTATGGCCTTTTGTCTGTATGATCACTTGTCTCAAAACTGTTCTCTCTGTTTTGAATATTTAACTTGTAATAGTCTGCAAGAACCTTGAGGTAACATGGTAAGTTTCATTTTTTACAATTGGCTCCAATTTCAGCACATTCCTGGCAATTCATAAATGTTTAATGAATGTTTGTTGAAACTCAGCTGATATAATGTATAACTAACCATAGGAATGGATAATGAGAGAGTATATTATATATATATATACATATATATATGTATATATATATATATATATCCTGCTTCAAAAGGAATAAAACACAGGAAGCACATGAAAGATTTATTTATTGATTAGGACATAGTTATTTACATCATATGGTTAAAATATGCTAATGAATAGTTTGTAACGTGAAAAATCTTTACTGTCTTAGTATTTTACAAGTTTATAATATATAATATTTGTTTTTCACATTACAAGGATGAGATTATATAAAAGATTGATTTTGTTATTCAGAACAGAATGGTTAATTTTAGGATTTAGTCACATTTTGCAATGAATATCCTTCTTTTAAATATGTGGTTAAAACTGTCACATCTGCAAACTTCATGAGGTTTTAGTTTGTATGAGTACTAGAATGAAGATTAGTTGAAAATCTCACTACATTGATTCTAATAATATATGTTGTACCGTTTGTTAAGGTTTCACAAGAATCACAATGCTGTCAATGTGTCATCCATCAATGTTAGGGTGAGCTAAGGAAACAAATGACACATGCATATGTACAGTGTCCTTTCAGAGGTACGGAATAAAACCTCATAGAAGTGGAGAGTAGTGTCCGCTCAAGAGTTACAGCTCGGAGCTAACTGTTCACTGCTAGGGACAGCTGATATACAGGCAAAATTCCCAATTCCCTTGGAGGGAATATTTATGGAAGTGTATGGAGGATATCTAAAACTTACTTGATACTCATTGGTTACCTTAAGAGTCCTTTCAGCAACTATAAAAATATCCGTCTTGTAAGCCTGCTCTGTTCTGAAGGGAAATGAAGGGGAAATGTATCTGGGGAAGAGGAGAGCTGGAAGGGAGATGAGAGGAGTACACGGAAGAGAAACTGTGGTTGGATGTATTTTATGAGAGAAGAATATATTTTTAAGAGTAGAGCTAATAAGTATAAAGTTTCTGGATTAAAGGAAAAAACATCTTTTTATTGACACTGGAGTTAGAAAAGATGATCACCCTTAAAACTGAACATAGCACTTTGTGACAAACTGTTAAATGGTATTGTTCAGTCAGTTTGACTAACTTCTACCATTTAAACTGTAGTGACAGACTTAATAGAGACTAGTGGCATATTTGTACATACGCCATAGTGGTGAGGATGTAGACATCATCAGCAACTGTGAAGCTTCAGACATTTCCGCAGTCTTTTAAAGTTAACAAATGTGTCTCCTATAAATTCATTACCAATAACAATAAATCTTTCAGAAGCCAGAGTACACTGAACTATACTGCATCAGAACCAAAGACCTTATCTTATGTTTAGTCAAAGAAACAACAACAATATAAAATACTAGTTTTCTGGAGCCTCAGTTACCATAGATAGAGAGAAAACAGCCACAGGCCATCCACAGATACTGTAGTCTGTTATATAAGAGAATGACCCTAAACTAAGACAGTGAAACTGAGTTATAGAAGAGCCTAATCAAATTTGCTCTGTGCTCTTAGTGGAGATAACTTCCCTAGGCCATTCTTCTACAGAGGGATGTGGCAACCATTAGAAATGGATGAATAATCATTTTTATTATATGTGTATTTTTCTATCACAAAATAACTTGAATCAATGTTTAAAATAATAATATTTCTATATTATGAATAAAATAAGTTTATCAGCAGACAGCTAAAAGTTTCAAGATATTTATCGGTCATATTTAGAATTATTTGTAAAAAGTACTTAGTAAGGAAAAAAAATTCTAAGTGCCCATTTGGATAACTGTGGAAATTATGGGTGTGGTTCTTCCTTAATGTTCTTCTTAATGTTAGTTGGTGGATATTGACCTGCCTCTGTAGTGTGTAGGACATCCATTTAATTTCAGAAGGATGCATCTGTCTACATTTTTAATAAGTTTCATCTCTTTGTCTTTCTGTGCTAATTTTTGCAGCTTTTAGTCTACTGTAAATTTAGATTGTAAGATAATTGTAAGCAAATATGTAAACTGAATGATAGAATAAATACAGCAGAACCTTATCAGATCACAGAAGAGAAACTCTTTTCAACATAAAAAGCCAATGGAAAACATGTCCCCAAAGAAAAAGATTGATAGAGACAACTAAATGAAATATGAAACCTGACTAATGTAATACTTTAAACTTCCTTTCCTCTTGTTTTAAAGGCAGAGCTTCCATATTGAGCCATATATATATTTCAATCTCAAGATCCTTGGTGTCTATGTATCAGATACTGGATAATAAATTTTTTTTGCAACCAAACATAATCAAAATGTCATCATTAAACTTACAAAAAAAGAAAATAAGCAATGAAGTATTTTGATAAGATATTTTAACATTTATAAGTCATATATAACTTCTGTTTCTGATATAAATTTTGAGTATGAACTATAAATTTAATAAAACTATAAATAGAGAGCAAACAATGGGATAAATTTGGTATTGCATAAGAAATTTATTATTTATAATTATCCCATACATATAATTAGTTCATGGATAGAGATATAAAAAAATTTCCTTAAATCATTGCAGTGAAAAGCCAACATGACAGAAGATCAAGGCAAATAATTAAGTATTCAGATGATAGTAATTAATGCGGAGGATTTATAATTTATTTATTTATTTATTACATAGATATACGTGTAAGAAAAAAATTATGATATTAAACCAATTTTCATTTATAACAGTATAAACAGTATAAAAATTTGTACGCAGTGATATGAATTCCTAGCTCTTCTATTTTTGGACTGTAAACTCTTATTTCCCATAAAATTAAAGCAGTATATCTGTGTGTGATTTAAAAGGTTCCACATTACCAATTTAAGGAATTAACTTGAAGCACAGTAGATCACATTTCAATTATCTTTAAATCTCTTTAACTGTGGTCCTAATTTATTGAATTTACCTTCTTGAGTGAAGCTGGTATGATTTTATTTACAGTGGAAACTATGCTAACAATATCCATAATGGAAGATTTCATTTTCCCACTAAACAATATCTGACTTTTACCAAGAGCCGTTTACAGAGCACCTAGAGACATTCATCACACAAGTCAAATTTTATCCTGGTTGTACATTTAAATCTTGTATTAAATTGCATTATTGTACTCAGTCATTGGAAATATTATTGAGACACCCAAGTTAATAAAATGCTGGTAAATAAAATTTACCACAGTGGATGTTTAGGTACATCTTTTATGTATCATCAATTTGTTCTAATAAATCTTATTCTTTGCTTTCCTCAAAGTCATGCAGTATTAGTTCTTGGTAGGATAAACACAGTCAAATAAACAAACACCCTCCAAAGCTGCATTGTCTTTAGCTGTTGTTCCCCCTTCTGATATTCCTGTATAAAAGGCTCTGGAAAAGTTTTCTGTGGTTCTTTGATTGGCTCTTCCTTTCTATTAATCACCTAATATTTAGTTGAATCAGTTATTTTCAAGTTAATATAGTGATTCACCAAATCCAAAGAACAATTATCTACTTTCTGTTTCCTGATTTTCATTAGGTGAGCAGCTTGGCTTCTTGATATGGTGGGTCAATGCAGATCAAAAACAGTGGAACTGAATGACTATAAACTATAGCCTCTGAAACAATAATCCAAAGTAAATATTGCATCCTTATACATTATTATAAATATAATATGTATACATACAATTATTTTTATATAGCTTATTTTTCAACTAACATAAACATGAATAGCAATTTACCACATTTAAGAAAATATTTCCAAATTATTCTTTAATAAATTAATTAATTATTCATTTTGCATTCTGATTCCATCCCCCTTCCTCCTCTCCACCTGCTCCATCCCTCCCATCCTCTTCTTCTTTTCCCCCTTCACTTCTCATCAAAATAGGTGAACCCCCCTCCCCATCAATTCACCCCAGCTCTTTGAGTCACATCTGAATTAAGAGGCTGGACAACATAGTCTTCAGGATTTAATATATAGGAGGCTGGTGAGCTCTATCAACAGTTAAGAGTGGTTGTTGCTCTCTCAGAGGACACAAGATGAGGTCCCAGTAAAACTTTTATTTAGCATCAGCTCAAATTCACTTTGACAAAGAACTCAACCTGACATTACATATCCTTGATCCTGGAAGTATCAATTGCTAACAATATAATGTGTAATTGTGGTGTTGTCTCCCCCATTATATGGGAACTCTATTTGCCTTCCTATCAAAAATGAACATATTTTGGAAATTTCTATAGTAGTAGGTTTCCATGAGATTTTTTATGAGACCTTTAGTCTGAGTTGACCTTTCCCATATTACTTCTTTTACATCTTCCTATCATATCCTCCCCCTTTAATCTTCCTATTATAGATTTCCTTTTAATCTCTTTATAACTTTATCCCCAACTCCCTTTCCCTGGGAAATCCTCAACTCCTTGCTGGCAAGTCCTTTATTAGCTACCTAGCCTTTGTTGTTATTTTAAATAAAACACATATCTAAATCTTGAAAGCTAACATCCATGTATAAGAGAACACATGAGATGTTTGTCTTTCTGGGTCTGGATTACCTCACCCAGGGTAATTGTTTCTAGCATTAATCCATTTGCCTTTAAATTTCATAATTCCATTTTTTATTAAGAGCTAAATAATATATGTTAGGAAAATATTTTTATTTTAAATGTTAAGTTGAAGTTCAGAATTAAAGAAAAATCACTATAAACAAGATAAAAATGGATAAAAGGATAAGTAGATGGTCTGGCACTTGCAGAAGACCCAGATTTGCTTCACAATACCCACATGGTATCTCAAAAATCTTTGCAACAGCAATTATGGGAACAGATACTTTCTTATAGCTTTTGAGGGATCCTGCATGCCCATGGTTCACACAGGTGTACATTGGTACACAGAAAAATACATAGAATAAGTAAATAGATATTGTTTTCAGGGAGAACTAAAAAGGAACAACAGAGTCTGTCACTGTTTCAGAATAAGAAAGGGTATGCTTTCCCTCTTAATATCACCTTCAACAGAGCATTTTATTAATTTAAAAGCCATGTAGTTCTAAAAATCCACATATGGGATACAGTTCTGTTGATTTCATAATGCATTTCAAAACATATTTTTAAACATTACCATGGGGCTTGATACTGAGAAAATCTTTAATAACACTTTCAGAATATTTACGATTTGGTGAGTAAAAACAATGTAAGCCACTAACAGACAAAAGTCTTATAAAAAAGATATTCTTTCATTCATGAAAATTGCAGTTCTTCAAAATAGTGGAATTCTATAAATATAAAAATATCAAGTAATTCACATAGATTTTCCAGTGAGTATATTATAAAATGGCTGAACTTTTTGTAGTAGGTTCAATCATACTAATGTCATATATTAATTCAGTTTTCATTAGTCCTTGATCTAGAGAAATGATGAATAGCATTGGTGCCAATCATAGATTCTATGTGATAAATTATTACTGCATCAAATACTGTCAAATATTGTACTAAACCTTATTATCATACAGCCTAAATGTCTTATATCCTTTACCAGTCAAAACAGGAATTGTGCTATATTCTTCACAGATATGGTCCATGAGCACTGACCACTATAAATATTTCAGTCTTAAATATTACATGAACATATTTGATATTTTTGAAACTATAAGAAAAAAATTTTAATTTATATTGATGTTTCCATTGCTATTTCTGGAAACTATGTAGTCCTATATTCTTTAACAGTTAGTGCATGGTCCTTTAGTGTTTTACTTCCTATTACAATACATGTATTTTGTAGTGTGTTTATACACTATGGTAAATATAACATATTGATGATTAGAGGTTTACATAATAAAAATGCCTGTAAATTTTTTTGTTATTTCATTCTGTCTAGAATAATTACTACTAATTATAAAATAAAAGCTAAAATATCAAAACAAGACATTAGAAGTGACACACTGAAAAAAATATAATTTAATTTCCATTCGTCATCTATAATTTATAGGAAACACTCAAAACAAATAATGGATATGAACACAATTATAAATTGTGTATTCCTACGTTTTATTTGTTTGTTTGCAAAGTAGGGTCTCACCATGAGCTGTGGTTGTCCTAGAACTCTCTATGTAGACCAGGCTGTCCTTGAATTCACAGAGATCTGCCTTTATCTGCTTCCTTGTAGCTGGGATCAAAGTCAAGCAACACTGTGCCTGACTTGTATTGTTACATTTAAAGTTCAATAATTTTGATAGTATTAAGCATGTAGACTACACTTTTTGGTGAGTTTAAACCATCTTCCTGAAGTTAGAACTAATGATGTTTATTTACAATCCATAATTGAGAGACTATTATCATGATAAGTAAAGAAATAGCATCCATTATTCACTGATGATCTAGCATTCACCATTACTGACACAAACATGATTTTTCTGTGTAATACTTTGATTCAGTTAATAAATATTTTGGTGTTATTGAATGTGACTTGGGGTGAATAACTGAATAAAAGTCAGAGGCAATGGATGGTGACATATTTAGCATTGCTAGAAGATACATGTGATTTGATTGTTAGATATAAAAGAAAACCAAATTTCAGAAAAATCACAATCTTATGACTTTTCCATTGACAACACCATTTTTATATATAGATCTTTTTAATGACTTTCCTTTGTATGAGAATCTCATGCTGTAGGTTGTTCTTGAACTTGTTATGACTCTCATAATGGCACAATTCTAATCTCTCTACCATTGCTTCCTGAATGTTGGCATTACAATCATATATCACTATGCCTGTCTGTTTTTAAGTCTTTTGAAATTGGTTTTTAAATAAGTTCCTCTCTTATTCTAACCAAAATGGCTGTCATATAAAACAAATTAACAAGGACAATAATAAAAAACACAAACAAATGCTGTGGAAAATATGGGGAAATAGGACACTTATCAAATATCGAATGAAAATTGCTACAACTCTGGAACTTGGTAATGGGTTCCTCAAGAAAGGAAAAAGTAGGGGTCAGTCAGATGACACAGTGGAAAAAATGTTTGCTGCTAAACATAACCATTAATTGCGACCCATGCAATCCATGTTGTAGAAGGATAGAGCCATCTCCTGGAAGTTGGAAGTGGTTTTCTGATATCAATATGCTTTCAGTAATACTTGAGTGTGCATACACATACACATAAACACACAAACATACACAAAAATACACTTACAAACCACACACACACACAGAGAAGCACTCACATTTTTAAAATTTGAGAAATAGATCTGTAATATAACCCACTTATTCTACTCTTATGTACTTATTCAAAGAGTTCCAAGTCAGAACAGACCAGATCATGAATGTCATTTTTGGGAGGTGAAGAAGTCTGAACTATTCACAATAAGTAAAAAAAGAAAAAAAAGTGCTCATCAACAATAGAATGGAAAAATAAAGACAAAGTATATAATGAAACTTCAGCTATAAAGATGGAAGAGCTATGCCATTTGAAAAAAAAATTATGCAACAGGAGATCATCACCAAAAGCTAAATAAGTCAGACTAGTCAGATAATACTACAGACTTTCTTGAATATGCCAATCCTAGGTTTTATAGTGAAATGTAAAGTTATTATAAAACTAGACACATCTATACACATACACATATATGTACACATACCATAAATATATGAATTTTTAGCCATAAAACAAATAAACAAATTAGATATGCATTAGAATTAATGGAACAAAATATCCTAATTTTAAGGAAAAAATGAACATATGCACAAAGATGAATATCACATGACTTTTATCCTATGCAGAATCAAATATCCTGTGAGTGTGTTTGGGTGATGAGGTTAGAAAGGTGGCCATGATGAGAAAGGAAAAGATCTTTAGTAAAATGGAATGTAGAAAAGGGAAGGGGATATAATTTTTATTTCATGAAGACATAAATTTATTTAGGCAGAAGACAGTGTTTCATAAATGGAACAGGATGTTTGAGGGAAATCAGGGAGGAAGATTGATGAGTATGACCCACATATGATCATACGAATATATAAACATGATCAATAATCTCTGTAACTTTGTATGCTCACTTAAGAACTAATGAATTACATACTTTAGTTAAAAATAAATGAACATTGTCTTCAATTTAGACTCACGAGGTTTCAATTATAATTCCTCCGTTTGTGTGGATTAGAGGCTTCCTTATTTAACACTGTAAGATCAAATACATACTAAAGCTCTTGATGCAATTCAAGAATTTTCCATGGCTCTTTTTAATATTAATGTAAAAATTTTGAAAGTATATGTAATTGATGAGTAGAAGGTTCTGGTAGGACTCTTTCCATATGCTTTGAGTTTAGACAAAGTTGTTGGACATCATAAGCTATCTTTGTATTACTTTTTAATAATTTTTATGAATTTTGGAGTTTTGAAACTAGCCATAAAGTATGAAGAATTATTTGCATGTTTAGAAGTAACTTTTACAATTGTTATTTAATTTGATCACAGATTTTGTTATATTCTCCTTAAAAATTAAGATTTAAAATATTTCTGAAACATTTTTTGTGTTAAACGTTACTCATTATATATTTGCTAAAACCCTTGAAGAATTTCTGCAATGATGAGTTAAGAATTAGATTTTAATTATTATATTTTAATTTATATCAAAGTGATGATACAGGCGAGATCTAGAAAAAAATTCTGTTTTGTGTTAATTTATTACCAATCACTGATTATGATTAAATTGAGTGTGTATTTTTAAACACAGGTTAGTGAAGTCAAAGGGAAATTTCCTTAAAAAAGTAAAGCATGAAAAAAATCTGAAAATCACTAATCAACTGTAAGATCTATATTTTGAAAGAAAATTGATTAGAAAATTTAAGGGACAAAATTCCAGTTAAGGGCTTGTCAAGATGGCTTACTGGGTAAAAGCACTTGCTGCCAAGGCTGAAAACCTCAGTTCTATCTACTGGACTCAGGTGGTAGGAGGGAAGATCTGACTCACACAAGTGGTCCTTTGACCTCCTACAGAAGTTGTGGTCAATTAAAAAAATTCTAATTGTTAGATTATATGCCCTCAAGTATAACACTCACAGTTACATATTGAACTATGCTATGACTCTGTATTTTCAGTTGTAATAATAAGGTATAGAAAGCAATGTCAAAATAAAAATTAATACATGATAGCTTAGATGAGCACTATTTAGTGATATCTCTATTTTACAAAAATCCCAATAATGTGTATTTATATAATCAAATTCTATTTAAAAATCAAGACAGGTGTGCTATTACATGCTATAATATACATAAACCTTGAAAGTGAACACAAAGTTTAAAATCTAGTTCATTTGATAAAATATGCTGATAAATATATTCTCACATAAGGGTACAAGTGAATTTCTTTAAATATTTTTAAACAGATAAGTTACAGAGTTTAGAAAAGTGAAGATTTTTTATGTTTGCATCTTGATGAAAATATTACCTTTTCATTTTTGATTACAAGATAAAATGTAATAAAACAGAAACTAACCTATCAGAATTAGAAAAAGGAAACAACCAAGCAAACAAAAAACGCAAAAGAAGGTACAAAAATCAGAGACTTACTTATTTGCTCCCTCAGGAATCTCTTAAAAACACTAAGCTTCCTGCCCCTAGAGGCATTTTAGATGTGACTACTATGTCACATGTGCATCAGTAGGTGGTAGAGAGAAGAGAGGCTATATCTACATTCAGTGTTCTGATCTACGACCATCTGAATGAATAGTAGCCTAACATTCCTGGGGGGGGGGAACAAGCTGGACACCAACACCACTTTGGCACCATGGGTAGCCTGATATGACTACAAGACCAGTACCAGGCAAGCACTGGATGGGCTCCCAGGACAGGAAACAAACCAGAAACTAGAAAAACTCTGCCTGTCCCTAGAAATGGGGTTTGTGAGTGAGCCAGTCCTGAGAGAGTGAGTGTGAGAGAGCCATTGGTCTGCTATGGTGGTATTGTCTAGGGAGAGATGCCCTCCCTTCCCTTTTGCCCTCACCACCAGTGGCCCACAGGAGATCTGGACCAGATGGGGTCATCATAGCAGGAGAGCTATCCTCCCCCCTCAGATGCTACAGCACTGAGGGGGGATACTAGCCAGGCCCTGCACCTTCCCTGGGTAGTACACCACAGCTGGTCCTGGATATGGGTATTGTGGGTGGGCCAGCCTTGAAGGAGTGAGTGTGGGAGAATCAGCCCTAAGTGGTGGTGTTGGCTAGGAAGAGATGCCTCCCTCTCTTTTGCCCTCATCACCATTGGCTGACAGGAGATCTGGCTCAGGAGGGGTCACAAGAACAGGAGACCTGTCCCTGTCCCTCACATGCTGCAGTACTAGGGAGAGCAGGCCCAGCACCTTTCCATAGTAGAACTGGCATGCAAGTGGGAGTTGCAGGTCCAGAACCAGGACTTTAAGTTGGCCCACTCCAACATCTACCCCATGGATGAACTTCTGGAATGCAAAAATGAGGTCAGTTCCACAACCCAGGACTACAGGACTATTCCAGAATATCTGACAGGAGTTTCAGTGAGGTTCCAGTACTGATGGAGAAGTGGAAACCAGGGGCCTTGTACCAGCCCAAAGAGTCATTATAATGAACATTTGCAAGCTGAATGTGTGGACAAAGGGGAATATGTGGGACATACTGAGATGTACTGCAGCTTTCACAATGAGCTGTTATTGTTCTTGCTGGGACAGATTGCAAGAGTGTAGGGTGGATATGGGGGGGAGGTGGGAGATGAGAGGGAACAGGGTACACGATGTGAAATTCACAAAATAAAAATGTTTTCAATACAAAAACCACTAAGCTAGAAATCATAATATACATGCAAAGGACCTGTGCAGACGAATGCAGGCTCTCTGTGCATGCTGGTTTAGTGTTTGAGTTCACATGAGTTTTGGCTGTATTGTTTTAAAGAACCTTGTTTTTACAGTGTCCTCCATGTCCTCTGGTACTTTTTTTTAAACATTTAGCTATTACTTCAAGATACTCTCCATTACCAACCCCTCTCTCCCAACCCTTATATGTCCCACCCTCCCACCGTCTACCCCCTCTCTTACCCATCACATCCCTCTGGTGTGGGGTGCCTGCATGCATCAGCTAACCTCAGTTCATTAGTCACTGAGGTCTAAGAGCATCCTCTTGCACAGGGATCATATAAGGCAGTTCCACTAGCATGGAGTGTCCCACTAACAGGTAACCAAGTCCATGTTCCTGTTCTTTGGTCTATTGATTGTAGGATGGTTAACCTGCACTACATGGTTAAAATCCAGTTATAAGTGAATATATGCTATGTGCATTTTTCTGAGTCTGAGTTAGCTCACTCATGATGAGCTTTTTTAGTTTCATTCATTTGGTTGCAAATTACATGATTTCCTTATTTCAGTCATTAGAACAAAACTTCAGCCTGCAGATTGGGAAAAGATTTTCCCAGTAGCTGAGTAGTATTCCCTTGTGTAAATGTACCACAGTTTTGTTTTTTTTTTTTAATCCATCCTTTAGTTGAAAGTCATCTGGGTTATTTCCAGTGTCTAGCTATTACAAATAAAGCTGCTATGAACATAGTTGAGGAGCTGTCCTTGTGGCTTGGTGAGGAAATGTTTGGATCTATGTCCATGAGTGGTATGGCTAGGTCTTGAGGTAGAGCTATTCCAAGTTTTCTAAGATAATGACAGACTAATTTCCATAGTGGTTATACAAGTTTTCACTCCCATAAGAAATGGGGGAGTGTTCCCCTTTCTCTACAACTTGGCCTGTATGTGCTGTCTTTTGAGTTTTTCATCTTAGCCATTCTGACAGGAAGTAGATGGAATCTCAGAGTCATCTTGAGTTGCATTTCTATGATGATTAAGGATGTTGAGCATTTCTTCAATTATCTCTTGGCCATTTTAGATTCCTCTTTTGTGAATTCCCAGTTTAGCTCTATATCCCATTTTTTATTGGATTATTTGATTTCTTGGTGTTTCATTTCTTGAGTTCTTTATCTTTCAGATGGAGGATTAGTGAAAAACTTTTTCCAATCTGTAGGCTGAAGTTTTGTTCTAAAGACAATGTCCTTTGCCTTATGGAAACTTTTCAGTTTCCCAAGGTCCCATTTATAGATTGTTGGTCTTAGGGCCTGAGCTATTGGTGTTCTGTTCAGGAAATTGTCACCTGTGCCAATGAGTTCGAGGCTTTCCCCCACTTTCTCTTCTATTAGATTTAGTGTGTCAGGCCTTATGTTAAGGACTTTGATCTACTTGGACTTAAGTTTTGTACAAGATGATAAACACGAGTCAATTTGCATTCTTTTACATATTGACATTCAGATAGACTAGCACCATTTGTTGAAGATGATTTCCTTTTTCCTTTGTATAGTTTTGGTTTCTTTGTCAAAAATTAAGTGACCATAGGTGTGTGGGTTTATTTCTGGGTCTTCAACTCAATTTCACTGATCAACTTGTCTGTTTCTATACAAGTACCATGCTGTTTTTATTCTTATTACTCTGTAGTATAGCTTGAAATCAGGAATAGTGATACCTCAAGATGTTGTTTGGTTCAACATACAAAAATCCATTAATGTAATCCATCATGTAAACAAGCTGAAGGAAAAAAAAACTATATGATCATCTTATTGGATGATGAAAATGCATTTTACAAAATCAAACACCCCTTCATGTTAAAAGTTTTGGTGAGAACTGGAATACAAGGACCATACATAGAAATAAAAAGGCAATATACAGCAAGCCAGTAGTCAACATCAAATTAAGTGGAGAGCAACTTAAAGCATTTCCCCTAAAATCAGGGATAAGGCAAGGATGCCTATTCTCCCAATACCTCTTTGACATATTTATTAAAGTTCTAGCCAGAGTAATAAGACAAGTAAAGGAGATCAAGGGAATACAAATCAGGAAGGAAGAAGTCAAATCATCCCTATTCACAGACAATATGATAGTATATGTAAGTGACCCCAAAAATTCCACCAGAGAACTCCTACAGCTGATAGACTCTTTCAGAAAGGTGGCTGGATACAAAATTAACTCAAAAAAAGTTGGTAGCCCTTGTTTACACAAAGATATATAAATGGGCTGAGAAAGAAATTAGGGAAGCAACACCCTTCACAATAGTCACAAATAATATAAAATACATGGGGGGAACACTAACCATAGCAAGAAAAAGTCCTATAAAACAAGAACTTCAACTCCTTGAAGAAAGAAATTGAAGAAATTTCTATGGAAAAGCAAAAACCCAGAATAGTGAAATCAATCCTGTACAATAAATCAACATCTGGAAGTATCACCAGCCCTCTGGTTCTAACACTTTTTAGCCTTCTCTCCCACAGGGTTCCCTGAGACTTATGGGAAGGGATTTAATGGAGAAATCTTTTAAAAACAGGTTTTGTGAATTTTTATATTAAATCCAGTTCTTTATCTTTATCAGTTGTAGGTCAAACAATATATTTTTAGTGCCTACAACTTTTCTAAGGAATTTTAAAATTGAAATAAATTTTAAAAATACAATTAAAAATAATAATGACTTTTAGAATTAATAGATGTTTACCATAGGTTTTAGGAAATTTATCTTTAATTATATAGAGAATTATAACTGTTTCAATAGGCTACAAACATATGGTAGTTTAACAAGTGGCTTTTTAAATACTTAATTATATACTTTAATTTATTTTATTCTACTTAATTTATTGTGCTTAATACCTCTATCTCCCTTCCATCCCTCATTGTTTTCAAACCCCCCCAACTCTAGGTGGGAGAGAAAGGTTAGAGGGAGAAGGGATGTTGGTCTCTTTAGGCTACATCCTGATGATTAGGGTCTTGGATTCTTTAGAGGTAATACCAGTCTCAGTAGAAGTCCAGCAAACCAGGAAACCAGCAAACCATGAACCAGGTGACCAGGAGACCAGGAGACAGCAGCAGGAAGAACAAGCAGTAGTTTGGGGGAGCACCAGCAACTGAGAGAGTAGCAACTGCTTTCTACCTTGTAGTCTTTTCTTTTCTTTGTAGAGCTTTCTTGTACTTCTTTGTAGAGCCTTTTCTCTTCTTTGTAGAACTGCTTTACTCTTACTTCTTTGTAAAACCCATTCTATTTTACTTCTTCGTGGGGCTCCTTCTCTCTTTCCTCTTTGTAGCCCCCCTTCTCCTTGAGGCTCTGGCTTTTTATTCCTCTCTCCCAAGTCCTCAGAGTTAAACTTGCTCATGTGGTTAAGCAGCCCATCTAGGATTAAACAAAATCATTCTCACAATTGATTTTAATAAAATCCTTGCAGGACTCAGGTGAGATGGCATCGAGCTGTGGGTCTAGGTCCTTGGTTAATTTATCCTTAAAACAATTACTGCCTAATAGTAAACAGTAATAGAGATTCCTGAAGGTGAATATTATGCATTAGGTAGAGTTTATGTGCCCATAAATTTTGAGGTAGAAAAAAAGTTATCCAACTATTGCATAATAAAATTTAATACCCTAATATCAGGACAAATACACATTTAAATATCTCAAACCTAAATATTGATCACATGAGGTGTATTATACATCTATATTAAATGTGACCCATATATTAAATAATGACTATTAAAACTTCAAGAATATAGAAATCTCATCAAAGTCCAAAATTGCAATTTTACAATAGAGAAATATTGATTATTCAGTGAATGCTGACAACAATTTAACAACAGTATAATTTTTGAGTTTACTGTGACAAATTATATGTGATGTTCAGATCAATGAACTTCAGTGACTTTGAAAGCAGCCAATAGCAATTTAATATTTTGGTAAGAAGCTGTTTGTTACCAAATAAGTCACAATGAGAGTGTGGAGTGCATACTGTTGGTCACGTACATTGAAAACATTAAATGGTTTCTTTACTTTTGAGTCGATACCTTATCTAAAAAGATCAACCTAGTATTCAATCTACTCTTATAGTTTTATCATGTTGATTGTACTAATCATACATGAATTTCTCATTTTAATTTCACAATGCAGTTTCTGAACTTTGTAGATAAATTGAACCTCTTCATAAAATATAATCACATTAATCTTCAATATATACACTTTTTTCTTAACATACATATTTATCCTGCCCACCAAATCTAGTATTCACTGTACATCAGGAAACAGAAAAGAACCTTTTTCTTGATGCCAACAAACGTGCATTTGTGAAAAAAGTCAGTGATGTATGTCAGAGGACAGAAGAGAATCTACCCACTCAAATTGTATTCTTCTTTATGAAACGACATTTATTCTTTGGAATTTCTAATACTTAGTGCCTTAGATGAAGTCTGTTTTATTGTGAGATTTTAAAATGTTTTCCTTCATGAAAACTTGTTCTTTTTACCCCTATTTTGCAACTTGGCCTTCTTTTTTTTTTAAATAATTTATTTTTTATTTCTTCAAGTTACATCTCAATCACAATCCCCTCCCTACTCCCCCCTCCAGTCCCACCCTTCCACCCTCCTCCCCCTCAACCCCCCCATCCTCTTCCCTTCTTTTTTTTTTTTTTTTTAGTTTAAGGTATTTATTTTTCCCCCCAACAGCTCTCCCTTTCAGTCCAAATAATGGTTCTTTTTCTTCTAACTATAAATACAATACAAAACAACAGAAATAAATAGGCCACGATTATAAGAGTTATATGGCTTAGCATATATTCCCAATGTCCAGTCCATATGTATTTGGCACCTGACTTTAACATTCTACTATCTAACCATCTCCATGAGTTTAAAGTTCTATATCTAACTCAGCTTTCATACTAACTTGCCTCATAATTTTAAAAATATCTTCTTAGATCCAGAACACCCTCTTGATTCCTAAACAACTCAAAATCTAACTATGAGACTCTAGGTATCTATTCTTCAACCACCTCAGAGACCTGAGAGGGATAAATATATCTGATTATATAGGAAGTGCAGGGCCTGCAGCTTCCAAAACTAAAAAATGACATACCAGTGGCTGCCTGGACAGTTCCCATTTTCTCTCCATACATTACAGCATCAATCTTCAGCCATTTGGCCCCATTTCTCTGACAGACATTGGTTGTAGAGCAGGAATTATGAAGGACTTACCTACCCTGTTTGGCAGAGCTAGGCTGTCGACTTACCTGCTTCCAAGTTTTGTCCTTTTTGGACAGAAGTCTGTCTACAGTTGAAGCAAGTGGTTTTTCTTGCCAAGAGAATGGCTTACCACCAATTTAATCATCTCCCACTGGAGATTCTTCGATGCTCATCTTCTACTTGGAGTAATATAGGGGGTGCTGTCAGGAGCTGACATGTCTCGATATCAAAAAATCTTAAGTTAAGAACTTTCCCCTTTCTGCTTCCAGACACTTACATATACTCACCACACTTTCTCTCTTTTAAATTAATGGTCTCTTGTGTGTGTGTGTGTGTGTGTGTGTGTGTGTGTGTGTGTGTGTGTGTGT
>CAJQZJ010032563.1:1185795-1273475 GCA_907164525.1 Lophiomys imhausi
TGTGTGTGTGTGTGTGTGTGTGTGTGTGTGTGTGTGTGTGTGTGTGTACTGGAAATATAAAGTATTAGGTTTTGGAAAGACTTTTAAATGTGTTCTATATTTTACATTGTGAGGTAAATATGAGACCTCTGGTGCAAAAGTTAGAAAGATATGGGTTAAAATGATATGTTTATGTGTCAAAGCGACAAAAGGAAGATTATAATGGCTAGTTTTGAGTCTTTCTTTTTCATAATCTAGAATCACATGAAAATATAGTTTCAGTTTAAAACCTCTAAATGAAAATTGGCCTTTGGATATTTATGAAGGGAAATGCCTCACTTGTTTACTCATGTATAAGGAACAGCCCATTGTGAGAAGTACCATTCCCTAGGTTGAATTCTAAACTAAGAGTAAATAGAGCTAACAAAGGGTCATGCAGGCAGCATGGGTGCATTCACTTGTTTCTCTTCCTTATAAAGGAAATAGTTTTGTATTTTCCCTTTGTATTTTGTCTAATCCCTACAATTATCAGTAAATATTTGAATAAATAAAAATTCTCAGAGGTAAATTTTATTAACAATTTGAAATTTAATTTGGCATTGGCTGAAAACAAAAAAAATCTAATTTTGTGTACAAATGCTTCTACAGGGATAAAGTTGAGATGCAATTTTACAGCAAGGATATTGACAAACCCTTATATACTCATCTGTAGTGATGTATACTTATAATTTTCATCATGCAAATTGGCACTGATTTTTGGGAGCTGTGTGCATATCTATGATCCAAAACTTTCAGTTATCAGCAAATATTCCTGTATAATTCATTTGACAGAGGAAAAGAAGCTCATGAAACAGTGATAAATACATATGAAACAGTGCATTAATTAAAACAATCCAATATTATCATGCAATTTGTAGTCAAATGGATGGAACTAGAGAAGCTCATCCTGAGTGACCCAGACTCAGAAGGATGCACATGGCATCTATTCACTTATAATTGGATTTTAGCCATATAGTACAGGATAATTATACTACAACCAGTGCACCAAAGGGAACAGGAACATAGACTTTGTTTCCTGTCTATAAAACACTTTGCCCTAGTGGTACTGCCTTGTAGGCCCCTGGTGTATGAGGAGGCTCTTGGTCATCATATGACTGCTAAACTGGGGTTGGGGACTGATATGTAGGGACACTCCACTCCAGAGGAGTGGGATGGAAGGGATATGGGTAGAGGGTTGGAGGGCAGGGCTGCGAGGGGTGGAAAGAGGGCACTGTGATGGAGATGTAATCAGAAGTAATAAATAAACATAAAAAATTAAATTAAATTAAAATGATTAAAAAATCCAATATTAGTTCATGAAACTTGTATATCTCTATGGACAAATATGTATATATATATATATATATATATATATTGAATGTCTATACCTCTTGAATGAAGTGGAGCTGAATAATGGTTACATTTGCAAGTTTATATTATTATATAGTTATATTTATTTATATAAATGAAGATCACAAGGGTTAACAGGGCATTTGCAAACTAATAAAATTAGAACATTTTAAATCCGATACACATGAAACATTAATATTAGTTGAGAAAATTTATTCTGAAAGATATAAATGGGGATTTTAGAGAACTTATCCCGTGAATAGCAATTTTCAAACAAGTAAAATTTCAAATAAGGACAAAGCATTAGACAGAAACTAAGGAACAGCTTTTGAGCCAAACCTACGGTAGGGTGTCAGTATTTAAAAAGCAGTGTGATGTTCAGTGTAGATTAAATTATTTAAATGAAATGTGTTTAAATGTAGAAGTAGTTATCCACTGAGAGAGTGCTCAGGCATATATTTTTTTTAATTCCCCTAGAAAACTCTTGTATTAAATTCTTTGGAGGTTGAACTAAAAATATCTAAATGCATAAACCTGTGATTCTAATGACATGTATATTTAGATTTACACAGAATACCTCTCAGGCTGTGCAAATAAATCAAACATTATGTGAACATATCTAATCAAGATGTAGAAGTCAGGCATTACAGAAACCATGATAGAATTCTAAAACTTGAAGGCATTTTACAGATTGTTTTCACCCATTTCACAAGATGTGTAAGAGTTGAAACTGAGGTTCAAATGTGTTAAATGATCTTAAACTTACTCTAATTGAGACAACAGATGTTATAATTTTCTATTCAGCACCTGCTTTAGGCAATTTTGAAACATCTGGCAGGAGAAACAAACTATTTAAAGGAGGTCTTCACTACTGATTCAGCTTGTCGTTAATTTCTACCCATGTATTAACCGCAAACATCAGAAACCAAAGGACCCAGAACCTATTATCTCAACCTCCCACACACATGCTTTTGTGTAGACATTTAACTCAGTTTAACAGTCTCTTAATGACTTTCCTCTCTGTAGTAGGCACCTTGTTCAACATGGTAGTCTCAGTGGTAAATCTAGCAGTGAAGCCTTCTCCGCACATGGCATGATGCCCAGACAAATGACCAAAAATGTGGATGTAGAAAGAGAAACTAAAACACAACATATGTGTTAGATGAAACTACATATATTTCTAGTTGTGTGCAGCCAGTACAAGTAGTTTATCTTGGACTATGAAAAAGGCACAGGAATCGTAGACAGGAGAAGTTATAGGTAGTTTGTGGAACAAGTATACTCTGTTATATCTGAACTATATCTTTTTAAAAATCTCCAGCAGGCATTTATATTTTTAATGCACTTTTATACAATGCCAAAGTAGAATAAAATTTTTCTTAGTCCACTATTTTATGAACTCAGTTTACTTTTGCTGTGTATCTTGCCAATAGGCATATGTCACAAGGGCGACACCTTGTCTTTTAGAAAAGTTGGTGATGAGCACAGAAAACAAATATAGTTTTTTTTAAAAGACAAATATATGAAGAAGAATTCATTTTAAAGTTTCTCAAGAAATTAAATGCCAAGAAACCAAATAATCCAATCAAAAAATGGGGAACAGAGCTAAAAAGAGAATTCACAAAAGAGGAATCCCTAATGGTTGAGAGACACTTGAAGAAATGCTCAGCATCCTTAATTATCAGAGAAATGCAACTCAAGACTCTGAGATATCATCTCACACCTGTCAGAATGGCTAAGATCAGAAGCTCAAATGACAACATATGCTGGCAAGGGTGTGGAGAAAGGGGAACTTTCCTCCATTGTGGGTGGGAGGGGAGGCTTGTGCAACCACTATGGAGGTCAGTCTGGCGATATCTTATAACACTTGGAATAACTCTGCCTCAGGATCCAGCCATACCACTTCTGGGTATACATCCAAATGATTTCTCACCAAATCACAAGGAAGTTTCCTCATCTATGTTCATAGCTGCCTTATTTGTAATAGCTAGAAACTGGAAACAACCCAGATATCACTCAACCAAAGAATGGATTAAAAAACTGTGGTACATCTACACAATGGAATACTACTCAGCTCTCAGAAACAATGAAATCATGCAATTTGCAGCCAAGTGGATGGAACTAGAGAAGCTCATCCTGAGTGAGCTAACCCAGACTCAGAAGGGTGCACTTATAATTGGATTTTAGCCATATAGTACAGGGTAACTATACTATAACCATTTTGAGGAACACTCATGAATTCATCCCACTTCTATCAAGGAAGTTAAATGAAATGCTCTATTTCAATGCAGGAATTAATTTACATTTCATCTTATTCGAGTATGACACTTTTGTTAGCACATGTCAAGTTTCTTTTTAAAATTTATTACCTGCCAGAGTCCTAGAATTAAACATATGGGAATATGGTAAGTTTACCATTACATATAAAGAATGTACAAATTAAATATGTAACTGCAGAGTCAATTGATCATTGATTATTGGTTAAATTATAGATACTTTCTTAAGAAAGAAAATAGAAATTATTCAAAAATATAAAGAATATCAACTATAATTTCATTTATAACATTAATGTTTAAGTAATTTTAAAGGCGATGGGGAAGAAGCAATTTCCTTTTCTTTTTACTTACTTTTTTCCTTCTTTCTTTTTTTTTTCTTTTCTTTTCTTTCTTTTTTTTTTTTTTGAGACAGGGGTTCTTTGTGTAGCCCTAGTTGGCCTGGAACTTACTGTGTAGAACAGCTTGTCCTCTAATTCACAGAAATCTGCCATCCTCTGCCTCCTGATTGCTGAAATTAAAAGCATGCATCACCACACCTGGCCTCCCTCATTTCTTTCTTTTTTAAAATTGAAATGGATTTATTGTCATTCAACATATTCTTATTATAATATTCTTTACCCCAACTCTTCAACTCTTCCCATTTTTTTCCCTATTTCTCCTACCATCTGGATCCAGACCCTATATGTTTGTCATTAGAAAACAAACAGGTATCTAAGGAATAACAATAAAAATTTTTAAAGGAAATCAAAAACAAACAAACAATACTATTGGGACAAGACTTCATGAACTAACATTGAAAAAGACATATGAAAAATATGAAAAACACATAAAAGCAAAGATGCACTTTTGCACACATGGGAATCCAAAATTCCCAAAAACTAGAAGGCATAATATTGAGGTAAGTCAACATTGTAGATCGAAGAGATTGTAACTGGGTTGTATTTATCTTTCAATTTGGTAGCATGCAAAGTACCTTCTAGTATCATGAACATTAGTCAGTAGGGGTCGAAACCATGTACCAGCTCAATTTCTCCATGATTAATGAGATGTATAGGTGCTGTATTCAGCAATAGTGTCTTACTGTCATCTGAGAGAGTGTCCAATAGCCATGGCAATAGTCTAGATTGTCTTGGAGTTTGCGTTGAAGCCCTTTGGCCAGTAGCTAGATTAGATAGAACTCAATCTCTTTCTGGAAGCTTCATTTTGTGGCAAAGGATGGCTAGTTACGGCTCCGCCTGCCTCATTAGTTGAATATTTCATGTCGATTGCCTACATTATATGTATATTATATATAATATATATATATATTATATATATATAATATATATATATATATATAATGTAAGCATTTTTAGGAAGTTTCTACTGTTAGTTATCCTTACCAATCCTCAAATGGTGATTGATTTTAGTGGTCTCTCCCTATATTTCCTCCATTTTAGATCTGTCCTCTTCTCCTCTCTTTATCCTCTTCCACTCTCCCAATTCAATCATAGCTATCTATTCTATTTCCATTTACTTACTAGATCTATCTTTAACTCCTAGTTTCATACACTTTACTAGAAGCTTCATTTACTGGCCAGAGAGGCCCAACTGGTACTATGCCTCACTGCTACTTGCCAATTTTATTTAGATCAATTTCATATATGCTTATTTTTGGAAGCCTCAACTATATTAGATTTCTATATACCCTCTCAAATGGCCCTTCGTTTTAGTTGTCCCTCTTGATATTCCATCCCTTGCCATCCTCTTAATCTCTCTAAGTTTCTATAAGTTTAACATGCATCATTTCCTTATAGTTGTGTATTTCATTTCTTTTTGTCATTGGATATTGATCCTGGCAAATATTTTTATTACTGTGGGTTAGATTACTGACAATGAGTCCTTTGAGTCCTCTTCATTTTTGAGCCTATTGATGAAATGAATCCAGGTCTAGGGAGCATAGTCCCATGGTCACTCACTGCCTACTGGCATTTGAGATTTGTTGTTAGCCTTGCTCTTAATTTTTTTCTTATTTTATGTGTATGTGTGTTTTTTACTGCATGTTTATATGTACGAAATATGTGTGCCTGGTGACATGGAAGTCCAGAGCAGGTATTGTTTTCCCTGAAACTGGAATTACAGTTTTTTTTTTGTCACTGTGTGAGTGCTGGGAAACCCAACACAAATCCTTGGCAAGAGCAAGTACTCTTAGCTCCTGAACCATATTCTCAGCCCCACTATTTACCTTCTTTTACAAAAGTAATTAGTAATACATTCTAATAGTGTTTGTTTTTCTTCTATAAGTCTTCAGATCTTCAAGTGTTCAGCTATTTTGTTTGTCTTTGTTATTTTCCCTGTATTTAAGTAAGGAAATAAAGATAATGAAATATGTAAGATGCATATAAAATATGTATATTTATATATAATGCAAATATATTAAGAAAAGATAAACTAAAAGTCACTCTGTGTATTTTATAACAAAAACAAAATTGTTTTTTCATTTTATCAATAAAACAAAATGATATTCATAAATACTTAATTTATGGTAGACAAATATATAAAAATATAAGGAAGCAATCAGATAATAATGTCGTTGGTACACTTGTCAAAATTTTTCTTTACACATATGAAAAATTTATAATATACATGCAAAATATAAAGACAATACACACATTATTTCAGAGTTTTTTTAATTCTATACCCACAAAAAGCCAGTTAAGTAAAATAAAATAGACCTTAGTGGGTTCTTGTAAATATAACTAATATTGTGTCTGATAGTCATCTCAGAGAGTTATTGCCTGCATCTGATATCCTAGGCCTCGACCTGGAAGCTTCCAACCTCCATACAATCTAGGTCTACTATGTTTTTAGCCTCTGAGACTTACTGCTGAATAAGCTCACACTTTCTAGCTCTTTCTGAACTCTGGCTGTTCAACTCAGCTGTTCTGGCTCAAACTCCTCTCCAAAATGACTGATTCAAACTGGCTTCTCTCAGCTTCTGACTGGTCCTACTTGGTTGTAAGCTAACTCTAGCAATCTATTCTAATTTTCTAGTTCCTTCTCATTTTCTGTCTTGTTCTGTTTTCACCCGTGTCTAGCTTGTTCTCTCTTCAACTTGTCTCTGTAAAGCTTTCCTCATAAAACTGCCTCCTCTCCCTTACCCCACACTCCGTGTGTATGTGTGTGATGCTCTCTCAAGTAGCTTTCCTTTCCTTTCTGTTCTCCTGAGAGTTGGGCATATCCTATTTCTGACTCATTCTGCCAAGTCTTTCTCCGATTCATTGTGTTGTCTGCCCCTCAATTAGATATCACTCTCAAACATGGGTGCTTTCTTCTACAAATTAATGTTGTTCTTCATTATTTGGAATTAAAGATGTATACTAAGGGCCTTTCTGCATTTGGGACAGATCACACAGACTTAGAAGGTCTTTGAATGTGGTCAGACTAAGTCATGTTGTTAGATTAAAATTCCTCTAAAGTTTCTCAACACAAATATAATTTGGTTATTTTGTTTCTTCAAGTTGCTTCTTCCTGCAAAGCTATGCCTCATATTTTATTTATTTTTATTAATTTACTTTTTCAAGTTACATCTGGATCAATGTCTCCTCCCCTCTCCCCTCCACATCTCACTCTACCTCCCTCTTCCCCATCTCAGTCCTCTCCTTATTGATATTATCCTCCTGATTGATAAGTTCATAAGTCACATAAGGGCTAAGAGCTTCCTCCTATCCTGGGGCCTGATATAGCAGCCCAGCTTGGGTAATGTGTTCTACTAACAGGCAACAGGATCCATGATTCTCTTATGGGTGGAGTTTTTCATAGGATAATTATGCTAGGTATCAGTCTGTTTGGTTCTGTGGACTATAGGATGGTTATCCTGTGCTACATGGTTAATATCCACTTATATGTACATACGTATCATGTGTATCTTTCTGAGTCTTAGTTAACTCACTCAGGATGAGCTTTTGTAGTTCCATCCATTTGGTTGCAAATTTAATGATTTTCTTGTTTCTAAAAGATGAGCAGTATTCCATTGTGTAAATGTACCAGTTTTTTTTTTTTTTTTTGTTTTGTTTTGTTTTTGTCCATTCTTTGTTTGAAGCGTATCCAGGTTGTTTCCACTTTCTACCTTTTACAAATAAAGTTTCTGTGAATATGGTTGAGCTTATGTCTTTGCAGTTTGGTGAAGAATCTTTTGAGTATATTCCCAGGAGTAGTATATCTGGGTCTTGAAATAGAACTATTCTCAGTTTTCTGAGATATCACCAGATTGATTCCCAAAGTGGTTGTTCAAGTTTGCACTTCTACCAGCAGTAGAGGAGTGTTCTGGTTTCTCCTCATCCTTGCCAGCATGTACTATCACTTGAGTTTTTTATCTTAGCTGTTCTGACAGATGTGAGATAGAATCTCAGTGTCTTTTGAGTTGTAGTTCCCTGATGACTAAGGATGATGACTATTTCTTCAGGTGTCTCTCAGCCATTAGAGATTCCTCCTTTGTCTCTTTTGTGAAATCTAGGTTTAGCTCTTTACCCCATTTTTTGATAGGATTGTTTGGTTTCTTGGTGTTTAATTTCTTGAGTTTTTTTAAAATATAATTTGGATATTAGCCCTCTGGATGTGGGGTTGGTGAAGATCTTTTCCCAATCTGTAGGCTGCCATTGTTCAAATAACAGTGTCCATTGTCTTACAGAAGATCTTCAGTTCCATAAGGTCCCATTTATTGATTGTTGTTCTTAGAGCCTGAGCTACTGATAATCAGTTCCAAAAATTGTCCCCTGTGCAATGAGATCCAGCATTTTCCCTACTTTCTCTTATGTTCGATTTAATATGTCTGGTTTTATGTTGAGGTCTTTGATCCACATGGACCTAAGTTTTGTGCAGAGTGATATATATGGGTCTATTTGAACCCATTTGTTGAAGATGCTCTCCTAATTCCTTTATATGGTTTTGGCTTCTTTGTCAAAAATTAAGTGACTATATGTGCGTTGGTATTTCTGGGTCTTTCATCAATTCCATTGATTAACAGGTCTGTTTCTATGCCACTATCATGCTGTTTTTATTACTATTGCTCTTCAGTATAGATTGAAATTAGGGATGGGAGTAACTCCAGTTGTTCTTTTATTGTACACAATTGTTTTAGCTATTTGGTTTTTTTTTTTTGTTTTTCCATATGAAGCTGAAAATTGTTCATTCATGGTCTGTAAAGAATTGTGATAGTATTTTGATGGGAATTGCATTATCTGAATATTGCTTTCTGTAGGATAACAATTTTTATTATGTTGATCCCACCTATCTATGAGCATGGGAGATCTTTTCATCTTCTGATATCTACTTCAATTTCTTTCTTCATGGCCTTGCAGTTCTTGTTGTATGTGTCTTTTATGGCCTTGGTTAGAGTTACCTCCATATTTTAAATAAAACAATGTTCCAACTATCAGGAGACAGCAGTATATATTTTAAAACAACCACTTGTGCCTGGGTCAATTTCAAGTGAATCACTGCAAAACCTTGCTTGGATAAAAGCAGTCAACAGAGCTATGGAAATCAGCCTTAGGCTGGACCATCTGTGTGACCAGCATGACTCCAGGTCAAACATATGCTTTGTCAAACAGACTTATAAATGATATCTGTGTAACTCCTTTTTGATTTGCAAGGGTAAAATTGCAGAAGATTTTTTGTGATGTAAAATTATATACACTCATGCAAACTTATCTAAATATAAATTACAGATACATTTTAAATCATGTTAATAGCTCAGTTACTCTATGCCAATTTTAATATTTGTGGGGTTATAGAAATTAGTTGATATCCATGTACTATTTTCTGAAAGGATTTACTTACATAAAGTTGACATCAACATGAGATCAATAGTTCATACTCACTAGATGGTATATATTTCTTTAAAAGAATAGCAATGTTACATTGTGTTGGTATTTCGATAGGAATTAAAACTAACTAACATTACAAAGACATTTTTCCTGCTAGAGATTATCAAGAATAGCCAAAGCTTACAGATTCCATTTACTTTCTAAAGTTCCATTCTTACATATCTATTCATTTTATTTTTCTATCTACTAGTTTTAGTATTCTCATACAAATGTGTCTTTTTACAAACTAAGACCTGGGCTCATTAGAATATTTATAATTCTGTTTATTAATAGCATAGATAATGTTTAAAATGTAGTAGAAAAGACTGCTAAACTAATTCATCAAGCTAAGACCTAATGCTCTAGTAAAAGAGAGAAAACACCCATGCGCACACACACACACACACACACACACACACACACACACACACACACAGTTCTCTGCATGTCCTTCCTGGATATTTTCTGTAAATGACTAAAGGAAATTAACTTCCTATCTTCTCTCTCCAGTATCTTTTAGCTACTTTGGTAGCCTATTTTGAGAACCCTGGGGATTTGTAAACAACATTGCTTTTTCATGACTTCTTTGCAATTATCATAAACATATATTTAATCTAGCAGTGGAAAAGAGTAGAATTTAAATCCTTCCTCCTCTGAAGTAATCATTTTGTACCAACCAGAAACATAAAAGATTTAACAGACAAAAACCAGTGATGTTTATTTTACTCTACATTACTTTAATAAAAAAAAAAAACTTCATCTTTCAAGATGAATTTTAGTAAATTGAATAAAGCTTCTGAGGTTACATTCCAATACTAAAATGAACCTTGATATAAAATACCTTACTTGTGTGCAATCAAAATTAGGATAAAAAATAAGGTAAGATGAATTACAAATTTAAAGAAATAAATCTATGTGGAGCGGGAAATAAGAAGTGTGCTGTGTGCAATTAATTGTTTTTTCCGCTTCACATGTTGGAAAAGACAAAAGATTATTTCCCTCATCTTGTAGTAATTACAATGATTTTTATTTCAGGGTGTGTCAGATCAATATATTAATGACAAATTATTGTCAAAAAGTCAATTATAAGAAATAACATATTTGAATTGCCTCAAATAACAGATTTACGGTTTATAGAATATTAAATTCAAAACACATTTGTAATAAACAATTTTAGATATTTGATTAAATGATTATTAGAAAATTTTGTAGAGGAATTTTAACCCAGCACACCTTTAATCCAGCTGGTTGGAATAAACACTCAATTAATACACACCTTTAATCCTAAACAATGAAGGTAAAGTTAGTTTAGAGAAGGAAGCACCCATTTTTGAAAGTGACATCTAGGGCTAGAGAGATGGCTCCGCGGTTAAGAGCACTGGCTGCTCTTCCAGAGGTCATGAGTTCAATTCCCAGCAACCACATGGTGGCTCACAACCATCCATAATGAAATCTGGTGCCCTCTTCTGGCCTGAAGATATACCTGCAGACAGAACACTGTATACATAATTAATAAATCTTTAAAAAAAAAAAAGAAAGTGACATCTAATTGAATGGCAAAGTAACGAATCAGAGCTTTCTCTTATTTCACGCAAGAGTTGACAGAATGAATCAGAGATAGGATATGAGAACAGAGAGGAAAAGGGTTACTTGAGAGAGCAGCACATAGGGAAAGAGAGGAGGCAGTTTTACCAGGAGAATCTTACAGAAACAGGTTGAAGACAGAACAACTTAGAGACAGACGAAGACAGAACAAACCAGAGAATGAGAAGGAATCAGAAGTTTTGAATCGATTGTTAGAGTTAGTTTTAGACCAAGAAGAGCAATTCAGTATGAAGCCAGCTTGCATCAGTCAGCTTGGAGAGGAGTCTGAGCCAGAACAACTGAGTTGAACCAGTGAGTCAGCGTTCAGAAAGAGCTAGAAAGGGTGAACTTATTCAGCAGTAAGTCTCAGAGGCTAAGAACATTGTAGGCTTAGATTGTACAGAGGCTAGAAGCTTCTAGCACTAGGCTTAGGTTACCAGGAAGAAGCAGTAAACCTCCTAGATGACTATTACATCTGATGAATAAAAGATACTTTTACATACATTTAGGGTTTATATAATATTAAGTTCAAAACATATTTATAATACATTATTTTGATATTTAGTAATTAAATATTTTAAATATTGATTAAATGATCATTAGCAACATTAATCTTTTAAAGGAAAATGCAAGACTAAACTTCATATATAGTGTATGTACGTATTTTAAGTATGTTCTGTGTTATATTTCTGAGAGACACAATTCAGGGGATCATAATTTAATGTAATGCCATTTCATGATGAGGAAAGTGTGGTAGAACCTATGGTGATTACAATGAGTGACTTATATGGTAGCAGTAACATGATTTGGTCTTTTTACATCTGTGCTGAACATGCAGCAAAGTACTTTGGTCTGAATTATGTTTTCCCTAGCCCCAGTACTATAGTCCACTACTATCAACTAGATAATATTGCCAGAATTCTCCATACCCTTCCGAAAAGAACACCACAAGCTGGGGACTAAGAATTTAAACATATGTACCTGTGGGAAACATGTCACATTAAAACCATGGCAGTATTTATTAACCCCATATAAAAGGAGCAAATAAATATGAAGCATGCAAGCTCTAAGAACGTGAATAATGTCATCCATTAATATATGTAACACTAAGGAGAACAAACATAACACAATTACTTTAGAAATAATTCATACTAGTAAATCCATATTTTAATGAATTATGCTCACTTTGAAGGTTGATACAAAGACTTATTACTTTGATTTCGAGCCTAATGCTTAGGACTTTTTTTTTCTTTTCTATACTTCCATGAGATTACTTAGCTACATCTCAATTGTTACCAATTAATATCAGACAATAACATTTTATGCTGTATGATGGCAGGAACATGCTTTCTTACACACACTTATATATGTATATATTATAGATAAATACATGATATATGCATGATCCCATTTACAGTATGTTTCATATTTTTAAAAGTACAAGGGGCAAGAAAGATAGCTCAGTTGGTAAAGTGTCTACAACTAAACATAAAGACCTGACTTGCATTCTTAGCATCCATGTAAAAAGAATGGTGATGTACATCTGAAATGTGTATGGAGAGGAAGTGGAACCATGTAATTTAGGTCATTGATTAGCCACTGTATATGAATGCTTAATATCCAAGAACCACGTGGTTTCATTTTTCCAAATGAAATTGAAGTTTGTTCTCTCAACATCTGTAATGAATTTTATTACCCCTTTGATATAAATTGCATTGAATCTGTAGACTGCTTTTGGTAAGATAGATATTTTTACTCTGTTAATCCTACAAATCCATGAACATGGGAGAACTTCCCATCTTCTGATATCTCCTTCAATTTCTTTATTCAGAGAATTGAAGTTCTTGTGTAAGGGAGTAAGATTAAAATAAATTTGATTTAATGAATATCTAGGGGCTTTTGATACAGTCTCTTAATACAGGGCATGAAGATCAACATGGCTGTGAGCATATGAACTAACACCAAGGTTTATAGCCTGGCATTGTTTTCAGATGGTAATAATAGCCTTATGAAGTGAGTGGCTCCCAGATAAGGCAGAAGCCAGGTGAAACAAGGAGAGACCTTATTTAAGGAAGAAGTGGGTGGAGACCGAGAGTTCCCATGCTAGAGAGTTCCCACAAGATAATGATGAGATGAAAGGCGGCTTGTATCATCTGATGGAGAAAATTCTGGTGGGCTGAAAAGCTGATTTCCAACAGAGCTCAAAAATTATAGCAAACTCTCCCTGAGGCAGAAAGAAGCTGTTGAGCAGAGAAGGCTTCAGCAAAGCAGCAAAAGGCCAAAGACTAAACCCTGAGGCACAGCTTTTGCCTAGAGGGGTTCCACCAGTTCAAACATTGCCTGAATGGAACTGTGGCAGCCTCAAAAACTGAGGCAGAGTGGCTGAGTGGCTAATACAAATTGAATAAGTTGGCTTACAGACAGCTGAGGCATTCCAAGCCTCACTTAAAGTGAAGATGCTATAGCCAATTTACCCTAATGGACCTACATCTAAGATACTCCTGAGGAAAAACTGTTGACTAAGTGCCTTAAAGTATCTACTCCTGAAGTGTTCCTGACAACTGAGAACCTGCCCTAGAGTCTGTGTTTCTGACAACTGAGGACCTGCCCCAGAGACTGTATCCTTCTAAAAGGTTAGGATTAGTTGTTAGATAATAGTTGTTATAGGTATTAATAGGTTTAGTTGTTAGGTAACTGGGATTATAGTCATTCTTAGGGCTAGCAGTTAGGTAATTGTTTATATTTGCATAGAGTAATTGGTAAATATATATTGGATAATTAAAAAGATTCATCTTCAGGTGGTGCCCAACATGGTTAGGAATTATGGGTATGACACAGGTTATCTTTAAAATGGCAAAGATTGCAGCTTAGGCTTATTCTGTTTTTCAATTTAAGGAATCTTTTAGGTTGTCCTTTTTTCCTCTACTACTGGTTTATTGATAGTATGAAGCTTGCCTTAGTTTTACAACAAGAAGGTGTGAAAATGGATGTATTTGAAGACCTTAAAAAACACAAAATGCCAAGGGAAAGAGATCAGACAGAGTTGGATGATGACAAGCTTGCTATGGCTTTGAAAATAGAAAGTTTACAAAAGCAGATTGAGGTGATTAAAAAGAAATATCTGCCATGGGTTGTGACTACAACTTGTAATGTGCCATTGGTTGAAATAGGGAAACAGGAGGAGTTGCAATGCACAGTGCAGCCCTGTCCTGCACCACATACTTCCCTATCTAGGTCTCCAAAGCCATTATGTGCAGCAGCAGAAGAACAGGCAGGTAATAGTGTTAATGTGAAACCAAGTGCTCCCCCAGAGCAGCTGCTTGATACCCCCCATTGTCACCATCAGTTTTTCCAGTTAGGTTTCAAGTTAGGACTGGTAATAATGTAGGTCAGGCAAATCAGGAATTAAAATTTCATCCAATAGACATGTTTGATTTAAATCTATTTAAGGAATCTATTACTTCTTAAGGAATTCATTCATCATTCGTTAAGCAAATGTTAAGTAATTGCTCTATACAAAATAGAGTTATTCCCCAAGATTGAAAGGGACTGGTATCAGCTGTGCTAGAAAGTAGTCAACAAATACAATGATTGTAGTGGTGGAGATTTGAAGCCACAAAATTAGAACAACAGAATATAGCAAAAGGAATAAATGTCATAAAAAAACAAATGCTTGGTGGGGGACGGTATACTGATTTATGGAAACAGATTCATTTGGAGAATATTGTGATAGAACAATGTTGGCTTACAGCTCTAAGAGTCTGGATCTGGTTGCAGAGGCTAGAGAAAGAACTACTTCATATACTAAAATAATACAAGGTCCTGAGGAAATTTTCTCAGACTTTTTAGGGAGATTGTCTTCAGCTATGGAGAGAGCTGTAGATAACATTGATATCATACAAGAGTTGACAACTACCTTCACATTTGAAAATGCAAGTGCTGAATGTCAAAGAGTAATAATGCCATTGAAAGCTCATGGAGCCCCAATATATGAGTAGATAAGAGAAACAACTGAAATTGGTTCCCAGGTGCATCATGCTATTATCATAGACAAACCATTGCTAGGGGTCTTAATAAGTGCTTTAAATGTGGTGAACAAGATCCCATAAGTTTTGGTATGTTGAGCTTTCATTTTCACTGAATTCCAGAAAGTCTTTAATTTCTTTCATTATTTCTTACTTGACCCAGTTGACTGTGAGTAGAAAAATGTTAAGTTACTGTTAGTTTGTAGGTTTTCTGTTGTTATTGTTGTTGTTGAAATCCAACTTTAATTCATGGTGATCTGATAAAATACAGAGAGTTATTTCAATTTCTTTGTATCTATTGAAACTTACTTTATGACCAAGTATATGGTCAATTTTGGAGAAGATTCTATGAGGTTCTTTGAAGAAGGTTTATTTTTTTGTGTTTTGGTCAAATGTTCTTTAAATATTTGTTAGGCCCATTTGATTCATAACATCTGTTAATTTCATTTTTTCTATATTTAGTTTCTGTCTGGATGACGTGTCCAGTGGTGAGAGTGAGGTGTTGAAGTCTCCCCATATTAATGTATGTGTTTCAATGTGTGATTTTTTTATTATAATGCTTATTTATTACATCAAGTTACATCTACATCATAGTGCCCTCTTTCCACCCCTCCCGGTTCCACCCTCCCACTCTGTCTTCCGTCTCCCACCCATCCCACTCCTCCAATGTGGAGTGTTCCTATAAATCAGCCCCTCTCAGTTCAACAGTCATAAGAGGGCTATGAGCTTCTTCTTGCACTGGGGGCCTATATGGTAGCACCCTTAGGGCAAATTGTCCCCTTGATAGATAACAAAGTCTATGTTCCTGATCTTTTTGGTTTGTTAGTTGTAGGATAGTTATTCTGTACTATATGGCTAAAAACCAATTATTAATGAGTAGATGCCATGTGCATCTTTCTGAGTCTGGGTTAGCTCACTCAGGATGAGCTTTACTAGTTCTATCCATTTGGCTGCACATTGCATGATTTCCTTGTTTCTGATAGCTGAGTAATATTCCACTGTGTAAATGTACCATTATTTTTTTATCATTCATCAGATGAGGGACATCTGGGTTGTTTCCAATTTCTAGCAATTACAAATAAGGCTGCTATGAACACAGATGAGGATATGTTTTTGTGTTTTGGTGAGGAATCATTTGTGTGCATACCCAGAAGTAGTATGGCTGGGTCTTGAGATAGGGCTATTCCAAGTTTTCTAAGATATCGCCAGACTGACCTCCATAGTGGTTGTACAAGTTTGCACTCTCACCAGCAATGGAGGAGTGTTTCATTTTCTCTACAACCTCACCAGCATGTGCTGTCATTTGGCTTTTTGATCTTAGTCATTCTTACAGTTGTGAGATGGAATCTCAGAGTCATCTTGAGTTGAATTTCTCTGATGATTAAGGATGTTGAGCATTTCTTCAAGTGTCTTACTGCCATTAGAGATTCTTCCTTTGTGAATTCTTGGTTTAGCTCTTTGTTGTATTTTTTGATTGGATTACTTGGTTTCTTGGTGTTTAATTTCTTGAGTTCTCTATAAATTTTGGATATTAGCCCTCTGTCATAATTTAGGTTGGTAAATATCTTTTCCCAAACTGTAGGTGCCATTTTGTTCTAGTGACAGTGTCCTTTGCTGTACAGAAGCTTTTCAGTTTTATGAGGTCCCATTTATTGATTTTTGGTCTTAGAGCCTGAGCTGTTGGGGTTCTGTTCAGGAAGTTGTCACCTGTGTCAATGAGTTCTAGGCTTTTCCCCACTTTCTCTTCTATTAGATTTAGTGTGTCAGGCTTTATGTTAAAGTTTTTGATTTAAACTTCAGTAATATTTTTATGAATGTAGTTGTCCTTGTATTTGAGGCATAGATATTTAGATTTAAGACATAATTTTTGTAGATTTTTCCTTTGAGGTGTATGAAGTGTCTTTCCCCATCTCCTTTGATTAATTTTGACTAAAATTCTATTTTATTAGATATTAGAATGGCTACTCCAGCTTGCTTCTTTTATCCATTTGCTTGGAAAATCTTTTTCCATCCCTTTATTCTGAAGCAATATCTATCATTTTTGTTGAGTTGTGTTTCTTCTATGCACAGGATGATGGATTGTATATTTGCATCAATTCTGTTAGCTGGTGTCTTTTTATGGGGAAATTGAGTCCATTTATATTGAGGGATATTAATTATCAATTATTGCTAATTCCTGTTATTTTGATGTTGGTGGTGGTAGTGTGTGTGTGTGTGTGTGTGTGTGTGTGTGTCTGTGTGTGTGTATACAAACTGGTTTTTATCTGGTTTGAAATTATTTATTTTCTATGTTTTCATGGATAAAGTTAGCCTCCTTTTGTTGGAGTTTTTATTCGAGTATCTTCTGTAGGGCTGTATTTGTGGGAAGATATTATTTAAATTTGGTTTTGCCATGGAATATCTTTTTCTCCATCCATGGTAAATGAACGTTTTGGTGGATATAGTAGTCTGAGCTGGCTTCTGCATTCTTTTAGAGAGTGAATGATATCTTCCCAAGCTTTTAAAGTCTCTGTTGAAAATCCGGGTGTAATTCTGATAGGTCTGCCTTTATTTGTTACTTGGCCTTTTCCCCTTGCAACTTTTAATATTCATTTTCTGTTCTGTACATTTAGTGTTTATTTTTTACTATGTGGTAGGATGGTTTTATTATTTGGTACAGTTTTTTAGTGTTCTGAAGCTTCTTGTATGCTTATAGACATCTCTTTTATGGGCTTAGGTTATGGAAGTTTTCTATAATTTTGTTGAAAATATTTTCTGGGCCTTTGAGCTAGGATATTCCTTTCTTCTATTTATATTTTTCTTAGGTTTGGTCATTTCATAATGTCCCAAGTTTCCTGGATGTTTTATGTTAGAAAATTTTAGATTTAACATTTTCCTTGACTAATATATCAATTTCTATTATATCTTCTATGTCTGAGATTCTCTCTTCCATCTCTTGTATTCTATTGGTGATGCTTGTGTCTGTAGTTTACTGTTCTGTTACCTAGGATTTTCATCTCCAGTATTCCATCAATTTGTGTTTTCTTTATTGCTTCTATTTCCATTTTCAGCTCTTGAACTGTTTTATTCATTTTCTTCTCCTGCTTGAGTACCTTTTCCTATATTTCCTTAAGGGATTTATTCATTTCTTCTTTAAAGACCTCTATCATCTTCATAAGATTGGATTTAAGGCCATTTTCTTGTGTTTCATTTGTGTTGGACATTGAGAGCTTGATATAGTAGGATAGCTGTGCTCTGGTGGTGCCATGTTTCCCTTACTCTTGTGTTCTCATGTTGACCTTTAGCCATCTGTTTGTCACTGGTGTTGGTGTTGACAGGCCTCCAAAAAAGTTTAAAAAAAAAAAAAAGGAACACAAGGTGCAGTTTACCACTATTGGAGTGCTCTAGAGTAAATAGTGGGCAGTGGATTGTGGAGAAGGGGGTCTTACCAGTTAGTCTCTGAATCCAACATGCATCTGGGAATACAAGTAGAGTTGTGGCAATGGAGCACACAGGGGACAGGGAGGAGTTCACTGATGCTGGGATTACTCAAAGGGGACCCAGGAGGCAGGGAATTGAGGACAAGGCATTTTAACTCTTAGCCCTTGATGGCAGCAGAACTCTGGAAAGGCAGATAGAGCTGTAGGAAGGGCTATGGAGTCCCTTGAAATATTAATAGCTAGAAACTGGAAACAACCCAGATGTCCCTCAACCGAGGAATGGATTTTTAAAAATGTGGTACATATACACAATGGAATACTACTCAGTCACCAGAAACAACAAAATCCTGCGATTTGGAGCCAAATGGATGGAACTAGAGAAACTCAACCTCAGTGAGCTAAC
The DNA here is from genome assembly GCA_907164525.1 of Lophiomys imhausi. Taxonomy (NCBI): domain Eukaryota; kingdom Metazoa; phylum Chordata; class Mammalia; order Rodentia; family Muridae; genus Lophiomys; species Lophiomys imhausi. The sequence continues at coordinate 1,204,717 of CAJQZJ010032563.1, forward strand.
CCAGACTCAGAAGGATGCACATGGCATCTATTCACTTATAATTAGATTTTAGCTATATAGTACAGAATAACTATACTACAACCAATGCACCAAAAAGAACAGGAACATAGACTTTGTTTCATATCAATGAGACACTTTGCCCTAGTGGTGCTGCCTTGTAGGCCCTCAGTGTATGAGGAGGCTCTTTGCCTTTATATGACTGCTGAACTGGGGTGGGGGGACTGTTATGTAGGGACACTCCACTCCAGAGGAGTGGGATGGAAGGGATGGGGGTAGAGGGTGGGAGGTTGGGACTGGGAGGGGTGGAAAGAGAACACTGTGATAGAGATGTAACCTGAAGTAATAAATAAATATTTTAAAAAAGAATGTGTTGTCATGGATCAATGTAGAAATGGGATTATGTAGCCAATAAAATCTCATTTTCATAGACAAAATGAAATGTTTCAATAGTTATGAATATTCATATTCTTTCCCATTAAAATAATAGATAAAAACAGACTTCAAGAAACTATGAGTTCAAGATAGTCTTAAATCTAGTATCTTAAAATCATTTTATTGTAATCTACAGAACACAAATTATACTTAAATTTTAAAAATTTAATGTAACTACATTATTATTTCATCCTCCAATCTCCACAGTCTTTTCAGACTTCCCTCTAAATTTTCTGAAACAAGTTGGTCTATAATAATAAAAGAGTAAAATGATATTGTAGATTACTCTAAATGGAAAAGTAACCAATTTTCTCATAATTGCATAGTTAAATTGAGCTTGATATTTATATAAAATCATAAATAATGTGAAATAATAATGTGAGATTTTGATGTCTTTTTATACTATTTTATATTATTATTTTATATTATACTTTTATATTATTCTCTAATAATTATCTAGGTTTATTATATATCCTCCATCATTTACATCAATATGTATACTGTGATAAACTTCAACTTTATTTTATACAGGTTTGATATATATGGTAAACAATTGTGTCCATTTAACAGAATATTAACAGGTTCTTTCCTGTGGCCTATCACGATTTTAGTTATAGATTCTTATCTTGTAATAGTACCAGGATTGAATATCATCTTGCAGAATGGATTTGTTTTTCTTTTATAAGTGATAATAATTTGTACCAGCTATGGTGATGTCTAATTGTGATTTTGGCTTGCATTTTCTGATGATTTGTTTGGTAAACATTTATCTCTTCTTGTTGGCATTTGTTGTTTTGAAGACAGAACCTTTTTTTATGCCATCATCACCTCAAACTCTCCATGTAAAGCTAAGGATCACCTTGAAATTCTAATTATCCTGTCTCCACATCAACAGTGCAGGGAAACAAACATATTGCCATAACTAACTCAACTCATGCTAAACTTTCAGCAAACCCCAGGGCATACTTGACAAGGACTTCAGGAAACAGATCACTTCCTCAATTATCTGTTGGTCATTTTTTTATGTCTTTGGACAAATGTGTGTTAATATTCTCATTTTTTGTTTTGTTTTGTTACTTAGATTTTCAGTTTATATCCTTCATTATAACTCTTTGTCAAAAGTATAGCTTGAAAACATTTCTCTCTCTATCTACCTTTAATGCCTGTTTCCTTTGCTATACTAAGATGTCTGTTTGATGTAATCCCCTGTGTTTGTTCCTGCTTTTGTTTCTTTAGACATTTCAATTTCAGGTCATCTATTTAAAAATTACACATTCTGAATTGATTTTTTTAAAACGGGTGTGAGAGTTTTAGTATTTCACATCTTCATATAAATATCTTGTCTATTCTATTCATGACCATTCATTAAACACTATCCTTTCTTCAACATGTGATCTCACTATCTGTCAAAATGCCACTGTTTGTAGTATGTGGAAGGATCTATTTCTATGATCCTTATTTAATTCCATGCTTCTACATGCTATGTATAACATAATCATGCTATTGATAGGGCTATAGCCTTGTAGTGTATCATATCATATAGAACTGCAATATTTCCTACTTTGGTCAATTTTTCTCTTGATTAATTTGGATTCTCAAGGATACTTTTATCTCATACAAGTTTAAGGAACTTTTAACTAATTCTATGAAAATATCTTATTTACAGAGGGATTAGAGCAATCAATGCATTGCTTTGATATATATATATATATATATATTTCAAATGAGGGTATATATGTAGATACAAACACATATCCCCCCCCACACATACACACACATGGAGACAGACAGGCAGACAGAAAAAGGTAGGTCCACACACAGAGAGAATTATGAATATGTTAGTATATGACCCAGAATGGCCTAGACTTCACAATGTTTTTTTTCTATTAATGATTACTGGTAGTACATTTAGGCATGTACTACCACTTACCATATTACCAACATTTGAACAGTATTTCACAGCACCAATTCTTCAAATGTATGAACAGTTGATACTTTTCCACTTGAAGTTAGGGTTCATCTTCATCATTATCTTTATAGGTTTCACTACATAGATTTTTCATGTCTTTAGGTAAATTTATTACTAGATAATTTATTTATTCAATAGCTACTGGAAACAAATTTGCATTTTCAGAATTCTACATTAAAATTAATTAGCAGTACATAAGAAAACTGCTGATTTTTCTATGTAAGTAGAGTTTTTCAGTGTGAAAGGTTGAAGATAGTGATAGAAAGAAATGAACATTTCAGAGATAATTTTCTCAGAATTGTTTGTATAACATGGAAGGCCAGAAAAGTATCTTTACTTCACTCTAAACAAAGTAAAAATCTGTCAGTGTATAATTCTGATATATGTACCACCATAAAATAATAAACATGCTGTAGGTAGTATGCTGAAAGGATGAAACAGAAGGATTATTGGGACCTCAAAATCAGACTTCGCTATGAAGACACACCATTGTTTCAAAGTAAATAAATAATCAACAATGAAACAGAAAATGAGGTGGGAATTAGACCTATAGGGATGTCTTGATTATACAAAATGCCCGGTATTTTCTTCCAAATTAAATGCATTATGAGTGCATTCTCTCCACAAAGAATGACAAGTAAAATTAAGAAGCAGACACAGTGGGAACTACAGCTATCAGTGAGAGTAAAAGTGACTGTATTATTAACCAGAACAGAATCCCATAAAAGAGAGCAATAGCAAATGGTTCATTTAATTCTATTACCTACTGATGTATTCTCTATTCAAATATTTTCCTGTCATCTCTACTATGTCACACATCCTTTCCTCAATGTGTCTTCACAGCTTATATTATTAATTACATCATATAATTTCAATATATTGCATATTTTTGAAGATAGGATGAGATTTAAAGGACCATGTGCTTTTCAAGATAGAATTATATTATTTACTTGGTTTGGTTAGTCCTGTAACATTTATGTATATGACTTTCAGTTTGAGAGAATTATTTACAGGAAAATGTGTGACATTCAAAGAATTAGGATCCATGCTATCTAACTTAATTATTCTATAAATAAATTATTAAAGAAAACTAAATAATATATTTTAATATCATACAATAGATTTGTTGTGAATAACGAAATAAAGAAAATGAATAGTCAATAAATTAAAATAAACTATACTCAAGTTTTTGAAGGTTATCATTATTATAAAATGATTGTGCAGTTTTAAATTTTATATTATTGACTTCAAATGTATATCCTTGAATTTGTGTTCAGCTTATGGTCAAAGAAAATAATTTTATTAAATCTTATTTCATAAAATAATTTATTCTGTGATAAAATTAAAGATGTATTTAGACTTCATACAATAGCATAAATATTATAATTTGAATGTAGCAGATAACACAAAAGAATGGCAAATTGCATGAGAATTTTCCTTTACTGTCTTTGAATAAAAAGAACAAGGTTAATGGGAGCTCATCCGAGCAAAGGATCAAGTAGGTGGAGAATATCCATCAGTCCTGATTCTCTTCCAAGGGAGGTACAAATTATATCCTTTTCTTGATGGCATGACATCTGAATTTAGAGGCCCAGTGACTTCCTTCCTTGTCTAAGACTGATTCGTAGGTGACTTTCAACCACTGAATGCAAAGTACTTAGTCTTTGTGAGGACTATTGAAGAAATGAATTTTAGGTGACAAGATTAAGGGGTAATAAATTAATATTTTGCATTTCATATTTATTTATACACAAATATGCCATGCTTTCAGAAAACCTACTTAATTAAGATTTGTACTGATTTTGATGGGTAAAATATTTGGCAGAACCCACTGTAGTCTGTGGGATTGTTGGTGAGGTAAGAAGTTGTTGTCAAAAATCAAAATAGAGGCATCTGACCTGGAAAGTAAGTCTGCAGGGACAACAGTAGAGACATTTTGTAATAAAAGTGTAGTTTGCTATTTGTCATTTATACTTCAGTGACAATATGAAGTACCACAGAGAATTTATTTGAATCTTAAAAAAAGAACAATAAAAAATTAAAAAATAAAAAACAAATTTTGGAAGAGCTGGGAAGTTCATGAACATGTTGGACCTGTACTCATTTTGTTTCCCAATCAGAGTGTTTTCCTATTAAATAGATCCTTAAAATGCCTCATTGTATTATTAAAAGGTAATCATTGTATAGTTCTTGGTAACCAATGGCAAACCAAAAAATATACAATGTGCTTTTCTGATTCCTAAAATGACAAAACAAACCAACAAAAAGCAACAACAGATAAATTTGATAGAGTATTTATATCATATAATGTCAATGTAATAAACTTTTAAATATTAACTCTTTTGATCTATTTGTATTGTATATGATATATTCATATAGGATTGCCTTGCTGTACAAAATGTTAGGAATTAACTATCCTATACATATTATTGTAGAATATTTGAGTAGCTAATATATTTTGATTCATTGTGAGTACTTAAGTTGTATAAATGTTCTGCCTCTATGCTGCTAGAACTTTACAATCACTTAGGATCAAGTGAAATCCTCTCTGGATGAATCATGGACAGCATTGTATCTTAGAGCTGATTTCAGCAATCACTCAACCCATGTTTTAGATACCCTAGAAGTTACCTTTATATGCTTTAATTTTTTTATTTATTACTTAAAGTTACATCTCCAACACAGTCCCGTTCCTCCACCCCTTCTGGTTCCATCCTCCTTCCCACTCCCCCTTCTCCCAGAACTCGTAATTCTTTTTTTTTTTTTTTTTTGAGCCATTAGGCCACAATTATGACAATTACAAGGGACAACATATATTCCCAATGTCCAGTCCACACACACCCAGCAACCGACATCAATACTCTATTATCCATCTATCTCCATTTGTTTAATGTTCTAGATCTATCTCAATTTCTATCCTAACTTTCATTACCAACTTAAAAACATCTTCTTAGACCGAGAACATCCTTTTAATTCCTAAACAACTTGAAATTAACTATGAGACTATAACTATCTAGTCTTCAACCACATCAGAGACCTGAGAAGGATAAATAGGTCAGATTATACAGGAAGTACAGAGCCAGCAGCTTCCAAAACTAAGAAATGACAGACAACTGTCTGCCTGGACAGTCCCAATTTCTCTCCATATATTAGACCATCTATCTTCAACCTCTTGTACCTGATTCTCTGACAGCTATTAATTGTAAAGTAGGAATTATGAAGGACTTGCCTACCCTGTCTCGGCAGAGCTAGGCTGTTAACTTATCTGCTTCCAAGTTTTGTCCTTTTCAGACAGCATTGTCTCTATAGTTGAAGCAAGGGATTTTTCTTGCCCAGTGACAAACTTTCCACTAATGCAAACATCTCCAAATGGATATTCTTCGATGCTCATCCTCTCCTTAGAGTAGATTAGGTGATGCTGTCATGTTTCAATATAAAAAAAAAAGTCTTAAGCTAAGAAAACTTCTTTGGCATTTTGATAGCTACTGGCACAAACTGCATGCAATAACTAAGAGATGCAAACTAATAGTCATTCAAATGTCATTTTGTTAGGTACTAACATAGTTTATCTCAGAAATTTTCTAAGTTAACCAGAAATCAAGTTGCTAAGAGATAAGCAACATTTGCTTATCCAAATATAGGGAGATAGAGAGGTAGTCTTCAAAAACCTTAAGAAATCTTTATATGCTTTTAAATTCACATGTATTGATTTTTCTCTTATTTACTTAGTTAGAAACATAACAACTGATTTTTGTTAGCTGTTAGTCTGATATTTATTATATTATTAAATCTATGATTACAGATGATGTAGTATTGTAAGAAAGCTAGTGAGATATTACTAGGCTTAGAGGATTTTTGCAATAAACTTCATCCATCATGATTTACAACTCTTAATAACAGACCTTGAAAGTATAGCATCCTAATAAATTGTCAGAGATAGAGGACCGGAAATATATCTCTGGTCCTAGCTGGAAGCATGAAGTCTGTATTTCTCAGTAGAGCCATAATTGAACACTATCTCACTTGGCTTCAGGAATCTTTGTAACATTACTGTACAGAAGAGGTCTTTCTGTAAAGAACAGTGTTATTTTGCTACCCATTCCTGTAACAGTCAGATCAAAAGAGGCAACTCACACATGAAAGGCACGAAGTCCCTTTAGGAATATCATAAAGATTGCCTAAATTGGCAACTTTGTTGATCTTATGCTCTTATGTTTTGGGAGAAGAATCTTATCGACTCTGGATTTAAGGCCTGCTCAACAAGATAGAATTTATGCCTAGGACTGGTAGGTGAAGCTAGAGCTTATGAGTAGGTAGGGCATAGGCCCATGAGGTGAACCTACTACTTAAAAAAATAAACATAATATCAAGTGAATACTTTTCATAATAATAGATTAGTAAAGCTTTCAACACTTACCATGGAGGCTTATTTTTACAATATATGATCATGAACAAATTTACAATTGATCAATGTTCAAAAAATAAAAGTCTGTGAAGGGCTCAGCCATAATAAGATATCCACATTGTGCTCTTCCTCCCAAGTTCAGGGGACATGAAGAAAAGGGGGCAAAATTGTAAGACAATTCTTGCAAAGCAGTGTTTCCTGTACTTAGAAAGGAGTTAGTACATGACTATGTATAGTATCCTTGTCTGTATAAATAAGATCTGAACAGTATCAAGCCAATCAAAATCCAAATATGAATCAGGGATGGGCCTATGAAATGCCACTCATCACTGAGGTGCTATTGGCAGTTTTTGGTTCTGAGGGGGAGGAAGATTGCATTGCTCTCTTTTCATTGCCTATTGTAGTTATGTTGAAGAGGTCATTTAAAGAAAAAAATAATGTTGTTTCTGAATAATTAAATCAATAATGAAAGAAGAATAGCAAAAAATGTACACGATACGATTTTTCTAAACTATGGCTTGTGTGCATGTATTCATTTTGGAAATAATAACATTTCATTAAGCATTAATTAACCTTTTTAACAACTAGTTTTTAATTTTCAAATTTAAATCAACACAATAAAGGAAATTGGCTTTTATCTACCAATTATTTCTTTTATGTTTTCTGCCTCATCAGTAGGAAAAGTATGATTGCTAAGGTTTGAAATTTCATGCATGGCCCCTTTCACTACCCTCCTGACCTCCCGCCTGAATCTCCAGTTAAATTAGAGTTACAGTTATCAGAATTGTGTTGCAGTTATTTTGTGAACTAGCTCAAGAACAATTCATATTTTTAAATCAGATCTCAATTAGATCTTATTGTCACTGTGAGGCTTCCTTGAATTCCCAAACCAGGAACAGTGTTTTTTCTTAAGTAGAACATTCCACTAATAGATCATCTTATAAATGGAATATTAAAATATTATAGGACTTGAGTATAATGAAACAGTTCCTACATTGAAACCAAGTGCCATACAATTGTGGTACAATTACCACCCAGTTGATAAATATCACTCAAGGGATTGCAACCATTTAGAGACCACATGCCAAGTCATCATTTCACACTGGGTCAGAAATTAAGTCATATTTCCTGTTACACTGTTGGCACTGGGTATTTATGAATAGGATGAATACAGCATAAGTTCACATTGTACAATTTTTAGAAATAAAAACAACAACAAAACAAACAAACAAACAAAAGACTCAAAAAGCAACAACAACAACAAAACAATGTCTGCACACTAAGTGTATGGTGAAGTCCTGTGCAACGTAATGGATGTTCTCCAGTCTCAACTGATCATGATCTCTGCGCCCTCTGGAGGCTTTTAGAAGTAATTCTAGTCTCACTAGCTTGCAAGTGAACAAAGACAACAACTCATACAATTTCAAAAAGAAGCTTTTTAGTAAGTGGCAGCATACAGGCAGCAGCAATTTGCAAACCATGCCCTTTATTAAAATTCATTGTTGCTTTCAGAGATAGAGAACTATAATTTGAGAGAAGAGAGCAAGACCAAGAAGAAATAACATTTTATATAATCACTTTCAAGAGCTGCTGTATAATTAAACACATGTGCAATTAATTTTAAGCAAAAACAGCAGCCATTACGCAGTGGAATGTTGCTTTGTACCAAGCATGGTTTATAGTAACAGGAGGGACATGATGTCAAGCGTTACCATTTGGCATGGTTCCAGCAAATTTACAATTGTGCCAAAATGACATCAACAAAGCAATGCTTTCAATCCACTTTCTCCAGCTTTGTGGCTCTGTTTCTGTTGTAAAATGTGTGGTATCTTGTTTGCGGCACTTTGAACTAAATCTGTACGGTGTGTACCACCAATATATTGGTTAGAAATAGATTTCATAAACTGTAAGGTATCTTATGTTTGTGTGGATGAAACACATAAAATTGACTATTTAGCTTTTCTGTTTTTCTTCTTTAAATTATATAAAAGGCATTAATGAATGAAATAAATCATGACATGATGTAAGTTACAAAGGACAAAAAATTAAATTAAATTTTATACTATAAAGATTTATTTAAAAATCAATCTTATTTTAGAAAATTGTGTGCTATTTCATTATATTAACGCTTAGGTTTAGTAGTATTGAAGAGAAGGGGCATGGTCACCTTGTAATCGTATAATCATTGCAGACACTGTGTGTCAGCAATCGTTGCTTGTGTGATGAATTCATGGGGTATCACTAAATAGCCCAATTCCTAGCAATATGCAGTGTTCTTAATAAACACAAAAATATTAAACAAATAGGCACCAAATACATTTTGTCTCAAAACTTAGAAATTTTTCATTTAGATAATTTGAAGACACCTAAGAACAGAGAGTTTTGTTTGAGTACATCTTTGATGATGATTTTGAAATTCTGCATTTTAAACTTCAGTTAACCTCTGATAATGAAATACACAGGAATCTTAAAACTGCAGAACACACATGGATGATGGTGAGGAAATGAAAAGTGAACACATTTTCAGTGAGCATCATTGGAATGATTACAGCAAGGTTCAGACAATAAAGAGCTGGTATGTGTTGATTTTAAATAAAAGTCTGTTTATTTCTCTGTTTAAATTCATTCCAGCTGAACTCTGACCATAGAACAGACTTGAATAAACATTAACCAACATTCCATGCAACTTGGATCAAAATAATTCGCGGAATTCTTTATTGTGAAACTGACTGTAGGACAAACAATAAGAGAGGTAACCAGTGGTTTAAAGTGCCGTCTTCAACCTGACTTTGGACCCTAGCATTACCATGAGCTCTCCCCTCTGATTCATTAATAGAATTCAGTTACTTAGCACTTTCATGTGTCAGGCCTATGCAATGCACCAAAAACTGTTACAAACAGATAGCAGCAGATGCCTCTCTCTCTGAAAGTACAAATATGTTGTACAAACAAAAAGCAAAGGGCAAGTGTAGCTATGGAAAGTACACCTACAACTTTGGAGCCTGGGAATTCAATACAAAGAAGGAAGAGGAACTACCCACCTGAGGCAGTGACAGTTCAGAACGGTTTGGAAGGGTGAAGTAAGTACAGGGTGGATTCTTGTCCAGGAACTCGAAAAAGCCTGTGAGCTTACATAGAATGCATTGTAAAGCAAGAGTACTAAGTTATGAGTGTTATAATAAAAGAAATAACTTTGGTTAATAATTAAGCTAAGAAATGTGTTCTGATACACCATTTAAGATAATTGGTATTGCTATGAGACACCTCCAGCTTTGAGTTGCCAAGAAGCTGATTAGTATATAGTCTGGCCACAAAGAACAGGCAAGACCAACAAGGGGCAGGATTTTGGTTATTTGAAAGGAATGTGGGCATGAAAAGAAGGGTGAAAATGAAGGTCATACCTTCTGAACAGTTATATTATAAATGGGAGCTAAAATGAAAAATGAATGAGAGCAACAGAGACATGAATACAAATCAGTTTCTTTCTTTCAATGGCTTGGAAGATGATGGTATGGCTAAATAAAGATAAAAGGATAAAATGAAAAGATGTGGAGCTTGTTTTAGATGTCTTAAATTTGAGGTGTTCATGAAACATCTAAATGGATAGATATGTCACATAGGCAGTGTCATGGATAAATGTGAAGCCTGAAGTAGAGGGTTTGGTTGAAGAAAATTGTTGGATTTGTCAGCCCGCGATTACAGTGTCCTCATACTCCTGTTAAAAACCAAGGCCTTTCACTTAGAAGTGCAGTTCCAGCCATGCTTCACACTCGTGTGCACACATGCCTTGGCAGTTTGTAATGCCTATAACTGGTCATTCTAGTTCACTAGCCATTTTTACACAGCTGTTTCAAAGTTCTGAAAAACATTACAGTGTTCATAGTGATTGGATTCAACAAATTGGTGTGGATGAAATTATTCTATTCATATTTTAAAAATCCACCTGTGTGATATGGTTGTTTTTAGTGTCTGAGCCTCGTTTTTCTCATCTCCAATAAAAATGGCAGCCAAAAAATATCTTCCAGTACTGGTTTGCATGTGTATTTTGCATGGTGGGGAAATCTCATATGGAAAACAAAGGTAAGGGAGTTTTAACTTAAAGATTTGATTAATATAACTAAAGCTGAAATCTCTGACCATGTTTTAAAACATTTTCTCATTCACATCACATTTGTACACTAGAGTGCATTTTATTTGAAATGACAAACATAACAATCCAAAGCACAAAGAAAACTCTTAGGAATCAATATGGTTCAGGTTATTCTCAATGAAGTATAATGTTACTTCCAATATGTACCACAAATATTAATATTGAATATAAACTTTACTGTTAAATATCTTCCCCTTAATTTGTATTTATAGGTCACAAGCCAGCTAGGCAGGACTCACCATGGTTAATGATGGATCAAATATGTTCACTGTACTAAAGTTGAAATAGATGCTGTCCTGAACTCAGATTCTAGATTTGGGCTTTCATTTCAGTTACTAAATAAACACACTTTATCATCCATAAACTTACAATATGGAGCATAACAAAGTTCATATTTTGGTAGTAATATCACTAGTGAATTTAAACCATTCCACAAATCCAAATAAGTGAAGAATAAAATTGGTATAAAATAGGTATAAAAGAGTGATAGAGATAGAGAACTGGAAGAAGGGAGAACAAAAAATAAGACCGAGAATGAGAGAGAAACACACACACACACAACACACACACACACACACACACACACACACACACACAAACAGAGAGAGAGAGAGAGAGAGAGAGAGAGAGAGAATTATTTCAGGGGCCATTTGGAAACAAAATACTCAGGCTAACCTTTAAACAAAAGGTGATAAATTGAAAGATTAAAAAGAAGGCTATATGGGAATGTTTAAAAGGAGAACAGGGAGGATGAGAAATATAATTATAATGTAATTTTAAAAATTAAAACAAGAAAAATGGAAAAGTTAGTAAGAATTGAGTAAATCTTCTGAAACCCATCTTGGTCCTTGTTAGAAGGTGACATTTCCTAGTAAATGAAGTAATTGCTTTGGGAAAGATGATATCCTTAATTTATCATAAATTGCCCTCCCATGTCTGTATGGTAGGCTGCACAACTATTAAATAAAAAGTAAAAATCAGAGACTAAAGAATTAGTTATAACATGAATGCTAGACTCAGTCTAGCAATTCTAAAGGCTGAGAGTAGAAATAGAAGAAGTAAATTATTTTAGGATTTTGAGTCAAGACTAGCCAACATATCAAATCTTATCCAAACAACAACCAAAACAAACAAAGCAATAAAAACTAGAATAATACACACAAAAGTAGACCTTTTCCAAATACCAATACTCAAAAATCTGCATATTATTTGAACACTTCATTATATAAATTGAGCAATAAGTTCTTAATAAGTTTCTCTCCATGTATTGTAAAACTACAATCCCTTCTGCACTAGACAGACCTTTATAGAAAAATATCTGAAGACAACACCTGCACCTCATTGAACATGAAGTTCAGCCTATACCTACATAGAGCTTTCATGCCTGTGCTAGCATCTTTGGTACAAGAAGGTAACTTTCATGACATGAAAGGAGAAACATGAACACCAAGCCCTTTGATCTACAATGGTATCTGGCCTACAAGAAGATATGCTACTGGAAATATGGCATGAAGATTTTGGGAGTAATTTACCAGTATTTGACTTGACTTAAGCCCCACTCCACTAGAAAGAACCCATACTAGAGATTGCTCTGTGACCAAGAATCTGAGACAAGTTAGCCAATGGGTCTAGGTTAAAACCAAGTACTACTGCTCTGAAAACAAAACAAAAAATGTTGTCATAAATGACTCCTAACAACATTCTGTGATATTCACAAATCAGTCCCTTAATCAGCCATCATCAGAATTTCCTCCTGTAGTGGCTGGGAAATAATACAGAGACACACATAATATGCAGAGAGTGAGAGAACTTGAAATGTCAAGCCCTAAACAGGATGTTTCCTTCAGATCTTTACCTTTAGGAATCAAGGAACCCTTGAGAAGAAGAGAGAGAAACTTATAAGAGGGAAGGGAGGACAATAAGGAAACGAGGTCCTGTAAGTCAGCAGGATTGACTCACATATAAATTCACAGAGGCAGTAGCAGACGATATGTTAGTGCAACATTGGCAATATATATATATGTATATATATATATATATTCTCTCTTCCCCCAAAAGGCCCTTTACATATATATGGCTTCCAGTTTAGTGTTTTGATGGGGTTCCTGAGTTTGTGAATTAGTGGATCTCTGGATCTATGTTTCTTGGGACTTTGTACTTTTCTTTGTTTTTTTTTTTTTTGTTGTTGTTGTTTTGTCCTGTTCTGGTATGTTAATATTTTTCTTTTTGTTTTATTTAATATTATATTGTCATCTCTTAAAAGTCTTTTTGTTTCCTAATCAAAGGCAGAATGGGTGTAGACTCATGTGGGATGGGAAATCGGAAGGAACTGGGAGAAATACCTGGAGGAGAAAGTTTATTCAGAATATATTATGTGAAAAATGTTTTAAATTAGAAAATGAATTTTAAAAAAGAAGAAAGTTTCTAATCATTGTACTTTAAAGTATTTACATACTAAACTCAAATACAGTAGATAGAACTTTGGGTCAAAAAACATGTAAATTCTTTCATTTACCATGAATGATATCTTAAACCTCCATCATCTAAACTGACAAATTTAATTAATGAAAGTAGAAACTCCCTGTATAATACTAGACATATACTTACCATAATAAATTAGTTATTGTTCCTCTCAAACTCTGGTTTAACTAAACTTTCAGCATTTGTCTAAAACTCTAGTCATCCCTGAAATGACTGCTATCGCTAGCCTACAAACATCATTTTCTGCTCAGATCCAAAGTGCTTTTTTGTGATTTATAAGAACTAGAAATTTAATTTAAGCCTTTTCAATAATCTTCTTGTATTCAAGCTACTTCAAAATCATGTTTTCTTCCTGAAATACAAAAGTTTTTCACAAGTCCCTGAACCTGGAAAACATAAGCACATTATGAATCCTTTAACTGAAACAATGGCAGCTTCTCAGAACCCAGTGTCCCTTACACAGGGAGAAATACAACTCAACAGCCCCTTTCTCAAATACAATTTAAAGTACAATATACAACTCTTACATGGCCCTGGTCTATTGATGTTAGGGAAGTAGACTAAAACTACTTCTAATTGAGAGGAAGGAATTACAGCATTGGAAATGAAGTAGATGAGGGTTGGTGTGCACAATTGAAAATAAATAAAAATTTGTAAATATATGTCAGAAAATTGAAGATGAATGTGAATTTTCTAGTACACACACACACACACACACACACACACACACACACACACATTATTCATTACCTTTGCACTTAAATGGCTGCAATACCTATTTCACACAAACACTTTAATGTCAGAAAACTTAATCTGCCTCACAGCTCCAAAGAGTGTGTCATGGTTGTAAAGATATGTAAACTTCAAAGGTATGCCACCAGTGACCCACACATTCCAGGGAAGATCCCTTCATGAAGGCTGTCCTACCTCTCCAAGAAGCACCACTAGCTGGGTAATCAACATTAGCCAACAAGGGCAGCTTCAATTCAAACAATGACACTAAAACAGTTGATGAAACCTATTTTATAAATAAGTGTCTTATTTCTTGCTGTCAAAGAAAGTAAAACCTATTTAATTATAAGCCATGTGAAAGCCACTGTGATGCCTAATATTGCATTGAGATTATGAAGGCCTATCAAAATATATGACAGTATTTTGCCTTTAAATGATTTTATTTGTTTTGTAGGTGAGTGTATATGTGGTGGTAGATACATATGATACTCATACAACAACTTGAAATGTTTTTTCTCTCTATGATATACAGGTACCAGAGATTATACTCAAATCATCAGGTTTGGTAGTAAGCACCTCAACCTGTTTATCCATCTTGTTGGGCTTCATGGTTTTACTTTTTTTTCTTTTTTTGTTTATTTATTTATTCAAGTTTCATCTCCATCACAGTGCCCTCATCCACCCCTCCTGGTTCTACCCTCCCACCTCTACCGCCTCTTCCATTCTTCCCACTCCTCCAATGTGGAGTGTCGCTACATATCAGCCCCTCTCAGCTTAATAGTCATATGTGGGCTAAGAGCTTCCTCGTGGCACTGGGTACCTAAATGGGAGCATTCCTTGGGAAATTGTTCCATTGATAGGTAACAAAGTCTATGTTCCTGATCCTTTTTGGAGGTTCTAGGATAGTTATCCTGTACTATATGGCTAAAATCCAATTGTAAGTGAGTAGATGCCATGTGCATCTTTCTGAGTCTGGGTTAGCTCACTCAAGGTCAGATTCTCTAGTTCCATCCATTTGGCTCCAAACTGCATGATTTCCTTGTTTCTGATAGCTGAGTAGTATTCCACTGTGTAAATGTACCACAATTTTTTTTTTATTCATTGGTCGGTTGAAGGACATCTGGGTTTTTTACAGTTTCTAGCTATTACAAATAAGGCTGCTATGAGCATAGATGAGGATATGTTCTTTTGGTTTGGTGAGGAATCATTTGGATGGATACCCAGAAGTGGTATGGCTGGATCTTGAGGTAGGACTATTTCAAGTTTTCTAAGATATCATCAGACAGATTTCCATAGTGGTTGTACAAGCTTGCACTCCCACCAGCAATGAGGGAATGTTCCCTTTTCTTCACAACCTTGCCAGCATGTGCTGTCATTTGAGTTTTTTATCTTAGTCATTTGACAGGTGTGAGATGGATGGGACCTCATGAAACCTAAAAGCTTCTGTAAGGCAAAGGACACCATCATTCGAATGAAACTGCAACCTACAGATTGGGAAAAGTCTTTAAAACCTCATTTGCAGAAGGCTAATATCCATTATTTATAAAAAACTAACACCAAGAAACCAAATACTCCAACGAAAAAAAAAGGGAAACAGAGCTAAACCGAGAAATTCACAAAGGAGGAATCTCTATTGGCAGTGAGACATTTGAAGAAATGCTCAACATCCTCAATCATCAAAAAAATGCAACTCGCACCTGTCAGAATGAATCCACTGGAACAGAGCAGCGGATTTGGGGAATTCATCAACCTATGATTACTTATTCAACAAGCAGAATACATATTTTGCATTAGAGTTCACTCTCGTGGTCACGCAGCCTGTAAGATGTGACAAATGGGCAGTGAAAATAACTAATAGCTATAGTATCCTAAAGTTTCCCTTGTATTTTCACCCTTCTTATGCATCTCTTTTAAAATCAGTTGCCTGTTTGTTTCGTTCAAGTTTTCAGTTTATTTAATATGCTATAGGTACAACAGTGCTCATTAAACACAGGGTTTATGATATCTCTTCCAAAGCATATGAAATAATGAAAGGGAATATTAAATAACACACAATGAGAATATCTAATGTAATGAGATTAAGCCAAGTAAACACTATCATAGGAGATCATAGGAGCTAATAACTCTATGAACTAGTAGTAAGATGACAGGCATGGGTCCCTCACCCCTGTAAACTTAAGACAGGATAATGAGGAAGGAGTTTCATAGCAAGTTTGGGGCAGCCATCAGCTATGTAGACAATTCTAGAGTAATTTGAGCTGTCAAGTGAGACTCTTTTAAAAACAAAACAAAATACAACCAAAAAGGAAGGAAAGGAGATTTAAAGTTCCACAGGTTGAGAGTTACATCTGTGAAATGGAAGAAACAAGCCAATTTATAACTAGAAGACAATACAATTTGTGCCAGCAGAAACTTATAAGAGCAGCAGTGAAGTTCATCTTAAAAAGAAGATTGCCTCCTTCTAAATCAGAAACAAAGAACTGTCCATAAGCACAATAGCCATGCAACTACCCTTTAGGTATCTTAGCAGAATGGGGTGGTTTATTCTATGAAATGAATACATCAGCCTCTACATCATAGCTATAAGGAGATCCAATATGAGAATCAATGAATTATATGAATGTCTCAAACAATTAGCACATTCCATTTACACACTATTTGCCAATTTCACTCACAGAGAACCATGAGCTAGCTGTGTTCTCTAGGTGGTGACTGAAGTTCTTTTATTCAGACATTAAGTAGTTCAATAGGAAAAAAAAAAACCTGTTGTTCTAAAGAGCCTCTCAACAAAACAATCAAGACAACCATCCCATATTTAATAGCAAACATCTCAAAAACCACCCAGGTACTCAGAGAATCCACTCAGCTTTCTTACTTAACAATTGTACTTGCTAGTAACAAAGGATATTTCATTGTGAATGACTTCTTTTACAAAAAGACCAAAGTTCAAAACAAACAGGAAGAATAATATGACACAAAAGGGACAAGAGAAATAGAAGAAAAATTCAAAAATAATTTAACAAAATACTGTTTGTAATTATTTTCTAAGAACATGAACATGATACTATAGGAGGACATAAGCCATGAAAATTTAAATAGCCATTTACAGAGTGCTGAATAGTACACCAAATAGAACATTCCTCATGGTGAGGAAAAGACGTAGTTGTAGGAAAGAGAAATCAAAGGCAAAATATGATAGCAAAAGTGGTCATTTAAGAACAAAGTAGAAAATTTTCAAATAATAAGCATTTTAAAGATAGCAAAATAATGAGATACATCATCCAAGAATATCAGGAATATTATCTTAAGAAGGTGGGGCGTGGATTATATATTTTAAAATCTTTAAAATCTAGAATATATCTTTAAAATAAATGAATTATTAATTGTCAAAATATATACATTTTAGATTCAGATGCAGATTTTGATATAAATTTGGAAAGAAATAGTAAATTCAACAAGTCAGAATGTAATAGTCTGGAACTCTAGACTCTTTCTCTGGATATAGTAGAAAGGAAACTTACATGTGATAGAGGCTGTAGATTAGCTTAGTTATTTAGAGAACTTTGGAAAGTGTTCAAAGAATTAAAAATAAAAATATCACACCAAGTAATAATCTTATTTCTGCATATACAATCCAAGGAAATGTAATAATATATTGAATTAATCTAAACTGTTAACTAGTGTACTGTTTACAAATATATGGATAGGAAAATAGTTCATGTATTTATCTACAAATAAGTAGATAAAAATGTGACAAATATCCACAACAATTTGATTATTAAAATCCACAATGCTATTTGATTATTAAAAGATCAAAATTATTCCATTGTGTAGATGTAGCACAGTCAAGAGAGTTATACATCTAAGAACATACTTTTAAAATTATGTTGCAATTAGTATGAATGTTCAGTCTGATATAGAACTTTAAGCTCATGGAGATGTTTAGATAGTAGAATGTTAAAGTCAGTTACCAAATACATATGGACTGGTCATTGGGAATGTACGTTAAGCAATATAACCCTCATAACTGTGGCCTAATTACCTCTGTTGTACTGTATTGTATTTATTATTATAAGAGAAAGAGCCATTTGTTGGACTGAAAGGAGAAACTGTAGGGGGAAATAAGATAGACCTTAAACTTAAAAGAAAAAAAAAGGGGAAGAGGATGGGGGGTTGAGGGTGGGAGGGTGGGACTGGAGGGGGAATAGGGAGGGGACTGCGATTGAGATGTAACTTGAAGAAATAAAAAAATGAAGAAAAAGAAAGAAAATTAAAAAAACAAAAAAACAAAAAAACAAAAAAAGATCAAAATTATATCATATGTACCAAAATTAATGACTCTGAAGGCCATTAGTGCTCAAATTCAGCTACAATAGAAAGAGAAGATCATATAGTCTCACTTGTATATGAAATTTACTAAAATTGGTCTTCTATGGAAAGAAAAATAACAGAAGCAAGAGACAGAACAGGAAACTCTTGATCAAAGAATGTAGAATATCAGATAGTCAATAAGAATAGGTTTTCAGGTGGATTTTACAGTTATCTGACAACAGTAGTTAATAATGCAAAGCAATTCAAGATAACAAATGATGTTTTTCAAAAATCTTTTCATAAAAATTTAACATCCAAGCATTGATGAATGTGCTTTATTAGGTTGATTTTGAGGTATTGTATAAATATACCAAATGTCACACAGCTTTGCATAAATATATAGAGTTATAATTTTTGTATTAAAATCTGCTTATTTATCAGTCATTGTCTTCTAATGTAATAATGTTTAATAGGAATGGAAATTACCAGACAAATATGAGTTTATGTGGTGATAGTGTCAACATTTTTAAAATATTATGTAAAATATTTAAAATTATATTCAAAATATTATAGGGAGAAAAGTTCTTGAGGAGAGAGGAATGGAAGAATAGGGCAAAGAAAGGGTGAGAAAAGGGACAACTTTGAAATAGTCATATGGAAGCAGAGTATTTTAGAAGCTTCCATATATGCATATACCCTCAAATCAAAGTGGGAGCTTATAGCCCCTCCCTTTTCCATGCTGTAATACTGGCTAGTTCTCCTGCAGGTCTTATGTAGGCAAGCATGGCTTGTAAGAGTTTATATTTATCAAATTCATATAAAATAATTTATTAGAGTTGTCTACACAAGGATAAATGTTCCATCCAGAAGCCAGAGACTAACAAATAAAAAGCCCAATGCCATGTGTGAGCTACCTAACCTGTAGTTGTTAGTTCAGTGTATCTACAGATTGTCAAAATAATGCAGACTACGGTTTCTGATTTTTGTGGCCTACCAGTACCTGGTACTGAATGGAAATCATTGTTCCTGCTGGTTTTTCTTCATAGTTCTGTAAGGTGCTGTGCACATTGTTAAGGGAGAAACATCATCGATATAGTCTTGCCCAGCATGGTTCCTCCATGCTATAATGATGCCTTGTCTGTCAAGATATGTCCATAAGTGCAATAGTGACACCAGTGCTATGAAATAACCAACCACATTCTTATTAGATTTAAGTCTGGCACACAGGAGAAACATATTTATATGTGATTAACATATAATTTACATGTGATTTACATGGGAATATCATGGTAATTTTTGGTTACCTTTGTTATGGGGATTGGTAAAGAGACCTTGATCATAAAGATAACATAAAAATATTTGATATGTTCTTAGGTAATAACTATTAAGAGGAAATATTTAAAAAGGGATGATAATGTGCATATTAAGAACACGTTAGGCAATGGAACCTGTCAAATAGTAGTAGTAGTAGATTCTTCTCTAGGTACTATGGAACTCAGAAATAGGATTTTATTTCTCTTTTCAAAACACACATTTCTCCTATGAACCACTTATAAAGTGGTTCCTTCATAAACAAATGAATTATGAATGAAATTAATTAATAACTGGAAAAATAATAAAATAAACTATATAATGAAAATTGCTTATAAATGCTTATTATGATAAAATGGAAGAAATGTCCTTATTTAACTGCCATTATTATGATTGACTTATGTTTTATTACAAAAATATATTTTCAATGTATTATTGCCAAAATATATTATTATTACAAAAGCCATACTGTGATTGAAAAAAAATGAAAATAAGTGTTGATGTTATTATCTAAGAGTTCATATGATATGTTCTGATTTTTTTAAATGAGAAATTAGGAAGAAAAAATTATAAAATCTGAGCTTTTTTTCTTGCCTGCCATTTTTTGCAAGATTCCATTGCATTAATAGTTTCATTATGCAGAAATCAGTTATTGTCATTCAGAAAAAGTTTGAGATATATGTCATTATAGAGTTTGCATGCATAAATAAGCAAATTATTAATAATCAATGCCAATTAGTACACAATGCACTTCCTCTCTTAAATTTAATTATATGCTTGATTAAGAGTGTTTGGGTACTTCATTAAAATAAGAAGGTCCAATGATACTTAATTCTTTCTTATATTCACATTACAATCCTAATAACTACAATCTTCACTCAATCTAAGCCTAACTCCTATTAATCTTAATCAAAAGTATGCTTGCTCACTGAATAAAGCTTGAAATGTAATTGGGTAGGTTATATAAAAAAAATAGTATGCAGTCTGACAGTATAAAATGAAGGAAGAGTCTAGCTCAAGCATCTGAATGGAGAGAAAATTTCATAATTGATTTCAATTAGTATTTTTATAGCTTTGGTGAAACATTTCCTTTTCTAGTGTTCCATGAGCTATAACCAGTAACAAAACTAGTTAGCATGATTAGTAGGTTTCAATGTTTAAAAAGTAAAATACATACTAAATGTTAAGCTCTCACTGAGGATAAGTGAACTGAATAGCCATAAAAACACATCACTGAGGTTTCCTTCCCATTGCTAAGTCTAATAGAGTTTGGATGGAATGAGATAAGGCACTTCAATAAACTTAAGGCTCATAAATGCACGTTTTCTTAAGAAAATAAAATCATCTACTATGGATATCTTTTCAGTTCATATCTAAACACTATAACGAGCATTATAATATGATGCTATCAAGAAATCCACCACATTGTTAAATCAGATTGAGTTCACATTAACTTTCATTAAACACACACACACACACACACACACACACACACAACAACAACAACAATAGATCTCAGTAATGAGGCTGGTACCTAAGAAGAAACTAAAGGATTAAAAGCCTCATGGACCACAGACTAGTAAATGGCAGAGATAGGGTTTAAAGTAAGGTTGATTTGATTTCATTAGTGGTATTTATTCCAGTATATTTTACTCTCAAATGTAATACAACTCTAAGAATGTATAACTACTGCAAATTCTACACGTACAGATCAATTCCCATATTAATGGGAATTGAGAAGTATTACGGGAGGAGGCAGAATCAAGGTTCAGTGTATTTCTTGTATCCCTGTCATCCTGAAAACTTTATGACTCTGGAGTCTACATCCCCACTACTACTGTTCTCACACAAACTTATGTCTGTTATTTATCTCTTTGTGGATTCAGACATCAAAAGGATTTAATTTCATTTCAAAAGACATTTGAGAGACTAGAGAAATAGGTTAGTCTGCAAGACATTTGCTTTGCAAGCACAAGTATCTGAGTTTGATCCCCAGCACCCATGTAAAGAAAAAAAAAAAAAAAAAGACGAAGACTGGTGTGGTTGCATGGACCTATAATCCCAGCCCTGAGGAGATAGACACGGATGGATACTTGAGATTTTCTGGCTAGCCAGCCTAAACAACTTGGTGAGCTATAAGCCAGCGGGATAACCTGTATATTTTTTAAAAAGGATGAATAACTATTCAAATAGTAGAAATACATATGTAGTATCATACAGTATTGCTACATTAATTATATAATGCATTAAACATATATAAAATGATATTTGAATATACTAAATATTTAAACTCATTCTACAAAGCAAAATAAAGGTGTTACCATCTAATGTGGGTTATCTAATAATAAGAAAACAAAGTGTCACTTATCTAAGACTATTACATTTTTATTCAACTATAATTTGTTGTAATTACTTATATTGAAGCAAAAGAAGTCAGTCTGTTAATTAAGTCCATTTTTACTTTTTCATGCAGTATATCTCCTATGCAGGAAACTCTCAAAACATTAGTATTCCTTAAAGAGAACAAAGAATACTCTTTTGGAATTAAATAAGCAGGAACCTCCATAATTCCATAATTCAAATTAGTGAAAGATAAAACAAGAAAATGAGCTGGGTTTTGTTTTCTGTAAGATATTTCAGACTGCTGTAAAAAAAATTTCTGATTTCAGGGGTCTAGACAGAGCCAAAGAATGAGCTTGATATAAACTCCTGTGTGAACACTCAATCTCTCCACAAACAGAAAGAGAACTGCATCTATGAAAAAAAAAAGGAAATAAAAATGATGGATGGCTCTTAATGAAGGATGCCAGGATTGTCCTCTCTCTTCTATATCCATGTGCATGTGCACACAAAAGCACATGCTTGCACACACACACTCACACTTTCACATGCAATCACACATAATTTTAATGCATTTTTATTTTCTATTTTCCTAAATCTCCAATTCTTGTAACTAAGGCAATTCTTTCATGATGTACAAAATAAGCTGTAAAAACTTTCTGTAGAAATTTGTAATTGATTTAAGTTTTAGAAGATTAAAGCACTGAATTGAAAAAGAAAAGAATGCTAAGCATTTCAAAATGGTGTCAGTACAACTATAAATTAGGAACACATATATTTTGCTGAAATAATGCATGGTAAAAAAGAAATCAGTTGCTTTTCAGAGTTAGAAAGTAGTGAATTCATGGGAAATTGTGATCATTAACTGGAGAATTGGGCTTTCTTATGTTTACAGAAGATGAAAGACTGGACATGTTTGGATAATATTACTATATAAACAGGGACATAATAAATGAAACAAACCCAAGTATTTGGTAGTGTGATGAAACAAATTCTATCAATCTCCATTTCAATATTTTAAATGCTATGAGGCAATCAAATTCAATTTTTGTCTCCTGTGACTAATGATACTTAAGTTTCAACAATTCAATGCACTTATTTCAAAATGGAATGTGGGTTTTATATACGTATAATTTCTTTGCAGATTGTGCATAATGATGTTTTTGTTGAAATTGGTACTATGGCACTGTCAAAGTTAGTTTTTTGACAACTTGACACAGATTGAGACATATCTTGGAAGAAGGTATCTCACTTGGGAAATTTTAAACATCTGATTGGCTTGTGGATACACACACACACACACACACATACACACAAACATATATTTATATAAAATGTTCTTTTTTATAATTTATTTTTTATTTCTTCAAGTTACATCTCAATCACAATCCCCTCCCTACTTCCCCCTCCAGTCCCACCCTTCCACCCTCTTCCCCCTCAACCCCCCATCCTCTACCCTTTTTTTTTTAGTTTAAGGTATATCTTTTTACCCCCAACAGCTCCCCCTTTTAGTCCAACAAATGGTTCTTTCTCTTATAACAATAAATACAATACAAAACAACAGAAATAAATAGGCCACAATTATGAGAATTATATGGCTTAGCATACATTCCCAATGTCCAGTCCATATGTATTTGGCACCTGACTTTAACATTCCACTATCTGACTATCTCCATGAATTTAAAGTTCTATATCTAACTCAGCTTTCATATTAACTTGATCACAATTTTAAAAACATCTTCTTAGATCCAGAACACCCTCTTGATTCCAAAGCAACTCAAAATTTAACTATGAAACTCTAGCTATCTATTCTTCAACCACCTCAGAGACCTGAGAAGGATAAATATATCTGATTATATAGGAAGTGCAGGGCCCACAGCTTCCAAATGTTCTTAATAGATTTAGCTGAGCGTAGTCCACAGTGGGCTGTAGCATCCCTAGACAAGTTGGCCTGGAATGTATAGGAAATATAGTTGAACAAGCCTATTAGCATCTTGCCTGCAAGGTCTATACTTCTCTTTTTACATTCAGGTTCCTGTTGCTTTTGGTCAGGATTTTATCAGAACAACACAGAAATAAATTAGAAAAAGCATTTTCCATTATTTTCTAACTTCCTTTGGGTAAATAACAGTTGATCACGTTTTGACCTCTACTATGTTTTCCCTGATCTATGAGTCATATTGTCAGAAAGCATGTTACTCTGATCTGTTTCTGCCCTTGAGAATTTAGAGAGAAAAAGGAGAGACTCTAAGTAAATTTAATTATAACGTTGATGTAAATAGACTAATTATTTAGTAGTTAAGAGATTTATACTACAGTCCATCCCATGGAGCTTTATTAAGTCAATTTATGATTTTCAAAAAAATATTTAAATTTTTGTCACAATTGTATCATTGAAAGTAATATGTTGAAACAAAAATATAAAATATGCCAGCATTTTATGGTTAGAGAGAGTAGCAATGAAACTCAGTATAAATTAGATAAGTTTTGCTTGTGTATATTTATAGTAAGTGATAAAGTAATTTCTCACAGCGATGTGATAGAACTCTAAGTTACCAACTCAGAAAGACAGTTTACCAATATAGTAAAGTATTCTATGTGTTTCTGGCTGTCCAGGCCTATGGCAATTAAAAAAAAAAAGTGGATGGAGAATGCTAAATTCCTGCCCAATTTTCTCACGTGAATCAGTTGAAGGAAGTTTAGAGAGCATATTTGCTGGCACATGAAACAGAATGAGGCTAATAAACCAATCCCTAATGTTATCAGAGGGAATTAGGGCCAAATCAATAAATGACTTATCAGCAAATCCCTATTTAGTCAATTAGAAGGCAATTTTCAACCACCAAACCAACTGGTATGTTCCTTGCACAGCCACTTCAGGTTTTGTCACAGAGAATGTAAAAAGAATGATAGCTATCTAAAGGAAGGAACAAGGCCATGGGAAAGGTAGACTTCCAGAGCAAGTGCCTCTTCTTCATTTATGTTTCAAAGCATTCTTATGTCAATAGTCATTGCTCTCTCCTCCATTTTGCTTTTGTTCATTGATTTATTGCAAATATCTATTACCTGACAACCAGATCTCTCTCCTCAGTGAGGAACTGTAGTTAATCTTTTTTTGTTTTGTTTTGTTTTTTAATACTTTAAGCCCCTTTTTATGTTTATTTATTACTTCAGATTACATCTCCATCAAAGTACCCTCTTTCTACCCCTCCCACCCTCTATCCCCATCCCTTCCAAACAACACTCCTCCGTCATAGTGGAATGTCCCTATATATTAGTCCCCTGCCCCAGTTCAGCAATAGAAAACAAAGTAACCCAGCACTAGAAAATAACCCTACTCTTAGAAATTTAGAATTGATGCAGGTTCCAATAATATGAATTTTTTTCTAAGCTTTAACTCTAGTCAACTTGATACCCTGTAGAGTTATTTGAGAGGAAAACTTGGATTGAGGAGTTGCATTGGCCTGTGGCTATATCTCTGGTGAAATTATTTGGCTGTTAATTGATATTGTAAGGTAAGCCACTGTGGGTAATGCTGTCCCAGTGTATCTGACAGCGGGCAATATATAAAAAAAAAAATAAGTAACCATGAATGTCTGAGAGAGCCTGAGATTGAGCCAGCAGGCAGTATACTACAGTGGTTTCTGGTTTCTAGTTTCTACTTGTGCTTCTGTTCCTGACTTCCTGATGGGCTATAACCAGGAAGGTTAAGATGAAGTAAACCCTTAATTGTCTAAACTGCCTTTTGGTCAGAGTGTTTTATCACATCAACAGGACAAAACCTAGGAGAGCAAAGAAAGGAGAATTATATCAGCCTGAAATTCTGTATTTTTATCAACTCATCTATATCTTGAGTACCCAGGGATGACAAAACAGAAAGAGAAACCTTGGGTATCTAGTGACCTCAGGCCTATTACTCTTTGATTAGAATAATCAGGGTCACATAAAAAGAAATAACATATGTTATTTATATGATTTAATTTTAAATCCCTGCAACAGTAGCAGGAATAGAACATCACCTAAAAATGCTATGTTAAAGTTTCTCCAACGTGTTCCCATGAAATTTCCTTGAGACTTTTATTCTGTGTGTCCTTATTTATATGGATTTCCATTCAGGCCCTGTTCTTTGTTACCATCAACCATCTCTTCAATGTTCCTCTGTGGATCAGAGGTAAAATAAATTACTCGGGTAATTTATTTGACTTAACCTTATTCTACATTAATAATGCTTATTTTTATATAGTGGTCTTCATTTTATGTAAGTGTTTGGAAGATAAAGAATCAGTTGTGGCCAAATGGTTTGGTATCATCTCTAGCAAAGTTCAGTCCTCACAATTCAGTTGGTGTAAATCATCACCAACTCTTAGGTGCTCTCCAATCTTTTTATGCCTGCACTTGTGCACACTACATGCACACCACATGCATACACACACACACAGTGAATGAATATATATATATATATATAGTATATGTTTTATTTGCTTAAGAGAGAAGTAGAGATGTTAGAGAAATAATCCAACAAGTGGCATTACAAGACATTTATAATTCTTGTGGGAAAAATCTTTACATACTGAGCAATGAAAGATCCTCATACTTGTGAGACATGTTATACATGTATTACATAATTATAAGACCAAGTTTGTCATCTGATTTGAAATGAAGAATTTAAAGCAGTGCTTCCCAAGAGTTTTCTTTTGTCATACAGACGAACAATTTGGCAGACATAATGCCAGGGATTCACAGAATTGTGTCTTGTTTGTCTATGTCTTCCTTTCTTATCCTCTCTCATGTATGTTTAAGTATGTATTTTAAGGATCCTTTTGTAGTAAAATTGGTTTTTGCCAGTGAATTTTAAGTAGAAGTAATGAGTGTTACTTTTGGGTAGAGGTAATGAAAGCCTTCTTGGTAGGCCTCCAGCTCTCTTTTCACTTATGGAAATCACTCTGGAAGGAGACAAAAGCTAACTGGGTTCTTGGTTCATAACTTTGAAAGTGTTTGATAGAAGGCCTTAAGTCACAGGAATTCTTGGACGGAAGAAGGGTTTAACTTGTTAAGACATGGGGATTGTGAAATATTTGTGTTATAGTGACTGAATTCTGAATCCTGGAAGGGGGGATGTTCAAAATTTCAACATATTCTTACAATAGTGCCCAGATTCAGAAAGCTATTGAAAATGTTTATTTATTTAAAATGCATGGAACCAATGATATTGATTTACTATGTCTGGGGGTGAGAGGGGAAAATTGATAAATTCACCTTGTAAACATGTAGTGAATAAAATTATCTATCTGAAAAAAAAAATAATACTTGATGCCTTTTCAGAGGAACTGAGTTTGGTTTTTAGCACACATGTTCACACACACACACACACACACACACACAGATACACAATGAATCTTATAAAAAAGTAGAGCCAATTTAAATTTTCAGACTTTATAACAACCTTTAATTTTTAGAAGGTCATATTGTGCATATATCATCATTGCATCTGAGCTGGTGTCATATTTGTTAGACCCCTTTGACATTTATGCCTCAAAGTTCAGTAATCATTTCATGATGGAGTAATTACTGAAATACAGAGGCATCTCTCACTCATCATATTGAATGATTATATAATCCAGCAAATTATCTCTGATCAACGTAGCATACCCATTAAAGAATTAAATTCTGTGAGTGCTAAAGTTCTAATACAGATACTTGCCCCAATTCTGTCATGAGAAAAGGAAGGTTCATGCATACTTTCCTGCTATTCTGAATTAAGTCATAAAAGGTTATCTCCTGGCAGATGCATCATCTTTCATTCTCAGAAACTTTAAACTGGGTATGATTCCAAACATTCCTGATTTTAAATTATTATTTATTTTGATTTACAATGTACTGGTAAGGACTGGATGTAACTATATTTTAAAAGTCAGTTTTTTTTTTTGTTTTACATTTCATTCTAATCCTAACCTTCTATCTTAACTTGACAATAATATAGTTAAAATATATATTTTAAAAATAAATTCACTGTACTACAATCTATTTGACATAAAAGAAGCATTGATATTTAAAACTGAAAGAATATAGTCTCATATTCACAAGTTAAAGAGCATATTCAATTGCAGGGGAAGCATATCTCATTCTTAGAAGCTTTAAACTAGGCCCATAAGTCTTAACATTTATAAAGATATTAACAAAATTATTCTGACATAACTTGATACTGCTTGAAACACATTGATTAAAGATTTAGTTTTTATGCATATGAATGTTTTATCTGAACATATACATGAATACCATATGCATGCTTTCATCTGTAGAGGACAAAGAGGGCATTAGTTTCCCTGGCACTAAAGTTACAGATGTTTCTGAGTGACCATGCAGATGCTGTGAATCAAGCCCATGTTCTCTATAAGAGCAGGAAATCCTCTTAAAGACTGAGCCATCTCACTAGTCCTTGACATATGTTTGAAGAAATGTTCACATTCTACCTTCACAATCATATAGTAAATTGTTTTGCTGTTAGAAAGAAGAGTCAAGGCAGTCTTGGTTATTGTTTTTTGTTTGTTTATTTACCAGCCAATAATTTATTGTGATTTTCTTTTTTTACATTAAAATAATCCTTACAAAAATAGATATTTTTACTTTGGTGAACAAATGTCATCCTTCTGAAGAGTCTTACTACTTCTGAAATAGTAAATATTGCCTCATATTTAATTTATCTTCTGAACTCCAATGAGATACATGGCATGAATGAAATCTTAGAAATTATGTTATGTTTATGGATAGAAACTGGGTTATAGAAGTAGATGCATTTTCATTGAACAATACAGTAGAAGGGCTTAACAAAGAAATGTGGTGTTTAAAGAAAAGAGTTCACACCTTGCAAATGTTATTCAGTGCTTATCATAACACAGTTAATTCAACATATGCCTTCTGCTCTGCTTTATGCTAGATCAGCTCAACTATTTTTAAGTATGCATCCTAAAACAAGTTGTGTGATAATTATCTTTTGCATTTTGATATTGAATGAGATTACTCAGCTAACTCAATCCTTGTTTGCTTGCCAACAACACAATGTTCTAAGTACTTGTTTGCAAAGATGAGTCAGAACCCTTGTTCTCAAGTCCCCAAATTGTATAATAGCAATGAAACTAGGTATAAAGAAACTGATTCATTCTGTTATGTGTAATGAAAGAAAAGTCCAAGGGACAGGATAGCTACAGGAAGTTTTTGAACATATTCACAAATGCTTGCCCTGACGTCTCTGAGGGCATTGTCATAAATGATTTCATTTATGTCCTATGTTTATGAAATTGTTCAGGACTGTAAGAGAGGACATTATGTATTACTAAAAAGGAAGAAAATGCATTTATTTATCAATCATTTTCTTTGAAGTCTCTGACTGAGAGGTACTAGGTACAAAACACTTTACCTCAGTTTGCTGCTATGCTCTCCTAAATGATTTTTAATCATCTGGGAAATAAAACACTGAGAGTAATTTTCTGGAAGAAGTACAAGCAACTTCAATTTTGCTTTCCTTAGTAGACATAATTTTACAGTGTTTTAAAGTGATGCTAATTGATCTCAGCAGGATCATGCTTCATCTCTTTGATGGAATAATTATGCAATTCTGTACTTATGGTGTTCTTTTCCTTTCTTTCATTTTTTCATTCCAATTTTCAAGGTCAGGTTTGATTCTTGATAAGTTGCTAAAAAAAAAACCTTGCTTTTGAAAGCTATTCATTGTTTTTACTCCAAAGTGCGAAGTAATATTTTTAATAAATTTATTTATTTGTTGCTTCAGGTTACATCTCCATCATATTGTCCTCTTTCCCCCCTTCCCAGCCCCGCCCTCCAACCCTCTACCCCCTAACCCTTCCATCCCACTCCTCTGGAGTGGAGTGTTCCTACATAACAGTCCCCACCCCAGTTCAGCAGTCATATGAGGGCCAAGAGCCTCCTCATACACTGGGGGCCTATAAGGCAGCACCACCAGGGAAAAGTATCTCATTGCCAGGGAGAGAAAACTAAAACAAACAAACAAACAAAAGTCTATGTCCATGTTCCCTTTGGTGCTTTGGTTGTAGTATAGTTATCCTGTACTATATAGCTAAAATCCGACTATAAGTGCCATGTGCATCCTTCTGAGTCTGGGTTAGCTCACTCAGGATGAGCTTCTCTAGTTCCATCCATTTGGCTGAAAATTGCATAATTTCATTGTTTCTGATAGCTCAGTAATATTCCATTGTTTAGATGTACCACAGTTTTTTAATCCATTCTTTGGTTGAGGGACATCTGGGTTGTTTCCAGTTTCTAGCTATTATAAATAAGGATGCTATGAACATAGATGAGGCAACTTCCTTGTGATTCAGTGAGGAGTCATTTGGATGTATACCCAGAAGTGGTATGGATGGGTCCTGAGGCAAAGCTATTTCAAGTTTTCTAAGATATCGCCAGATTGACCTCCATAGTGGTTTCAAAAGCCTGCTCTCCCACCAGCAATAGAGGAGGGTTCCTGTTTCTCCACACCCTTGCCAGCATGTGCTGTCATTTGAGCTTTTGATCTCAGCCATTCTGACAGGTGTGAGATGGAATCTCAGTCTTCTTGAGTTGCATTTCTCTGATGATTAAGGATGCTGAGAATTTCTTCAAGTGTCTCTCAGACATTAGGGATTCCTTTTTTGTGAATTCTCTATTTAGATCTGTTCCCTTTTTTTGATTGGATTATTTGGTTTCTTGGCATTTAATTTCTTGAGTTCTTTGTAAAGTTTGGATATTAGCCCTCTGTCAGATGTGGGGTTGGTGAAGATTTTTTTCCCAGTCTGTAGGTTGCCATTTTGTTCGGATGACAGTGTCTTTTGCCTTACAGAAGCTTTTCAGTTTCATGAGGTCCCATTTATTGATTATTGGTCTTAGGTCCTGAGCTGTTGGTGTTCTGTTCAGGAAGTTGTCACCTGTGCCAATTAGTTCGAGGGGTTTTCCTACTTTCTCTTCTAGTACATTTAGTGTGACCAGCCTTATGTTAAGGTCTTTGATCCACTTGGACTTAAGTTTTGTACAAGGTGATAACTATGGGTCTAATTTCATTCTTTTGCAAGTGGACATCCAGTTGGACCAGTACCATTTTTGTTGAAGATGCTGTCTTTTTTCCATTGTGCAGTTTTGGCTTCTTTGTCAAAAATTAGGTGGCCATAGGTGTGTGGGTCCATTTCTGGGTCTTCAATTCCATTCCCTTGATCTGCTGGTCTGTTTCTATACAAGTACCATGCTGTTTATACTACTATTTCTCTGTAGTACAGCTTGAAATCTAGGAAGATGACACCTCCAGAAGTTTTTTTATTGTATAGGATTGATTTAGCTATTCTGGGTTTTCTGATGTTCCATATTAAATTGAGAATAGCTTTTTCCATGTCTATAAAGAATTGTGTTGGTATTATGATAGGAATTGCATTGAATCTGTATATTGCTTTTGGTAGGATGTCCATTTTTATTATGTTGATCCTACCTATCCATGAGCATGGGAGATTTTTCCATCTTCTAAAGGCCTCTTCAATTCCTTTCTTCCAGGGATTGAAGTTCTTGTTGTACCGGTCCTTTACTTGCTTGGTTAGAGTTACCCCCAGGTATTTTATATTGTTTGTGGCTATTGTGGAGGGGGTTGTTTCCCTTATTTCTTTCTCAGTCCATTTGTTTGTTGTGTAAAGAAGGGATTCTGATTTTTTTTTAATTAATTTTGTATCCAGCCACCTTGCTGAAGGTGTTTATCAGCTGTAAGAGTTCTCTGGTGGAATTTTTGGGGTTGTTTATGTATACTATCATATCATCTGCAAATAGGGATAATTTGACTTCTTCATATCCAATTTGTATCCCCTTGATCTCTTTTAGTTGTCTTATTGCTCTAGCAAGAACTTTAAGTACTATATTGAAGAGATATGGTGAGAGTGGGCATCCTTGTCTTGTCCCTGAGTTTTTTTAAAATCTCTGATTGTTTAATATATATATGATGTTTATTATTATTATTATTATTATTATTATTATTATTATTAATTTAGTTTAGTTTAGTTTTGGGGAGTTTCATATATAAGTCCCTTGTCTACTCTTTCCTCTCCCTTTCCAAGTTTGCTGCATCCTCTTGACACCATCTGAAATATGTGAGCTCTTCACACACAAATACATGTATGCATACACACCTGTTCGCCATATTTACATGTGTTTAAGACTGACAGTTGTTCTTGTTAATATTCTTTAGTGTGTGTGTTGTATTTGTGTTTGTCAGTTGTGTTTTCACTACCTAAAATCTATTTATGCATAACACTTTAAGAATATTTCCTTTCAAAACTGGTCTTTAATCTCCTAACTGCATCTTCAAAATTATATCAAACCTAAGATTTATTGCAGGACTTTGATTCTTGCACTTTTCAAATATACTTAATTATGGCTTTAAGTTTTATACCACTCAGTTTTGAACACTGCAGTTAAAATTCCTAATATTGTTTGACTCTAAATTTTCTTCCTTTTTCTGGTCACATTTTAAGGCTCACTTCATTATGAAATCCTTGCTATATATCTGATTCATTAATGCTTAGTTTTTTATCCTATGTTATTATGAGTTTATTTTAATTTTGTGATGATTTATTACTTTTGTCATTATGGAATATAAACATCATAAGGGACAGTGACATGGCTATATTTTGTAACTATCTCAGATCACTAGCATAGACAAATGGTTAAGTAGCAGTGAGAAAAAAATATTTGATTTTCCTAGGTAACAATTTGTATCTATCTCTGGAGTATTCCTGAACCTAAGTCAGGGAACCCAAGCTTTCAACTACACTCTTACTGTTAATTTCATTGGGGAAGTTGTTTAAATACTTAAGTCTGAACCTCCTTCCAAGTACAATGTTGTGAGTACATGTATAATGTGTGTTGTAAATTTATAAATGCTTAGAAAAGAGTGTGTCTGTGGATGGACACACAATGAAAACTGGAATTTCACTTTTGTAGCTCTGAAAATCAGAGCTTTCAATGCTTTTACTGGTATCAATTAAAAAAGTAATGTTGATATTGCCATTAAGAATAAATGCTTTTGATGACTAAATTAATTTGTGAAAATTACAGAATATTTTATCTTTAATACATATCTACAGTAAAAATTTATAGAAGCATGCTATTAAATTCTACTTCAATAATAAAATTTAACTTAATTTCTTTCCTCTATATTTCACAGGGTAATATTTTCTGCCTCCAATATCTTATATAGTTTTGCATTTTTGTACATTTTATATACAATGGTTTATGTTGCCAAAATGTTTTCATATACAATGCTGAGTAATTCATTTATTAAATAAAACCATAAATGAAACTTGCATCATTCCAGTTTAAATACACACACACACACACACACACACACACACACACACACACATACAGACACAACACACACGGGAGGAGGAAGAAGTAGAAAGAGGGAAGATTAAGTCGTAATGATTAATCAGCATAATAGATTGATATACCTGTTCAATTAATGACATAGCTTTATCATTTCTTCACTTTAAGTTGTGCATAGACAGCTTAGAGGGAACTTGTACAGGCTGAAAAAAAGATAAAATATAGAATCCATGAGCATCATCTACAGAACAAACGTCCCTGAAAGTTGAATATGAAATGTGTTAATTACCTTTGTGAATAATTCACTCCATACATTGTCACAGATAGATGCTGTCATATTCAGTAGATGAAAAACAAGATCACATAACATTGTTGATTTTAAGAAGATATTGACTAGTCATGCTCCAGAGTTATATTCTTTGTTTTTAGGAGGGAAAACATAAATTTTATAAGTGTGTTGGTTTGGATGTCATTCAGTCACAAGAATAGAAGTTGGTAAACTTTGATTATTCCACCACTCTATTATTCATTCACTTCATCTGTGGTATATGCCTTGCTTTCCCTTTAGGGTTTTTGTCATGGTAATGTTTGTTAATTTAAATATAAGTTGAAACTAAGCATAAAAGATATTAAAAAACTACCTTTCCTTTTATTTTCATCCCAAACCATTTCCTGTGAAAGACCATGAAAACTTTTCTCAAAGATATATAACTCTATGATAATTGAAGTCCTGACCTTAATTATTTTTAGAGTGTGTAAGGTAGAGGACATGTTTTGATTTTACCACAAAAGTGGTAGTTTCATTCAAAGTATTCCTTTGTTATTACTCTACTCAAAGGATTGAGTTCTTATTCCATTTATCAAAACTTATTAACCTTTGCATCTATCCCAGCAAATATCATTTACATAAATTTTCAGAAAATGAAACATTTAAAAATATACTAATGTTCAGTGTAAAACATTCTAAGTGTAAGTTGGGTTGTATATGTGTGTATACATGTCTAAATGTATGTGTGTTTGTGAGTGTGTGTACCTATGTGTATAGAGATAAGAAAGGCAAATTGAGTTTTATCTCTATTGATTTCTGCCCTATTCCCTTGAGACTTAGTCTGTAATTTAGGAACTTGCAATATTTTGGCTGGACTGGCAGTCAGTAAGCACCACAGATACACTTATGTCCTACATTACCACAAAAACCGTGCTGGGGCTACAGAGGTCTATGGGTAAACCTAGATATTTGCATGGTGGCAGAGCACCCAAATACCATTCTTCATGCTATGTAACTAGTATTCTTAAGCACTGAGCCCTCTCTCCAGTCTGAACACATTTAAATTGCCTGAATCCACAGACAATAAATCTGTTTTAAGTATTTCTGGAATTCCACATATAAACCT
Organism: Lophiomys imhausi; assembly: GCA_907164525.1. NCBI lineage: Eukaryota > Metazoa > Chordata > Mammalia > Rodentia > Muridae > Lophiomys > Lophiomys imhausi. The sequence continues at coordinate 1,239,612 of CAJQZJ010032563.1, forward strand.
CATCTTTAAGAAATAGTGAACAAAATAGTAAAACAAAAAATGAAGGAATAAAGTGAAATTTTAGGAACAATTAATCTTGACCACTGATATTTTAAATATTTTTTTTCAAATACTAGTTTATGATGATGACCTACTATTTATGCAACCATTGATATTCAGTAAATTTTAACCAAGTTCTTTTTCCATTTTGAGGAATTAAAAATAACTATTATAAACTAATAATAAATATTTTACCTGTGTGACAAATCATTAGTTCAAAGTTCTCTATTTTATTGCATTCTTTAATCAAGTATGATAAACCTGTGCTTCAAATTAATCAGTGATGATTTTTTTCCACAAGCATTACAAAAACTTGTAAGTCAAGTTAGTACAACCTTGAAAACACTACCAGACTTGGAAGAGCTAGCATAGTGAGTCAAAGCATTTACACTTCCAACATGAGGGCTCAAGTTGGAATCTCTTGTGAAGTTTCCTGTGCCAATAAATCCAACCAATGGCCAAAAAGCCTTGCCAAAATGATTAGCTTCTAGTTCTATGAAAGAGTATTTCAAGGCAATAAAAAAAAATAGTAGTAAGGAAAGATATCTTTTCTGCTCTGGCCTCCACCTGCTCAAGCATCTACATGCACATTCATGGACATTCATCAATGCACATTCATGCACATGGACTACACACACACACACACACACACACACACACACGGACTCACACTTGTGAGTCCATGCATAGAAAAAAAGACAAAACACATCATGAAGAAAAGACACCAATATTATTAGAAGCAATTTATAAAGAATTTATAAACTCATGTCTGTACATAATTCCATTTTTTTAAAGTTTTAGCTACCTATTAATATGTATGATTTCATGTTTTGATGAAGTCAAGGTTACTGCAGTTTATAATGGTTCGATTTGATATAATGATTTTGCAAGGAACTTAAAAATGCTTCACATGGAATCAATATCTGTATAAAATTGGACCATGATTCACTTAATATCACAACCTTATTTTCAGTTTTTTTTTTAATTTTTGGAAGTATAGTAATTCCCATACATTTTTTAATTAACTCACCTAAGATTTAACTTCCTCTGAACTATAGTAAAATTGTCCTTACTGGGAAATTAATATTTGTATAGCACCGGTAACTGAACTATTTACTCAAAAAAGAGAACTACTTTTTCATTCACTAGTAAATTTTAGTTTAACTGATAAATATTCACAATACAAATTTCATATAATAGTAAGTTCAATATATATATGTATTTACATATTATATTCATAGCTTCAATGCTCTAAAATTTCTGTTATATCTAAATCTCTATTTTTTTAATAATTATTTTTTATTTCTTCAAGTTACATCTCAATCACAATCCCCTCCCTACTCCCCCGTCCAGTCCCAGCCTTCCACCATCCTCCCCCTCAACCCCCCATCCTCTTCCCTTCATTTTTTTTTAGGTTAAGGTATTTCTTTTTCCCCCCAACAACTCTCCCTTTCAGTCCAAAAAACTATAAATACAATACAAAACAACAGAAATAAATAGGCCACAATTATAAGAGTTATATGGCTTAGCATACATTCCCAATGTCCAGTCCATATGTATTTGGCACCTGACTTTAACATTCTACTATCTAACCATCTCCATGAGTTTAAAGTTCTATATCTAACTCAGCTTTCATACTAAATTGCCTCATAATTTTAAAAATATCTTCTTAGATCCAGAACACCCTCTTCATTCCTAAACAACTCAAAATTTAACTATGAGACTCTAGCTATCTATTCTTCAACCACCTCAGAGACCTGAGAGGGAAAAATATATCTGATTATATAGGAAGTGCAGGGCCTGCAGCTTCCAAAACTAAAAAATGACATACCAGTGGCTGCCTGGACAGTTCCCATTTTCTCTCCATACATTACAGCATCAATCTTCAGCCATTTGGCCCCATTTCTCTGACAGACATTGGTTGTAGAGCAGGAATTATGAAGGACTTACCTACCCTGTCTTGGCAGAGCTAGGCTGTCGACTTACCTGCTTCCAAGTTTTGTCCTTTTTGGACAGAAGTCTGTCTACAGTTGAAGCAAGTGGTTTTTCTTGCCAAGAGAATGGCTTACCACCAATTCAATCATCTCAAACTGGAGATTCTTCGATGCTCATCTTCTACTTGGAGTAATATAGGGGGTGCTGTCAGGAGCTGACATGTCTCGATATCAAAAAAATCTTAAGTTAAGAAAACATCTTTGAATGCCATATTCTGCAGATCTCTTGAGGTGTTTGAAGATGCCCTATCTATCTCTTATATTTAGATAAGCAAATATTGCTTGTCTCTTAGCAACTTGATTTCTGAGTAGCTTAGAAAATAACTGTGATAGACTGTCATAGTAACTAACAAAATGACACGTTTTCATGACTATTAGTTTCCGTTTCTTAATTATCCTAAACAATTTATGTCGGTTGGTAGCGAGAGGTCAAAACTTGACATTTCATTTTTAAGTATTACTACGAACAATACCTTTAAGAAGCGTTACCCTTAATTTTGTATCAATATACAAAGATCAATACCAATGTGGCCAAATATAATCTTAATTTTGTGTCAATATACAAAGATCAATACCGATGTAGCCCAATACAATCTTAATTTTACATTAATATACAAGGGTCAATACCATTGTGGCCAAATATAATCTTAATTTTGTATTAATATACAAAGATCAATACCAATGTAGCCCTATACATTCCTAATTTTGCATTAATATACGATGATCAATACTAATTTAGCCAAATATAATATTAATTTTGTATCAGTATACAAAGGTATAAGGCTATATTCAGTAATCTGTCCCTTTTTTTTGATCTTTCCTATACTATGTCTATGCCCCATTTTTCTCAAGTCTGTTCACTCCTATATAGGAGAGAAAGGAGGATACAGAAAAGCAAAAAAGAGAAGTCCCTGGGTCTAACCTCCAAAACCCATTTAACAAGACCATTTAACAGCTTGTAGTCTTTTCCCCTAAATAACAAAAATTTCTATTATCTATCAAATAACCAAAGGGGGAGAACACCCTCCCCAACTTCTGGGGATGGGACGTTGTTCTCTTAAAATGACTTCCTGCTGATTTGGGACGTAGTAAACCTGTTTGGGGCCCAAATAAGAATGGAAAAATGATTAAAAATGTTAATAGAATCATTTGATGTTCAGTCCTTTTGTGCTCAGCTATTTAGATGTCCTAAGAAGTTCATAGACAGAAGCTGATCTTCAGAGCTTTACTGAAGATCTGGCTGGAGTAGTCTGTGGAGCTGAACGATCTTAGCGATTTTGAGTTGTTGTGGTTATAGACTTTTGAGGAAACTGCTATTGAAGAGGTCTGCAAGGCTGGATCATCTGGGCCACTCGTCTTCTTTGGTGTCTGATCTGTTTTCTGCTGAGGTTTCCGTTGTCCAGTTGTCCCTGGATTCCTTGAATGGATGCTTTAAATCTCCTGGAAAGATAAGAACAGAGCCCTGCCCTAATCCTAACTCTGGGACAATTACCTTTTTTTTTGGGGGGGGGGGTCAGGTAATATTTTTTTCTGGAGCAAATTTGTTTTTTTTTTGATAATATATAAAGTATTACATTTCAATCCGATTAAAGAAGAAATTATTTTGATATTTTGGAGCTAAACAAACCTTTAGTGTATATATTTTGAGATCTCAAAGGACAATTTGTTTGAATTGCAGCCTGCCTTTTGTAAGTAGCTTTTAAACTTAAATCTTTCCAAGTCCTATGTGCCTGTCTCTGCATTCTAAGTTTTGGGATCAAAGACATGTGGTTCCCAACTGATGGGATTAAAGATGTGCTCCTCCACTCCTGGATCAAAGTTTTTCTCTGTTTAGAGCTTGTTTTGTATCAGGTGGCCTTGAGCTCTGAGATCTGCCTGTTTCTGTCTCTAGTGTGTTGGGATTAAGGGTGTATTCTTCCCCAATGATGTGACTAAGGGTGTGCACCATCACCACCCTGTTTCTTGTAACTCTAGAATTTATAAGACAACTAACTCTATAGTGATCCTCCTGTCTCTACTGGAGGTAATGGCATGGGCTAACACCATGCATTATTTTACCTTAGCTCTAAGTTTTTTCAACTCTTGGAGGTTTGTAAAACCAGGTTGAACAGCTGTTACCTTTAATTTATTTACAGTGTTTTAAACCTGTTACCTGATTTTTAATGCCAAACCATGGAAATAGCCTATACCTCTACAAAAACAAACAAACAAACAAACAAACAAAAAAACAAAAACAAAAACAAAAAAAAAAAAACTTTTAAGCTGCTATCAAGTTTGTGTAATCTCTGTAGCCACCTGCAGTCTAACATTCTAATCTGAAATTAAGGCCATTTTCCTTTCATGCAAGTAAGGTAAATTATAGTTTGAAAATTTTATATTGTATTTTTATTATATTTTTAAGCTTATTAACTCTTTTCTTAAAAAAGTATTATGTATTTCTAGAACATAGTTTCCTCCCTCCTCCCCTCTTGGCCCCTCCCTTCCTCTCTCCTTCCCTCCCTCTCTCCTTCCCTCCCTCCCTCCCTCCCTCACTCCCTCCCTCCCTCCTTCCCTCCCTCCTTGTTCCTCTACTTGGTACTCTCCTTCTCCTCAGATGAGGTGGGACCTCACATATCATACTCCCTCAGATCTTGTGTCATGTGAGGGCCAAGAGCTGCAACTCGTACTGGAGCTTGATAAGGCACACCATCTAGGGTGTGGGGTTCCACTAACCTGCAGCAGATTCCATGACTCACTGGTGGGTAGAATTTTTCCTAGGATAGATATGCTAGGTTCCTATCTATTTGGGTGTGTGGGTTGTAGGATAGTTATCTTCTGATGTATGGTTAATATCCATTTGTAAGGGAATACATACCATGTTTATCTTTCTGGGACTGCGTCAGCTCACTTAGGATGAGCTTTTCTAGTTCCATCCATTTGGTTTTGAATTGCATGATTTCCTCATTTCTGATAGCTGTGTAGTATTCCATTGTGTAAATGTACCACAGTTTTTTTATCCATTCTTCAGTTGATGGACATCTGGGTTGTTTCCAGTTTCTGGCTATTACAAATAAGCTGCTATGAACATTGTTGAGGCAATGTCCTTGTGGTTTTGTTTCAAATCTTTTGGATATATGCCCAAGAGGGGTATGGCTAAATCTCTATTTTAAACTCCGAATAAACTTTAATTTTTTCTAAATTTCTATCAGTGATACACAGGTATTTTGTATTATCAATTTAAATATTATAGATCCGCGTATTTCATAATAATAATAATAATAATAAATATTCATATTAAATAAACAAACAGAATGGTAATTTTATAACATTAAAATATGTTAATTTTCTACTCAGAATAGTTTTTTTTATTTCTTCAAGTTATATCTCAATGGCAATCCCCTCCCTACTCCCCCCTCCAGTCCCACCCTCACACCCTCAACCCTCCATCCTCTACCCTTTTTTTTTTTTAAAGTTTAAGGTATATCTTATTTCCCCCTACAGTTTCCCCTTTCAGTCCAACAAATGGCTCTTTCTCTTATAATAATAAATACAATACAAAACAACAGAGGTAATTAGGCCACAGTTATGAGGGTTATATGGCTTAGCGTACATTCCCAATGTCCAGTCCATATGTATTTGGTACCTGACTTTAACATTCTACTATCTAACCATCTCCATGAGCTTAAAGTTCTATATCTGACTCAACATTCATACTAACTTGCAACACAATTTTAAAAGTTTCTTCTTAGATCTATAACACTCTCTTGACTCCTAAACAATTCAAAATTTAGTTATGAGACTCTAGCTATCTGTTCTTCAACCACCTCAGAGACCTGAGAGGGTTAAATAGATCTGATTTTATAGGAAGTACAGGGCCTTTAGCTTCCCAAACTAAGAAATGACATACCAGTGGCTGCCTGGACAGTTCCCATTTTCTCTCCATACATTACAGCATCGATCTTCAGTCGTTTGACCCTGTTTCTCTGACAGACATTGATTGTAGAATAATTTTTTTATTAAAAAAAGGAACTTTTTAGAATGTGTGTGTTTTCTATATAAAGGTGTAGCATAACTAGAAGTATACATCTACTCTGTTATTCAAATGTCACTATGAAGATAACATAGAAACTGTATTGATCTCAGTTTTGAAAATCTGTTTATTGTGATAGTAATTTTTCAGGTTTCTTGTTTTTATATAATAAATTAATGATTCTTTTTATTTGCTTTATAGCCTGATGGCAGTCTCCTCTCAGCCTCCTCTCCTCTCAGTTCGATTCTCACACTCCCTCCCCAGTCCCCCAATCCCTTATCCTCAGAGAAGGGGAGGCCTGCACTGATATATCAAATCGCAGGAGGACAAGGCACAATATGATAGTAATTTTTTATCTTGATATAAAGACTAAATAATGTAGGACATTTAATATTTTGTAGCAAAACTACATTTTTGATGCAGTAAAATTTAGTCACATTCTCACATTTAATCTTCCCTGTACTGAAAGTGGAAATGATAAATTTTCAGTCTGACTTTTCTCCACAGGAAAATAAGAATCACACCTAGATGTAACTTTATAATCATACATTACTAAATGAATTTAAATAACTCTAAATTCTTCTTTCTTCTTTATTCTTTTGTATTTCAGAATTGCAGAGTAGCTCTTGTGGAAATCCAGGAGTTCCACCCAAAGGTGTACTTTATGGTTCAAGATTTGATGTTGGGGACAAGATACGCTACAGCTGTGTAACTGGATATATACTTGATGGCCATCCTCAACTTACCTGCATAGCCAATTCAGTTAATACAGCTTCCTGGGATTTCCCTGTTCCTATCTGCAGAGGTAAAAACAAAGGGACATATATTCACTCTCACACCCATATATAATATATGAATTTAATATATTTGATATATATATAGATGTAGATGGAAAATTTGCTGAATTTAATGACATCTTAAAAGTAAGATAATATAAAGTATAACTATCCTCTTACATTATCTAGATTGATCTACCATACATTTATTTATATCAGGTATTGAATGACAAATATACAAACATACTTAATATGTGATAAGACAAAATTATTTTTATGTAGAGTTAGATATTTATATTTATAAGTATTTGTACATTTGGAATAGATGCATGCACACTTATTCTTAAATTAACATTAGAAAATCATGTAGAGTTTATGAAACTTAAAAATTATGATTGGTTGTCTAAGCTACCATGGTCATTATTTTGCTTTAATTTAGAAATGTTGACCATGTCTCTGAATCTTTTAAAATTTATCACAGAATTTGGTATAACATTTTTGTTGTGAAATGCTACTTTATACTTTATACTGATGCTATGAAATAACTTATTTTATGAAAGAAATAAAATTATATTTAGCATTCATAATGGTTCAGATTTTAATGTGTGGAAAGTAGCTATATTAAATAGTAGCTGTATACACTAGATTCTTGCCCACGGTAATTCTCGATATCAACATTGTTTCATCTGGGCTTTCTTTCCTATTGTGACATATTTTAGTAGTCTATTGAGCTATGTCTCTCTAATTCCTCACTGAGTAGAAGGTAACCATGAATGTGTAACCACTCATGGAAAATACTTTTGCTCAAGTAAGTGTCTGTAGATGGATAGCATGGTAACCAACAAAGTCAATCACAGATAACACTTTTATATAGTTTTACAGCTTTTATATGTGCACCTTAATGTATTTTTATACCATTCAGCCCCACTTCCTTATCTTTTCATTCCTCTTCATGAGCCTGTATTTTTCCCAAATAGGTCTCCTTCTCCAGTTTAATTGGGATCACTTAGGTAGGGATCCTATTTACCAGAACATGGGAAACTTACTAGTGACTACACAACTAAAGAAGACCCCGATAGATCCTCAGTAAGAAAGGATGCCTGGTGAAGTCCTCTGTAGAAAAAACATTAATTAAATTACTTACTATTATTTATATTGTTGTTAACTGGTTCGGCGGCAGTTAATCTTTATCCAGACATTATAAATGAATGCACAGACACCATGTTGATCTTAACAAGCCTTGGCCTGAATTGTGCAAACTTAGCCCATCTAAGCTAGTTCATAATTCTATTACCCAAATATTATCCCATATATACATACGTCCCTTTGTACTGCCATTCTCCATGCTATGCAGATGTTCCTGGCCATGTGGAGTGAGGTTCTTTTTCCTAACCCATGCTGTGTGCCTCCTTCTTCCTGCTCCTGGCTGGAATGTATTAATCCTCTGTCTAAAGTGCAGGCTTTCTGTTCTAATCTCAGGAAGTCCCACCTTTCTCTGTCTTTGCCCAAACTCAGGCCTCAACATTTATTAAACAATCAGGACCAATTAATTAACATTTAGAATGTTTAACACTACTCCATCAATTCCCTCCTTTTGTCTAATATAAAGGCTAAATTTTTAACTTATATAGGAAAAAACAATAAGAAAAAATATGAAACAATTAAGAAAACCGTAATAAAAGTTACATACATAATGTTTAGCCTATTTGTATCAGGTAATCTTGAAGAAGAAAAAAAATCATCTATCTATCTTGATGTGTCTAAAGTTCTGAACCTAAATAATTTCTATCATAACCTATATTTATAAATCTAAAGATTTAATTTAGACTTGAAAATATCCTTCTAAATCCTAAACAACTCAAGTTCAATTGAAATTTTATAACCATATGCCTTCAACTGCATCAAAGACATAAGAAGGGATAAAGTTATTATTTGAGTTATTAGGAAACGTAGGAGAGCAGCTTCCGAAAAGAAATATGACAGTTTCTTGCCTATATCAAATATCTCTTGATATCTTTGGAGCATCATCTTCAGCCTCTGGCGAAGCATTTTTCACAGACTAAATTGTGCAGCAGGAAATAAGAAGGATTTTCTCATTCTGTCTCTGCAGAATTAGGACATCGAATTACCTGCATTTAAGCTCTGGTACATCTTTTGACTATATATAGTCTGTTGAGAGAGCAGGGGCATTTTTGCCCAATAGGGATTATCTCCTGATGGGAGATTTCTTTTTGATGCTCATTGTCTCCTTCAAGTCAAATGGGAGCTGTCAGAAGCTGACTATCTTAAGTCAAACAATTCTTAAAATAATAAAAAAGAATCTTTAAATGCCATTTTCTGTATGCCTCTGAGGGTTTTGAAGACATATATCAATTTATTTATAAATCTATCTTCTATCTATGAACAAACTGTATATTTTAACCATTTACTATCTGTTTAACCTATTAAGTCTATTTTGTGATAAATTAAGACTACTATTTGACATGACCAGAAGCTCAACTGGCCAGTCAACTTGTATTTTCCAGACTCCTAAATAGATTGCAATAGCAGCTCATAAAAGGATCTGAAGTAAACCTGTACTTTTAAATGATTTGTATAGGCACAATACCTTATATAATAGTTTAAATATACCTATTATGTGTTAAAATATAACATTCTATACCAGTGAATCAAAATTTAACCTTATTTTTGTATCAATATACAAAATTCTATACCAGTGTATTGAAAGTTAACCTTATTTGAGAATAACAATAGTTTTGAGTTTCAGAGCAGATTCAATATTCTATCCTTATATCTTATCATTTCTATATAATATAATATATATGTATATATATTCCCCCTCTTTTTCTTTTCAAGTCTTTTCCCCATATATAAGAGAGAAAGAATGATAGAAAAAGAAAAAGAGATCTCCAAGTCTAACTTTCTATACCTTGCTTAACAAGACCATATAACAATTTGTAACCATTACCCTTAAATAATATTTATAACACATTAAATGACCAAAGAATCATCTACTCCACTTTTTGGGAATGGGGCGTCACCCTCTTAAAACTGCTTCCTGCTGAATTGGGATGCAGAAAACCTATTTGGGGGCCCTCAAAATGGAAAAAAATGGTTAATCAGTTTAATAGTAACACTGGTTGTTCAGCCTCTATGTGCTCAACAATTTGAATGTCCTGAGCAGTTTGTAGTTCAAAGCTGGACTTTGGGTAGGAAAGTTCAGGGCTTTATTGAAGTCCTGAATGGAACAGTCTTTGAGGCTCATCCATCTCAGCAAGTTGCTTGAAGTTGTTCTGGATGCAGATTTTTGAGGAAACAGCTATTGAGGCAGTCTATGAGGCTGGATCATTTGTGTTACTTGTCTTGGCTTCTTTGGACTCTGGTCCCATTGTTCTGAAAATATATAATTTCTCACAAGTAACATATAGTTCTGCAATTACCAAAATGTCTTGGATGTGCAGGATGCACAAATCAATTAAGGAATATCTTCTGTGCTCTGTTTCAACAAAAGAAAGACATTTGTAAGTCTTCATTCATGTTATATAAAAGCATGGCATGTAATAGTATTACATATATATGGTATATATAATCTATTTTAAATTGAAAATACAGTATAAGACTGTATGGAGTTTAAGTATTCTCCTCTACAGTTGACATAAATTTATTAATTGATTAAAACAGGTTTATTCTGTGTTTTCTGGCTTTTTGTAGATTAGGTTGGCCTCAAACTCAAAAGGAACCAATCTGTCTCTGTCTTTGTCTCCCATGTTTTGGGAACAAAGGTATGCATTTATATATTTCTTCTTTCCTTTTCTCCTCCATTTGGAGGTTTAATTTCTATGTGAATATATCTATTCTTATTGAGACAGGGTTTCTCTTTGTATCTTGGGCTGTCTTGATTTGCTCTGTAGAGCTCTGTAGATTAGATTGGCCTTGAACACACAAGGAACCTGTTTTTCCTTGTCTCCCAAGTTTTGAGATCAAGATATGAATTTAAATAATTGAATTACCCTTATTAAACAATAATATTAATTAAACTATTTTGTATTAGTTTGAGTTTCAATTCTCCCAAGGAAACCCCATTCTTAAGAAGATTGGTGTAAAATAGCATGATATGCTATTTTATGTTAGCTTTTCTTAACTGTTGGCTGTGGGAGGCATGTTGTTTGCATGTTCTTCCCCAGCCTAACTCTGGGTCCTTACATTGATTAACAGAATATACCTCTTTCTCTCTCTCCCTTTTATTTTCTGAGACAGGATTTCTCTGTATATCCTTGTTCTGGACTCACTTTGTAGACCAGGCTAGCCTTAAGCTTCTGAGATTAGCCTGCCTCTGCCTTCCATGTGCTGGGATTAAAGATGTGCACCACCACACCCAGAAATTAACATACTTCTTTTAGGGGCAAAATACCTCTTGAAACCAGTTCTCCAATGGGAGCCCCACACCTAAGAAGACTGGCTTGTGACTCTTTCTTTTCACATAAATTTATGATTATGTATATTTATCCATTAAATCAGTAAGGACATTATTAAACTTAACCTCAAGGGAAAAAATGTATCATTTTTGAATTCTGGACTGCCTTTAGTAAGCAGTCTTGTCTTATCAGCAGGTTTCCCACCTCGCCTCCATTGTTTAAACTAAGCTGGTCTGGATTTCAGAGATCCACCTGTTTCTTCCTCTAATGTGATGGGATTAAAGGATTAAGGGTGTGTGCAAGTACCATCCTGCTCAAATATTTCACTTAAATTCCAGAGATTAGTAACACTGTAACCCAGAGAGCAACTTTGAACTGTAGTGACAACTTGAAATCTACCCAAAATTTTCAAAAATCTCTTATGTTTTAGCAATGCCAAACCACAAAAATATTCTTTCTACCTCCTGATATAGGAAAATCAAAACATCTAAACAAAAATCAAGCAAAGAAACAACATTCCAAGAGCCTTGGCATGTCTAACCATGCCATCCCATGCTGCAATTAAAGTTCTATTCATTGTTCCTTGAAATCTAGTTGCAACTGTATTTCATTGGTGGACCCTTTTCAGAAAGTCCTGACAAGCACCTCATAGTCAGGGCGCTCTTAGCTCCAGATGCCATCAATTTTGTTTTATCTATCGGGAAGGGCCTCCCTCCTTCCTTCATTATCATTGTTGGCAATTTAGCATTACATCTGTAAATTCTTTCCTTTAAGTCTATTCTAGTTCAAACTGTCTCAAAAAAGATACACAGAACCACAATTGTCATGGTAAAAATCATTTGCATGCTAAGAGGAACAAACTCAATTGGAATCCAAACATATGAGGTATTATGAATTCCTCCATTTTTAATATAGGCCATTAATTTCGCTCTCAAATTCTGTTTAGAAGAGTGCCAGTTTTTTAGTATGTAAGAAGAGCTAATCTTTAGCTCTCTGCCTTTGATGCAAGGCAATAGCTTTTGTTAAGGTATCCTCACCTTTGAAATGCATTTGAATTTGGTTACCCACTCTTTGCGTAGGTAACCGGCTTTCACCCAGGCCTTCTCAGGATGTAAGCATGGATTCTAAGCCTTAGTTGGGTGCCATAGGTAAAAATAATAATAATAATAATTAAATTGTTTAACCAGTATTTATATTATTATTATTAATTGGTTTGGCAGCTAATCCTTAACCATCCATTATAAAAGTGCACACAGACACCACACGGATTTTTAACAAGGATTGGCCTGAATTGTGCAAACTTAGCCCATCTAAGCTAGTTCATAATTCTATTACCCAAATATTATCCCATATATACATACGTCCCTTTGGACTGCCATTCTCCATGCTATGCAGATGTTCCTGGCCATGTGGAGTGAAGTTCTTTTTCCTAACCCATGGTGTGTGCCTCCTTCTTCCTGCTTCTGGCTGGAATGTATTAATCCTCTGTCTAAAGTGCTGGCTTCCTGTTCTAATCTCAGGAAGTCCCACCTTTCTCTGTTTTTGCCCAGTCTCAGGCCTCAGCATTTATTTATCCAATCAGAGTCAATGTAAATAACAGACAGCAAGCAGGAACAACTAATTAACATTTAGAATGCTTAACACTAACCCATCAGTCCTCTCCCACCTTTGAGAAAATACTAACAGGCCCACAATTCTGTAGTTAACTGCAGCTGCTATGAGCTCACAAATTGAACAGCCATATTCTACCCAGGAGACAGTGTTCTGCAGTACTCTTCCCTTCCTATTGTTTTTACATTCCTTCTATCCTCTTGTATGATGTTCACATTGAGTGCATAATATAAATGCCCTGTTCAGAGCAGTGTGCTCAACAGTACTTTTTCTTAGTTCTTGGATAAGATCATAGCAACTACACAACTTACAAACAAAGCACGATTTTCACAATAGTGGTATGAGTAGTTTGCATGTACCTAATAGTATTCTGACTTGATTTTGAGGTTTGAGCCAAAAGGAAAATTTAACTGGTACTGAAAACCTTGTAAAAACCCATGGCAGGGAATTCATGGGCCCAATAGGAATGCCATTACTACTGTTTTACCAAATGGAAAAAAAAAAATGTGACTATTAAACTGCCTACTAAACATTTGTGTTTATAACTCCCACACAGCTAACAATGCTTACTGACAAAGCTTCCTTTGTCAGCTGTGTCATTCAGTATATGATTGGTCTCAGGCAATCATATGAAAAGTTTGAGTTCATTTTTTTCTCTAGTCAATGAGATGTTGTAAAAGAGCAAGGATCCTGGTGGGAAGTCTGACTGGACATAGGTCTCCTGGTGATAAGGCCTGAGACTCAGGGCAGCACTTCCATGACTGTAAAATAAATATACCAAGACTTTTTAATTTTCAACACTTTGGCCTTAGATGGGCAGATTAGCTCACTTAAGTTAACCCAACCAACTATTCCCCACCAGCCATGTAACTATGTAACTTCTCTACCTTCTGAACCCATAGAGATATCTCTCTTCTTCTGTGTCTCCTGGCAAAAGGAGAGCTTCCTCTGTCTATCCCCAGGGTTCTTTTCTTCCTCTAAGGAAATCCTACCTTCCTCCCAGGAAGTCCTGTCTTCTTATTCTCTCTCTGCCCAGCTAATTGACCATCTGTGATTTTATTATCAAATCAGAGAATGCCTCTGAAAGGGCAGTAACTACATCTGAGAGTATTGAAATTAGTTTTTGGAAAGTATACATAAGATGTTTCTCCATCATCTCTGTTTTAGTCTAATAAAATGGTCTTTTTCTTATAACAATAAATACATTAAGAGCATTATGAAAACTATATGGTATGACATACATTATCAATATCTAATCCATATATATTCGCAATTCAACTTGGAAAAAATATTCTATTATTTAGATAAATAATATTATCTTGATGAGTTTAAAGTTTTACCTAACTCAGTTTCCATCCTAACTTGCATTACCAACTTAAAAACATTATCATAGTTCTCAAACATCCTTTTATTTCCTCAACAACCTAAAACTAACTCTGAGACTATAACTATGTAGTCTTCAGACATATCAGAAACCTGTGAAGGATAAATATATCTGAATAAAAAAGAAATTCAGAGTAAGCAGCTTCCAAAACTAAGAAATGTCAGACCACTGGCTCCCTAGACAGTTCCCAGTTCCTGTCTATTATATTGGAGCATCTATCTTCAGCTTTTTGGCACAATATCTCTGACAGATATTGATTGTAGAGCAGGAATTATGAAGGACTTGCCCACCCTCTCTTGGCAGAGCTAGGCTGTCGACTTACTGCTTCCAAATTTTATCCATTTCAGACAACATTCTGTCTACAGTTGAAGCAAGTGCTTTTTCATTTCCCAGCGACTGCCTTGCCACTAACACAGTCATCTCCAATTGGAAAACATCTGTGGTTAACTAAAGTAGTACTTAACAAAACCTCAAGTTTGAATGACTATTAATTTGAATTTCTTAATAATTCTAAGCAGTTTGTAGCTTTCAAAAAGACTAGAACATCTCATTGTATTTTTAAGAATTACATAGGTACAATACCTTAAAAAGAGTTGATACATGGTATGTTGTCAATAGCCTTAGTTTTGTATCACTATACATATATATATATATACTTATGTAACAAAATATAATCTTTATTTTGTATCAATATGCAAAAATCTATAGTAGTTTCAATAATTAACCCCCTTTTCCACCATTCTTATATTATGTCTATACCTCCCTTTGTTATTTTCAAGTTTTCTTCCCCTTCATATGAGAGAAAGATAGAGTAAAGAAAAAGAGAGAAATCCCTGGATTTAAACTCCTAAACCTTGTTTAACAAGACGATTTAACAACTTGTAATAAAAACAAACATCTATTACTCATCAAATGACCAAAAAAAAAAAAAAAAAAATCACTCACCCCACAAAGGGGAATCACTCTCTTAAAATTTCTTCCTGCTGATTTTGGATACAGGAAATCTGTTTTGGGACCCAAATAAAAATGGAGAAACAGTTAAGCAAGTTAATAGTAACATTTGTTGTCCAGTCTCTAAGTGCTCAGCAATTTGAGTATCCTGAGCAGTTTGTAGTCAGAAATTGAACTTTGCGTGGGAAAGTTCAGGACTTTACTCAATTCCTGGCTAGTACAGTCTGTGAGACTGGTCCATCTTAGTTAGTTGTTTCGAAGTTGTTCTAGATGCATATTTTGGGGGAAATAGTTATTGAGGCAGTCTATGAGGCTAGATCATCTGGGTTACTTCTCTTCTTTGGTGTCTGGTCTGGTCCCTTTTTTACAGAAGTTTCAGTTGTTCAGTCTCTGGACAACTTAGTTGGATGCTTTTATTCCCCTGGAAAGATAAGAACATAACCCTGCCCTAACCCTAGCTCTGGGGTGTTACTTTTTTGGCAGGTAATATTTTTCCTATATCAAATTGTTTTTTGGCAATATAAAAAATATTATCTTTCAACTAAGAATTTTTTTGAAAAAAAACATTCAAAATTTGAGACTAAACATACCTTTAAGTATATATGAAACAAGACAATCTTAAATTTCTATCAATAGCTATTGATATCAGCAAACTAACCTTAAATTTTTAATAATAAAGAGACAAATAATAGAGAGAGAAAGAAATCCCTGAATCCAACTCTTATTTTATTGTTACCCTGACCATGCCATTCTAGCCCTTTTATCCATTCATCCTAAATGACAACAATCACCACACATAACAAAAAATTTGCATCCCACCTCTTTGGAATAAAGATGTAAATGTTTTTTGGATACCCTTAAATAATGAAATATTGGTCAATTCCCAGGAAGGCTGGCTATAAATGTTGTTGTTCATTTTTGGGCTAGCCTTTTGGAAATTGATTTGCATGCAAATTTTTGAGAAAAATAGTGATTGGAGCAACTTGTTTTTGTGAAACACTTGGCCTATTGGCTTTGTCTTTATTGTTCCCCAGTCCTTTACTCTGAAAATAATTTTCTGCTCTAAGTTTGAGCAGGTGAAAAGAATATATATACTTTATAAGTACATTAGAAATGTAATCGCCATCCATGCTGGATGAAAGAAAGTAATATTATGAACAACAAATACTCAATAAGATACACTTACCATGCGAAAATATTTATGTCTCAGCTAATAAGAGGTTCTCCCTGGTCAGATTAATTTTTATAAGGTTTGTTGTTAATCATAGTTTTTCATTCCCTGTAGACACATATGCATATCCACATCCCCATCTTAAAACTATTGCAGGTTGCCATTCAAACATCAAAATATCCTTATAGTAAGTTGATTCATTTAGTTCTGCAGTTTTTTTTTTTTTCTATTAACCAGTAAATCTCAGCTGTTGTGGTTCCTTTTTCACCAACACTAAAAAAAGTCAATGTTAGCCAAGCATTGTGTAATCTATCCTTGGGATTCTTTAATTTCTCTTTTTGTTTAATATATATCTCTTTTAAGGGGCAATTAGCTCTTTCTACAATTGCTTCTTCTGTAGGATTGTGTGGTATACCAGTAACATGCTTTATATTATAATATGCAAAGTATTCATTTTTTTGGATACACATAAAGGAGCAATTTCAATCTCAATTTTTTGCAGGTATACCCATAAATACCATTATTTCTGATAAATATGTAGTAAAACAATCAGTTTTTTTTTTCAGAAGTTAAAGAAGTTACCCATTGAAACCATATATAACAATGGTATGATGTATATACCTTTGTTTTCTAAATTCTGTGAAATGAAATACATCCATTTGCCAAATTTCATTCTTTTTAGTACCCATAGGGTTACTTCTAGGAAGTAATAGAGTTTGATTATATAGAGAACATGTTACACATAGGATATTTAAAAAATATATTTTTTGGCTTGTTGCCAAGTAAATATTTTCTTTAAACCTGATCTGCTAGTGTGATGTTTCTCATGAATTTTTGATGCTTCTAACATATTTCCTTCTACTAATTGGTCAATCTCATTTACTTTCGTCAATGGACATGGCAAACTTGTATGAGACTGAATCTGAGTAATATATAATGGGTTCCTTCTACTTCTGAAGACCTGTTGCAATTTTATGAATAATGAATAATGTGAATAATAAAGTTAACACTGAGTTATCAGGAATAAATTCAGCAGTTTCTACATGCAAAACGACTCTTTCAGGATACAGAGAGTAATTAAATTAATAGACTCAGGAAAATCTAATAATACCATAAGCATTGAATACAATTCTTCTCTTTGTCCTAAGAGGTATATGGACATTTAACTACCTTGCTGATAGTATCTGTCTTGTAACCTGCTATTTGCATTTTGTTTGCATCAATATAGAATGTTGGTGCATCACGAATTGGTGTTCCTTTTACAATACATGGAAGAATCCAATTAGTTCTTTTTATAAATTTTATAGTTTGCTTTTTGGAAATTTTTTATTAATTTCTCCTAAATATTTACTACAAGATTTTGCCAATCTTTATTTCTTACTCACAATGACTAAATCTCAGCATTAGTAAGGGCACTACTATTTTGGCTGGGTCCATTCCTGAAAATTGACATAGTCTTATTCTAGACTTTTGCAATTAATTCAGATATCTTTTCTGTGTATGTCTCCAAATTTTTACTTTGTTTATGTGGTAACAAAATTCATTCTATACTGTTATTTTCATGTTGCATAATGACTCCTGTAGGAGAATCAGTTGAGGGTAAAATGACCAAAATACAGTCAAGTTTATGATCAATTCAATCTACATATGCATCTTGTAATCTTTGCTCTACCAGAATTAACTCTTCTTCTGCTTCTGCAATTAAACATCTTGAACTGTTCAGATTTGAATCCCCTTGTAATGTTTGAAACAAATTACTTAACTCATAAGAACTTAATCCAAGTATACGCCTTAACCAGTTAATATTTCCTATTAATTTTTGAAAATCATTAAATTTCATTTGAAATTGGTCTCTACAGATCTGTAACTTCTGTTATTGAATTATTTGTTGACTTATTTTATAACCCAAGTAGCTAATTGAATCTCTTCTTTGTAATTTTTCAGGAGAAATTAAAAATTATTTTTTTATTATATATACATTATTGTCTGCATGTATGCCTGCACTCCAGAAAAGGGCACCATATCTCATTATAAATGGTTATAAGCCATCATGTAGTTGCTTGGAATTGAACTTTGGGACCTCTGGGAGACAACCAGTAGTCTTAACCTCTAAGCCATATCTCCAGCCCACTCAGGAGCAATTTTTAACTTCCATAGTGGAAGAATTCTCTATGTTTCTTTAAATATGTTTTCTAAAATACCTACATCAGAATCAGCCAAAGACATACAATCCATATAGTGGTAAATAATAGATTGACAAAATTGCACACTAATTATTTCTAGTGTTTGTTGTACAAAATACTGACACAGAGTTGGCTTATTCAACATTCCCCATGAAAACACATTCCAGTGATACCTCTTGATTGGTCTACTGTTGTTAAAAGTAGGTACACAGAAAGCAAACCTTTATCTATCATTCTTATGCAGCAGAATTGTGAAGAAGGAATCTTTTAAATTAATTACGATTATAGGTCATGAGTTTGGTAGTAAAGAAGGTAAAAGTGTACCAGTCTACAAAAGACTCATAGGTTGAATTACTCTATCATCAGGTCTTAAATCTGGTATCATTCTCCATTTACCTGATTTCTATTTTACAACAAAAACAGGAGAATTCCATTGGCTGGGAGACTCTTCTACATAACAAGCCTCCAACTGTTCTTTTACCAATTTTTCCTTTGTTATGGGGCACTGCTCTTGCCACACAGGAGTATTTGATAGCCATTTCCAGGGTAGGCTGTTGGAATTTCAGCAGTTGTCCCTAGTATAAATTTGGAAACTCAATCCCTGTGGTGTCCTGTATTTGAACATTGGATACAACTTGTGACTGCTGTTGAGTACCCATATCAATACCTTCTCCAGGAGAATCCATCATTTATTTCATCATTTGTTTTTTCTGGGATTGCAGGAATATCAATTTGAGTACCCCATTGTTGTAAATGATCACTTCTCCATAAATTTATGGGTATGTCAGCACACAGAGTCTCAGCTTCCCTTTTTGCCCTCTGTTCCAACACATTTAATCCACAATATACTTTGTTTTATTTGTGATAATTTACCAATTAATATACACTGTGAATGGGCCTTTTGAAGTGGCCATTTTGGATTCTAAGACTCTTGAGATAGAATACTGACATCAGCTTCTGTATCAAGCAATCTTTCTATTTTAATACCATTCATTTGTACTTTTAATTTTGGCCACTTATCATTCATTCATCATTGTTTGCTAAAGTACACATTTTCCAGTACTCCCAAATGTTCCTGTTCTTCCTATTGGAGAAGCCTTGTTCTTGGTACAAGGAAACAGCAGCAGCTGAGCAATTGTCTCTCTTGTATTAATTTTCATCTCCTTTCATACCTATACCATAATTTTAATTTCTTCCTTCCAATTTCCATCTATAATATCTGGATACACTATAAATCCTTGAAAACTTAATCCACTTCTTCCCAAAATTATGCCTACTGTCCCTGTTGGTAAAAGACCATAAACTCCATTGGTTAATTTATGGCATTCAACTGTTGGGGATAGTGTAATGGATGTATCTATGGCCAGATTCAAAGCTGCACTTCCTTAAGTAGCATGCAAAAGTTTGGGAACAATTAAATTTGTTCTTCCTGCCTTCTTGTCACCTTAAAGCTAAGGAAAGGCAGTTCACATTTTTTTTTTTTTTTTTTTTTTTTTTTTTTGCTGCAGGGCCTTATATTGACAGGCCCCTCCCTTTGTTTCCCTGAAAGTGGTTACCTCTGATCTCCCTTTTGGATCTACAATCCTGGGACCAGTGTTTACCTTTTCCACAGCAACTGCAAAATCGTATAAGCTTTGACATTCCATTGTTACCCGAAACTATCCATTCCCTTTTATGATTATATTCTGCAGACTCAATGCACCTGTTATTTTCAGCTCTGAAGTCATTTCTATCTCTGAAGGTTAGCCTTACAGTGTCCTTGGAAATGACCGTATTCACTGAGTAAGACCCCTAGCAATGACTTGCCCTATAATATTAATCTGCTACTTCTGAATAAGTTGTGTATCTTATTCATTCATCTAATTCATCTTTTGGAACTCCTTGAGCTCTTAATGGTTGAATCACCGTTTGATGTTCAGCATTTGCATTTTCAAATGCCAAGATAGTTTTCAACTCCTATCTGACATCATGGTTTGATACAACTCTCTCCACAGCTGAAGTCAACTTCTGTAAAAGTCAATGAAGATTTCTCCAGGACATTGTATTAGTAAATGAAGTAGAAATTTCCCAAGCCTCAACACCCATATCCCAAGCTCTTAGAGTTGCAACACAACATTGTTCTATCACAACATTTTCCAATTGATTTTGTTCCAGCATGTCAGCATAATGTCCCTCACCAAAGCATTTGGTCTTTTATGACATTTATTCCCGTTTCTATATTCTGTTGTTCTAATTCCATTGTCTTCAAATCAACATGATAACCATGGTAATTTCTGACTACCTTCTAGTGTAGTTGACAACAATCCCTTCCGATCATGGGGAATAACTCCATTTTGCATAGCACAGTTACTTAACATTTGCTTAATAAATGATGAATGCATTCTAAGAAACAATAGTTTCCTTAAACCACTTTAAATCCAACATGTCTATTGGATACCATGTTAAATCCTGATTTGCTTTACCTTCATTAATACCAGGCCTAATTTGAAACATGCCTGGAAAGATTGAGGGTGACTGTAAGGTGTAACCAAACTTTTAAATTACTATTTAACACTTATTTATTTATTACTAAATTCACTTATAACAAACACCAACAATTTCTTAACTATTAATCCTATAAACTCTTACAACCCCTTTAACCTATCCACTAAACCTATTGATAATTACAACAACTACTTTCATAACCTTTTAGAATGATACAGTCTCTGGGGCAGGTCCTCAGTCATCAGGAACAAAGTCTTTGTTGTAGATTCTTTAATGCACTTAGCAGTCCTTTTTGTGGATCTCTCAGATTCAGGTTCGTCAGGGTAGTTGGTTATTGCAGTCTCACCTTAAGTAAGGCTTCATGCTTTCTTCTCTGTGGGAGACCCCAGCCGTCTGCAGGCCAACTTACTTCTTTTGAATCAGGAACTCAGCTGCTCTGCCTCAGTCCTTAAAGCCAGGCACCGTTTCCTATAGGCCACTGTTTGGACAGATCAAACCCCTCTAGGCAAAAGCTGAGCCACAGGGTCCAGTGCTTGGCCTTTTGGTGTCTTGCTCAGGCTTTCTTTGCTCACCAGCTTCTTTCTGCTTCAGGGAGAGAGCTGGCCATCAATGGCCAGCCCTTTTTTCAGCAGGACTCTTGGAGCTCTCTAGCATCAGGGGCCTCTTCTCTTTCTGGGCTCCATGCACTGTCCTTAAATAGGAGGAACTCTGTTTCAGCTTAATTTGGGCTCCACCCACTTAGCAGCTGGAAACAATGTCAGACCAGATACTTTGTTTCTTCAAGTCCATTAAGTCTTTCCTGTTTTCCAGACTTCAAACTTGTTTTTCAGTCTATTGAGTCTTTCCTGTTTTTCCTGACTTCAACCTTGTTTTTCAGTCTATTAAGTCTTTCCTGTTTTTGCTGAC
The DNA here is from genome assembly GCA_907164525.1 of Lophiomys imhausi. NCBI lineage: Eukaryota > Metazoa > Chordata > Mammalia > Rodentia > Muridae > Lophiomys > Lophiomys imhausi. The sequence continues at coordinate 1,261,535 of CAJQZJ010032563.1, forward strand.
TTCATGCTGATAATGCTCTTCAGGCCCCGAATTAAGAGACAGTATCAGAAACTCCTATATATTTTCTAAATCTAATTTATCTAACCCCTACAGTAAAGTACCAGGCAGCCTCTCTAGGGTCACGCTTGGTTCTACAATAGCACTATTACCTGGCTGTTTATCTGCTTTTGCTGCACTTAGTAGCTGTGGAGACCTAGATAGGATAGTATGTGAGTCAGGACAAGGCCAAATTGTACATTGCAATTACCCCAATATCTACCAGTGACAATTTCCCAGTTTCAGTAACCAGCCCTGGCAGATATTTCTTTTTAAGATCCTCAATCTGCTTTGACAAACTTTCTATTTTCAAACCCATAGCAAACCTGTGATCAACCAACATTTTGTTCTCTGACCCTGTCTGTTTTCATTTTCATGGCATTTTGAGATTTTTAAGCTCTTTAAATATTTTCATTTTCAAACCTTCTAGTTGTAAGACTATAGCATGGTTCATTCTTGTGATGAATCAATAAAAGAAAAAAGAAAACAACATAAAAACCTCCCTTCTGATTGAAAAACACCATAGAACTCAGCTGCAACCATTGGTCATTTTTAACAACCTGTATCATACATTCAAAACCTCCATTTTCTTCTATAGTTTATAAACCAAGTTACTCAGAATGCCTAATTCACATTGGGTACCAACATGTTGTAGAATACTGGCAAGGCTGGGTGGGAAGCCTGACTGGACTTAGGTCTCCTGATGGCAAGGCCTGAGACCTCATGGGGTTGACTTCTGTCCCCTTAAAGTAAATAAATATATAAAGGCCTTTTTTGTTTCAATGCTTATGCCTTAGCTGGCCAGACTATTAACTAGCTCACCTAAATTAACCTGACGAACTATTCTCTACCACCCACATGGCACTCTGTACCTTCTGAGCCCACAGAGACTTCTCTCTTCTTCCATGTCTTCTTCCTCCCAGGAAGTACTACCTTCCTATTCTCTGTCTGGCCAGCTAATTGACCATCAATGACTTTTATTATCCAACAAAGAATGCTACAAAAAGGGTGGTAACCAGATCTCAGAGCATTGAAATCTGTGTTTGAAAACCATAAATTAAAACCTTTCTCTAACAATGATATGACTTAAAAAAAAACTGCTACATTTGCAGCAATGCTAAATAAAGAGCCTCTGTATAATGTTTATTGTTGTATGTGTTGTATATGTATATCAACATTCTTTCCAAGCTTATGTTAGTGCTTTCCCAATATTTCTGTTTGCAGCTTTTGCTGTTGTTTCTATTGCTATGATTGTTATTATTAGTTTTATGCCAACCACAGCAAACAGCTAAAGAATTTATAAGCATTGTGTTTTTTATTTAAAATAGAAAATTAAACTCCAGATATTAAAAGAAATAATTAGTAAAGATTAGTCAAATATCTAACATCACAGAGTATGAAGGTCTGAGATTTTAATCAACTTGAAAGTTGACTAGATCTCTTTTTCAATTTTATGAATGGCTATGAAAGAAATGTTATTCTTAAGTTAAAATAAATGACAATTTTATGAACAACAAAGCAAAGATTCAAAATATATAAAATTTACAACATCCAATTTCCAATTTTATAGAGTAATAGAGAAATTGTTAGATATCTGCTCACATACAAGGAAGAAAGTCCTCTTATTACAAACTTGAATCATACATTTGTAGCAGTGTGCCCTTATTTGATCTCTGGGGAGCCATTATCTTTCTCTCTTACAAACCTATAAGTAAATTCTATCCTTGTCTCTTTTGGAAGACATTAGACTCTATTATAAACAGAAGTCTGTGAAAAAATAGTCTGATACAAAGGTCAGTTGGAATATGTTCAAAAGATGTGCAGACATATGAGAATGTCAATGGAGAAATTTCTAAAGATTTAAGGGGGTTTAGTAGAGAAGCCAGGCTTGAACCACTCTCACTGTTCAAAAGTACGAGTTTTGAATGTACGAGAACAATATTTTGAAACTTCAAATAAATAATTTACACCTAGCATAGAATAATTGACATCATAGTAGCAGAAATAAAGTCATATATGAATCTCTAAAAGTCAAGTATTATATTTTAAAGAAGTACTCAACTTATTCATTAAAAATATTCACACATGTCAGAATGGCTTAGATCAAAAGCTCAAATGACAGCTGGCAAAGGACTGGAGAAAGGGGAACTCTCCTCCATTGCTGGTGGGAGTGCAGGCTTGTGCAACCACTATGGAGGTCAGTCTGGTAATATCTTAGAAAACTTAGAATTGCTCTGCCTTGGGACTCAAACATACCACTTTTAGGTTTACATCGAAATGATTCCTCACCAAATCACAAGGACGTTTCCTCATCTATGTTCATAGCAGCCTTATTTGTAATAACTAGAAACTGGAAACAACCCAGATGTCCCTCAACCGAATAATGGATTCAAAAACTGTGGTACATCTACCCAAATGGAATCCTACTCAACTATCAGAAACAATGGAATCATGCAATTTGCAGCCAAATGAATGGAACTAGAGAAGCTCATCCTGAGTGTGCTAACCCAGACTCAGAAGGATGCACATAGCATCTATTCACTTATAATCAGATTTTAGCCATATAGTACAAGGTAACTATACTACAACCAATGCACCAAAGGGAACAGGAACATAGAGTTTTTCTTCCTATCAATGAGACACTTTGCCCTAGTGGTGCTGCCTTGTAGGCCCCCAGTGTATGAGGAGGCTCTTGGCCCTCATATGACTGCTGAACTGGGGCGGGGGATTTTTATGTAGGGACACTCCACTCCAGAGGAGTGGGATGGAAGGGATAGGGGGTAGAGGGTGGGAGGGCGGAACTGGGTTGGGTGGAAAGAGAACATTGTGATGGACATGTTACCTGAAGTAATAAATAAATATTAAAGAAACATTTATGAACATGTAAAATTGTGTAAAGGGGGCTTGAAATAAAAAGAAGTACTTTAAGTTTACAATGGATCATCATGTATATTATTTTTATATTAATCTCTGATGGAGGACTCTTTGCCCATTTCAATTCAGATCATACAGTTTGGAGTTAAAAAGAAGTTACTCCAGTCTAAATACTCATTGTTCCATGTATTGACTAGACCATTTGAAACACAAACAATTAGTTTGTAAACTTTGAAACTACTGCTTTAATTATAGAATGATAAAGAATTAGGGAGAAATACCAAAGTCACAATTGAGTTAATGTCACATGTTTTCATGAGGCATTGAGGTCTATTCCAGAAACTTTTCATATTAGGCAAACAAGTATGATTATACCCTGCATCATGTTAGAGCTTACTGAAATCCACAAAATAAGTGCATCTAGGTTGATTAACCCACTTCTTTTTGCAACTTTTACTGTATCTTCCCCATAAAAGAAGAGATATGGATGAAAAAAAAAAACAGAAATTAAAACAGAGATGAACTATCTCTATCCATCCTGGTCCAACACTAGAGTCAATACCTCTCTCCTTTTGTTGAGATCACCTTCCAAGTTTAAATTTTTCAGCTGAGTCTACATCCTACTTCTTTGCTTCTGCTTCCCAGGACCACGCAAGCACATTTACTTTGACTTTCACCACAACCTCTCCAAGTTCTAATTTATCAAAATGTGGCACCTTCTGTGTTTGTAAATGTTGCCTGTTTAACTTCCGTCTGCCAAGCTCACCTTTTCTTTTCACAACTACTAAAACTAATGAATGCGTTTACTCATTCAAATGTATTCACTAAAAGCCTACCCTGTGAAAAGCAGCATTTTATATGCCAAGGAACCAAAGATTGATTAAGAAACAACTCCTGCCTTTAAGAACCTGTGGTCCAATGGGGCACACTGTAATGTAATCAAGAAATTACGATAATGTGTGATAATTGATTTAATGGCAGGATCTGTTGAATAGTTGGGCACCTTGATGGAGGAGGCATTAGTGTCTCCCAGTTGAGGAGGTGGAAGTTCATCTGAGGACATAAATTTAAGAGAAAGCTTCACAGAGGATTACTAAAAATATGAACTATATAGAGCAAGAACATTTTAAATGAGGCAATAATTCATGTAGAAGGTACAAAATTTTCTTTCCAACCTCAAAAGTAGTTCTCATATGTTACTAATATTCACTGGCTAAGCATAGACTCTGTGTCATACTTCATAGAGCACATGATCTAATTTTCCATGCTCAATGTTATCTCCCACTAACCAACTTTTATTAAAAGCTAAAGAATAGAGGACAAATGTGATTTTATAATATGTCATTGTGATTCTGTTCAAAGGGGAATAGAGAACATGGCTTAATCCATGGATCCATCTTCTGTTTGTCACTTGATAGCATACTGATTCTTTAATTTATAACTGTGCCTGGGGCTGATAATTCTGTAATGATCTAATTACTGCTTCCTATGGCATTTACCCAGAGTCTTTCCTTGATGAAACCTTTGCCTTGAATTTTCTTTGATGCTTCCTAGCACTGATAGTTTAATTAATAAAGGAACAAATGTCATATTGACCTAGAGGGCATAGAGTAAGTGTTCTATGTTGAAAAGCAGAATAAACTTTATCAGCAATATCTGCTAGTATTTTAAAAAGGCAGCTAAGTTCCTGCTAAGAAAACCTCTATAGAAACTGACTTATTGCTTTTGCTTGTTCTGGAGCACTTGGATTTTCCACACCAACTTCCTTTGACAGACACTTCTATGACATTTTTGTCCTCAGTGAGCATTCATGTACCCTTAAGAGCTCTTCTCAAACCAGTGTTTCCAAAACTTTGTACAAACTCAGAGCAGTTTTGGCTATGGAGAATGAATATAAAATTCTAGATTGAAAGTTCTCAAATTTGTAATTGTGATCTATGTTCAGAGAAGCATTTAGATGTGTATACTCCAAAAATCACTACAAAAGACATTCACAAATTTTAGTGTTTCATCTGACCCTGTCCTTTGTTCTCATATTTATAAGTATGTTATAAAAATATGTTCAGGCATAATGAATGTGTCATAGGAAACTGTAGCTTGTATTGGGAATTCATGAAACTTAGATTAACTAAATAATTTTAAAAGCATACTGTGCCATCTTCATGTCTAAGATCTAAGAGATAAGAATTTTTTTTTTTTTTTTGGTTTTTTGAGACAGGGTTTCTCTGTATAACAGCTCTGGCTGTCCTAAACTCACTTTGTAGACCAAGCTGGCCTCGAACTCACAGAGATCCGCCTACCTCTGCCTCCCAAGTGCTGGGATTAAAGGCATGCGCCACCAACGCCCAGCTGAGATAAGAATTTTTATAGAAATTCAGGGAATCAGTGATCAGGTGAATGGTGTGAACACATAAAACACTGATGGAGATGGTTTTGATCTGATATCATCCTGTTGGAACAGATGTGATGTTAGTAATGCATTTGTGATACAGACAATTGGTACAATCTGATTGTCACTAAATTTTTGACAGCACACACAATCAAAAGGCTTATAGGGAAAACCCTACATGGGCAAAGTGAGATAAAGTTTAACTAGCTAAACTAATAATTGTGAGTGGAAAGGCTTTCCATGTGTTATTTAGATATAGGAGTATCTTTCCACTCAAATATGAAAAGACAATAACTAATAGAGAAACAACAGCAGATTGTTTTGTTGGATATACTTTTTTTCTTGAAATAAATTTAAGTAATCCTAGACAAAAATGAAAGATCAAATATAGAATTGAGTCAAATAAAAGGGATTTGTTTTATATTGGCCACATATTTGCAGAGAAACTAGCCTACCCATGTCAATGAATGCACAGGTATATAAAATAATTACTTGTTCTTTAACTATGTATTGAAACTTACTCTGTGTTAGCAAAATAGGTTATTCTTTCAATAGAGAAATTCTCCACATCGTTCAAACTTCCTTCAGGGTAGATTGTAACTTTGGTGTGGGAGCTTAAATGCTACCTCTAAGTGTGATGTGACCTCCACATATTGATGACCAGAGATTCAAATTTTCTTTAATTGCAGAAAAGTTTCTAATATATATGTCTACCTATATCATCAGCCTTATATGAAAATTAAAAATGGCTTTAATTCAAAAAATAGAATTGATATTAGTCTTTTCTTTCTTTTGAGACAGGGTTTCTCTGTAGCCCTGTCTCTCCTGGGCTCAATTTGTAGACCAGGCTGGCTTTTAACTCAGAAATCCTCCTGCCTCTTCATCTTGAGTACTGGGAATAAATACATGTGCCACAAGGCCTGGTGATATTAATCTTTTTACACCATTTTTTAAATTAAGATTTTATTTTGATTTTATGTACATTGGTGTTTTATCTGCACGTGTATATGTGTGTGGGAATCAGATCTCCTGGAATTGAAATTACAGTTGTGAGCTGCTATGTGGGTCCTGGGAATTGAACCAGGTCCTCTGGAGGAGCAACCTGTGCTCTTAAGCACTGAGCTGTCTCTCCAGCCCACTTGCTATTGATCTTGAAACATGATATTTAGAGAAAGATAAATCAGAGGGAAATTTTAGGTAGATACTTTCCATATGCAAATTATAGCAAACATCTTTCTCTAAAACCTGTAATTTATATACCATATCTGATATATTGTATCTATGTCCAATCTCTGGAAAAATAAAAAAAATCATTAGAAAATAAAATGCCATTCATTCAATATGTAATATGTGTGTATATATGTATATATACATACATGATGAGATGTAATATTTAAGACTATAAGTCTGATTTAATAGATATGGCTGGTGAAAACTGAATTAAAATTATTTAAGTTGAATGATATTGAAAAATACTTTATTGAGAAAAGCACAAAAATAATTTTCATCATATTTACTTTATTTGTTAATAATATTTAAACATAAAAGTAAGTTGCTCTTCGAAATATATAACTATATTCTATCCGGAGTTACTTAGGGGCAGTTTGTCTTCATTGTAACTTTGTACTTAAAAATTTGTAGTAGGCAAATTTTGTATTTAAACAATGGTTTGGTGTGATTGATGGCATACTGTTGAAAAAGGTGTGACATTAATAATGCGGTTGTGATACAATCAATGGACAACTGGTACATTTAAAAAATGAAAGGAGCGCTTGAGATTGTGACTTTCTCTTGTCACCTGAGGACTCTGGAACCTGTGGCAGAAGTATTTACAAAAATTAGAGGCTAAGCTCTGCTATAGCCAAAAAATGTGTGTATGTGTATGTGTCTGTCTGACTGTGTTTGTGTGTATGTGATATATACATATAATGCATGCTTTTATATATTATTGTTTTTAGGAAGATTTAGTAGTAGTAGGTTTCTATATGACCTTTCAAAGTTTGTTGTTGCTAGATATCCCTCTCTGTATTTCTACCCCTACCTGTTCTCCTAACCTGTACTCTATATCACTTAATATTTTCTGTACCATAATTGCTCTTTTTGTCTTTTATTTATTTTTTCAATAATTGATTAAGTACTTAGTTTACTTTAAATCCCACTCACAGTTTCCCCTACGTCCTCTCCTCCCAGGACTTACCCCTCTCCTCTCCATGCCCCAAACCCCAAACCCCAACCACCCATCCTCCCTTTGTCTTCAGAAAAGAGGAGGCCTCTCTTGGATATTAACAGGTCTTGGGTATCAAGCTGCCCTAAGACTAGGTGCACCTTCTCATATTGAGGCTAGAAGGGGCAGTCCAGTAGGGGTAAAGGGTTCCAAAGGCAGACAACAGAGTCAAACACAGCCCCTTCTGTTGCTGTTAGGAGTCTCACAAGAAGATCTAGCTGAACAACTGTTAGGTATGTGCAGAGGACCTAGGTCAGTCTACTGTATACTCCCTGGTTGGTGGTTCAGTCTCTGTGAGACTCTATGGGACCAAGTTAGTTGATTCTGTAGGTTTTTATTGTGGTATCCTTGACCACTCTGGCTCCTACAATCCTTCCTGCTCCATCTTCCACAATATTCCCCAAGTTCTGCCTAATGTTTAACTGTAGGTCTCTGGACATGTTTCTATCAGTTTCTGGTTGAAGCCTCTCTAATGACAGTTATGCTGTCTGCAAGTAAAGAAAAATATTAACAATGTCAAGGATAGGCTCCATCTCCAAGCATAGATCTGAAACTGGACCTATCATTGGTTGGCCACTCCCTCAACTTCTGCTCCATCTTTACTCCTGCACGTCTTTCAGACAGGACATCCTGTAGGTAGAAGGTTTTGTGGCTGGAATGGTGCTCCAGTCCCTCCTCCATTGGAAGTGTTATAGGAGATGGCCAGCTCAGGCTCCATATCCTTCATTGCTAGGAGTCTTAGGTAGGGTCACCTTCATAGATTCCTGGGAGATTCCATTGCCTTAGGTTTCTAGTTCACCCCAGAGATGCCCGTCCTCATTCCAGTTGTCTCTCCCAGTACTTTACCGGACTAGTCCTCCCCCTACATGATCCCTCCTATTCTTATCCTACCCCCACCCTGTTTTGTCCTCTCCCCCATCCATACAAGATTCTACTCTATTTTCATAATTGCTCTTAACCCCTTTACACCACTGTATTCTCTTCCCAATAATTTTAATCCACCTTAAGTAACCCCTTATTGTGTTCGAGAATGTGAACATAAATATTTGGTAACAATAATGATGAGGAGAACAGTTTGCAGCTATCATTTTATGAGCCACGGTAAGCACAGGAAATGTTTAATACAGGGTTCTATCATCACCTCAAAGACCACCAGTAAGATTTCAATGATATAAGGTCATAGGAAAACTTTACAAATACCAAAGGTCATTTCCATCAATCATTGTTTTCTGAATGACAGAAGCGAAACCCAATCATCATGTCACATTCCCTAAGCTTCACAAATTCTCCATCTGACACACAAAAGAGTGAATAATGTTCTTTTAACTCAGGGTTATTAAGCACTTTAAATTTTAAAACTTTCCTGAAATGAAATTATTTTTGTAGTTTTGGTTATTTTTTCATTTTCTGCATAAATTAATTTCTATGAATAGGGCACTGGTGTCCTAATTTCCCACTCTCTTTATGAGTAGTAGTTACCAAAGTAATCAAGATGCTTTAAAATATTAAGGCTACTTGTGACATACTTATTTTTAATTTATAGCTAATTTTAAAAAGCTTAAATTGTAATATACATTGAAAAATTACAAAATCAAACAAGTCACACTATAATGAGAAAAAACTATGAAAATCAGATGAAATGAAAAACAAGTTTATTATTTGAATTTTCCATCATTGGATTCAGCATTAAATTTATCATTCATTCATTTGACAATATAAACACACTTGAAAAACATAATTAGATTATAATCTCTCAAAATAAAACAAAGAAATATGAGTAATTTTTTCTTGAAAAACATCATATAGAAATCACATGATTTCATGATGTTCTTCCTCTGTCATATCAGTAATATAAGCTTAGGGACTGATCTTCCCAAAGTAGTACCACATCTTTTTAATAGTACACAAATAGATACTGACCCTAAGAAGCTGATAAAGGTCTATATTTAGAGAATAATATGAATCAAAACATATGTGCTTAATGCCATGGGCTAAGTCACATGCTGTACAAACCAGCTGCCTAAATTAATTCTGCCCCATTTTTTATATATATTTTTAAAAGAATGTTTTGTTAGTTTGTTTCAGGAATCTGGCCTGCAAATTAATCACCTGAAAATACAAACAAAAAATAATTTGGTTGCATTAATGTGCTCCTATACTTTTAGCATTTTATCATTCAAAAAATCTTAATTAATTTGAAAATAAATTTGTTTTTAAAATAATTTCACACTTAAAGAGAAAATCTATTATTACAGTTTAAAGGCATAAAGTTATTTATTTAACAATATTAATATTATTGTTAATTAATATTTATTTAAGTTTTACTTAATTTAATTTGCAGATTTTTCATTTATTAATACAATATTATTTGCATACACATAAACACAAAACTTTGTAGTTGGTAGAAAATAATTGAAAAAAAAAAAAAAACCTTCTACTTTACCTTATAACAGTAATGCCAGAACAAATAATATTTATGAAGTCCACATCCTGACCAGAATTCTAAATATGTAAGAACACCTCTGCTTACATTAATTAAACATGATTACTTAATACTATGGTTATCCAATTCATAGATGATAAATCTGTAGTTAGTGGACAATAAAATTCTTGCCAGTTTCACAAAAGATTTTTAATTTACTATCTGCTTAATTAAAGTTTTTCTCCATACTATCTTTGTAATAGCCCAGAACCTGCAAAAATTACTGATGATGGTAATTTTCTGTAGAACACACTCTTATCCTCAATTAACAAATCTCCATTTTTCCAGTAGAATCTATGATGATCATCAATCCTGGATTGGTAATATTTACAGCTTATAAAATTAATTATAGAAGTTAATGTTAATTAACTTTGCTGAGTATTTTCAGGATGAATATTGAAAAAATTTAGTAAGATTATTTGCCTATCTGTGTATGGATTTCCAAATGAATTTTCCTTAAAACTCATTACCATGCTACATAGAGATAACAAATGAGAGTATTTGATTTCCTAATTTTAAAGACTATGTATATATGCATTTTTATCAATTTTTATTTTCAGGGAAAAAAAGTAATGACATCAGCTAAAGTTATTTACAAATTTTCAATTTCAGTCAGTTACTTGGTCTCTTACAAATAAGTTTTTTTTTCCTCAGCACCAGTTTTGTGACTACCTTAAGGGTGGTGAAATTTCCTTCTGCATTTAATGATATTTTACCCACTGTAGTTACCAGAACATTTTATTCTTTCTGTAGTTATCAACAATGCAATCTGTTCATGTTGCTCTGAATTAATCAAGTGACCTTTAACTATTTTAATCTTATTTTGTTAGAACAAATTACCAGTGAAGAGTACTTAATTATTCAATAATAACTTCATTCTGAATTATGGTTTTTCTCTTTTTTAACATAACAAAATAAAATATAATAAGATAAAATGAAAATATTTCATTGAAGTTGGAAAAGCCAAGGCAACATTAAAATAAAAGAGCCCAAAAAAGGCTCAAGAATCAGGTCCATTCATTTACACATTTAAGAGTACAATAAAAATACTAAATGTAAGGCTTGTGATTGTTGCTTTAGTCTTTTTGAGTTTATATGATCTTTGTTCAGTTAATAAAGGGCCTTGTTTTCCTGCAGTTTTGAACCATCAGTCTCCCCAACTCCTTCTGCCTCCTCTTCCACGAGGTTCCCTTAGCTTTGAGGAAAGGTATTTGATGGAGACATCTTGATTAGAGCTGTGTGCTCCAAGATTTCTCTCTCTGCATAATTTCTAGCTGTGAGTTTCTGTAGTTTTCCCATATGCCACAGAAGAAAGCATTTCTGATAATGTCTGTATAATTTTCCTAACTATGAGTATAGGAGCATATTATTAGGAGTCACTTCATTTTTCTATTTTTTTAGACCAGTAATTTTCGGTTTTACCCTAGGTTTCTGTGCTGTCTTGATTCATAGAGAGACCATTAAATCAATAACACATTGGTTGGTAACTCCCAAAGGGTTGTACCACCGTTGCCCTAGTATATTTTGCAGGAAGGACAGATTGCAGATCAAAAGTTAAGTGTAGAATTGTTGTTTACTTTTCTCTTCTGGGAGCCTGCAGAGTACCATTTTGTATCACAGATACTAAAACAGGGGGATACAGGTTCTATGTTGTAACCGATCTTTTAAATTATTATTTACCACTTATTTATTTATTACTAAATTCACTTATAACAAACACCAACAATTTCTTAACTATTAATCCTATAAATTCCTACAACCCCTTTAACCTATCCACTAAACCTATTGATAATTATAAAAACTACTTTCATAACCTTTTAGAATGATACAGTCTCTGGGGCAGGTCCTCAGTCGTCAGGAACACAGTCTTTGTTGTAGATTCTTTAACGCACTTAGCAGTCCTTTTTCTGGATCTCTCAGATGCAGGTTCGTCAGG
>CAJQZJ010032563.1:1273875-1311345 GCA_907164525.1 Lophiomys imhausi
CATATGCCAAGGCATTTATCAAGTCCTGTCTGGCATCAGGGTTATCTACATCTCTCTCCACAGCTGAAGTCAATCTCCCTAAAAATTCTGAGAAGGTTTCCTGAGGACCTTGTATTATCTTCGTAAATGAAGTAAACCTTTTCCCAGCTGCAGCCAACATATCCCAGGCCCTCAGAGCTGCAACACGACATTGTTCGATGACAACATCTTCAAATTGAGTCTGTAACCATATGTCAGCATAAGGTCCTTCACCAAGCATTTGGTGGGTTGTGACATTTATTCCCCTTGCCATATTTTGCTGTTCTAATTTTGTGGCTTCATGTCTCCACCATGACAACCATTGTAATTGCTGGCTACCTTCTAGCACAGCTGATATCAGTCCCTTCCAATCTTGGGGAATGATTCTATTTTTTATAGCCCAATTATTTAGCATCTGTTTAACGAATGATGAGTGCATTCCATAAGAGACAATAGACTCCTTAAAACTTTTCAAATCCAAAATGTCTATTGGACGCCATGTTAATTTCTGATGGAGTTGACTGTTATTATTATCAGGCCTAATTTCAAACATAACTGGAAAAGCTGATGGTGATTGTGCAGCTCCTCTGGGGGCGCACTTGGTTCCACATTTGTCGCGTCCCCCCTTGTCCAGCAAGGAATGACGCAACTCGCAAAAGCTCTTCTCCTGCAGTTTATTCAGGTCCCTTGAAAACAGTCTTCCAAATAATGAGGCAGACCCAACCCACAGGCTAAATACTAATTAAACAGCCAGTCAAGTAAAGCCAAGTGGTGCTATCTTAGAGGTCTACGTATGCGGAAGCAAGCCAGATCAGCAGTCTTTGCCAAATATGAACTTATTATCATAAAGAGCACTCACCGTCGGGCTGGTGGAAGGCGGAGACCAGTGCCATCTTTAGGGCGTGGCACTTCGCAGCTCTCTACAGTTCCTCCTTTTTTATTTTTTCTAAAGTTGGTAAAAGTCCCTGGAAAGGCTTCGCAATCCCTCTATCTGGGGATCTCACTGTGGGCCTGAGCCTGTAGGAGGGCGGTGCTCAAACTCTTACCCGTCTCTGGGTCAGCCTCCCCACTCGGGACTGCCCTGTCTTAGGTGGCCGAGACTTACCCGTCAACTCCGTCACTGACTTACCAGACCCTAATATCCGTGGAACGAATTCCTCAGTGGGCAGGGATTATGCTTAGTGAAGATTTACTTCACGGCAGCAAGCCATGCCTGAGGGGACTGGCCCGCCTCAATGGCGACAAGGGCTTGTATAATCATGGCTGCGTTACGCTTTTGTGTGGCTCTCATTTTGTAGATGCACCATAGGCAAACCAGAGAGGCTAGCATCATTAGTATTGCCAAAGAGACTACACCCGCCCACTCCTTAAGATGATCCATAGCCGTCTGTATCCAAGAAGTCAAGCCAGTAGCCAGGCTCAGATCCACCCGAGTGGAGTTGATGTGGATGATTGTCGCTCTCAGCTCTCTCATCAAATTTTCAAATTCAGCCGACCAATCCTGTAAGAGGAACTTTGACAATTGTCTGGACAAATTAGCAGCTTTTGTATAATTTTGATATTGTACGGAAGTAACACACAAACCTTGCAATTTCCACTCACACCCCAATTGTGCTAGTTGCCAAAGAGAATCAATTTGTTCTTGTATTAAATCTATACGTTGATTAACTATCATAAGACTTCCTTTGAGATGAGAATTCATAGAGGCCTGAGTATCCAATGCCTGTGCCACAGTGGCTGAGATGTTATTCAGGGCATTGGCAGTCTGTATAGAACTAGACAAGGCGATAGCTGAGTCAGTAGCTCCCACAGCAGCAACAGTGATAGCAGTAACAATAGCTGCAGTGATGCCAAAATCTCTTTTAAATCTGAATAGCATCATGGTATTAGGAGCCTCTACAGGAACTGGTACATATTGAGGCATTCTAGTCACCACAGCCACAGGAAAGGCTGTGGCATTCCAGCATAGGGCATAAAAACATGTGCCTGGAGTGCATACTAACTTTTCTTCACCTAAGGATGCACTCCCATTACTTACAATCCACAGAAAAGGAGGCCAGAGACATACTGGCGAAGCTGAAAAGCTCTTGTTGCGATAAGAATGAAACAAAGAATTCCAAGTACCAGAGCCACTACCGCTAGAGAGATCCAATCTGGTAGCAGACCCTAGGGAAAAATTACCTCTTTGATAAATTCCTCCTCCAAGCATAATGACAGGTCCCAAGTCCATGCAACTTCCATTTACTCCACACAAAAGCTACAAATCAAAAGGATTGGTGGCAGTCTGCTGAGGATCCCTAGTAGATATATCAAGCATTCCTGTACAAGACTTATTCACTATATTACTAATCATGGGGCTAAAGGAAAAATGATCTTGTTGAACCCAAACTGCTCTGCACTCCTGACATCCAGTCCAGGGAAAAGGTCCTTCCTCTCCTGTGGATCCTTTACAAAAAGGTGCCCAGCGTGGCTGTTTGGGGGGGTTCCGGTCAGAGACTCGTGTGGGCCACCATCCTTCAAGACGAAAACCATTGCCTGAAAACAAACCACCATTCCTACCCCCAAACCTCAGTTGTGGTAAAAAATCTGCTGACTGCTGAGACAATTTAATGCATTTTGTATCATCTGACCTATTGAAGCTCATTAAAAAGCACAAACTACCCTTCAAGCTGACATTTCTATTACCTTCTGTAGGGCTTCTCTGATCATCAAAGGGAAGGTAGGGTAAGCCTAGGCTTCTATTACTGCTAAATAAGCGTGGAAACACAGTTGCATCATGTCTGACCGGCATCGGCTTTGGGAATATCGACAGGATCCCCCATCTCGGCTCGGTCATTCCTGACATACTCACTGCTACTAACACCAGGATCCTTAGGAAGGTCTTCATGACGAATCTTCCTCACAAGGCGCTCAGGCACCCACACTGGATCTTGTTGATTCTGAGGAAAAACACAAACAGACCCTCTCGCCCATGTTAGCACAGGGTCAGGCCCCCGCCAAGAGCCTGTCAAAATATCCTTCCACTTCACCATGCTTTTAGGTGAACCATGGGAATCCTGATGTCTGTCCGCTGCTGAGCGGCCTTGAGCATCCAAATTGAAAAAGTTTAAAGTAAATAAGGCTAAAGACATTCTTTCCTTGGGGGTACGGCCTTGGCCTATTCCCCCTTTTTGTTTTTGCAAGCATTCTTTCAAGGTGCGATGAGCACGCTCCACAATTCCTTGTCCTTGAGGATTGTATGGTAATCCGTGATTAAGCTGTACCTCCATCTGGTTGCAGAAGGAGACAAAGGACTGAGCTGTATAGGCTGGTCCATTGTCCGTTTTTAGCTGCTGTGGTTTTCCCCATGCAGCCCAGGCTTCTAAGCAATGTCCTATGACATTGCGAGCCTTTTCTCCACTCATAGGTGTAGCATGTATGATACCTGAGCAGGTATCCACAGATACATGAATATATTTTAAGGTTCCAAACTCTGAAATGTGGGTAACGTCCATTTGCCAGATTTTGAGTGGCAACAGCCCTCTAGGGTTTACTCCCACACTGGGAGGATGATGATGAATCACACACTGAGGACAGTCCAAAACTACTTGTCTAGCATCTGCTCTAGACAAATGGAATTTCTGCTGTAGAGTTTTTGCATTTACATGAAATAATTGGTGAAACTGTCTGGCTTGATGCAGGAATGAGCTCCAAAAAATGCATTCCATCCTGGTCCATTGATCAACTTTATTATTACCCTCACTTAATGGTCCAGGTAATCCTGTATGTGCTCTGATATGTTGAATATAAAAACACCTTTTTCTCTGCCAGATTAAAACTTGTAACTCTTGTAATAAGGCACATACAGTACTACTATTCTTAATAGGACCTGCTAATTCTAATACTTTCACTGCGTTGACCACATAAAGTGAATCTGAAATCAAATTGAATGCAAATTGACATTTTTTAAACACCTCAATTACTATTTTCAACTCTACTATTTGGGGGGAGCCCGGTTGAAACTGACATAACACGGGCTCTTGTCTTTCTATCAAATAGGCTCCACAGCCTGTCTTTGAGCCATCAGTAAACACATTTGGTGATCCTTGAAGTGGTACTGCTGAAGTAACCTTAGGGAATATCACTGGGTGCTCCTTAAAAAATAATAGCAATGGATGTTTAGGATAATGGTTATCAATCACTCCTTCAAAGCTACATTGCAATATTGCCCAGTCATCTACAGTGCCAGACAAAATCTTAATTTGATAACTGGAATAAGGCACTATTATACTGGCAGGAGCAACTCCAAAAGACTGCAAGCATTGTTGGATACCATTCAAGGCTAAAGCAGCAAGCGCAGTGGGATAATGTTCTATGGATTTTTTCGGAGAAATCTTTGAATAGGTCCATAATAATGGTCTGTCCTGCCATAACAATCCTGTAGGTTGACCATAGGTGGCAAATATGCACAATGCAATGGGCTGTCCTTCTTGCCATCTCTTTAGGAAGGCACTCTGTAACCTTTCTTCCACTTTACATAAAGCTTTTCTTGCTTCTTCTGTTAATTGCCTAGGAGAATTAAGTGCTGAATCACCTTTCAAAATATCATATAGAGGTCTTATTTCATAATTTGGTAGCTTTAAATAGCCTCTTACCCAATTGATATCTCCTAACAAGCTTTGAAAATCATTTAAAGTCTTTAAATTATCTTTTCTTATCTCAATCTTTTGAGGTATTATCTTTTCAGGTCCAACCTTCGCTCCTAAATAATTAACCACATTTTCCTTTTGAACCTTATCAGGAGCAATAAACAACCTTTTCTTTTTTAATAATTGAACTAATTCTTCATAGGCCCGATCTAACATTTGTTCACTCTTAGCTGCTAGTAAGATATCATCCATATAATGAACACATCTCAAATCTGGAAAATTCTTTCTCAAGGGAGCAATGGCTTCCCCCACATATAGTTGGCACATAGTGGGGCTGTTTGCCATGCCCTGGGGTAATACTACCGATTCAAACCTCTGATCAGGTTCCTCATGGTTACAGGATGGAACAGTAAATGCAAATCTCTCACTATCTTTGGCACACAAAGGGATGGAGAAAAAACAATCTCTTATATCTATAACTATAATGGGCCATGAGGCTGGCAAAGATGATAAAAGCGGCAAGCCGCGCTGCACTGGGCCCATGATCTGCATTTGTTGATTTATGGCACGCAGATCATGCAATAATCTCCATTTTCCAGATTTCTTTTTAATGACAAAGATAGGTGTATTCCAGGGAGATACAGATGGTTTTATATGCTTTAAAGACATCTGTTCATCCACCAAATCTTTGGCTGCGTTTAATTTTACAGAGGAAAGTGGCCACTGAGGAACCCATACTGGATCCTCCGTCTTCCAAGTTATGGGAATGCCCTCCTCAGTGGCCCCTAGGAAAAACCCAGGCCCTGTTTCTTTTGTCTTTGCTGCATAGTTATGGGACTCTTTCGTCCTTGCAAATATTTTCCTATTCCAAAACCTGGAGCATATCCCATATCTTGCATCATACGTTGGGCTGAATCAGAATAGTCATTACTTAATTTAAATCCCATATCCTTTAAAAGGTCTCTTCCCCAAAGGGAGATAGGGAGCTCAAGTACATATGGCTGCATTTCTCCTGAGTGGTTTTCTTGGTCCTGCCACTTTAATAACCTTGCACTCATATCTGGAGTCTTAGCATAACCCAGGCCTTAAAGTGTTTGAGAAGAGGCTTGTACGGGCCAACCTGAAGGCCAGTCTTTCTTTGCTATAATACTCCTATCAGCCCCAGTATCCAAAAGGCCCAGGATCTTTTTACCATCAACTTTTAACTCTAAGACAGGGCGTTGGTCCAAATCCAGGGAGAGAAAAGTCAAATCCGTGCCCGTGGACCCAAAACCATCTTTTCCTCTCTCTCTATCCTTTGCTGCATAGCGGTCATGTAAGCTCGGTAACATAATCAATTGAGGAATTCTATCTCCAGGAGAGATAGCCGTTATACCACGGGGGGAGGCTACCATGATCTTAACCACTCCTGTGTAATCTGGATCTATAACTCCAGGATGGACAATAAGTCCTCTCAAGGCTGATGATGACCTACCTAACAACAAACCAACTGTACCAGGTTCCAGGGGTCCTTTAAAATCTGTTTCAATTAACTGGACCCCCATTTGGGGTGTTAATACGAGTCTGGTGGTGGAGCAGAGGTCCAATCCTGCTGAGCCTGCAGTGGCTCTCCGCGGTCTCTCGGATGGCGGAGGGTTGGCCATCTCTCTTGATTCTGTTCTTTGTCCTGATTCTCTATTGCCCCATATATTTGTGGGCCCTGAGGTCGTGGGCCCTGCTGTCTGTTTTTTGTACGAGCGCTACCATAACCTTGAGTTAAAGGCTGGCCATGGATGTCTATCACTGAACGGCATTCATTAACCCAATGGTTTCCTTTTTTACATCTTGGGCACAACGTCGGCCGCCTGGGGCGTTGTGCACTTCCTGTACTTTCTGTACTCCTTCCCCTGGGGCACTGTCTTTTAAAGTGTCCCATCTTGCCACACTTAAAACAAACTCCTGAACTTCCTCCACCTTTTCTGGCCAACTGTATTACTGCAGCAGCAAGACCAGCATTAGTTAACGGCCCTCCAAGCTCTCTACATACCTTCATCCAAGCCTCTAGGCCTTTGTTCTTATAAGGGGTGATAGCAGCTCTACATTCTTTGGTACATTGCTCATAGACCAACTGTTTTATTAGTGGCAAAGCAGCATCTGGGTCACCAAAAATCTTCCCTGCTGCTTCCACCATTCGTGCCACAAAATCTGAAAAAGGCTCCATAGGGCCCTGTAGAATCTTAGTTAAGTTCCCACTCACCTCCCCTTTATTAGGGAGAGATCTCCAAGCCTTGATAGCTATCTTGTTTATTTGCTCATAAATCTGAATAGGATATCCTATCTGCTGGTTGGCAAATCTCCCCTGCCCAAGCAGCATGTCTCTATCCCAGGCTGGATTTCCATCTCTCTGATTAATGGCTGCTTGCTCAGTGGCATACTCAATCAAGAAAGCTTTCCAGTCTAAGTATTGCCCTGGACTTAAGCAGGCGCGGACCAGACCACTCCAATCACTCGGAGTCATACAATGTCTGCTTAATGCTTCCACTTGAGCTATTGTAAAAGAAGCGGTAGTACCATAGGTACGAACCGACTCTGCAAGAGATTTTACTACTTTAAAATCAAGCGGTTCCTCGTACCTGTTCCCTTTTGGGTCTTGGTATACCGGATAGGCAAACTGTAATTCTGTTCTTACTTGTGTCCACACCCCCGGGCAGAAAGATCTCCCTACTTTCAGGGACTGAACTGGCTGCTCTGTCTGAGTGGCTTCTGGATATGGGGGAGGAGTTGAAGGCGCCATGGCAACGGCTTTGTTTACACCAGCTGCCGCCAGCGTGGCTGAAGGCACTGTAACAACAACTCCGCCCACTCCGACTGCCGCTGACATGTCAGACGCCATGGCAACAGCTCCTCCCACACCGACTGCCGCCGATACGCCCTTCTGTTTTACTTTTTTCTTTTCCTTTTTTCTAATAACAGTCCTCTCCAACTGTTCTATTAGAGCGTGTAGCTCTCCTTCAGAATCTGTGCTCTCTGAGTCCTCTAAATCTCTAAAATCTCTAAAATTTCTAAGATCGGGATAGAGAGGAACTTTCTTTTTGTCTTCCTTTTCACTGTCTGCCTGCTCAAATCTTTCGCCTTTGTTACTTCCCTTTTCACTGTCTTCCTGCTCAGATCTCTCCCCTTGTAGCAGTCCCAAAGCTGATTCTCCCTCTTTGATTGCATTACAACACCTCTGATCTTCTAAACAACTCCTCACCATTTTCCAAATCGGTCTTACTCCATGCTTCAGAGTCCCCTGCTCCCAAGCAAAATCCAAGTCCCTGCCTAATTTGTCCCAGCAGGATACCGTAAGATTCCTGGACACCGCAAACCACGGAGCCACAGAATCGCATTCATTCAAAAATCTCTCTAAGGTAGACTTCTTAATCTTCAAATTCCTAGCTAAAAGTAGCTCCTGAAGAGCCAGAAAAATTGGATGTGACTGAGACAATCCCATGTTTAAAAATTTTACTTTAGGTTCGCAACTTCCTGCGAAACTTTTCCTTTTGTTCTCAACTGCCTGCGAAACTTAACCCTTTGTTCGCAACTGCCTGTGAAACTTAACCCTTTGTTCGCAACTGCCTGCGAAACTTAACCTTTTGTTCGCAACTGCCTGCGAAACTTAACCTTTTGTTCGCAACTGCCTGCGAAACTTAACCTTTTGTTCGCAACTGCCTGCGAAACTTAACCCTTTGTTCGCAACTGCCTGCGAAACTTAACCCTTTGTTCGCAACTGCCTGCGAAACTTAACCCTTTGTTTGCTATTTCTGCAAAACTTAACTGCTTGTTCACTATCTCCGCGAAACTTTATCTTTTGTTCGCTATCTCCGCGAAACTTTACCTTGTGTTCGCTATTTCCGTGAAACTTTATTGTCCTGATTTATCCCAGGAACTTACCAAGCGCTTCCCCTGACTGCAGGAGTTCTGAGTCTTTTCTGGTTCCCCGTACGGGCCACCACTTTGTCGCGACCCCCTTGTCCAGCAAGGAATGACGCAACTCGCAAAAGCTCTTCTCCTGCAGTTTATTCAGGTCCCTTGAAAACAGTCTTCCGAATAATGGGGCAGACCCAACCCACAGGCTAAATACTAATTAAACAGCCAGTCAAGTAAAGCCAAGTGGTGCTATCTTAGAGGTCTACGTATGCGGAAGCAAGCCAGATCAGCAGTCTTTGCCAAATATGAACTTATTATCATAAAGAACACTCACCGTCGGGCTGGTGGAAGGCGGAGACCAGCGCCATCTTTAGGGCGCGGCACTTCGCAGCTCTCTACACACATTAGCACCATTACCTACCTGGTTTCCTACTGGCACATGCGGCGGCTTTTCTACTGGTACATGCGGCGACTGTGGAGACCTAGCAAGAAAAGAACTTGCCATTTTCTCAGTTCCAGTCACCTGCCCTGCCAGAATTTTCTTAAGCTCCTCAATCTGCATTTCCATAATTTTTAATTTTGTAACAGATGTCTTCCTTATGACAAACCAATAAAATAAAAAAAAGTAAACAGCATAAAACATTCGGTCTGATTGAAAAACAGTGTATAGGTCAGCAGTAAACATTGCCATATTGTCAACAACTGGCATCATAGTTTCAAAATCTGCAGTTTTCTCTATAGTTTTGAAAATAAAATTACCCATAATGCCTTACCACGTTGAGAGCCCTAAAAAGATCTGTAACCGTTCTTTTAAATTATTATTTAACACTTATTTATTTATTACTAAATTCACTTGTAACAAACACTAACAATTTCTTAACTATTAATCCTATAAATTCCTACAACCCCTTTAACCTATACACTAAACCTATTGATAATTATAAAAACTACTTTCATAACCTTTTAGAATGATACAGTCTCTGGGGCAGGTCCTCAGTCGTCAGGAACACAGTCTTTGTTGTAGATTCTTTAACGCACTTAGCAGTCCTTTTTCTGGATCTCTCAGATGCAGGTTCGTCAGGGTAAGTTGGTTATTGCAGTCTCACCTTAAATAAGGTTTCATGCTTTCTGCTCTGTGGGAGACCCCAGCCGTCTGCAGGCCAACTTATTTCTTTTGAATCAGGAACTCAGCTGCTCTGCCTCAGTCCTTAAAGCCAGGCACAGTTTCCCCTAGGCCACTGATCAGACAGATCAAACCCCTCTAGGCAAAAGCTGAGCCACAGGGTCCAGTCCTTGGCCTTTTGGTGTCTTGCTCAGGCTTTCTTTGCTCACCGGCTTCTTTCTGCTTCAGGGAGAGAGCTGGCCATCAATGGCCAGCCCTTTTTTCAGCAGGACTCTTGGAGCGCTCTAGCATCAGGGGCCTCTTCCCTTCCTGGGCTCCATGCACTGTCCTTAAATAGGAGGAATTCTGTTTCAGCTTAATTTGGGCTCCACCCACTTAGCAGCTGAAAACAATGTCAGGCCAGATACTTTGTTTCTTCAAGTCTATTGAGTCTTTCCTGTTTTTCCTGACTTCAACCGTGTTTTTCAGTCTATTAAGTCTTTCCTGTTTTTCCTGACTTCGTGCTGATAATGCTCTTCAGGCCCCGAATTAAGAGACAGTATCAGAAACTCCTATATATTCTAAATCTAATTTATCTAACCCCTACACTATGTAGCACCAGGCATACTTCTCCATGTTCAGTGAATTGTGTGGGTGTTGTTTGTGGCAATGGGGATTGGTGTCATTATTTGGAGAGATACCTAATGTTTTGGCAATAGTCTGTGTAGTTCAGGATTTCCATAGGACCATTTAGGGCAACACCAAGTCTTGTCAAAGGAAGTTTTGTTTGGTGCCAAGACATGGCCAATATGGGTTTCATCTAGCTCATTATTTGGAAACTTCATTAGGGTCACCTTTGTATATTATAGGAAGTGTTAACTGCACTAAATTTACATGCCACCCTTTGAATGTTCATCAAAATCTCTTCAATTCTAGATGTCTCTCCCCTCATTTCCTCCTTGAGTCCCATCTCCCCTTGCCTTCCTTACTATTCCTCCCAATTCCATCCCCTATCCCATTCCAGTACACACATAAAATTTATTATTTTTCCAGATCCAAGGAAATTGATGTGTTCCTTCTAGTACTTAGCCTCTATAGTAACCACTTTGGGTATATAAATTGTATATTAGTTATCATTTATTTAATCGCACACACATATATGTATATGTATATATATATATATATATATATATGTGAACGTATACCATATCTATCTTCATGAGTCTGGGTTGCCTCACTTGTGTTGATTTTTTTCTACTTCCATCTATTTGCCTGTAAACTTCATGATGTCATTTATTTTTCAAGTTTTAATAATTTTAACTTGCACATTAAAAATTGTACATTCTAATGATTAAAACCATTTGAACAACAACCAAAAAGTGGCACTCTGATTAAATTTACTTCTATATCCTTCATGGACCATTTGATTTTTAATCTGTATTTCACCACCTCCCATACAGCTTTTTCCTTAACAAATACGTAAGTTGTTTTCCCTCCCTTCCTGTCAGACCTGTAGATAGAGAGGCAAGAGGGGCAGGAGAGACAAAAGAGGCAGGAAAAGCATGAGTGGCCTACCTTGAGCAGTAGTTCTAATTTGTTTTTGTTTTTGTTTTTTTATGTGAAAGGGGCAGCACAGTCTTTTAAACTTGATCCAACCTCTTTGCATCTTACAAAAGAAATAAAATATGAAGGTAATGCTTGTGAAGTATTCAGTGCATATTGGCAGCTCTTGCCTCCTTACAATTCAGCAGCTTGCTTTTCTTGTTCAGTTGTCTCTTTTGAATGCAGACAATTTTTTTCTTGTGTTTCTCTCTTCTTCAATTTTGATTTGTTAAAATTCTCACTCTGAGCCATATCTGGTTTTTCAGACATTGTTGCTTGAAGAAGCCAAGTGAGATGCAAGAGAGTCTGATCTGCTCAGAGGCAGAAGCTAGTTCTGTCCTTTTTTTTTTTTTTTAATGGTGAATATTACTCCATTGTGTAAATGTGACACATTTTCTTTATCCATTCTTCATTTGAGGGGGCATTTGGTTTTTTCCAGTTTCTAGATATTATGAATAAAACAGCAACATGGGTAAGTAAGAGTTGCCATGATATGATGAAACTTTCTTTGGGTATATGCCTAAGATTGATATAACTGGATGTTGAGGTAGATCAATTTCGACCATTCTGAGGAATGAACATACTGCCTTTACAAGTTTGTCCAAGTTTCCATAGTGGCTGTACAAGTTTGTGATCTCACCAGCAATGGAGGGGTGTTCCCCTTGTTCCACATCCTGGCCAGAATGAGCTGTCACTTGTGTTATAAATGCCTATTATCTAACAAGTAACCCTAATCTTTTAGAAGGATACAGTCTCTACGGCAGGTCCTCAGTTGTCACAAACACCTCTGTAGTAGATTCTTTAGGGCACTTGATCAACAATCTTTCTTTAGGAACACCTCAGCTGTATGTAGGTCCTCTAGGGCAAAATGGCTATTGCATTGCTATGACAGCTTCACATTAAATGAGGATTGAGGCTTTCTTTTCTCTGGAGACTCAGCTGTCCAATAACCAACTAGGTCAGTCTGTATTAGCCACTCAGACACTCTGCTCCAGCGGTTGGGGCTGTCTGCAGTTTTATTCAGGCTGCTGTTTGAACTGGTTGAACCCCTCAGGGCAAAAGTTGTACCATGGGATTTAGTCCTATGCTTTTTGTTGTGTTTCCTAGCTGAGGCCTTCTCAACTCACCAGCTTCTTTCTGTCTCAGGAGAGCTGACCATATTTTTACAGTTATGTTTCAGATCAACTTTTCAGTCTGCCTTCATTTTCTCCATCAGATGATAGAAGCCATCTTGCATCTCAAAGTTTTTAGCATGAGAACTCTTGGGCTCCACCCACTTCATCCTTCTTTTTAACAGTTTATGAATTCAAATTACATCTCAATCACATCCCCTCCCGTACTCCCCTCTCTATTCCACCCCCCACCCTCTACTCTCTCTCCTACCTATCCTACTTCTCTGGTGTGGGGTGCTCCACATATCATCCTACCTCAATTCATCAGTCACATATGAGCTAAGAGCTTCCTCTTGTTTTGAGGTTCAACATTATTGATGATGTTAAACATGGTTGAAGTGTTTCTCAGCCATTTGACGTTTCTCTATTGAGAATTCTGTTTAGATCTGCTCCCCATTTTTATTGGGTTTATTGGGTTTTTGGAAATCAAGTTTCTTGAGTTCTTTATATTGAACATTAGTACTATATTAGAAGTGGAGTTGGTAAAAAAAAATCTTTTCCCATTCTGTATGCTGCCACTTTGTCCAAATGACAGTGTTTTCTGCAACGTAGAAATCTTTCACTTTCATGAGGTACTATATAAATATTGTATATCTAGTGCCTGTGCTAATTGTGTTCTGTTCTGGATGTCTAGTATGCCAATGAGTTCAAGGATATTTCTTACTTTCTCTTCTATCAGGTTCTCTATGCCTAGGTTTTTGATGAGCTCTTTGGTCAAGTTGGAGTTGAGTTTTATGCATGTGATAGGTATGAATCAATTTGCATTCTTCTATATGTACTCATCTAGTTGACCAGCCACATTTGTTAAAGATGCTGTATTTTTTTTTTCATTGCATATTTCTGGGCTCCTTATTTAAAAAAAAAAATAGGGTTTCCATTTGCATGTGGGTTTACATCTGGGTCCTCAATTCAATTCCACTGATCAACTTGTCTATTTTTATGCCAATTCATGCAGATTTTATTGCTATGGCTTTGTACTATTACTTCAGATCAGGAATGGTGAAACTTCCTGAAATTATTTTTACTGTTCATGATTTTTTTTTAAAGATTATTTATTTATTGTGTATACAGTGTTCTGTACGGCATGTACACATTCACTCCAGAAGAGGGCACCAGATCTCATGTACACATTCACTCCAGAAGAGGGCACCAGATTTCAATGTAGATGGTTGTGAGCCACCATGTGGTTGCTGGGAATTGAACTCAGGACCTTTGGAAGAACAGCCAGTGTTCTTAACCTCTGAGCCATCTCTCCAGCCCCCTTGGTCATAATTCTTTTAACTATTCTAGATTCTCTCCTTCCCTCCCTCCCCCCACCCCGCCTCTCTCTGTGTGTGCTTCCATTGAATTTGAATTGTCTTTCATACCTGTAAAGAATTCTGTTGGGATTTTGATAGGGATTGCATTAAATCTGAAGATTGCTTTAGTTCGGATGATCATTATTACTACGTTAATCTTAACAATTCATTAGTATTGGAAGTATTTTCTTCAATATATCAATCATGTGGAGATTTTAATCACACAAGTCTTTCACTTGCTTGGATACATTTACCAGAAGATATTTTATGTTATTTGAGACTATTGGGAAAGGTATTGTTTTCTCGATTTCTCTATCAATTTTGTTTTCTTTCAGTTTGTTTATAATTTGAATTACATGCATTGATTTTTTTGTATATTGATCCATCCCTACACTTCTGGTAAAAAGCCTATTTAATCATAGTCAATGATCTTTTTATGTGTTCTTGGATTCAGTTTGAAAATATTTTATTAAGTATTTTTGTATCTATGTTCATAAAAGAAATTGGTCTGTAATTAATTTTGTTCATTGGATCTGTGTGAGGTTTGGGTATCAAGTAACTCTGTCCTCATAGAATGAACTGGGTAATGTTTCTTCTGTTTCTATTTTTTTAAATAATTTGAGGAGTATTGGCTATAAAGCCTCTTGAAAGTCTTGTAGAATTCTGCACTAAAACCATCTGTTCTTGGGCTTTTTGTTCCACGGGCATATTTTTAATGATTGTTTCTGTTTCATCAGGGTTTATAGGTTTATTTAAAATGCTTATCTAATTAGATTTAATTTTGTTAAGTGGTATCTATTAAGAAAATTATCCACTTCTTTTAATTTTTCTAGTTTTTGGTGGAGTCCAGGTTTTAAAAGTATGCCCTTATGAGTCTGTGGATTTCTCTTTTTTGCTTGTTTGTTTGTTTTTTTCCTTTATTTTTTATTTCTTCAAGTTACATCTCAATCGCAGTCCCCTCCCTATTCCCACTCCAGTCCCACCATCCCAACCTCAAACCCCCATCCTCTTCCCTTTATTTTCTTTTAAGTTTAAGATATATCTTATTTCCCCCTACAGTTTCCCCTTTCAGTCCAACAAATGGCTCTTTCTCTTATAATAATAAATACAATACAAAACAACAGAGGTAATTAGGCCACAGTTATGAGGGTTATATGGCTTAACGTACAGTCCCAATATCCAGTCCATATGTATTTGGTAACTGACTTTAACATTCTACTATCTAACCATCTCCATGAGTTTAAAGTTCTATATCTGACTCAACATTCATACTAACTTGCAACACAATTTTAAAAGTATCTTCTTAGATCTGTAACACTCTCTTGACTCCTAAACAACTCAAAATTTAATTATGAGACTCTAGCTATCTGTTCTTCAACCACCTCAGAGACCTGAGAGGGATAAATATATCTGATTTTATAGGAAGTACAGGGTCTGCAGCTTCCCAAACTAAGAAATGACATACCAGTGGCTGCCTGGACAGTTCCCATTTTCTCTCCATACATTACAGCTTCGATCTTCAGTCATTTGGCCCCGTTTCTCTGACAGACATTGATCGTAGAGCAGGGGTTATGAAGGACTTACCTACCCTGTCTTGGCAGAGTTAGGCTGTCGACTTACCTGCTTCCAGGTTTTGTCCTTTTTGGACAGCATTCTGTCTACAGTTGGAGCAAGGGGCTTTTCCTACCACGAAGATAGGCTTGCGACTAATTCAATTATCTCCCACTGGAGATTCTTCGATGCTCATCTTCTACTTGGAGGATAATAGGGGGTGCTGTCAGGAGTTGCTATGTCTTGATATAAATAAATAAATAAATAAAAACAACAACAACAACAAAACATGGCTATAAAAATTTTTCTCCCAGATAGCATACAGCCACTGCACTCTCCTAAAGTCCAAAAGGAAGCAGAAGCAAAGAAACAAAACATTCACCCAACAGAGATTATATGAGATACTATCACCCAGACCTATAATCACTTAAACCCAAAAGTTTAGAAACCAGTATAATGACATTATATAAAGAGTACTGTACACAGACAAACAGTCAATATCCACAAATGGAAAAAAGTGTTTCATGATTAAGCCAATTTAAAAACAAAACAAAACGAACCTATCTATAAATCGAACACTACAGAAGATGCTAGAAACAAAACTTCTAACTAAGGAGGTAATGATA
Organism: Lophiomys imhausi; assembly: GCA_907164525.1. Classification (NCBI taxonomy): domain Eukaryota; kingdom Metazoa; phylum Chordata; class Mammalia; order Rodentia; family Muridae; genus Lophiomys; species Lophiomys imhausi. The sequence goes on from CAJQZJ010032563.1 coordinate 1,289,761, forward strand.
CCCATGAAAAAAACAGAGAATAAATAATCATAAATCATAAAAGCAAAAGAAGGGAAGAGTATGCACACAAGAGTGAATGCCCACCACCACCACCGCCACTAATAAAAACAGAAAAAGAACAAAATAACAGAAATCACCACTTGTTAGTCATTGATATCTATCAATATTAATCACCTGAAAGACTATCCAGACTAACAAAATCAGAAAATGAAAGGGAGACATAACAAGAGTCACAAAATAAATCCACAGACTCAGCTGTAAGAGTTCTCTGGTGGAATTTTTGGGGTCGCTTATGTATACTATCATATCATCTGCAAATAGGGATAATTTGACTTCTTCGTTTCCAATGTTTATCCCCTTGATCTCCTTTAGTTGTCTTATTGCTCTAGCAAGAACTTCAAGTACTATATTGAAGAGATATGGTGAAAATGGACATCCTTGTCTTGTCCGTGAGTTTAGAGGAAATGCTTCAAGTTTCTCTCCATTTATTTTGATGTTGGCCACTGGCCTACTGTATATTGCCTTTATTATTTCTAGGTACGGTCCTTGTATGCCCGTTCTCTCCAGAACTTTTAGCATGAAGGGGTGTTGGATTTTGTCAAATGCTTTTTCTGCATCTAACGAGATTATCATGTGGTTTTTTTCTTTCATCTTGTTTATATGGTGAATGACGTTGATAGACTTTCGTATGTTTCTGCTTCCTTTTTGACTTTAGGAGAGTGCAGTGGCTGTATGCTATCTGGGAGAAAAATTTTTATAGCCCTGTTTTTTGTTGTTTTTATTTATTTATTTATTTATTTATTTTGGCCTGCTCAGCTGGTGTTTTTCCAGGGTACATTTATTGGTCTTGGAAGCTGAAGTAATGAGATGAGTTAAGGAAAGGTGGTTGGGAGAGATCTTTGTGATACACTAGGTATAGACAGAGAGGATAGGGAGACAACAGCAAGTTTTCTGCTACAGAGCTGAGGATGAGCCTGCAATGATTGGATATATAGATATGGAACTGCCATCAGCCTATTTGCTGCCCTGGGAAGTGGACCTTGGGTTAGCACATGGTCTCACTGATTTTGAGGGCTTGTACAAAGCAAGAACAGGGTTTGGAAAGGGAAGACCTGTTCAATCCACTGGAGATGGAAACAAGGACAGATAAGGTTACCACAGGTGTTCTTCTGTAGAGGGGGAGGTGAGAATGGTCATTGACTTTTCTTAAAATTTATGTTAACTACTTATATCTTTGTAGATAATTCAGTTCAAGATGGATATTATAATAGATATATATGCAGAGGTTGTTATAAAATAACATCTGCTTAGCAAAAATGTAAAAACTAAGAAATATTAAGAAACCTTACTAATTTTCAGCAAATTAATATATAAAATTTGTCTAACTAACAATATTGATAGAAGTAGCAGAATAATATAATATTGACAAATAAAAAATATACCCATAGTCTGTTTGGAAATAAAGTGTTTTTACAAATAATTTATTTTTATTTCTTCAAGTTACATCTCAATCACAATCCCCTCCCTACTCCCCCCTCCAGTCCCACCCATCCACAGTCCTCCCCCTCAACCCCCCATCCTCTTTCCCACCCCTTTTTTTTAGTTTGAGGTATTTCTTTTCCCCCCAACAGTGCTCCCTTTCAGTCCAACAAATGGTTCTTTCTCTTATAACTATAAATACAATACAAAATAACAGAAATAAATAGGCCACAATTATGAGAGTTATATGGCTTAGCATACATTCCCAATGTCCAGTCCATATGTATTTGGCACCTGACTTCAACATTCTACTATCTAACCATCTCCATGAGTTTAAAGTTCTATTATCTAACTCAGTTTTCATACTAACTTGCCTCACACTTTTAAAAATATCTTCTTAGATCCAGGACACCCTCTTGATTCCTAAACAACTCAAAATTTAACTATGAGTCTCTAGCTATCTATTCTTCAACCACCTCAGAGACAGCACCCCCTATTCTACTCTAAGTAGAAGATGAGCATCGAAGAATCTCCAGTGAGAGATGGTTGAATTGGTGGTAAGCCTTTCTCTTGGCAAGAAAAACCCCTTGCTTCAACTGTAGACAGACTGCTGTCCAAAAAGGACAAAACTTGGAAGCAGGTAAGTTGACAGCCTATCTCTTCCAAGACAGGGTAGGTGAGTCCTTCGTAATTCCTGCTCTACAATCAATGTCTGTCAGAGAAACTGGGCCAAACGGCTGAAGATTGATGCTGTAATATATGGAAAGAAAATGGGAACTGTCCAGGCAGCCACTGGTATGCCATTTCTTAGTTTTGGAAGCTGCAGGCCTTGCACTTCCTATATAATCAGATATATTCATCCCTCTCAGGTCTCTTAGGTGGAAATAAAGTTTTATATCACATTCACTTTATCCAGTGTTACCAAATAGGTATACTCTGCCCATCCTAAATCTTGGGAAACTCCAAGGCTTCCATCCCATGACTTGTTTCTCCAACAACTTTTTGAAGATATGCAAAGTCAACAAAGAGAAAAAAAAATATGATAAAGAAAACACTAAAAATAACCAGGGCCATTACATTTTGTCAGAATGCACAACAAAATTTAATCCTTTGTATTCCATTGTCAAAATTATGATAATAAGTATCTAAGAATGAGCAGCAAAATACAAGTCTAATATGAGTTCAAGAGACTCACAATATTGTGAATCTTTCATACTGCTGATCTTCAAGTTTAAAGGAGTTAATGTTTGCTGTGGTATTCTTGATAAAGGACCATATATGTATCAGCTAAAATAACCATAAATATTGCCTAATAGACTAACTAAGGGATCATGAAGATGTCTGACTAATATGGAAAAATATCTGGAGAAAGCCTTCTCAAGGTTGAAAGAAAATTTGGTATTACCATTTTTGAAAATCTTCTCAGTATTTTATATTCCCCTACATGTCATGAAGCCAAAACCAAAACACATTCTTTGGTTTATCAGAATTATTTCAATATCATTGCATGCTTTGCCATATACTCACTTAAAATTCTATGTATGAATATATATGTATATACAAATATAACATATAATTATATTCATATATATGTTTATACATATATATGCCAAAGTGTATCCTGATCATGCATCTTTTCATAGCATAATATTCCACATGCTGTTCCCAAAGTGGATGTTATAAATACCTTGATGTGTGGGTTTGTTTTTGTCATCACGAATAGGCCCTATGACTTTTGAAAGAATGAAAGAATCTCACTACCCTTTAAAATTTGTTCCAAGAATAGAACTGTATAACCTGAATTTTAAATTGACAAGGTTTTTAACACAGACTGTTCAAGTTATAATATTCAATTATATTTTATTATGTTTCTTGCTTTCAAATAAAATACAAAGGGCTGAAACAATGAGTGAATCTCCTTTTATTTGGAAGTTATCCACAATTTACATGTGTTTCAGCTTTGAGTTCCTTTTCTTTCAGTCATGCTAGAATCAATGTGTGATGGAGAGATTCCAGCTTTCCTTTCTGCTAGTATTTAGTGTGCAGTTTGCTTTTTAAAAAAATTCGGTTCTGAAAATGTTGACCACATATAAGTTCTGTGCATACCCAACTCATTTAACCATTGCAGCACATCTATTGATGATGGCAATATTTTTGTCTTCTACACTACTTGTTTGTAAATAAACTCTTTTTATATGAAATCCACCACTTTCTTTTCATACGTTTTTATTGGTAAAGATGATTTTAAATGTATGAAAGGTGATTTATAAATACATTTTAAAGAATTTCATTTTCCTGGGAACATTATGAGAAGTCGAAGCATCGTGGCTTTACATTCAGAACAATGTTTGATTTATCATCACAACTTTTCAGAGAACAGCATAAATTTGATTCCTTTACTTTTCTGTATGAGGTAGCCATTTTTTACAGATGTCACAAATTTAGATTTAAATTCAGCATAGAGAAGTTATGCATTCAGAGAGCTGTGCTTATAATATACATCTCAAGCTCTGAAGATTTAACCATCTCTGCATTTTTAGTATCTATTTATGAATTGCTGAATCCAAACATACAAATAGTATGAAAATAGACATTGCATTCTTCAACTCAACCATTGTTCAGTCCATTTATTTCATATAAGTAATTTTTAAAGCAATGTAAGGACTTTTCAGCATTAATGATGCAAAAATATTGTTTAAAAATGCAGAGATTTGCAGTAGTGAACAGTGCAGGTGAAAGACTGTAATCTTTAGAAATTTCCCAATTTCCATACAGTTTTAACGATATCAAAAAGAATGAGAAAATAGGACACTACCAAGGTATATGTGATTTTTGCCCTCTACCAAAGCTCTAGATTGAGCATACCACTGTGCTATAGAGAACTGGAAGATACAGGCAGCTCCCTGGTCAAAGACAAAGGACTTGATTAATCTAAGTACTGAAATTCACCTGTGCTTCTCAATCAGCTCAGTTCTTATAGCACACATTGCCTATTGGGCACAGCAAGACAGCTTGAATTCTTTAATCGTGTCTGTGCCACAGCTTAGCAACCCTCTGTTCTGCAAACCCAGTCCTGTGATTTTAAATATTGAACAATTTGTTCCTTGGATAAATCATTCATTTCTTTGTATTCCTGACAGTGCACAATGTGCTTTATTTTTCTACCTTGTGTACTTGTGATTTTAATAGAAAGCTAATAAATATGAGGTCATTCTTTGTCTCTATCTGTATATGACACAAGCTGTCATTAGCCTTTATTATTTTTTAGAAAATGGCATCTGTCTTTTAGAGTTTAGTACTGTGAAAGCACAAATGTAAAAGGAACTTGAGGCAACTAAAAAATCGTGAGAGTGGAAAAAATATCCTTCCCTGCACAAAGAGCACACCAATTTGTTATCCAATACCAAGTGGTAAGCATTGCAAACATACATAAAAGTAGCTTTAAAAAGACTGAGAGGATTGTACTTATGTATTTAGGGGAAATATACATATATATGAATAATTAATGAAAAAAGAGGCCATGGATTTGAAAGAGACCTAGGAATGGTATATGGGATGGTTTGGAGGAAGGAAGGGGAAAGAGGAAATGATGCAAATATGTCGTAATTGTAAAAAGTAGAAGTAATCAATAAAAAAGTAAAAGACTGCACAAGAATTGCTGCCATATCATTGTACTGTTTGTTTTCTTCAGCACTGGACACAGGGTATACAACTCTAAGCAAAAAAACAACAGAGTTCTTACTGTTCTATATAATTTTGCAATAACAAATTAACACAGAAAGCAAGGCCTATAATCAACCATAAAAAATCATGATGTATTATTGGTGATAGAGGGGGAAATATTTGTGCCTAAAACAACTTAAAATTTACCTATCTTCACTGCTTGGCAGATAAATCACAGATTTATTTTTATATAAACATAGACTCTAGAAATATTATAAGTGGGTGCAACTGATTGACATACCAATCTCTATGTGGCAAACCAAGAAATCTGAATACAGAGATTATTCATATCCACCTTGATGTTTTAAAGTTAATGAATTAATTCACCTTTCCTAGATTTTGTTTTTACATGTAATTTAAGCTCCATTTGGTCTACAAAGATCAAAATGCTGAAAGTTGGTTTTCTACCCATTGTTTGGAAAATGTTATGAAAGCAAGTGACTGCTATAACTTTCATTCTAAAACTAACTCTCCATTCTAGAAAGAAAATCATTTGAAGCTCATTATAGAAAACCACAGTAGCTAGAAGGGTTTCTATCCCCTCCCTCCCACAGTTGTATTATTTATGTGTTTTCAATAAGTTGCATAAATGAAAACTCTAACCCTGTATGTACTTACATATTGAGCATATCAGAACTAAATGTGTTGTACATATTAGAAACAAATGTTTTTATATGTACTCTGAATTAATACTATTATCTTAATTATGCAATTTAATGTAACTAAGGTGCTATCAAAATTATAAACTTTTATCTACTGCTCATTTAGAATAAACTTCAAAAAGATAACTATTCATGAACTTTCTTGTTCACTTCTGCATCTCCCTGATTCCTTTCTCTATTTGATCAGTTCTGTGCATATTGAACTCTGTTCCTAGCATCAAAATAATGCTGCCTTACTGACTGAACATTATATTATTTCTATCATCAACAGTTTAGACCATTTGAATTAATATCACTCATTTGCTTCATTAACAAAATGACAAGAGACAAATACCAAACAGAGGAATTTCCTCTACTGCGTTTCTACTGACTTGCTCTGATTTGAATGTTGGATTGTCTTACTGTGTTTACACATGTCAACAGTGAAAGTTCTCTGGACACTCATATTCTAATAGAGTCATGAAATTGAGGAACTGTTACTTGATATTTAAGTTCTTAGTTTCTGATTATTTATCTCTTAGAAAAGAATAGTCTGTACCTAGGGCAGAAGATTGAGAAACAACTTTTACACTCCATGTGTTGGTTTCTGAATAGTTGTGAACACTATATCTTTGCTTAGTCTCAGGCACAGTTCTAAACTGTGACTCTTTATATTTATTTTTCTGTTACTTTATTCAAAGCCATACATGCAACTTACTTTTTCAAAGGAAAGGAATTCAGATTGACTTTAGCTATTTTGGGACATAGCGTGGTCATTGGTACCCAATAGATAGCCCTGTATTTCTCAAGTTAGCATTGGAAGTGGCAAGCAATTAGATCATGCATGGCAATACTAGGACTAAGAAAGGAGAACATAAAAATATTGAACATGCAGAACTTCCTGTATCTACTGAGCAAACATGACTCTATACAGCATATTTGAATTTGCCCAAACTCACTTCTTCCTGAACCAAAAGTTTAAAGTAACTATTGCTATACAACCTTTCTTTCTTTATCTACTCCCTACCCATCAATCTCTTCATAGCATTATAGTGTTCAGTGTTTATTTCTGCTATCTCTTCTATTTATTCCTCTGTTTCCCTATTACAGAGGAAGTGCTGCTATCATATCTTGAGGTTCCTTCACCTAATTTTTCTTATTCTTAGCATTTAGCCTACAGTTGTCACTCAATAAGTTTTTATACAAATAAAATGAATTTCAGAGGTTTAGTAAAAAATTGACTACACAAATGTCTTTCATAGAAACAGGACCCAAAGGCTGAAGACTGATGCAGGAATGTATGGAGAGAAAATGGGAACTGTCCAGGCAGTCATTGGTATGTCCTTTCTTAGTTTTGGAAGCTGCAGGCCCTGCACTTCCTATATAAGCAAATATATTTATCCCTCTCAGGTCTCTGAGGTGGTTGAAGAATAGACAGCTAGAGTCTCATAGTTAAATTTTGACTTGTTTAGGAATCAAGAGGGTGTTATAGATCTAAGAAGATACTCTTAAAAGTGTGTTGCAAGTTAGTATGAATGTTGAGTCACATATAGACCTTTAAACTCGAGGAGATGGTTAGATAGTAGAATGTTAAAGTCAGGGGCCAAATATGTATTAACTGGACATTGGGAAGGTATACTGGGCCATTTAACTCTCATAAATGTGGCATATTTATATCTGTTGTTTTGTATAATACTTACTGTTATAAGAGAAGGAACCATCTGTTGGACTGAAAGGGGAAACTTCTGGGGGGAAGAGGGTGGAAGGGCGGGATAGGAAGGGGGAATAGGGAGGGGTTTGTTACTGAGATGTAACTTGAAGAAAAAAAATAAAGTATTTAAAAAAATTGATTTTTTCCCAAAGAATGTACATTAGGGGGAAGTTCTGTGCTATGAAATCATCTCTTTTAAATGCTAACCTTGCTTTTTAAATTCTGATCCTAGGTGGTTTTTTGTAATACATTTATTTGAGGTGCATGGTGTATGATGGTATAGACATTAATCCTCAATACTCAGCAAAAAAAATGTAGGAAATTTTAAGAGCATGACATGTCAAGATAAATTAGTGAAAATTTCAAAATAAATAAATGTTAAGAAAAAAGAAAGGAAAGAAAAATGAACAAATCAAAGAAAGAAAGGAAGAAAGGAAAAGAGGAGGAAAAAAGGAGGAAGCAGGAAAAGTGAAAGGAAAAGAAAGGAGAGCAGTAAGGGAGGTAGTGAAGGGTAAAGGGAAGGAAAGACAAGGAAAAGAAAAGAAAGGAGGAAAGAAAAATATTTAATAAAAGAGTTTGATATAGTGTACCCATAACAGCCACAAGCTCCAAGGTTCAATACCCAGAAATGTAGAAAAAATTATGGATAATTAAACTATTTAACCAGTATTTATATTATATTTAATTGGTTTGGTGGTGTAAATCCTTAACCCGCCATTATAAATGAATACACACAGACACCGGTGGATCTTAAAAAGTCTAGTCCTGGGTTTTGCAATACTAGCCCATCTAAGCTCGCTCATAACTCTATTACCCAAATTTAACCCCATATATACATATGTCCCTTTGGACTATTATTCTTCACACTATGGTGATGTTCCAGGCCACGTGGAAGGATCTTCTTTAATCTACTCCATGTCGTGTCTTCCTTGTTTACTTATGGCTTCTTCTTCCCTTCCTCTTCCCAAGATGCTCTGTATCTCTCTAAAAAGCCTGCAAACCTTAGTCCTGCCTACCTCTGTCTTTGCCCAATCTCCAGGCCTCAGCATTTATTTAACCAATCAGAGTCAATTAAGTAACAGACGGCAAACAGGACCAATTAACATTTAGAATGCTTAACACCACCCCATCACAGAAACACACTGAATGTCTGAATGATAAATAAATAAATAAACATATGTAAGTAATCATTTTTACTGATTGCCTCAAAGTAGTTTTTATGGCAGTCATATTCAGAAGTCATTAACGAAATAGACTCTTCTTCTGTGAAATTATTTACTCCACTAAGTAAATTTGCATTTAGAATTGTTTACAATTTTCATCTATGCACATACAATTAAAGATCAACCAGCCCCATCGACTTAATTCACATTGCCATTGCTATTAATATAGAGGAAATCATATCTCATAGTCTCAGATGATTGTCATTAAAAATCTTTGAAAAACTGAAGACCTATGTTTTAGAAATTCACAGACATTTATGTCTGAATATCTGTGTATTGGATTATCTTTTCTGAAATTCCCACATCCCTATGTATCTCTCCATGCAAGAAGAGAGATATACAAAGTCTGCCAGGATCCTGATATTTATGTGAAAGCTCATAGAAAGAGTACTACTTGTTTTTTCCAAGTATTTCTTTTAATTTGCGAAAGTGCTGTTATTCTAGACCGATCTTGCTATTTCTTTCCTTTTACATGTGAGGATTTAATATCCATGCACATTCATCTAACCTGACTGTGCAATCTAGGATGAAACATCTAGGAGGTGACTTTATCCCTGACAGAGTTAGATTCTCTGAGAGTGATGCCAGAACAATATGTTTTTAAAGGCTTTTCTAATCGTTCTAACAACATACTATATCATTACACTGTGATCATTTTGCTAGACATTCATAGGCTGTCAACTCCTTACAAGAAATAACATTTTAATACATATAATTTTAAGACTACAAATGTTCTTTTGGCATTTTGTTGCTTGGTTACAGTTGTTTGCCTCTTGTACTGTGACTGAACACAGGGACTAGTATTTGGTAGACAAATACCTTAGTACTGAGTCATACTTCATGCACATACATCTTCTTTTATTAAAAGATTATATGAGGTATTGAAATCAAGGGTGGAACCGTTGCTTCATAGTTACAAATGTGTTCTTGATTTTTATAATAATCTATCAACTCTCAGGACTGGTTCCACATAGTTTTATTCTCTAAGGTCATGCACTGAGTTTCTCTTGTATCTTCTCAAACTTGTCATAATCAAAGCTCTAATATTTTACAAAGGAGTAACGCACTCTCTAAAGTCAATATTATATATGACTCCAAAAATACAATTTAAATTTCAACAGTTTTGACTTTGAAGTATGGATTGTTTCAATGTATCAGTGTTGATGCACACATTCTGTTGATCTGTCTAATCAAAGTAGTGCCACTTGTATTGATGGGGATTTCTGTTAAAAATGTATTTTAAAATTAAGCATATTAGTTGTCTCACCAACTTTCATTTTCTATTATTCTATGTCATTCTTACTATTTCATAGAATACCATGTACATTAAATTTTTACTTCTTGTATTGTGAGTTAAAACATAATTATTTACCCAAAAACCTTCCAATAGTTTGCCTAAAGATATCAACACAATTTTAAACTTCAGAAGAAATGGACATATACATTTTATGAAAGTCTATAAATTTAAAAATAAAAGCAAAAACACAAAAAATAAAGACTAGAATATTCATGGATATGTTTTACATGATAATGTAGCAGAGAATTGCTCTTGCCTGAAACAGAGATGTGGATATAGTGCTGTGAGCAATGACAATAGAATCTTTGTACCCATAATTTTTATGTACCCTCTATAATCAAAGCCTAGCAATATTAATGCATTTCCCAAATGTTTGTCATAAATAACTCCTTAACTAATACTCAAAGAACTGAAAGTTATTTTGTTTGCCAAAAGTTTTTATTTTGTATTTCTCTCAGTTATTGTTACTATGCATTTTACAGTTATTACCAATATTTATTTAAGAATATATTAAAATTTTGTTCTATGAATTACCATGGTTTATATTAATAATAAAAGTGAAGATTATTACAAATATATTCAAGTGGGAGAGGGATGTCAAATCGGAATTCATTACATTATTTAAAGTTATTACTCTTATGCCATATTCAATACTATTCTAAGATTTAAATCAGTGGTTTAATAAGTATGCTATTAGTTAGCATATTGTATTTATTACCAAAATATATATTTGTTAATAATTATGCAGCAAAAATACAAAAGTAATCTCATCTTCTCTATTCTGCTGCTCAAAACCAAAATACTAAAAACTTTATTTCGTGAAACAAATAAAATCTTATATTTTAAGTAGATCAGAAGCATGGCCACAGATTAGCAAGGTCCTCTGCTCAGGGTTTTACCAAGGTTAATTAGGGAACCATCTTCCAAAATTACTGCTTGCTAGATGTACATGTTATAGCTTAAACTAAGATTCTCAGGTTCTAAAACTTGCTTGCTGCTCTGTCATATGATCTGCATTCCCACAGTATTTTATTTCTTAAAGGTCAATAAAAAACAATCTAGATTACTCTATGACCTTGCAAAAATATGTTGGGGATAATAATCATATAGAGGGATAATCTTCACATATATATATCATATATATGTATACACACACACACAGAGACTCTGTTCTAACTCACAGAGTGTAGAAATTTATTCAGAAAAGACAATAAATTCTATCTTGCTTATCATTTAGCCATGGTATTTATCATGGTATAATCAAGAAATACTTGCTGAGTGAAAGAATGTAAATGTGTATGAATGTACCTCATCATACTTAGGTAATTTTGTCATTTTCTTTATTGAATATGAGCTATTATATCTTTATATCTTTTTTTTTTTTGGTTTTTCAAGACAGGGTTTCTCTGTGTAACAGCTCTGGCTGTCCTGGACTCGCTTTGTAGACTAGGCTGGCCTCAAACTCACAGTGATCCGCTCACCTCTGCCTCCCAAGTGCTGGGGATCAAAGGCGTGCACCCCAACACCCGGCATATCATGCTTACATTATTGTTTTCATAGTAGCTACTGAAGACTCACCTATTTTCAATGAAGATAGCAGTATTGTACTGATTAGTTCTGACCTAATCTGAACTTTGTGGCTCTGTTCTGCATTTCTGGCTTGTATGTGTTATTGGAACTTCATTTAGCTTACAGATGGTTTCCCAGCTGTTACACCTTGGAACCTCTATCTTTGAGGGGAAACGTATGTGAATGCTCAAGTTATTTCCAAAGGAGGTAGTCCCCCTACCCCTTAAGTGGTGAATTTAGGCTTGAGGGAAATATACTGTTTTCATTCCTCAGATAAACGTGATTCTGAGATTACACCAGATACAATCACAAAAGTTGGACTTCTTTGATAGTGAGTAATCAGATTTAGAGGAAATATTTAAACCACTACTCAGAAATATTTGGAAATGGAAGGAACCAACTTAATGTTCTGGATTTCAAAATAATACCTTGAATTTGCTTAACACTATTTTAAGTAATGTTTTTGAACATTTTCTTTTTTTAATTTATTTTCCTTTATTTTTTATTTCTTCAAGTTATGTCTCAATCGCAGTCCCCTCCCTATTCCCCCTCCAGGCCCACCCTCCCACCCTCATCCCCCCATCCTCTTCCCTTTTTTTTTTCTTTTAAGTTTAAGGTATATCTTATTTCCCCCTACAGTTTCCCCTTTCAGTCCAACAAATGGCTCTTTCTCTTATAATAACAAATACAATACAGTACAACAGAGGTAATTAGGCCACAGTTATGAGGATTATATGGCTTAACGTACATTCCCAATGACCAGTCCATATGTATTTGGTACTTGACTTTAACATTCTACTATCTAAACATCTCCATGACTTTAAAGGTCTATATCTGACTCAACATTCATACTAACTTGCAACACAATTTTAAAAGTATCTTCTTAGATCTATAACACTCTCTTGACTCCTAAACAACTCAAAATTAAATTATGAGACTCTAGGTATCTGTTCTTCAACGACCTCAGAGACCTGAGAGGGATAAATATATCTGATTTTATAGGAAGTACAGGGCCTGCAGCTTCCCAAACTAAAAAATGACATACCTGTGCCTGCCTGGACAGTTCCCATTTTCTCTCCATACATTACAGCATCGATCTTCAGTCATTTGGCCCCGTTTCTCTGACAGACATTGATTGTAGAGCAGGGGTTATGAAGGATTTACCTACCCTGTCTTGGCAGAGCTAGTCTGTCGACTTACCTGCTTCCAGGTTTTGTCCTTTTTGGACAGCATTCTGTCTACAGTTGGAGCAAGGGGCTTTTCCTACCAAGAGATAGGCTTGCGACTAATTCAATCATCTCCCACTGGAGATTCTTCGATGCTCATCTTCTGCTTGGAGGAGAATAGGGGGTGCTGTCAGGAGTTGATATGTCTTGATATAAAAAAATCTAAAGTTACGAAAACATCTTTGAATGCCATAAGCTGCAGATCTCTTGAGGTTTTTGAAGAAGCCCAATCTATCTCTTATATTAGGGTAAGCAGATGTTGCTTGTCTCTTGCCGGTTTATTTCTGATTAGCTTAGAAAGTAACTATAATAGGCTGTCATAGTACCTAACTGAATGACCAGCTGGCATAACGATTAATTTGCATTTCTTAATTACCCTAAACAGTTTATGACAATTAGTAGTAAAAGGCCGAAACATCACATTTCATTTTTTTTCTTTACCTCATAACCCTTCCATCCCTTTCCCTGGGGTGGGGTGTCCTTATATAACAGTCCCTCATGTCAGTTGAGAGGTCATATGAGGGCCAAGAGCCTCTTCATTCATTGGGGATCTATGAAGCAGTACCATCTGGGAGAAAATCTTCACCAACCCCACATCTGAGAGAGTGCTAATATCCAAAATCTACAAAGAAATCAAGAAATTAAATGCCAAGAAACCAAATAATCCAATCAAAAAATGGGGGACAGAGCTAAATAGAGAATTCACAAAGGAGGAATCCCTAATGGCTGAGAAACACTTGAAGAAATGCTCAGCATCCTTAATCATCAGAGAAATGCAACTCAAGACGACTCTGAGATTCCATCTCACACCTGTCAGAATGGCTAAGATCAAAAACTCAAATGACAGCACATGCTGGTGAGGGTGTGGAGAAAGGGGTACCCTACTCCATTGCTGGTGGGAATGCAGGCTTCTGCCACCACTATGGAGGTCAGTCTGGCGATATCTTAAAAAACTTGATATAGTTCTGCCTCAGGACCCAGCCATACCACTTCTGGGTATACACCCAAATACCTCTTCACGGAATCATAAGGAAGTTTCCTCATCTGTGTTTATAGCAGCCTTATTTGTAATAGCTAGAAACTGGAAACAACCCAGATGTCCCTCAGCCGAAGAATGGGTCAAAAAACTGTGGTACATCTATACAATGGAATATTATTCAGCTATCAGGAACAATGAAATTATGCAATTTGCAGCCAAATGGATGGAACTGGAAAAGCTCATCCTGAGTGAACTAACCCAGACTCAGAAGGACACATATGGCATCTATTCACTTATAGTAGGATTTTAGCTATATAGTAGAAGGTATCGATACTACAACTAACACACCAAAGGGAACTTGGACATAGACTTCTTATTTTTAATTTTTATTCTTTATCTATTTTTTATATATTAGTTATATTTTTTCTATTTTTTAGTCTTTTTTATCTATTGTATGCTTATTGGTTTGTTTGTTTAGTAGTTCTCTCTCCCGGGCAATGAGACACTTCAAACATTTTCTATATGCAATGTGATCATAGAAGATTTGCAAGAGCTTAAATTTTGTGTTAATTTTTAGAATTCTGCATAATTTGTGTAACTTATCCATCCAGTCAAACTCTGATATTCTGTCTTATACATATAAGATTTATATGCTGATTCATAAATATAGTAGTTAGGATTTTGTACCATGGTTATCAGACCTGATTTACTTACTTTAAGTATATAAACATATGTACCTTATTGGACTTTCAGAAATCTTTAGAAATATGAAAGACTCTAATTTAAATAATCATGAATGTTATAAGAGTTCCATACTCAATTTTAATTCTATTTTATAAAAATAAATTGGTATTTGTGGTATTGCTATCAAATTATAGTCTGATATTTTGTTATGTACCAAGAAACCAGTAGGAATTCTACTTTTTGACTTTTTTCTTCACATGTTAAGAGAGATGTGTCAACACTTGAATAGAGCAAAGCTGGATTGGCATTATGAAGGTATTGTTGTAGAACATTTGTATTTACTGATTTTTTATATGATTCAGCTTATGTTCAGAGAATACTGTCATAGGTCTCAACTTTAGGGTCACCAGTAATTAATGGAAATATCTGTTGATTAGAAACCAAAAAGACATATCCAATTTAGGAGAGATGATGAATTATATAGACAGAAAACACAGATAATTGACAAATGACTGAGATTGGGAATGTTGGAAGAAAATCATGTTGAAATTAGGAATGGTTTTATATATATATCTTATTATAAATTATATAGCTCAAGAAATGAATATAAGCTAAACTGAAATAATAGAAATGAATTATCAACATTTTCAGGAGAAGCTATACTGTTTGTATGTAGCATGTTATGCTGGTTACTTTTAATAAAGCTAAAAATTACAATCTAAGTACAGGGTTCTATGATTATAAAACATAATTTTCTGTACTATGATACAACAAAACACTATGACAACACACAGTAAAAGTGGTCAATTGTGAACATTATTTCAAAAGTAGACTACTACCTAGGAAGCTTTCATATACATGGTGACTCTGACCAATAATGGTTTTTATTATGTATGGAATTTTTTGTACCATCAACAGGGAACATTCTTTAGGTCTTATGACTCAAGATTTTTGAATACTTAGATATTATATTATGGTAATATTTTGTCTGGATCTTGTTAATACTTTATATATCTAACATTTTCTTGTTACTTGATACGTACCCTATATCTAGGTAGTATATAAAAATGCTATCATTTGATACACCGGAGAAATATTGTAAATAATGATATGATCATTTTTCCCTGCTGTTAGGGTTACTTTCTAAAATTAATTTGTTTATTTTGCTCCCAGATTGTCTCTATTTTTCCATTTTATCTTTTCCTCTGCTAATCAATTTTCTTAGTTTTCTTTATGACTTTAAAAAAGTGGATCTCATTTTATGAATTGTTCAAATTAGACCCCAGTCCTGACATTAATACTTCTAATGGTCATACTCTGAAGTAAAAATTTGTTTGAAAGCTTGCTCTGTCACATACTGTTCTATAACACCAATGAAATAACATAGAGATCCACTTGTGTTTGTATTTCTCCATCCTTGATTTAGCTTCTTCTGGGGGGGGTTGATGAGCTATGAAGCCCCCAGCAGGCAGTTCACATTGCACATGAAACAGCCTCCCATTGCTGTAACTTCTACAAAGTGCTCAGTCACACTGATCCAGCCCAATACTGTGTATTCAGTTTTAAATTATATTGTAATACTAGACTTCAAAATGTAAAATAATTTTTCATTGTTTTGCTTTTGGATTCACTGTTTATGCCCAAATGAAAATTTGATGTATATATGCATAGAGATTTAATTATATTGCAAACAATCTGAAGTATAAATATATTAGCATATATATATTTCTTCTTCCCTTTGCTGAAAAATGGAACCATCATGTCTCTTCATAGAGAATTTGGCCACAAACTGGGCATAGTGTCGCATGCCTTTAATCCCAGTACTCAGAAGGCATAGGCTTGAAGATGTTTGTGAGTTTGAGGCCAGACTGGTCTAAAAGTGAGTTACAGACAATGCTGTTACACAGAAAAACCATGTAAAAAAACACAACAATCAAGCAGACAAACAAAAATATAACACAACACAAGAAAACAGAAATTAAAGAAAGAAAAAGAAAAAGAAAATTTGGCCACATTCATATAGGATTAAGCATCTGGCTCGTCTCAAATAAAGGCTTGCTAGACTTGCTATAAGTTAATAAATATATTTTATAATGCAAGTGCAACACAATATCATTAATATGGTCTATCTGTTTTCAGACTTACTAACTATATTTTGCTGACTTAACATAGTCATTTAATATTATTGATAGTTAAACTTACTTTCAGTAAAATTAGGACAGACTTTCATTTACTCATCACAGTTCTTTGAAAAGTGTTTATTTCACGTGCTTAGTTAGAGTTACCCCCAGGTATTATATATTGTTTGTGAATACTATGATGGGTGTGGTTTCCCTGATTTCTTTCTCAGTCCATTTATTTGTTGTATAAAGAAGGGCTTCCGATTTTATTAAATTAATTTTGTTTCCAGTCATTTTGCTGAAGGTGTTTATCAGCTGTAAGAGTTCTCTGGTGGAATTTTTGGGGTTGCTTATGTATACTATCATATCCTCTGCAAATAGGGATAATTTGACCTATTTGTTTCCAATTTGTATCTCCTTGATCTCCTTTAGCTGTCTTATTGCTCTAGGGAGAACTTCAAGTATTATTTTGAAGAGATATGACCAAAGAGGACATCCTTGTCTTGTCCCTGAGTTTAGAGGAAATGCTTCAAGCTTCTCTCCATTTAATTTGATGTTGGCTACTGGCTTGCTGTATATTGCCTTTATTATTTCTAGGTATGGTCCTTGTATGCCCGTTCTCTCCAGAACTTTTAGCATGAAGGGGTGTTGGATTGTGTCACAATGCTTTTTCAGCATCTAGCCAGATTATCATGTGGTTTTTTTTCTTCTTTCAACTTGTTTATATGGTGAATTACATTGATGGATTTTCATATGTTGAAACATCCCTACATTCCTGGGATGAAGCCTACTTGATCATAGTGTATGATAATTTTGATATTTTCTTGGATTCAGTGTGCCAGTATTTTAAAGGATTAAACATCTGGCTCATCTTAAATAAAGGCTTGTTAGACTTGATATAAATTAATAAATAAATTTTTAATGCAAGTGCAACACAATATTATTAATATGGTATACCTGGATTCAGACTTACTAGCTATATTTCCTGTCTTAACATAGTCATTTAGTATTATTGATAGTTAAATTTACTTTCATGTGGAACAACAAAAAACTCAGAATAACTAAATCAATACTGTACAATAAAAAACATCTGGAGGTGTCACCATCCCAGATTTCAAGCTGTGCTACAGAGCAATAGTAATAAAAACAGCATGGTACTGGTATAGAAACAGACCAGTGGATCAATGGAATCGAATTGAAGACCTATAAATGAACCCACACACCTTTGGTCAATAATTTTTGACAAAGAAGCCAAAACCGTACAATGGAAAAAGGACAGCATCTTCAAGAAATCGTGCTGGTCTAACTGGATGTCGACATGTAAAGGAATGAAATTAGACCCATACTTATCACCTTGTACAAAACGTAAGTCCAAGTGGATCAAAGACCTTAACATAAGGCCGGACACATTAAATCTACTAGAAGAGAATGTGGGGAAAACCCTCGAACTCATCAGCACGAATGACAACTTCCTGAACAGAACACCAACAGCTCAGGATCTAAGACCAACAATCAATAAATAGGACCTCATGAAACTGAAAAGCTCCTGTAAGGCAAAAGACACTGTCATTTGAACAAAACGGTAGCCTACAGATGGGGAAAAAATCTTCACCAACCCCACATCTGACAGAAGGCTAATATTCATAATCTACAAAGAACTCAAGAAATTAAATACCAAGAAACCAAACAATCCAATAAAAAAATGGGGAACAGAGCTAAACAGAATTCACAAAGGAGGAATTCCTAATGGCTAAGAGATACTTGAAGAAATGCTCAGCAGCCTTAATCATCAATTAAATGCAACTCAAGATGACTCTGAGATTCCATCTCACATCTGTCAGAATGGCTAAGATCAAAAGTGCCTATGACAACACATGCTGGCGAGGATGTGGAGAAAGGGGAACCCTCCTCCATTGCTGGTGGGAGTGCAGGGTTGTGCGACCACTATGGAGGTCAGTCTGACGATATCTTAGAAAAGTTGGAATAGCTCTGCCCTGTGACCCAGCCATACTTCTGGGTATACATCCAAATGACTCCTCACTGAATCACTAGGAAGTTTCCTTATCTATGTTCATAGAAGCCTTATTTGTAATAGCTAGAAACTGGAAACAACCCAGATGTCCCTCAACTGAAGAATGGATTAAAAAACTGTGGTACATCAACACAAAGGACTACTACTCAGCTATCAGAAACAACAAAATCATGCAATTTGCAGCCAAATGGAACTAGAGAAGCTCATCCTGAGTGAGCTAACCCAGACCCAGAAGGAGGCACATGGCATCTATTCAGTTATAATCGGATTTTAGCCATATAGTACAGGATAACTGTACCACAACTAATGCACCAAAGGGAACATGAACATAGACTTTGTGACCTGTCAATGAGACACTTTGCCCTGGTGGTGCTGCCTTATATTCTCCCAGTGTATGAGGAGTTCTTGTCCCTCATATAACTGCTGAACTGGGGTGGGGAACTGTTATGTAGGGACACTCCACTCCAGAGGAGTGGGATGGAAGCTATAGGGGGTAGAGTGTGGGAGGGTGGGACTGGGAGGGGTGGAAAGAGGACACTATGATGGAGATGTAACCTGAAGTAATATATTTTTTAAAAAGTGATTGAGATGTTACTTGAAGAAATAAAAAGAAAAGTGTTTACTTTTAGCAATTTTGAAAATATTCTTGAAAATTGAGATCCAAAAGAAAAAAAGTAAAGGCTCTTTATCCTAGAACATTTCTTTGTGGTCAGTACAACATCTATAAATAAAAATAATTTTAAAATATGCAATATTTGAGGCTTAATTTGTTTTGGGAAGTTTGTTTAAGAAAGTGTTTGTGGAAATGCTATTTTTCTTCTTAGTGACATAATGTCCTGGGTATTTTATGTTGCTGTGAAAAAAAAAAATGTTGGCTAGTGAAAAACATGTGGGTTTATTTGGCTTACAAATCCTGATCATAGTCTATCATGGCCAGAAACTGAGAGTAGCAATTATTACAGAAACTATGGAGGAATTCTGCAAGAAGCTAGGTACCAATAAATTGCTTGGTTTGCTTTCTTATATATCCCAAGGCCACATACCAAAGGTGGCACTCATACAGTGGGCCGGACCTTTCAGCATCATTAATCAAGTAATGTCCCCTTACAGTTGTACTTAGGCCAATCTAATGGGAGCAATTTCTTAACCGAGGTTCCCTTTTTTATGTTGACTATAGTTTACATCAAGTTGACCAAAACTAATTAGCATAGATACCAAGATTATATAGTACCATAATTATTCTTAAAAATGATCACTTCAGTAAAATACATGTGGGCATAGGTATAATATATGTCAAAATATAAAGTCCTCCAAGACAGAGAAAAGATAAAATGGTGGAGTATGTATGAAAGTTATCAGAGATAATTTTAAAGAATTCATCTGGTGTTCTCTGTTAACATTATCAATTTAAATATCAAAACTATATGGACTCTGCAATATATATTTATATAATATATGCCATGCTTCCTATAATAATAAGAACCTTAACCTTTCCTTCATTTAATAATATTTCAAATATAAATAAAACAATTTAGACAAAAGATTAATATAGACAAAACAATGGACAAAGTCATATAAGATTCAGGATGATGAAAAGTAATAAAATTTAATAGTATGTGATTAATCTTTTATAAGATATTATTGCATTTGGATATATGAGTCAAAGCAATTATCAATAAAAAGGACATGAAAGTTAGACTACTATTCTTGCAATTTTTTAGATGTAATGGATATTTATTAAGGTATCTTAATAAACAGTAGAAACCTTTTAAAATCTCATTCATTTCTCTTCCTATTACAGTAAAATGTTAATAATTTAACCTTTTTCCCTATGTAAATTCCATGAAAGTTTTGCTAATATAGTACCAATATAATATAAAGTGTAATAATGCTACACAAAGTTCAATAAGAAATATAACTAATAATATTACAATAATTACATTGTATCTATCCATAAATGAGTTAGATTTTTCAAAATACCATTAACCTAAAACACAAAGTAAAAGTGCATGCGATTACTGGATGACTTTTTTTTGTCCCTGAGTTGGTAAATTTACAGCCCAATGCCAGATTACACATGTAATCCCTTATCGAAGTCTCACTTTTGAAGCAAGTCTCTAGCATTGGTGAACACACACAACAGGCAATTATTACCCCTATTTTTGCATTGGTCTTCCCCAATTAAAGGCTTCAGTTCTACTTTTATTCATCAGACAGCACACATCACTCACTGTGTTCATCAGGTTAATTTTGTCATCAAATCTGAACAATGTACAAATGTGTGGACTTCTTCATGGTGCCTCCCTTTGTGGATATCTTCTATTCTTTTGTGTTTGCATATTGCTCTGAATATTTTTAAGAGCATGTCTGTCAGAGAAATGGGGCCAAATGGCTGAAGATTGATGCTGTAATGTATGGAGAGAAAATGGGAACTGTCCAGGAAGCCACTGGTATGTCATTTTTTAGTTTTGGAGGCTGCAGGCCCTGCACTTCCTATATAATCAGATATATTCATCCCTCTCAGGTCTCTGAGGTGGTTGAAGAATAGATACCTAGACTCTCATAGTTAAATTTTGAGTTGTTTAGGAATCAAGAGGGTGTTCTGGATCTAAGAAGATATTTTTAAAATTATGAGGCAAGTTAGTATGAAAGCTGAGTTAGATATAGAACTTTAAACTCATGGAGATGGTTAGATAGTAGAATGTTAAAGTCAGGTGCCAAATACATATGGACTGGACATTGGGAATGTATGCTAAGCCATATAACTCTTATAATCGTGGCCTATATATTTCTGTTGTTTTGTATTGTATTTATAGTTATAAGAAAAAGAACCATTATTTGGACTGAAAGGGAGAGCTGTTGGGGGGAAAAATAAATACCTTAAACTAAAAAAAAAAAAAA
>CAJQZJ010032563.1:1317696-1382055 GCA_907164525.1 Lophiomys imhausi
AAAAAATTTGACAGAGGTATCTGTTATCTCTGTAACTGAGAAAAGAGCAATAACATAGAAGTGTACAGGTACAAACAGGAACTGGATATGGAAAATATGATAAAGTCCTGATGTGACATGATCTCTGTTCAGACAGGTGGCCTTGTTAAACTTTTCAACAATTGCAATGTGTGATCAGCCTTGCTGGTCACTGCTATTTATATATTATATAAAATATTTGCAGTTTGGTAGCTTTCAAAGGACTTGGAATTATAATACTTAATAGCTCTTCTATCAAACATATCATTCAACCAAAATGACATTTATGGAGAAATAAAAGAGTCCTGGAAGAGATTTAATTACCATAATCAGCAGAATAAAACCAGCATGGCTGTTTTATTTAGCAGAAATACTTGAAGGCTATAGTAAAGAATGGTCTCTAAGCTTTTTTATACAATATTTTGTTACTATACAGTGAGCTCTTTGTATGTTAAAAATAAAAGTATTCTTAAAGTAACAAAATAAATAATTGTGTCTGTGTGATTTATTGTACAAAGAATTTCAACTGAACATGCTTATTATTCCCTTGAGATGATTTTTGTGTGTGAAACCCATTTAACAAATGAAGACAGACCTTAGAGCATGTATTGACATATCAGCTTTACCCATTCTCTAACAGTATTTATTATGTTTTTACTTGTGTCAGCTTACACATTTCATTCTGATAACATGAATATATACAGGGAACTAACAAGTAAATATGTAGAAAGTACAGATCACTTCATATTTGTTACAGAAACACAGAAAAGAAAGAGAAGTGTTCATGCTAAGCCCAGTTTTGTTTTGTCTTTTTCCTTGAGAGTGAGTTTTTGACCCATTTGTTACATAGCAAAGGAGACTGTCTAGTGTAGATAATACTGCAATGAAAATGGGGTGAAACTGTTTGTAAAGCAGATTTTTCAAAAAATAAGGTTGTGTGGGTACATCTAAGTAGAGAGATACTTTTGTACATTGTTACCTAAATGGATGTGACTGTAAGAGGCAGATTGGGATTCAAGGTAAAGTCTCCATCCAGTAAAGCAGGACGTGAAGGCCTATGCATAATGCAAGCTAAAGCCCCTCACAGCCACACAGAGAGCTCAGTTGCAAGCAGTTCACTAAAACATCTCTACATCTATATGATTATGCTAGGGAGGATATCCACAGGATCAAAGGCATTTATTTATTTATTCATTTATTTATTTACTTATTTATTCTGGAGCATAGGCAAACAAAAAATGAGAAGGAAAGGAATTGATACTATGCCTTACAACAATATGAAGTTATATAACTAATTTAAGAATATGTATATGGAAGCACTTGTACCCACCTCAGTTTATTATCTTAAAAACTGTATATAGAATTTGATTTGTTTTTATATAGTACACTCCATGACAGACATTTTCTGTAAAAGTCCAGGTATTAACTACTGTATGTTTGTAAACATTCAAGTTGTAAAATCTATAAATTTTTCAAGTTTTAGGCTAGACGTAGTGGTGCATGCTTTTAATCCCAGTACTAGAGAGGCAGAGGCAGGTGGATCTCTGTGAGTTTGAAGCCAGGCTGGTCTAGAAAGCAAGTCTAGGACAGTTGGGCAGTTATACAGAGAGGCCCTGTCCAGAAAAAAATATATTTTTTTAAATTTGTAGTTCAAAATCAGAAAGGGACAACATATAATATGTTAGTATGGCAAATTATAATAATACTTTATTCATAATAAACAGCAAAAGGCCATATTTGGCCCACAAGAAAACTGTCAGAATATTTATTAATTTGATATTGATTAAGTGTAATTTTACACTTCATTATCATAAAAAGGTGAAATGAGTACACACAACTGTCATCCATGCATATGATGATCTGACTGTAAATATTTTATTAGACTTATTGAATAATGAAGTAACTAGTAAGATGTTAAAATCATTCTAAGGATATTAAAGAAGGTACACATTTAAAGAAAAAATTAAAATAATGTTACTGAATTAGATATGAAACTTGCTAATATCTATAAATACTACTAATTATAACCTTGTCACTATCATCTTAACTATACATTTGCATTTTTTATACTGGGTTTTAGAAGTTAACATGCAATGTCATTAAGTGTGACTCAATCTGGCTCTATAATCATAGTAAGTGGTTGTCAGCAAGACTATGTGCAGGCTACGAGCTAATGAGGTCATTTTGTTGATCTCTCCCTACTGGTTAACAATGTTGAGATTTCAAAGTTATTCAGTTTTTACTAATTGTTGCTAAAATGTTTTGCATTAACATTATATTGGCACTTAAGTAACCACAAATGTAGTGTTTTAAAACATTAAAGATTTATCCTATGATTTTGTAGGTGAGGAGTTTGTTACAGGTCTTAATGGTCTATAATGGTGATGCTGATAGGAATGGAGTCCTTTGGGGTTCTATCATAAATAAACTCTGCCCTTTCCTTTCCTTGTCTCTAGAGGCTGCTTTCAGTCTCTTATTGCTTCACCTTTCTCTTATCTTCACAGCCAAATGTACTGGATCACTCTGCCTCTGTCTCTCTCACTCTTAATTCTTCTTCGATTTTTGAGGATTTATGTTATTAGACTGAGACTGTTGGAATAATTGAAGGTGGTCTCCTCATTACCTCATCAAACACCTTCCTTGGTCCTTAATTGCAACATTTGATTAGCAACAGTATTTGCATCTTTAGGCTTAATTATCTTTTGCCAGAGAAAGTAAAACACTTTGAGGGTTCCAGGGATGGTGTCTTTTGGGTAAGACAATTCATTGGAAAACACCCATTATTTACACAATTTAGCTGAATCTTGTTAAAAAAAAAACAAACAAGAATTATGAAAGAGTTCTGTGAATAAGTCAGAAATTACAAAGTACGAATACAGTGTCTAGCATGTTTGCATAGGGTATACATTCAATCAATGAAGCTCCTAAAGTCAGTGGAGGCTGCAATTAATTTGGTGCCCATAGACTTCAAGTGGAGAAGGAAATGATGTCTGAAGAAGGAAATCACATAATCGGTATAAGTACCTCGGCTAGAATGATTTACTTCCTTATGGATCTAAGAATAGAAAGAGATGTAGTAAGTACGAAATGACTAATCTCTGTCCACTTAATTTATTATCTGTTAATTTATTATGTCTTAATAGTAACTGCGCACATTAACAAATAATCCAGATCCAAATTTGCAATAACAGATGACATTAGAGATATCTAAAAAAGTGAGAATGATGATGAATTCTTGTAGTTCCTTTTCCTTTTGTTCTTCCCCTTTTTTAATATTGAAAATAAATCCTTTGCTTATACAATACATCATGCCCACAGTTTTGCCTCCCTCCACTCCTCCCAGTTCCTCCCTTCAACCCCTCTTCCCATTTCCACTCTCCCTCCATTTTCCTTCAGAAAAGAGCAGGCCTCCAAAAGATATCAGCCAAACATGACACAAGATAAAATAAAACAAAGCCCAAAGGGAAAAGTACTCCCATAAGTAAACAATAGTCAGAGATTCCCTCACTTCCATTTTTACAATTAACACAGAAACCCCAAGGTAACAGCCCTAACATCTAAACTGAGGACCTGGAGCAGGCCCATGCAGACTCTGTAATTTCTGCTTTGTTCTCTTTAAACACATTTGAGTCATGCTTAGTGGATTTAATGGGCCATATTCCCCTGGTTTCCTCAATCCCTTTTGTTCCTACAATCTTCCCTCCCTCCCCTCTTCTGTAGAGCTCCCTGTTCATGCAAATAGAGACCTCCAATTTAAACTCCCTCCACATAAAGTCTGGCTGTAAGTCTGCTTTTAAGGTCCAAATGTTAGTGTGTCTAAAATTCACACTTAAGAACTGTGAATAATTTCATCTTTTCCTCCAAACTGGAACATTCATAATCTGTAAGATTTTGAAAGTTTTGAATTACAAAAAACAAAAACAAAACTGTAGTTTTTGAGACAGTGTCTCATGCAGTCATGGTAAGCCTCAGACTCACCTTGCAGCCTAGACTGGACTAACTTTGAACTCTTCAGTATTCCATATCCTTGAACTACAAGACTGAGTGAAAAATTATCAAGGATGCTATGTTTTAATCAGCAATTTCAGACAATAAATAACCTTTTAGTGAAAGATTTATTATTTCAATGTTTTTGTTTGTGGTTTGCTTTGTTAGGAATTTCA
Organism: Lophiomys imhausi; assembly: GCA_907164525.1. Lineage (NCBI taxonomy): Eukaryota > Metazoa > Chordata > Mammalia > Rodentia > Muridae > Lophiomys > Lophiomys imhausi. The sequence continues at coordinate 1,321,878 of CAJQZJ010032563.1, forward strand.
GTACCATATACCTTTTTCAAGGTCAGACTATAAGCATTTTAAACTCCATATTGAGAGACTGAAAAAGAGGCTTAACTGTAAGGTTTTTCTTTAAATTTGAAATTAAATAGCTAGGATCATTGTGAGCTATGTATTCTTGTTATTACTAGCATGTACAGTAACAATGATAGTTACATCTAATAAACCCATCTCATAAAAGAATAGTACACTCAGCTGCACATGGTAAAGTGCTAGAGGTATTAACACTCCACCTAGACAGACAAGCAGAGGCATGTACTCTCCCCAATATTTAACCCAGTTGATTGTGCATAACTAATTCTTTTGCTAATCTTGTCTGGTGTCAATCTTTTTCCTGTTAGTGTGAAGGCTTCCTTTGGGGATTTAGCAACACACATGACTGACCTGCATGCCTCTTTATCTCCAGGGCTCTAGTAAAATATTATCACACAAAGCTAAATTGATTTGGAAACATAAGGCACAGAATGGCTGGTTTTATGCAAATGTTAACACTGTATGAAAAAAAAAACAAACCTTTGAACATCATTTAAAGTGTAGTTTCACCTCACTAACTGGCTCACTGACATTTGGATGAATGCTAAATTTAACCATTTAAAAAAATTTCAGCATTGCTGCTTCTGAAAATCCAAATGTAATTGTGGGTGTTCTTTATCCCTGTTCATTTTTAACATGACCATGCAGCCAAAGTTTCATTCCTCATGCCAATAGAAAACATTATACACAAGGACTGGTTCTCCAGAACCCATTTACATTTGGCTTTGGGTTTCCTTTCTCAGTTATAATTGGCTCTGGGCTCCATAAAGATTAGTTTGCAGTCCCTGTGCACATGGTATTTGAAAAGGTGACCCAGATAAATAGTGGGTGGCAGGATCCTGAACAAACCACAGGCAGCCCAAAGTTTAAAAACTGGGCCACTAATCAAAAAAAAAAAAAAAAAAAAAGCTACAGCTTTTGATAAATGTGTTTTGGATACATCAAGGTTTGGTGTGAATTTCTGATATATATATATTTCTTACCATAATAATGTGTACATGATTGAAAATGAAAAACAAAAATAATTAGAGATATTAGCATTTTCCTTTGCTTCTTATAATTTTTAATTTTATAATTGAGCTGAATAAAATGCTTGTGCATATAAAATTTTCATTTTGCAATAAGGAGATGCATTATTACTAAAGGGTTAGGAAATACTAATAAGTATATGATGATATGTAGTGTTTAAATTTATTACGTCAAGTGTAACAAGAGACTGAGAGAGAATCTAATAATCATACTAAACCAGTTAGGAAATATGTGTTCATTACTATTAGTCAGTTTTTCTGTGAACATGTTTGAGAGCGAAAGTGTGTGTGCATGTGTTTGTGTGTGTGTGTGTGTGTGTGTGTGTGTGTGTGTGTGTGTGTGAAGAACACCTTATCCTCCTGCCACTGTGCAAGGGTGATGGTGAAGGAAATAAAGTTCATGGTCTTTGTAGCCAGACCATCTTGCCAAATTGTAAATTTAGAACAGAATAGTGTGTGTGTGTGTGTGTGTACACAATTCCATTTTTTCATGTTTTATTCTTTAAGAGTTTTAACATATATACTGATTTTTGTTTCTTTTCATTCCCCAGCACATTCTTCCATCCTTCTCCTCTCACTGAAATTGTTTTTTTCCTAGCAAGTCTCCCATGGGGCCCACTGAATTTAATTAGAGTTGCTTATGTAAATATATAATCATTGGTTGAAGGTGAGTTACTGGACATATTTGTGGTTTTGCCACTGACTAAACTGACATCCTACTCAGAAATTATTAACTTCCCTCAGATTTTCTCAAGGACAATAGGGAACTCAAGAGTTCTTTGCTTGCACATAATTTTTTTCTTTTTTTAATGTTTATTTAGTGGTTAAGTTACTTCTCCATCACAGTCCCCTCCCTCCTCCACTCCCGTTTCTACCCCCTCTCCCTCTTCCCCTTCTCCCACCTACCCTACTCCTCAGGTTTGGGATGCCCTTATATATCAGTCCCCCTTCAAATTAGCATTCATACGAGGACTAAGAGCTTCCTCTTGCACTGGGGGCCTACATGGCAGCTTCACTAGGGGAAAGTGTCCCACTAACAGGTAACAAAGTCTATGTTCCTGTTCTGTCAGTCTTTTGGTTGCAGGGCAGTTATCCTGTAATATATGGCTAAAATACAGTTGTAAGTGAATAGATGCCATGTGCATCTTTCTGGGTCTGGGTTAGTTCACTCAGGATGAGCTTTTTTACATCCATCCATTTCGCAGCAAATTGCATGATTTCTTTGTTTCTGATGTCTGTGTAGTATTCCATTATGTAAATGTACTTCAATTTTTTTTAATCCATTCTTGGGTTGAGGGACATCTGCGTTGTTTCTAGTTTCTATCTATTAAATAAAGCTGCTATGAACATAGTTGAGGAGATGCACTTGTGGTTTGGTGATGATGTATTACCAGGAGTGGTAAGGCTGGGTCTTGAAGTAGAGCTATGCCAACTTTTCTAAGATGTTGCCAGACTGATTTCCATACTGGTTGTACAAGTTTACATTCCTATCAGCAATGGAGGAATGTTCTGCTTTCTGCACAACTTTCAGCATGTTCTGTCATTTGAGGGTTTTTTGTTTTGATTTTTTTTGTTTTTTATTACTTCAAGTTACATCTCCATCACAGTTCCTTCTCTCTACCCCTCCTGGTACCACCCTCCTACCCTCTCCCCCCTCTCCCACTTATCTTACTCCTCCAGAGTGGGTTGCCCCTACATATCAGCCCTCCCCCCCACTCAGTTCAACAGTCATATGAGTGTTAATATCTTCCTCTTGCACTGGGGGCCTATATGACAACTCTATTAGGGGAAACTATCCCACTAACAGGTAACAAGGTCTATGTTCCTGTTCTTTTTTGGTGTGTTGGTTGCAAGATAGTTATCCTGTACTACATGGCTAAAATCCAATTATAAGTGTATAGATGCCATGTGTACTTTTCTGAGTCTGGGCTAGCTCACTCAGGGTGAGCTTTTCTAGTTTCATCCATTTGGCTGCAAATTGCAAGATTTCATTGTTTCTGATGGCTGGGTGGTATTCCATTGTGTAAATTTACCAAAGCTTTTTTACCTATTCCTCAGCTGAGAGACATCTGGGTTGTTTCCAGTTTCTAACTATTACAAATAAAGCTGCTATGAACATAGATGAGGAGGTGTCCTTGTGGACTGATGAGGAAACATTTGGGTGTATATCCAGAAATGGTATGGCTAGGTCTTGAGGTAGAGAAATTCCAAGTTTTCTAAGATATTGTTAGATTAATTTCCATAGTGGTTGTACAAATTTACACTACCACCAGCAATTAAGGAGTGTTCCTCTTTCTCCACAGCCTTGTCCAAGTGGATCAAAGACCTTAACATAAAGCTCGACACAAAATATACTAGAAGAGAAAGTGGGGAAAAGCCTCTAAGTCATTGGCACAGGGGACAACTTCCTGAACAGAACACCAATAGCTCAGGCTCTAAGACCAACAATCAATAAATCGGACCTCATGAAACTGGAAAGCTTCTGTAAGGCAAAAGACACTGTTATTAGAACAAATGTCAACCTACAGACTAGAAAAAGATCTTTACCAATCACACATCTGACAGAGGGCTAATGTCCATAATTTATAAAGAACTCAAGAAATTAAACACCAAGAAATCAAATAATCCAATCAAAAATGGGGAACAGAGGTAAACTGAGAATTCACAAAGGAGGAATCTCTAATGGCTGAGAGACACTTGAAATGCTCAAGATCCTTAATCATCAGAGAAATACAACTCAAGACAACCCTGAGATTCCATCTCATACCTGTCAGAATGGCTAAGATCAAAAATGCAAAGGGCAGCACATGTCATTTGAGTTTTTTATCTTAGTCATTCTGACATACTTAAATGTTGTAGGGTCCCCTCTTTTACAGGTATCCATAGTTGGCAGAGATTTATGATGGGTGTTAAATGCTCAGAAGATGTCCTTGTGCTGTAAACCTCTATCTTACTTTTTCTACAGCCACTTTGTCATGTTGTTCCCGAGCTTTTAGTGGGTTGATATGGCTATCTTCTTGAGAACTGAACACTCTGCCATCTTTTATTCCTAGCATTTTAACTATTTTTGAGCCTATGTATTAATTACTTCCCACTGTGTTGAGAAGCTTTAATACAGAAAAACAAACATACACACAAACAAAATGAATCCATTATAAGCTGATTCTCCTAATCTTACTTTATAGGATATATATATGTGTGTGTGTGTGTGTGTGTGTGTGTGTGTATGTATGTATATATACACATATATGTATGTATGTATATATGTATGTATTTTAGATTACATATATTTTCTCTCTCTATGCGCACGTGGAAAGCAGATGACAACATTAGTTAGAATTCTCAGTCATTATCTACCTACTTTTTGGAAGCAACTCCCCTCATTGGTTTAGATTTACCTTATAAAGTATCCCAGGAGGCCAGAAAGCCTCAAGTATCTATACTTGTCTCTGCCCAACAGGAACGGGATTTCAAAAACAACCTACCATAACTGGCTTCTCATATGTGTACTCTAGAATCAAACCTAGGTCCTCATGCTTTCAAGGCAACTTCTTTACAGACTGAACTTTGACATCAATACTTATATTAATTTTCGATGGGTATTTTCTCAACTAGTCACTTAAAATATTTGTAAAAAAATCTCTTGTTGAGGCAGTACCTTAAATATCTTATGTATATTATTAAGTAACAAATGCACATTTAACTTATCTTCTTTAATATTCATTTTACCAAAGCAAGATTAACAATAATATAAAAAAATCAATAGAAACATTGTAGTTTCATAAATCATTGGTTTTGTTATTATAATTTACTAATAGAGCAAATTTGAAATTTAATGTGCTAAGTCTTGTAAAAAAGAGCAAAAAAATAGCTTTAGCTAGAAGTGTGCAACAATACTTGTAATTATTTTATTGTATGTTTTGGTCTAGAATGAAGAAGCTTTGGCAAAGGCACAAAATCTTGTTTGGTGGTTTATATGCTCTGTGGTTATCTTTATTACATTGCATCTTCTTTTGTAATTGTCATCTTTGCTATTGAATCTGTGCCTTTTTCTTGTCTTTTTATCATATTTAAAATACCTAACTGTAGTGTGTTCAGTGACTTAGTTTATTCTCTAATAGACATTCTTTTCATTTGACTCAATTAAAAAAAATCTTTCAACTCTTCTTTCTCTTGGTTGTTTTTCCTGTGAAATAAGAAAAGCATTTGTCTTACGTTACGTGCTATTTTCTTAACCCTGTTTCTGTACTGAATTTTATGTTCTCATTTATTTTCAGCTTAACTTAAGATCTAACGATTTGAATAATTATAGTATACAGGGTGATATTTGAATACATTTTAGACATTGTATCTTGATCAAATTTAAGGAATTGGCATATCTAACCCTTTTGATGATCTCTTTTAATAAATTGGAATAGCATACTTGAGCACACAAGTGTTAATCATTGTTTCCCCAATTTACGTAGCCTTTATTTTGTTTCATGATAATATAATTTATTCTGGATTTCACAGGGATGTAATAGTTCACCAAACAAATTGACAATTAAAATTACAAATTTCAGAAACAGACTGAGGAGACACCAACATTTAAGCAAGCGGGCATTGTAGATTTTTTCAAATTATACTGTCAGTGCTTAATACTTGGGGTTTCTCAAGGGGCCTTTCAGGGACAAGGTTTTGCTACTTTTTTCTCACTTTCTATTATCTTCTTACTACTCTATTTTGAAGCAGAAAATGAGAAACAAGCAGCAGCAGTGAAGCTGTCATTTAACTGGCAGAGATGGCAAGGAAAAATGAAATGGAGAAGGCTGACAGCACCATCTCCATTCCCCTGCTGGGACAATTTTGCCAGAGGGAGTAACAAGTCAATTGTGTAAACACTTCACAGGAAACTCTGTGCACCAACAAAAATAACACAACTATAATATCTACAGGATAAAAAAAATGTGACCAAGAAACTGGTGATAAATTTAAGTCAATAATCTTTCCTTACCAAACAATGGTGATTTGAAAAGCAAGAAACCAGTCCAGAAATTTGAGGGATTAATTTAAGAAAGAATAGATTATGCTGTTCTACAGTAACCACTTTTAAGTATAACTTCTGATACCACACAAATTTTATACATATACAGACAAAAAATCTTAATCAGGTAACATATTCTTCAGATAAGTTTTAAAAATTAGCTTTGTTCTAGAGCCTTAAGAAAACACCATGATTATTTTAATACTTAGGAATCAATAATAGCAATAAAGTAGTGATGAAGATTCCAGATCATTACCAACTTGAAATATATGTCTCCTTTCATGTAAGTGGATTCTTTCAAAATAGGTGCTTACCATGAAGCAATGGCATAAGCAAAAGCAGTTGTAATAGCCTATAATGTTTGGTAGTCTATGAGACTCCATGGAATAACAACTCCCAAATGGGTAACATATACAGGGTAATGCTGTTTTTTAAAATATATTTGTGACAACTTATGTTTTGTGAGAGTATATTCCTACAGCTACAAGGAAACTCTATTTAAACTCTACTTATGTGTATTTTTATTTACATACACACATGTATACATATGTATATATATACTTATATACAAATATGCATATATATATATACTTAAGCACATATACATGTATATATTTATGTACACACATATAATCATATAACATATATATGTGTATTTTAGTATATACATATACACACATACACATGTACACACAAATATACATATATACATATATGCATGTATACATATACAGAAACACACACACACACATATATATATACATTACATATATATTACATAATATACATATTTCTTAAAGTGTGGTTCCTGTATGGTATTGAGAAGGTATTTAGTTTTACTTATCCTTCCCTTATTCTCTCCCCTACCCTGTTCTCTCATTTCCTAATCCAGTTAGCTATTCTTATACCATTTTTCTCTTTTGTCAGATTTCTATTACTCATGTACTACCCTTCTTCCTTTGGAAGCCCCAATGTTTTTGTTCTGGTTTCCTGTCTTCAATGGGTATTCAAATTTAAACATATATTGCAACTGAACTGTTGTTACTTATATATACTTTCATCAACTTTGTTCTCTGGCAGGTACAAGTAATTGAATTATAGGGAAAATATGATCAGGTCAGAGGAAAAGGGACAGTGATAAACTAATTAATTAGAATGGAAGAGGCCTGAGTATGAAATTCCATCAAACCAATGCTAGAATGTCTATTTCATCAGACTCTTGGGTCCTCCCCTTTTTTCCTGTTTAGAAACATGCCCCCATGCCTTCCTGCAAATTCTTCTCACAATGTCTTCCACAACTAGAAGCCTCCAGCTCCGCAACCTCATTTTTGTTTTCCTTATCTACCTGCTTCTTTCTAGGCATCCTTTGTTACATTTGAAGTTTCAAGAGAGAGCACATGTCAGATACTGTTATCTGAGTCAAAAAACCCAGGCCTAGTAGGTCATAGAATTTAGGAGAGAAATTGTTGTGCTAAACTGACATAGTTTTATACTGCCCTCCAAATACTTATATTTATACCCTAGACCAGTGCAGTTTTCAATCCTCAGAGAAGCTTTTTTTTTTTTTTCAGTAGTGATTAATATATACTCAAAACTAGGCAAATTTCTGAGAACAAGAACTCCTAAGTACTCAGACCTTACATGTTTCTGTCATACCCTCATGCAAAACTCACGGAACTTAAGAAGGGTAGAAACATTGTAAGAGCCATAGGAAGTGAATGACCCCTGCAAATCAGTGCTTTCCTGATACAACATAACTCATTGCTGTTGCAGCTGCATTTGCAAGACATGTACAAATCTATCCACCTAAATATGCATCATGGAGTGGGGAAATGGGACCATTAAGGATATATTAGCATTTGATGGCTGCTGGGAATGAATTTGTGTTCTTCATTGATGTTGGCTGTAAATAGGCTTCCCCTGCTCTAGTAGATACACTTACACCCATGTGTATACTGATATGACTAAGTAGACTCAGTGGATTTAAATAAGGATTATATGAAACAGGTAGGGGAAAGTGATAGAAGTTATATGCAAAAACTTGAAGGGTGGAAATGGTAGTAAATATGAGTAAAACATATTGTATACATGTATTAAATTCTCAGTCATTAAAAAAGTGAAAAAAAAACCTGTAAGCTTTGCATCTTAGTTTACTGAAATGTATGGATTGATATAATTTAAGAACATGGCAAGGGACTAAGACATAGCTAAGAATATATTTCAGTTATTAAATTATGTGCCACATAAATATTAGTAATTAAATTTTAGAATTCTATCCCTAGCAGTCTCAAAAAGCCAGTATGGTAGTACATTATTGCAATTCTAGATCTGAGGAAGCTGAGAAAGATCCCTGAGATTCACTGACCATGTAGACTAGTGTGAGTGGGAAGCTCTAGGATTCAGTAAGAAAATGTATTTTAAAAAAGTTGGATGATGCCTGAGGCAGAATACTATTTAAGATTGTCCTCTGGCTAACATATTCATGTACACACACTTGCATACACAACTATGAACACACATGTACACACACACACAGAAAGAGAGAGAGAGAAAGAGAGAATACATGGTAAGAATACTGACTTTATTCTAAAAAAACCACTAGAATGCTCTAAAATATTTTCTATGTTGTAACTGAACTTTTAAATTATTATTTAACACTTATTTATTACTAAATTCACTTATAACAAACACCAACAATTTCTTAACTATTATTCCTATAAATTCCTACAACCCATTTAACCTATCCACTAAACCTATTGATAATTACAACAACTACTTTCATAACCTTTTAGAATGATACTATCTCTGGGGCAGGTCCTCAGTCGTCAGGAACACAGTCTTTGTTGTAGATTCTTTAACGCACTTAGCAGTCCTTTTTCTGGATCTCTCAGATGCAGGTTCGTCAGGGTAAGTTGGTTATTGCAGTCTCACCTTAAATAAGGCTTCATGCTTTCTTCTCTGTGGGAGACCCCAGCCGTCTGCAGGCCAACTTACTTCTTTTGAATCAGGAACTCAGCTGCTCTGCCTCAGTCCTTAAAGCCAGGCACAGTTTCCCCTAGGCCACTGATTGGACAGATCAAACCCCTCCAGGCAAAAGCTGAGCCACAGGGTCCAGTCCTTGGCCTTTTGGTGTCTTGCTCAGGCTTTCTTTGCTCACCAGCTTCTTTCTGCTTCAGGGAGAGAGCTGGCCATCAATGGCCAGCCCTTTTTTTCAGCAGGACTCTTGGAGCTCTCTAGCATCAGGGGCCTCTTCCCTTTCTGGGCTCCATGCACTGTCCTTAAATAGGAGGAACTCTGTTTCAGCTTAATTTGGGCTCCGCCCACTTAGCAGCTGAAAACAATGTCAGGCCAGATACTTTGTTTCTTCAAGTCTATTGAGTCTTTCCTGTTTTTCCTGACTTCAACCTTGTTTTTCAGTCTATTAAGTTTTTCCTGACTTCATGCTGATAATGCTCTTCATGCCCCGAATTAAGAGACAGTATCAGAAACTCCTATATATTTTCTAAATCTAATTTATCTAACCCCTACAGTATGTCCTATGATTAATTTCTATATAAAATATTCTTGGTTTATCCATGATGTATAAAATATAATGGGACTAGAAAAGAAACAGAGGTTGGAATGATATTACTTTTGTCAAACCAAGACAGAAAGAGACATGATAAAGCAAGTCAGCCAAAAGCCCAAGAGAAATAGGGGTCATTTTTTCTGTGTGTTTGAAACTACTATCACAGTGAGTCATTTGGGATCAAGTGAAGACTGATTATAGCTACTATGGTATAAAATATATCTGATATTAAAGATCTGTCTATCTGAAAATTATGAGGAATAAATGTAGTTTATTGACTGTTTCTTAATCACTTTTAGAAGAAAATTTTAGACAAAACTAAAACAACTTGTGCCTATTCCTGGAAAGATACAAATCAAAGACTCACTAAGCTTTAGTGGAAATGAGAAAGACTAATTTTCTAAGAAATAATTCATGACATACAAGTCTATGATAACCTTCAAAACTCTTTAATTCAACATCACTTAAGAAAGATGTGTTAGTTTCATGAGGTCCCATTTATTAACTGTTGGTCTTAGAGCCTGAGCTGTTGGTGTTCTGTTCAGGAAGTTGTCACCTGTGCTGATGAGTTCCAGGGTTTTCAGCACTTTCTCATCTAATAGATTTAGTGTGTCTGGCCTTATGTGAAGGTCTTTGATCTACTTGGACTTAAGCTTTGTACAAGGTGATAAGTATGGGTCTAATTTAATTCTTTTACATGTTGACATCCGGTTGGACCAGCACGATTTGTTGAAGATGCTGTCCTTTTTCCATTGTATGGTTTTGGCTTCTTTGTCAAAAATAAAGAGACCATAGATGTGTTGGTTCATTTCTGGGTCTTCAGTTCAATTCCATTTATCCACTGGTCTGTTTCTATAACAGTACCATGCTGACTTTATTACTATTGCTCTGTAGTATAGCTTGAACTCTGGGATGGTGATGCCTCCAGATTTTTTTTTTTTTTACAAGATTGATTTAGCTAATCTGAGTTTTTTGTTATTCCCCATATGAAGTTGATAATTGCTTTTTCCAGGTCTATAAAGAACTCTGGTGGTATTTTGATAGGAATTGCATTGAATCTGTATATTGCTTTTGGCAGGATGGTCATTTTTATTATGTTGATCCTACCAATCCATGAGCATGGGAGATCTTTCCATATTCTGATGTCCTCTTCAATTTCTTTCTTCAAGGACTTGAAGTTCTTGTCAGCCATACCACTTCAGGGTATTCATCCAAATGATTCCTCAACAAATCTAAAGGAAGTTTCCTCATCTATATTCATAGCAGCCTTACTTGTAATATCTAGAAACTGGAAACAACCCAGATGTTCCTCAACCAAGAAATGGATTAAAAAAAAAAAAAACTGTGGTACATCTACACAATGGAATACTACTCAGCCATCAGAAACAATGAAATCATGCAATTTGCAGCCAAATGGATGGAACTAGAGAAGCTCATCCTGAGTGAGCTAACCACTCAGACTCAGAAGGATACACATGGCATCTATTCACTTATACTCAGATTTTAGCCATATAGTAAAGGATAACTACACTACAACCAATGCACCAAAGGGAACAGGAACATAGACTTTGTTTCCTGTCAGTGACACCATTTTTCCTAGTGGTGTTGCCTTGTAGGCCCCAGTGTATGAGGAGGTTATTGGCCATCATATGACTACTGAACTGGGATGGGGGACTGTTATGTAGGAACACTCAACTCCAGAGGAGTGGGATGGAAGGGATAGGGAATAGAGGGTGGGAGGGTGGGACTGGGAGGGATGGAAAAAGGACATTGTGATGAAGATGTAACCTGAAGTAATAAATAAATATTGAAAAAGAAAGATGTGTTAGATATAAAGATAAAACTTCCTAGGTGTTTACCTGCTTCTAAACAGTAACAATAACAATGAAAAGCATAGCTTAGTTCGGTTTATATGGTGTTGAATTTTTGTAGTTTAAATGAAACAGTTCTTCCATAAAATAAATGAGTGGATACACATGGTTTCAATTATTCTCACATTTTACAGTATTACATAGCATGTCATACAAACAAATAAAACAATGAATGACTTTAATGACATGGCATGAAGAGGAGAAATTAATTATTCATCAACATTAAATGTCAATTGTTTAATATTTCTTATTCTTAGAATGTTTGTTTTTGAAAATTCATTGAACATACTGAGTCTATTCAATTTCATATAATTTAGCAGCCCATGAATCACCATGTAACAAACTTTGACATCCTAATCATGGAACTCTAAATAAACATATGGCTTACACATGTAAAAGCATGCATTTTAGCTTGAGTAACCCTCCTTGATCTTGTAGATAATGCCATCTCCACTTATTGTCACTTTAGATATATGTAGTCTCATTTTATGTACAGCTATGTTTACTTAGTTTACATTTATAATAAGTGCATTGGTATTATTGGAAATCCAAGAAGCATACTATGATGTTAAATAGGAAAATGTGTACCCTGATTTGATGTTTACTTTTAAAAGACTGTCATGACTTCCATTCAGATAACAAATTAGAAAGCAGGTCTTATTCTGGGTAGCAATATGACTCAGCTTTTAAAGGTTATTATGATACATGCCTGATGACTTAATTACTAGAGTCTAAATTGGGGGAGGAGAAAACAAACACCTCAGATTGTCCCCTGATCTCTGTATCTCTACTATAGCATGTTTGGATGACCCACAAATATTTTATTTTCTGTCTATGAAAAAAAAGTGTGTCTTTTTATTTTCAATCCCTCCTGCTCTCAGAATTATGTAGTTAACTGTAATTCTTCATGGAGCTTTCCCCTTCCATTTTAGCATGCCCATTGGTATACTACTTCTTCAGGTCCTATTGAGGTAACAATGATCATGAGACTTCATGGACGCAGTTTCCCTGATATTTTTTTAGGTAAAGCATTCTCACAACAATCTTTCTGTTCCTCTTGTCCTTACATCTCAGGACTTCGTTGCATAATATGTTTTTAGATGAATCAGTTGAGAGTGTACTCCACTATTTTAATTATTATTTATTACTTCAGGTTACATCTCCATCATGGTGCCCTCTTTCCTCCCCTCCCAGTCCCGCCCTCCCACCCTCTACCCCCTATCCCTTCCATCCACTCCTCTGGAATGGAGTGTCCCTACATATCAGTCCCCCACCCCAGTTCAGCAGTCATATGAGGGCCAAGAGCTTCCTCATACACTGGAGGCCTAAAAGGCAGCACCACTAGGGCAATCATTTGTTGTTTTCTGTAATGGTGACTGCCTAATGGAATGTTTAGTTTTGTTGATGAAGCATGAGAATTACATGTTCTTGTATATAAGGATTCATATTTGGAATGGAGTTGGTGATTATGATAGTTTAGTAAGATGGTTTTTTGGAAACTCTTCTCCAAGATCGTTGACATCACTAGCCCTGTGTAAAAGGCTTAGTTCTCAGTAGAAGTCACTTTCCCTCTTGTTGAGTAGGACTTGACTCCAGTTACAGAGGTGTTGGTTACTGAAGGTATGTGTTTCATTAGTGTATCCTTAGGGTTATTGTGCCTTGCTTGTTATTGTTGTGTTGCATAAGTGTTATGTCTGTATATGATTGAGGGTTGCTCTCTTCCTTTGGTAGATTGAATATTACCTTCTGTTATTATGAAAGTTGGTTCTCAGGGACAAGTCTCCCCATATTATTCATCTCAGGTCTTCTGGTTCCTGGGACTTAATGCATGGTGTCTTCAGAAATCAAGAATTATCTTCCACTGGACTATCCTCCCCCTGGGACAACCAAGGACAGCAGCAATACCCTAAAGTGCTTTGGGAGGGTCTTGGGTAATTCTGACCAACAACTCAAAAGAGGACTTCTCAGGCTTAGTGTTTGGGCTATTTGTAAACAGTCTATGAACTCTGGAAAGGGACATTGTCAGAACAAATGATAAAATTTCATTTTGTACTGTATATATATATATATATGTGTGTGTGTGTGTGTGTATGTGTATGTGTATACATATATATTACAAAAAATTTTAGATAGTCAAAATATAATTATTTATAAATTTTTTATCTATCCTTATTTCATCCTCTTTCCCTATTTTGTGTTTATCTCCTTCTACATCCTTAATGAAAGCCCTCATTTCCATGTTTTCCTGATCAGATCACTTGTACCCTGTTACCCTGCTATTCTTCCTTCTATTTTCACATACATTGTTTTATTTATTATTATTATTTTTTACTTTCCTCAATTTTGCATTTACTCGAGGTTATATACTCACATATGAGATTTGGAGGTACAACCCTCAAATAAGAGAAAATATGTGATACCTTCCTTTCTGGATTTTAGTTAACATATGCAATATGATATTTTATGTTTGTATCTGTAAAAATTCATGATTTCCTTTTTATTTACATCCAAATAGTATCAATAGTGTATATGTAACACATGTTCATTATGTATTTTTTGGTTTAGGAAATTTATATGTTTTTTTTTTTCATTTTCTATCTACTGAGAATAGAGCAACAATGAACATGGTTGAGCAAGTATCTGCGGAGTAAGACGTCAAGTCTTTGGCCATATGCCACGGCATTAATTATACCTGAGCCAAAGAGTAGATTTCTTCTTAATTTCGAAGATTGTTCACTGATATACAGGATAGTGAGACCATTTCATGGTCCCAACTGTGAATAAATGAAGTTGAAGTCTCAAAAATGTTTTGAGTTTCATTTCCATGATTGTTATGGGGTTTCACTTGGCAATTTTTGAACTTACTTCTTGTAAAAATTTATTTCCTCATCAAAAAGTCTTTTGCTACACCTGCATCATATAAAGCGATGCCTATGTCTTCTTTTGGCAGTTTCAGTGTTTCAAGTTTTTTAAATTCCTTTTTCTGCTTTGAATTAGTTTTGTTCAGAGTAATAGGTATGGGTCAAATTAGATTTTTCTCCATGTAAATACCTGTTTTTATTAACTTTATTTTCAAAGCCATCTTTTCTTCAGCATATACTTTTGGAATCTTTATTAAATATTAAATGTGTGTAGTTACGTTGACACACGTACAGATCTTCAGTTTTGTTGCAATAGTGTATACCTGTCTTTTTTTGTGCCAGGACCATGTTGGTTTTATTATTATGACTATATTTCTAGAACTATTCTCCTTATTCCCTGAGATCTCATTGAAGTGGCCTTTGCCATCCATACTTCTACCATCATTATGCTCTTGATACTTAATCTTTAAAATAGAAGCTTTAGCCTTATCTCTCTTGCTTTCTTCCTGAGACCTTGCCAGAATGACCATGTTTAGTTTCTCAGAATAGAGTTACTTTTTTTTTTAATATGACATTTTAATTGTACTCTCCTTCTAATGCCATTGTTTGTTTGTTTGGCTGGCTGGTTGTTTTGGTTTGGTTTTTTAATGTTTATTTATTAATTCACATTACATCTCCATCCCAGCCCCTCCCTCCACCTGTCCCAATCCCAACCTCCCACACTCTACTCCCTCTCCCACCTATCCTCCTCTTCCGGTGTGGAGTGCCCCTACATATCAGCCTCCCTCAGTTCTCAGTCACATGAGGACTAAGAGCTTACTCTTACACTGGGGTTCTACATGGACGATCCACTAGTGAAGAGTGTCATACTAATAGGAAACAAAGTCCATGTTCCTGTTCCTTTTGGTCTGTTGGTTGTAGGATAGTTATCCGGTACTATATGGCTAACATCCAGTTATAAGCGAATACATGCCATGTCTATCTTTCTGGGTCTGGGTTAGCTCACTCATGAAGAGCATTTCTAGTTCCACCCATTTGGTTGCAAATTGCATGGTTTCCTTTTTTCTGACAGCTGAGTAGTATTTCAGTGTAAATGTACCACAGGTTTTTTTTCCATTCTTTGGTTAAAGGACATCTGGGTTGTTCCAGTTTTTAGCTATTACAAATAAAGATGCTATGAACATAGTTGAGTCAATGTCCTTGTGGTATGGTGAGGAATCTTTTGGATATATGCTCAGGAGTGATATGGCTGGGCCTTGAGGTAGAGCTATTCCAAGTTTTCTAAGGTATTATCATACTGATTTCCATAGTGGTTGTACAAGTTTATACTCCCACCAGCAATGGAGGAGTATTCCTCTTTCTCCACAACCTTGCTAGCATTTTCTGTCATTTGAGTTTTTGATCTTAGCCATTCAGACAGGTGTGAGATGGAATCTCAGAATCATCTTGAATTGCATTTCTCCAATTAAGCATGTTGAACATTTCTTCAGGTGTCTCTTGGCCATTAGAGATTCCTCTTTTGTGAACATTTTGGTTTGATTTCTTTATATATATTTGGACATTAACCCTCTTTCAGATGGCGAGTTGGTAAAGATCTTTTTCCAATCTGTAGGCTACTGTTTTGACTAAATGTTAGTGTCCTTTGCCATACAAAAGCTTTTTCAGTTTCAGAAAGTCCCCTTTATTGATTATTGATCTTAGAGCTTGAGCTATTGGTGTTCTGTTCCGGAAGTTGTCACCTGTGCCAAAGAGTTCAAAGATTTTCCCTATTTTCTCTTCTATTAGATTTAGTGAGTCCAGTTTTATGTTAAGGTCTTTGATCCACTTGGACTTAAGCTTTGTGCATGGTGATAAATATGGATCTATTCACATTCTTCTACATGTTGTTACTCAGTTAGACCAGCACCATTTGTTTTCCTTTTTCCATTGTAAAGTTTTGGCTTCTTTGTCAAAAAATTATGTGACTGTAGGTGTGTGGGTTTATTTCTGGGACTTCAACTCAATTCCAATGATCTACTGGTCTGTTTCTATGCTAGTACCATGCTGTTTTTATTACTATTGGTCTGTAGTATAGCTTGAAATCAGGGATGGTGATACCTCCAAAAGTTTTTGTTGTTGTTTGTTTTGTTTTACAGTACAGGATTGATTTAGTTATTCTTGATTTTTTGTTTTTCCATGTAAAGTTGAGAATTGTTCTTTCAAGGTCTGTAAGAATTGGTTGGCATCTTGATGAGAATTATATTGAATCTGAATATTGATTTTGGTAGGATAGCCATTTTTATTATGTTGATCCTACCTATCCACGAGCATGGGAGATCTTTTCATCTTCTCAAATTCTCTTCAATTTTTTTCTTCAAAGACTTGAATGAAGTTCTTGTATTATAGGTCTTTCAGTTGTTTGATTAGAGTTACCCCCAGGTATTTTGTATTATTTGTGGCTATTGTGAAGGGTGCTGTTTCCCTAATTTCTTTCTCTGTCCATTTATCTCTTATGTAAAGAAGGGCTACAGATTTTTTTGAATTAATTTTGTATATCGCCACCTTGCTGAATGAGTTTATCTGTTGTAGGAGTTCTCTGGTGGAATTTTTGGGGTCCCTTATGTATACTCTCATATCCTCTGCAAATAGGGATATTTTAATTCCTTCCTTTCCAAATTTATCCCCTTTATCTCCTTTAGTTCTTTTATTCTTCTAACTAGGAATTCAAATACTATGTTAAAGAGATATGGGGAAAATGGGTATCCTTGCCTGTTCTCTGATTTTAAGGGAAATGCTTTAAGTTTCTCTCCATTTAATTTGATGTTGGTTACTTGCTTTCTGTACAATGTCTTTATTATTTCCAGGTATGGTCCTTTTATACAGGCTGTCTCTAAGAGTTCAGCATGAAAGAGTGTTGGAGTTTGTCAGATGGTTTTCAGGGTCTACTGAGATGATCATGTGTTTTTCTTTTCTTTCAATTTGTTTATATGGTGGATTGCGTTGATAGATTTTCATATGTTGAACCACCCCTGCATCCCTGTGATGAAGCCTACCTGATCATGATGTATGAAAATTTTGATGTGTTGTTGGATTTGGTTTGCAAGTATTTTATTGAGTGTTTTTCACATATATGTTTATGAGGGAAATTGTTCTGAAATTCTCTTTCTTGGTTGAGTCCTTGTGTGGTTTAGGTATCAGGGTAACTGTGGTCTCATAGAATGAGCTTGGGAGTATTCCTTCTGTTTATATTTTATGGAAGGCTTTGAAGAGTATTGGTATTAGCTCTTCTTTGAAGGTTTGGTTGAATTCTGGGCTAAAACCATCTGGCCCTGACCCTTTTTGGTTGAGAGATTTTAATGACTGTTTCTTTTTCCTTAAGGGTTGTAGGACTGTTTATTTTGTTAATATGACTTTGATTTAACTTTGGTAGGAAGAATCTTTCAAGAAAATTGTCCATTTATCTTAGGTTTTCAAATTTTGTGGAGCATAGGATTTTAAATTAAGACTTGAAGATTCTTTGGATTTCCTCAATGTCCGTTGTTATTTCTCTTCTTTTATTTCTGTTTTTTTTTTTTATTTGAGTACTTTCCTCATGCCTTTTAGTTAGTTTGCCTAAGGGTTTGTCTATTTTGTTGATTATCTCAAAAACACCAACTCTTAGTTTTGTCGATTCTTTGTATTATTGTTTGAGTTTCATAGTTATTGATTTCAGCCCTGAGTTTGATGATTCCCTGATGTCTGCTCCTCTTGGGAGTGTTTGCTTCTTTGTTTCTATCACTTTCATTTCTACTGCTAAGTTGCTAATATAGCTGTCACCATTTTATTTTGAAGGCACTTAGTGCTATGAACTTTCCTCTTAGCATTGCTTTCATTGTGTCCCATAGGTTTGGGTATGTTGAGTCTTCATTTTCATTGGATTTTAGAAAGTCTTTGATTTCCTGCTTTATTTGTTCCTTGACCCAGTAGTTATTGGGTAGAGAATTTTTCAGTTTCCATGAATGTGTAGGGTTTTTGTTATTTCTGTTGTTGTCCAGCTTTAAAGCATGATGATCTTATAAGATACATGGCATTATTTCAATATTCTTCTATCAATTGAGGTTTGCTTTATGACCAACTATATGTTCAGTTTTGAGAAGGTTCCATGAGGTGCTGGGAAGAAGGTATATTCTTTTGTGTTTTGGTGTTCTGTAGGTATCTCTTAGGTCCATTTGGTTCATGACCGCTGTTAGTCTCATCATTTCTCTGTTTCGCTTCTGTCTTGATGACCTGTCCATTGGTATGAGAGGGATGTTGAAGACTCTCTCTATTAGTGTGGGGGATTGATGTGTGGTTTAAGCTTCAGAAGTGTCTCTTTTACAAATGCTGGTGCCCTTGTATTTGGGACAAATAAATACAATATTGAGATGTCATCTTGATGGATTTTTCCTTTGATGACTATGTAGTATCCTTCCCTATCTTTTTTTGATTGATTTTAGTTGAAAGTCTATTTTATTGGATATTAGGATGGCTACACCAGCTTGCTTTGTTGGACTGTTTGCATGGAAAACCTTTTCCCAATCCTTTACTCTGAGGTAAAGTGTATTTTTTTCTGGTGAGGTACATTTTTTGTATGCAGCAAAATGATGGATCTTGTTTACAGATCCATTCTGTAAGCCTGCGTCTTTTTTTATTGGTGTTCATTGATGTTGAGAGATATTAGTGACATAGATTATTATATCCTGCTATTTATTATAGGTGGTGGTAGTATATTTGTGTGTTTCTTTTGGTTTATCTGTAGTGTCATTTTTGTTTCCTGATTTTTCTTGGCTGTAGTTACTGTCTCTGAGTTTGAATTTTCCTTCTATGTTGTTCTGAAGAGATGGATTTGTGGATAGATATTGTTTTATTTTGGTTTTGTCATGGAATATCTTGTATTCTTCATTTATGGTGATTGAAAGTTTTGCTGGGCACAGCAGTCTAGGTTTTACCTGTGGTCTCTTAGGGCTTGTAGGACATCTCACTATGCCCTTTTGGATTTTAAATTTTCTGAGAAAAAATCAGGTGTAATTCTGATGGATCTGCCATTATATGTTACTTGACCTTTTTCTCTTATAGCATTTAATATTCTTTCTTTGTTCTGTTTATTTGGAGTTTCAATTATTATGTGGTTGGAAGAGTTTCTTTATGGTCCAGTCTATTCGGTCTTCTGTATGCCTCCTGGACTTTTACTGGTATCTCTTCTTTAGGTTTGGGACATTTTCTTCCATGATTTTGTTTGAAATGTTTTCTGTTCCTTGGAGTCTGGAGTCTTCTCTTTCATCTATGCCTATAATTCTTAGGTTCCTTCTTTTCATTGAGTCCTTCATTTCTTGGATGTTATAGGTGACAACATTTTTAGATTTCTCCTATTTTCTTTGGGTAGTTTTCTTGTTGGAAGACTTCAGTTGAGTCTTCCACACCTGATATTTTGTCTTCCATCTCTTGTGATATTATTGGTATATCTCATGTCTGTAGATCGTGTTCTCTTTGTTGGGTTTATGCCTCCAGGATTGTCTCTGCTTGTGTTTTCTTTATTGCTTCCATTCCCAGTGTTAGATCTTGAACAGTTTATATATTTCCTTCTCCAATTTGATTGTTTTTGCTTGCAATTATTTAATGACTTTGTTCTTTTACCTCTCTTGCTTGGCTGAGTTTTCTTGGAGATCTTTAATGGAATTCCCCATTACTTTCAATTGTTGACTTATGATTTCTTTAAAATTTTTCAGGGCCTTATTTTCTTCTTTTAAGGCTTCTATCATTTTCATAAGTATAGATTTGTCATCATTTTCTTGTGTTTCAGATGTGGTGTGTTTGCCAGGGTGTGCTGTATTAGCATACCTGAATTTTGATGGAGTCATATTACACTGATTTTTGTCAGTTCTGTTCTTTTGCTGGCCTTTAGCCATCTGGTTTTTTCTTCCTGGTGCCTCTGGGCTTGGTGCCATGAGAGTAGATTTATTGTGGTGGCCTTATAATCTTGGTGACCTGTAGCTCTCCATAGGCTGATTGGGGCCTTGTGTTGGGGGCTGGTTCTCAGTGGATTTACCACAGCTCACCCCTTCCTGCTGTGTCCCAACTGGGAACTCAGGTCAGGGATTGGTGTGGAATGTGTTATTCCTGTCTGCAGGTTTCTGAGATTCAGCTGGTCTTCCTAGTGATGTTGATGGGAGTCAACTGGCCACAGACTTTTTGCCCAGAGCTACAATTCCCCTGCAGCTTAGATATCAGGTCAGTGGTCATAGTCCTCTCAACTGGCAACTGGTCTCTGGGAATCTCAGGTTAAATTGTACCTCTCAAACAAAAGCACTATGTGAATGGTCTTGAATGGTCCAGAATTGCCCCGAGGATAATGGTCAGGGGATCTCGGGTGGCACAGGTCCCAGAAGATGGTGCTTGGAGGGACTGCCTTCTGCTTAGCCCAGCTGGGAGAGTCCCAGAGTGCTGGGTATAGCCAGTGGCTGGTGGTGGGATGGGCGAGGGGGGTAATCTAACCTAGGTGTTTTGGTTTAAGTCCTGGAGACCTGGAATGGTGCAGGATCAAGAAAATGGAGATGGATGCTTCTGGTGAATGAGGCTTTGTAACCTGTGGTAGCACAGGGAAGGTTCAGTGGAGCTTAGAGCACAGCTCTCAAAGTGGGCTGGATGTGTCACAGAGTGCTGGTCAAGGAAGAGGAGAATGGTCCTGAGGATGAAGGTCAGGGGATCCTGGGTGACAGAAGTCCAGAAGATGTTACTTGAAGGTATGGTCCTCAGCTCAGAGCAGCTAGGAAAGTCCCAGGGCACTGAGCTGATCTAGGGTTAGTTTGAGGAGATAAGAGGGGAAATCTAACCTAAATTTTTGGGTTTAAGGTCTAGAGACCCGAGGTGGTTTGAGGTCAGGAAAATGGAGTTGGATTCTCCTGGTGAATGAGGTCTTGTAACCTCTGGCAGGGCAGGGAAGGTACTCTAATACCATTGTTATGTGACTTTTTGAGCAGACTTAAACTATAATGCTGAAATCCATAGTCTGATTCTTCTTCCTATACCTTCATCAGTTGCAAGAAGTAAATGTCTCTCATGTGACTTCTTATGGGGACATTATTTGCATTCTTCAGAACTAATCATTCATAATGTAATTATAGTTCACAGATTCACATCTTCAGATTCTGGTTTCTAATAGACCGAAAAAAAAAAAAAAAACATTTCCTTCAAGTTTAGTGTTTTGAACTAATGCTTTGGGAATGTGTATGATTTCCTAACCAGGAATCTTCTATTTTCTGTATACTCTAGCACCAATGCAAACTCATGTGCAGCTGAGATAGGAAGACAGGAGGACTGGTACCTCAACTGAGGAACACAGTCAGTTGTATTTTACTGCTTATTGCTTTGTCCTGATCACCAGCAAAATCTTTGAAAGTCATCACAGAAGTTTACTTCACTACTGTTATGCTCATGTTAAAGCAGGATAATTAGTTTCCTTAGAATATTTTCTGAATCTATTATTGTTGTTTTCATTATAACTTGGTTGCACAGGGGGCACTATCTTCTTTAATGATCAATTCATGCCATTATGTCTTATAATGTTAAAGATGAAAAATCTAAGATCGAAGTGTTTTTAGATTCATGTTTTTGAGTAGTTTTGAAGTCTTTGAGATTCTTGCTTATCCTAGTTCCATGGATTGTTCAGAAACCATGATAAATTATGATGGTCAATTTACACATCTTGATCATTACATATTTTACTCAAAAAATACATGTGGACTTCCTACTATATTCTATCCTTATTTAAAAGACAGTATTCTTAATTTTGAAAATGATATTTTGTCTTCACATTTGTAGAATCTATATACTAGAAAAATGGCAGTTATTGCAAACACTAATCCTGTTTTAAATAACTTTATCTTCAATATATAGTCTTAAAAATTTCTTAATGCCATAATATCCAGAAAATAAGAGAATAATGAATATGGATCATGTTATAAGAGGCTTATCTGGACAATGTGTACAACTGTACCTTGATGTGCTCATAATCTTTTAAAATTTAACATAACTCACAAAAGTACTGAAAATAGAAATTGTGTGGCTCTTAATTTTTTCTCAATGTTTTAAAAAGTATATATATTTTACAAGTTATAAAATGCTTTTTATTATAACTTATAAAATTTAAAGCTAACAATGTAGAATGTGTGTGCCATTTAGTTTTAATGTCTTGTTATATCGAGAATGTCTCTTTAAACAAAGGATTCACACAGTTAGGTTATTAATTTTTAGTATTATAATAAAATGAACTACTATTTTCCATATATAATTGTTAACATCTCAGAGATCTAATTAAGAGACATACAACAGAGATGTCTATCATAGGAAGAAACAAAAAGGCTCCCAGATGTCAGTTTCACTTGAATGCTAATGGGAGTTTGTGATTTAGCAAGGGAGAGTTGCAGATCTATCCCATGATAAAGTCTGATACTGAATTGTTTGTTTAGCATCTGAAATTCATCATGTGGACTCATCTAAAATTCATAGTTCATTTCTCTTTGGAAACAAACAGACCTATTTCCTGCACCCTACTCCCCACCATAACCAATTTCAGAAGAAACTAATAGCAGAGTAGAACACAGTATGAAACTGGTGTCTGGAAAAAATATGTCACAAAACTGTTCTTGTTGATTTTTGAAGCTTTTTTTCTTTATAGCAATACTTTTGAGAATTTAGGGTTTATATCATTTTAAATGAACTATATGGTCTCATGCAAAAGAACAAAACATGTTCACTAATTTTCAGTAGAAAAATGAGTGTTGTAGAAATTAGAAATAAAAACAAATTTAATTTTAGGTAAAAATAGAGCAGAAAAAATACTGAAATAAGTTTTATAACTTTCTTTTAAATTGCAACTAAATTTTAATGCCTTTGATCCTACATGGTACATAAAGATTAATATTATTAACAAAAATTCATAAGCATAAACTCAGTTAAATAGTATTGAAGTGAGTGTTCTTTAATAACAGATTTTTGTTATTATGACAAAATCAAAGTGATAATTTCACCTTTAAAGTAAGAGTAGAATATATTAAATATTTTAAAAGATTTTATATTATTTTTCAAATAAATGGAATAACCAAAAATCCAAAATCCAAAACAATTTTGTTTTTCTTTTTCTTCAATGTCCACATTGCCATAGTTAAATCCAGTGATTGAATTTATATTTTCTCTATATTCTACAGCCAGATTTTGAAAGATTCTTAGAAGTGGTTTGCCCTCTTGTGGCTCATTTGTTTATGTATATATGTATAGGTAGTGCATATATAGAAGTTTAATTCACCTTAAAAATTATGACTACTAGAGTTAGAACAAAGTACAGCCATTATCAGTTTTGTAATACTCTCTTAATGAAACTATTAAAATTTAATTTGCTTTGATAAAATTTCTTCCAACATGACTATAAATGTTAAACTAATCTTTTCGAAAATACTGAAATTCAAATATTTCAATCTACGACAATGCTCAGAGGTAGTTTATTTTTATCAAGCAGTAAATTAGGAAAAGCACCACTCTAAGAATTATTACTAGTATTACTATTGTAATCATTATTTAGATAAACATAATAGTGTATTTTTATTTCCTTTGTACTCACCTCATACAAGATAGATTTAAGGATGAGAGAAAAGCTAGTAGTAACTTTTGATTAGAATTATAACTGAAAAGCCTTGTGTGGTTCCTTCTGGTGTTTAGTAAATACCAGTGACTACTTCAAACACATGGCCAAATGAATATACTTTAAATTGTATATAAAGCATTTTACAAACAACCATGTAATTTTATGTCTATCTAGAGTTTCTGAAGAAAAGGTTTTATGAAACAACCTTTAAAATTTTTCTTTTTTTGTGGGGGTTATATTATAATTTAATCGTTTTCCCCTCCCTTCCTTCATACCAAATATTCCTATATATTTCTCCTTTCTCTTTTCAAAATCATAACCTCTTTTTTCCCCTTGTTGTTGCATATGTTTCCTTAGTTGACTCATATATGTTTTGGTAAGGAAACAGATAGAAATATGGTATAAGGATTAGACAAGGCCTCTGATTCTTCCTTATTAGAGGGGTTGGTGAGAACTTTTGGAGGGAAGAATAGGAAGGGGTAATTATGTAATTATGGTATAATATCTGAAAATAACAACAACAACAACAAAACTAGAAACACCATGTAATAAAGAGGAAAAAATATGTTTCAAATTTACAAGAGTGTGTGAAGAAAGTCATGTGTGAGATGTATTTATGCTTTTATGGTTTAAATTATGCTGCCAAATAAATAAAGAATGAGGCAGGAAAATGATAATGAAATTTCATTTATACAAGGGAATAATGACATTGTTCTCACTAACAGCACCCTGTTACTTCCTGTCCATTATGGAGTTAAATAAAACAATTTTTTCCTTCTCTTTTGTTTAAGAGCTCTGAGACACTCTATCACATTAAGTAATAATTGGTCCTTATAGCAATGAACATATCCTCAAATAATTTACACTAAAGGAGTTCCCTGAGCTGGTCAAAACAACAACATGAATCACGATGCAATTTGCTGCTCAAGTAAATCTATAACCTATTATCTTGATTTGACTAACCAGTGTTATGACAGGCAAATATTCTGACTTAAATTTCTTTAGGAAGGAGTAATCTTTGCTCTTATATTCTCATATTAACAGAGATCCTCATGTAAACACTCTCATAGTATGCACCGTCAGCATAAGTAGAGAATCTATATGAAGTTTTATTTACAAAGAGAAGTATACTCCAAATTTAAATTTAGCTGGAAAGTTATATATAATGTATATCTGTGTATATTTAAATTTTTATATATGTATATATACATATATATATATTTCATGGGTATATTGGAAAATTGTTATTGTATTATGGACTTATAGAGTATATATTTCCTGAGAATTTATTAGTTAATATATCATTTCCATTTAATTAATACTTTCTGGGTATGTGATATATACTTTAATTTCAATTGTGTCCTCACCAACAGTTTTCAGTAGTTGTTGAAACACTCTACTGACAAACTGTATTATATTGTCTCTTCAATCATGTCTTTACTTTATGTATAAAAATGTTAAAATAAAGACATCTGAAATAATGATTTCTCCTTGGTAATTGTAGAAAACACATTTCTTAGTTTTAATCACTTCTTCATTTAAACATGAAAACAAATTGGATTTTATAATACTGAGTCCTAATTTTGGAGTGTAGTTTTTTTATACTTATGTTCATTTGTATTTCAAACAGTGGTTAAAAATTTTCAAGATGTGCCTTATATTTGAATATAAAACAGAAAGATTTTTCACACACTTGTTGAATATCCCATTTGGATCATTATTTTAATACAAACATAATGAATTGACTTAGTAAAATTTGCTGCATAGTATTTTAATAAATATTTATAAAATATTAGATTTTAATATAACCTTATTGATTTTAACAGCTGAAGATGCTTGTGGGGGAACAATGAGAGGATCCAGTGGCATCGTATCCAGCCCAGGTTTTCCTAATGAATACCATAACAATGCAGACTGCACATGGACCATTGTAGCAGAGCCGGGGGACACAATTTCACTTATATTTACTGATTTTCAAATGGAAGAAAAATATGATTACCTAGAAATAGAAGGTTCTGAGCCACCTACAATATGGTAAGTGGATAACTTGAATTAAACTGGTATTTATGTCATTTTCTGAAACAAAGTGGGGAAGACAGAGCTGTATGTACAGATGTAATATTTGGGTGTTTAAAAGATCAGGAGGCTTTTTGCAGACCTATAAAAAGCATTGTGAGAACTGAGAGATACATTTATCGATTAAAGTATTGGAGTGACAATAGAATTGTGACACAACCAGCTTTTTATCAATATTTATATGTCACTGAATCAGTAATGATAATCAGTTTGTTTTTATGACAATGAAATAAAATCTGTTCTTCCTGCCACCTATAGTGCTGTCCTTCATCATGCTAGTCCAAACAAGGCCAACTCTTTAACATAAAATGAGTAGTCCTAGAAGTAACTTGCCTTAATTTACAATAATAGATCATTTAGTTATCCAGCTATATCTGAAGACAAATTTTGTTTGAAGTTAGATTTCTTCTTTCTTTTTCTAAATTTTATTACATTTATTTATTGCATCAAGTTACATCTCCATCCCAGCACCCTCCCTCCCTCTATCATTCTTGGTTCCCCCCCCCCCCCCCCTACAACCTCTTCCACCTATCTTATTCCTCTGGTGCAGGGTGCCCCCAAATATCTGCCCTACAAAGTTCATCAGCCATATGAATGCTAAATGCTCCCTCCTGCACTGGGGGCCTTTTTGGCAGCTCCAGTAGGGCAAAGTGTCCCACTAACAGGTAGCAAAGTCTATGTTTCTGTTTCTTTTGGTCTATTGGTTGTAGAATAGTTTACTGTACTATATGGCTAAAATCGAGTTGTAAGTGAATACATGCCATGTGTATCTTTCTGAGTCTGGTTTAGCTCACTCTGGATGAGATTTTGTAGTTTCATTCATTTGGCAGCAAATTGCATGATTCCCTTGTTTCTGATAGCTGAGTAGTATTCCATTGTGTGAAGGTAACACAGTTTTGTTTTGTTTTGGGGTTTTTTAAAATCCGTTCTTTGGTTGAAAGACATCTGGATTGTTTCCAGTTTCTAGTTATTACAAATAAAGTTGCTGCGAACATAGTTGAGGAGATATCTTTGTGGTTTGGTGAGGAAACTTTTGGATGTATACCCAGGAGTGGTATGGCTTAGTCTAGAGGAAGAACTATTCCAAGTTTTCTAACAATACAGGGTTTCTCTGTGTAACAGCCCTGTCTCTCCTGCATCTCACTCTGTAGACCAGGATGACCTTGAATTCACAGAGATCTGCCTGCTTCTGTCTCCTGAGTGCTGGAATTAAAGGCATGTACCACCATGCCCAGCTGAAATTGCAATTTTTTCTTTAGAGGCTAAGACATGGCCTAATGAATTGTGTTCAAAACATGATTTTTTTTAGGAATAAAATGCTTTAATGAAGTATTTGCATATGTTGTTTTCAAATTTGCATGGGCAGTTTTGATAATATTTTTACTAAAAAAATGATAAGAATCAATGGTGAGGTGAAGTCATAGGCAAATGCGAGAACAGAAAGGACCTTTGAAGTCAGGGAAGCTTGTCTCAGAGCATGGGAATTTTACAGCAACCGTTAAGCCCATAGATATTCAATTAATGATTGTTCTTATGAAGTGTAGAAATTGATTTTAAATGTGGCTTGATTAGCTAGCTATAGGAATATCACTTAAAAGGTACAATAGGCTATGAAAGGAAAGAATGAAGAATGAATTTGGAGATTCACCATATATCTTCAACTTGAGCAGATAACCTTGGAGATTCACCATATATCTTCAACTTGAGCAGATAACCTTGTAATGAAGACTAAGCAAGTGCATTCAAAGAGTTATGAGCACATTTTAGAGAATAAGGCATAACACAGAGAAGGAAAAGACTTTGTGAAGGGTGGAATGCTCTCATTGTGGCCAGAAGAAGTAAGAACAATAGGTTCATACTTTAAAACTTCACAGTTGTCTAGAATTCCATTAATTTGTAATATATCTCTATCACAAAATAAGATATCTCTGATTATTCTTGTTTTCAATTTCTTTCTTTGATGTTTTATAAATTATATTGTATAGATATTTG
This sequence comes from Lophiomys imhausi, assembly GCA_907164525.1. NCBI lineage: Eukaryota > Metazoa > Chordata > Mammalia > Rodentia > Muridae > Lophiomys > Lophiomys imhausi. The sequence goes on from CAJQZJ010032563.1 coordinate 1,349,982, forward strand.
ATCTCATAAATACACTTTATTATTAGATTTTCTTCTCTAAAGTATGATGAATGTAATTCCTAAAATATATGCGTATATAAAATGATCTAAAAGAAATCAAAATATAATGAGGGAGATTGGGACCCAACTGGCCATTTCTTGTCACTAAATTAAGTATCCACTACTGGGACTGAGTTACATATATTTGAGTTGTGGGCTAAAGGAACTCCACAGAAATCTTCAAACTACTGAGACTGTTGCTAAATCTCTAGGTCTTGCTGCTGTCTACAAACTGACAGAAAGCCCACATTGCTGATGACAATTCTATACAACTCATTAAGCATTGAGATGTTGACCTAGTGCCTACATAGACAGCCTTCACCTCTATGTTCCAGCATCTTTGATATAAGAAAAGACTCTGCACACTCTCAAAAGATAAATGTAATCACCAAGCCAGCTAGAAATCATTTATTCACAATGGTGTACTGCCAATAAGATATGCTAGGGAAATGGTGCAACATAGTTGATAATCAACCAGCATATCTAATTTAATTTAAAGCATATTACATGAGATTGTACATATATCAGATTTGCTTATGTGACCAAGAACCTGAAATTAGATATCCCAGGGATTGAGGGTTAAATTAAATAATACTGGTCTAAAAAAAAAAAAAAAGAAGCTGTAATAATAAAAAACAAAACCCAACTGGTATTGGCATAAGAACAGACTTGTTAGCTGGGCAGTGGTGACACACGCCTTTAATCCCAGCACTTGGGAGGCAGAGGCAGGCGGATCTCTGAGTTCGAGGCCAACCTGGTCTACAAAGCAAGTCCAGGACAGCCAGAGAGCTGTTATACAGAGAAACCCTGTCTCAAAAAAAAAACAAAAAACAAACAAACAAACAAAAAGTACAGTCTTGTTGATCAATGAACTCGAATAGAAGTCCCAGACATAAATTCACACACCTATGGAAAACTGATTTTTTGATAAATAAGCCAGAAATATACAAGGGGGTGAAAAAGCATCTTAAATAAATGGTGCTGTTCTAACAGGGTGTTAGTATGTCGAGAAAAAATGTAAATAGATCCACACCTATCATCCTGAACAAAACTTAACATTAGGCAGACCAAAGATCTCAGCATAAAACCAATGTACTTTAGCTAGAAAATGGAAACAACTCATATGTCCTTCAACAGAAGAATGGATTAAAAAAAATCTGTGGTACATTTACACAATGGAATACTACTCAGCTATCAGAAACAAGGAAATCATGCAATTTGCAATCAAAAGAATGGAACTAGAAAAGCTCATCCTGAGTGAGCTAACCCAGACCCAGAAAGAGATACATGGCATGTAATCACTTATAAATAGATTTCAGCCATATAGTACAGGATAACTAACTAAAATGCACAGACCCAAGGAAGAGGAACCTAGCATAACTATCCTGCAAAAATTCCACCTAGTAGCAAATCAAACAGATGCTGAGACACACAGTCAAACATTATGTGAAATCTGAGTGTCCTATATAAGAGAGGGAGGAGGAATGGAGAATCCAAGAGGGGATAAAAGCAACACATGAAGATCAACATATTAAGTAACCTAGGGCCCTAGGGACTTACAGAGACTGAAACACTAACCAAAACAAACAAACAAGCAAGCAAAAAAAAACAAAAACAAAAACAAAAACAAAAAAAGAAAGAAAAAAGCTTAGACTAGTCCTAGCCCCCCCCCATACATATATATAGATGATAGGCAACTTAATTTTCATACAGATTCCTTCGCAAGTAGGCGGGGGCATGTCAGTCATGGACTCTGTTGCCTGTTAAAGGGACATTTTACCCTAGCTGTATTTGGGTCCCAGAATAAAAGGAAGCTCTTAGCCCTCATGTGTCTGAAGAACTGAGGGGGATTGATATGTGGGGGGGCCTTCACCTGACTAGAGAAGGATAAGAGGGAAAGGGGGAAGAGGCTAGGAGAGTAGGCCTGGGAGAAGAGGGGTCATATGATCAAGATGTAACTTGAATTAATAAATAAATGTTAAAAACAAAACAAAACAGTGCACTGAACCTGATTGAACAGACAGTGGGAAACAGTCTTGAACACATTGATGGGAGATAACTTCCTGAACAGAGCATCAATAGCATAGTCACTAAGGGATTCCATCCTACACCTGTCAGAATGGCTAACATAAAAAACACAATTGAGAGCTCATGTTGAGGAGGATGTGGAGCAAGGGGAGCACTCCTCCACTGTTTGTAGGAATGAAAACTTGTACAGCTACTTTGGTGGTTTCTCAGATAATAGGAAATTATTCTCACTCAAGACACAGCCTTGCCAATCCTGGGCATATTCACAAAGAACACTCACTCCATCATATTACAAGGACACTTGCTCAGCTACGTTCATAGCAGCTTTACTCATAACAGGTGGAATCTGGAAACAACTTAGATGGTCCTCAACTGAAGAATGAATAAAGAAAATATGGTACATTTGCACAGTGGAGTATTGCTCAAGTGTTAAAATTAATGAAATCATGAAATTTGCAGGCAAATGAAAGTAACTAGGAAAAAAAAAAACTTCCTAAATAAGTTAAACCATACTCAAAAAGACAAACATGCTATGCACTTACTTATAAATAGATAGTAGCTATAAAGCAAAAGATAATCACACTATAGTCCACAGACCAAGAGAGGCTAAGCAAGGAGGAAGGCTTAAGAGGGATCACAAGGATATCCCAGGAAACTGAAAACAGAATATATTTCACAGGTGGATGGGGGACAGGAGGGTTGGGAAGAGGAGGAATCAGTTGTGTGCAGTGGGGTGGAGAAAATATTGAGTGGAACAACTGGAGTCAGATGTAAGGTGGAAAATTTGTGCAATGGAAACTCCATGGAATCTATTAGAATTAATTTACCAATGTCTCCTAATTTGGGGGACCTGGGACTAGAACTTGGCACCTTCTGTAACCAGGCAAGGCTTCAAGTGCAGGAAATGGAACCCCAACCTAGCCAGAAAACCTTCCACCTACAGTTTGTCCTGTTTGTTTGAATAGAAGTTCCGTATTGTTAGCAATCAGAAAAAAAAATGAAGTCAAAATAAATTTAGAATATATTTCAACCCAGTAGGAGTGACTAGTAAACAAACAAAAAATGACAACAAATGTGATTGAGGTGTGAGTTTTCTCTTATATGTATAACCCAGAGTATGTTTAGAAATACCATGTATAATAAGCATTTTCATATAAAAAGAATAGTTTATGTAGTCAATAAACTATATATTCAAATATATAGTCAAAATATATTTGAATCTAGTCAAATACATAATCTATTTAACTGAAACCCATTGTATTTCTTTATTTTATATAATGTATATAAAACAAAAACAAAGTAATGGAAATGTGAACAATTTAGAGATGTATGAATAGCAGGAATGTGGTGACATGCTGATAGTTTGTTTTACTTAGATCATGTGTTTTTGGGAATGTCTTCAACTAAAGAAAGATACCTAACAGATCTCAGGAATGAGTAATTTTCATTTCAGATGAAATTGACAGCTGAGAAATATACATAAAACACTTGGGAGCTTCACTGTGGGAGGCTGCTCTGGTTGCTAAACAATAGCCCTGTGTAAAATTATGGAGAAGAACAAGTACAGATCAGTACTCATTGCTGACTTTAGCAATGATGAGATGTAAATTCCTTCATTGTTTTGACATAATAGTGACATCATGGTATTTATCATTAGGCAAAACTTATTTTTGTTATTGCTTTAAAGAAAATATACCATAGAGAAAAGTTTATTTTCAATATCATGACTTTCATAAGAACTTATGATTTCTATATCAAGAGTATCAAAAAGGATGTGAAAAATTCATCAGAGTTAGCAGGAATGTTAGGTGGGAAAGAAAGTGAGGACTGATAGGTCATTTGGCTGAATATCATAACTCATAGTGAAAGGTTCTATAACAGTGATACTTTTAGATTAGATGACAGAAGAGCTGTAATTAATAAATGAAAGTTATGAAAACTTCTTATACATTGAGTTCAGATGAAAAATAAGGAGTACAGTTTAAAATGTTGGGTGAATATTAATTTGAGCCAAATTTTCATGAGAATATGCCTCAGTTTTGTGAATGTGTGTGCCTGAATTATGACAAGGAGTGTAAAACGGGAAAACAATTCAAAAGTTGATAAAACTTAAATACTGTGGATTTAAAGAATGACTATAATTATCAAGATCAGACTATAAGGAAAAGAACAACATTCAGATTTTATACCAAAGAAAAAATATTAACCTTATTAAAATTAAACACCTTGCCATACCTGGGCTGCCATATCAAGCCCCAGTACAAGAGGAAACTCGTAGTCCTCCTGTGACTGATGAGCTGAAGGGATTTAATATATGTGGGCTCCCCTCATCTGAGGAGGAGAGGATGGAAATGAAGAAGAGAGAGGAAGGGAGGATGGGACCTGGACAGGAGAAGAGAGGTATTTTGATCTCGAGATGTAACTTAAAAAGTAAATTAATAAACAAATTAAAAAAATAACAGCTGGCACGTGTTTACCAAAGTTAAGGCACCTTTACATTGATTTGTATATGTGAAAACTTTCAAGCCAGTGTACTGAAAAGCTTGCTTCTGAACTTCAGTGACAATGAAAATTGATACTCATTTAAAAACAAAAAGAATGATGTAATGTACTTAATATATTTTGATTAACACAAATTATTTCACACATATTTGTTTTTTTTTTTGTTTAAAATGATCTTTAACATTCAGATATATGCTGATAAATTTACTCTAGTAGATTTCCAATCAATGCTGGTTACTATCTCCAGACATTGCTTCCAGTTGTACATCAAACTCATTTCATTCTCACCTACTCAGCATGAGATTTCTGATTTTCTTAATTTTCTCTTTGCAATCAAATTTTGTTGTCTGAATGATCAATCTTCAAATAAATATAACTTGGTTTGCTCCCATTATTTCTTTGTAAATGCATTTTACACAATGACCAACAACCTTTCAATTCCTAATCTGAATTTGATTTATCTGCAACTTTTAATCCTGTCAGCCCTGTGACACTGAAGATTTTTTGCTCAGCCTTTTCCTGTTATTTTTCAGAGTATATGTTTTCATAGGAGGAATTCCTTCCCTAAGTGTTTCTATATATTTTGAAGTCTCTTCAGCTTTTTTTGTTCAGCTGTTCTCTTGTATTTGTTCAGTCCTTTGGAAATTTCTCTTCTATTTACTCTTCACTTCTCTCAAAAATTTACACCTTTCTTAATAATAATCATTTGATCTTTTTATTAGTGGTCTTTTCTATGAACAAAACAAAACTTTAGAGTTTGAGTCTTAAGTTTTACATAAATCTTAGTAGCACATAGTTTTACATCTTAAGTAGTTTAGGTTTAATTGTGAAATTAATAATTGGTTTTATTGTCTTGCAAAATGGAAATAAGTTAAAAGCCTGATTTTTCCTGCTTTTTTATTCTTTATATTTGATTGAAGCACCAAGCATTAGTCTTGATTAGGTAAACAGGAAATGTAAAATATGACCAAATGCATGGAAACAAACATATTGCTTTGACACTGCACACACTTTTGTTTTACAATAAAACATTCTGAAGCAGATGGTACAAATATTTTATCCAGGACCCCAGTGAACCAAATACTCATGATGCATTCATATTATTGCCGCATTTGTAGGCTGTCTTTATTGCCAGGATCATATTATGTTTCAAGCTAGAGCTACTAAGTTTACAGTCTAGACATTCAGAAAGACAGGGGAAAAAAGATCATAAGGCGCTGATGAAACTCCCTTTTGCCATATTTTGAACTTTTCATATGAATCTAGTAGGTTTTTAATGGCATGAGAGAACATAAGAGGTTGAAGAGCTTAGTAAAAGCATTCTGCCCTGTTCCCTTTTTGGAAAAAGAAGAAAGAAAGGTACAGTGGATTACTCTGAGAGTTCAATCTCTCTCTCTCTCTCTCTCTCTCTCTCTCTCTCTCTCTCTCTCTCTCTCTGTGTGTGTGTACATGTGTGTGTATGTATGTATATATGTATGTATGCCAGAGTTTGACATTATTTGTTATCTTTCTCAATCACTCTCCAACTTCTCTTTTGAGAAAATATCCTTCACCAATTCTGTAGTTTGTTACAGATCTAGATAAACTTGCCAGCCAGACAAATTCCTGTCCAGATATGTCTATGTCATTTTTTTCCCCAGCATTCAAGTTGCAGGTGCACACTGATATATCTAGTTTTTTATGTGGGTACTGGAGGTTGAACTCAGGTCTTGATGCTTGTGCAGCAAACACTTAGCAACCTAATCATCTCCTCCAACTCATGATTATAATAAAATTTTACTCAATTTAAAGTATTTGAATTATAATTATAATTTTTTTATATGTATGCACATTTTGCCTCCATGTATGCCTGTGCAGTATGGGTGTTTTAGTGCCCTCCAGAGGCTAGACATGGGCGTTGAGATCTTTGGAACTGGAAGGACAGATTGTGAGCAAAGCTATGAGTGTGGGGAACTGAAGCTGAGTCCTCTGCAAGAGCAGCAATGTCTTTAAATCCTGAGCAGTCTTCCAGCTCTAATTCAAATTCTAGTCTCTCAATGTCTTTCGTAGTTTACGTTTTTCACAAATCGACTCATTACTATGAAATAATTTGGGATTTTCGTGTGTGTGTATGTGTGTACTCAAATATTTAAAATCAGTAAAATTAATGAAATCAATATTTATATATAATTAAAATCACATATTGATATTTTAAAATATAGCATATGGACACAAGCAGCTACTACAATTTGTATTAGTACATAACTCTACCCTTCCATCAAATAGAAATTCTCTAAGCTGACATGATCAATATGACTAACCTGAAACTGCAATTTAATTAATTATTGTAGTTATTAGTAAGTATAAACTATAAGATTAAGCTGGCAGAGCAGCCGGCAGCTTGGCAGAGGAGCCCTCATGCCTTAATCGGTTGCCTGATTTGTCCTGGGGAAAGAGCCCCAGGACCAAGGGTGATCTACACCACCTGTGACCTAAACTCTGTTAACTAATATAAGTTGTTATATTAGGCCAGTAGAAATACCAACAGCTTGACAGGAGATTCACCTGGGTTTGAGGAGAGTCTGGGAGTCTGGAAGTCCAACAGCCTGGGACTGCTTGGAGTGAGGGCCTATAAGCTGCCACAGTCTTTTCCCCAATAATTTAATACACCAAGACCTTTTAATGTTTTAACACTTAGCCCTTAGCTGGGCAGACTCTCAATTAGCTACTCTAATTTAACCCAGATCACCTAATTCCAAACCACAATGTGCATGTGATTACCATCCAGCGTTCTCAAAGACCTCTGTCTCTTCTGTGTCTCCCAGGGGAAAGAAAGATCCTCTCTCTAAAGTGCAGAGTTCCTGCTCTAATACCAGAAAGTCTCGCATTCCTATACTCTTTCTTCCCAGTATATTGGCCATAAGCGACTTTTATTAACCAATCAAGAGAATGCCTCAGAAGGGGTGGTAATCAGATTTCAGCATTGAATGCAGCCTATCAGAAACAATGTTATTAGACTTTCCTCAACACTAACCTATTATTTTTATTGTATTTATCTTTTTCTTTGTTCTAAAGAAAATTTATTTTTCAGTGTAGAAAAATAATTTTCAATTTACCTAAGTTAGTAGGAAGCACAAGCAATCTGCTTCCAAAACTATAGAGAGGACAGAGACAGTTTACTCTCTGGTCAATCACCAACTACTTTTTATAATGCTGAAGCATTATCTTCAGTCTATTTACCAAGTATATCTGACAGATACATTTGTGAAGCAGGAAATATGAAAGACTGTTTTTCATGATATTCTTGTATTACTCCTTTTATTCAAGCCCTTTATAATTACAAACATCTATTACCCAATAGAACAACCAAAACCTATCCACCACAGCCTAAGGCAATGGGACATCATTCTTCTCATGGTTGCTTCCTGCTGATGTGGGGAATAGGATTTCTTTTTGGGGAGTTGCAAAGGAAAACTTAGTAATGATTAATTATGTCTTAAAGTATGAGCTTGGCATGTTGTCCAGTCTCTGGGTGCTGAGAAAGTTCAGGATTAAGTGAAGTCCTGACTCGATCAATCAGTAAGGCTGTATGAATAGAGGTCTTCTGGAGTTGGATGAAGCAGGACGCTAGAATAAAAAAATGTCTCAGAGTCTCAGCATCCTGGAGGATGAATCTTGTCATGACCGTTTCCATTCCATTGGTGTTTGTTCCTTCAGGTCTGTAAACATACAAACTCTCACAAGTGATAAACAGTCTATAATAGTTTATCACTTGTGCATGAAATGTAGAGGATTCACACATCAGTAAAAGATGATTTTTTTTTCTCATTGTTTAAGCAGGGGAAAGACATCTGTCTTTTTTATAAGCTACTTTGGATTGTGACCAAAACTGCAATAAATCTCCTTTCTTTCCATTAAAGAAAATGACATGATAAGTCCTGAGGGCTTTTGTAACCAAAGAGTTATTGGCATGCATAGGTGATGTCCTCACTGGAGACATTTACATGTGCCAGTTTTTGAGTTGTTCCAATATTTGGTTTAGCATTATACATTACCCATTTAGTCTTCTTGATTTATCTTTTCTTTTTTTCTTTTTTTTAAGCTTTTAAAAGAATCTTTCATTTATTCAATATGTGCATTACAGGAAACAAAACACAAGAATCCAAGAACTAAGTCACCCAGTCACAAGCAACCCAGCTCAATGTGTCCTCCTAGATACCGCAAGTGTACATACATTTAGGTAACTGAGATTATATATAGTATGTACCATGCTTTCCCCCACATTGTGAATATTCACCAACTAAAAACCCCACACTACATGAGTATTTTCATAACTAAGAATACACCACACCATCTCAATCTGATTTATCTTTTCATCCTGTCTGCATCCAAGATTTTCAAGAGGTCTTCTGTCAAATTTGATCTTTATTTTGGATAGAATCCAAAACCTTTTCTTTTTCTCTGTTGCCATAAACATAAAGCCTCTCTCCCAAAATAGCATAGACTTTTCTAGCAGTTCAAAGTCATTACAAGTTTAAAATGATTAAAGTTAGTAGTCCAATATTTTATGTTTGCCATATTTTGACTTCCATCCAAGAGAGGGTACAATACAACCAACATCATTCCAATACCATTCCATTACCATCACCATACGTACAATGATTTCCATGTTGATAAATCAAAACAACACTGTATGGAGTCCAAATATTCTCTTCTATAATGATATATATATTTGTTAATTTTACTGAGACAGGGTTTCTCCATGTAGCCTGGACTATCTTAGATTCACTCTGTAGAACTCTGTAGACTAGATGTGCCAAGGAACTTTTCTGTCTTTTTCCTGATCTAGAATTCTCTGTCTCCTGTGTGCTAGAATTAAAGGTGTGTGCTACCATTGCTCTACTCAAATATTTTACCTCAATTCCAAATCATTGTAACTCCATAATTTACAAAAAAGAAAGAAAGAAAGAAATGAACTGTAGTGACATTCTGAATTTATTTTTAATCTTTAAAAAATCATTTTGGGGTGGTTACTCTAATCAACCATGTGAAAAAAATCTGTAAAAGAAGAACTTCAAGTACTTGAAAAAAGAAATCAAAGAAGATATCAGGGCATGGAAAGATCTCCCATTCTCATGGATAGGTCGGATTAACATAGCAAAAATGGCCACCAAAAGCAATATACAGATTCAATGCAATTTCTATCAAAATACCAACACAATTCTTTGCAGACTTTGAAGGAACAATTCTCAGTTTCATATGGAAAAAAAATCCCAGAATAGGTAAATCAATATTGTGAAATAAAAAAAAAAAACATCTAGAGGTATCAGCATTCCTGATTACAAATTGTTCTATATAGCAATAGTAATAAAAACAGCATGACACTCATATAAAAACAGATCAGTTGATAATGGAATCAAATTGAAGACCCAGAAATAAACCCAAATACCTACAATCACTTAATTTTTGTCAAAGAAGCCAAAACTGTACAATGAAAAAAGAAAAGCATCTTCAACAAATGGTGCTGGTCTAACTGGATGTCAACATGCAGAAGAATGCAAATAGACCCATACTTATCATCCTGAACAAAACTTAAATCCAAGTGGATCAAAGACCTCAACACAAAACTGGAAAAACTAAATCTAATAGAAGAGAAAGTGGGGGAAAGTCTCAAACTCATTGGCACAGGCGACAGCTTCCTGAACAAAACATCAATAGCTCAGATTCTAAGACCAACAATCAATAAATGGGACCTCATAGAACTGAAAAGCTTCTGTAAGGCAAAGGACACTGTCATTAGAACAAAATATCAGCCTATAGATTGGGAAAAGATCTTCACCAATCCCACATCTGACAGAGGGCTAATATCCAAAATATATTAAGAACTCAAGAAATGAAACACCAAGAAACTGAACAATCCAATCAAAAAAGTGTTGTAGAGAACCAACCAAAGAATTCACAAAAGAGGAATCTCTAATGGTTGAGAGACACTTGAAGAAATGATCATCATCCTTAATCATCAGGTAATTGTACCTGAAGACAACTTTGAGATTCCATCTCATATCTGTCAAAATGGCTAAGGAAAAAAAAAAAAAAAAACTCAAGTGACAGCATATGCTGGCAAAAATGTGGAGAAAGGGGAAAACTCCTCCATTGCTGGTGGGAATGCAAACTTCTACAACCACATTGGAAATCAATTTGGTGATATCTCAGAAAATTGGGAATAGTTCTAACTCAATCTACCCAGTCATACCACTCCTGGGCATATATCCAAAAAATTCTTCACCAAACCACAAGGATATGGGGCAACTATGTTCATAGCAGCTTTATGTGTAATAGCTAGAAACTGGAAACAACCCAAATGTCCTTCAACTGAAGAATTAATAAAACAAACAAAAGTGTGGTATATCTACACAATGGAATACTAGTCAGCATTCAGAAAGAAGGAAATCTTGCAATCTGCAACCAAATGCATGGAACTAGAAAAGTTCATTTTTACTGAGCTAACCCAGACCCAGAAAGATACGCATGGCATGTACTCACTTATAACTGGATTTAAGCCATTTAGTTCAGGATAACTATCCTACAATCAACTGACCCAAAGGATCAGGAACCTAGCACAAGTATCCTGTGAGAAACTCTCTCCTGCAGAGGATCAAAACAGATGCTGAGACACACAGCCAAACATTAGGTGGAGCTCTGAGTGCTGTGTATAAGAAATGGAAAAGGAATAGAGAGACCTGGAGGGGACAAGAACACCACATGAAGTTCAACAGAACCAATCAATCTAGGCCCCTAGAGGGTTACAGAGACTGAACCATTAACCAATAAATACCAGAAATAGGACCTATATATATATATATATATATATATATATATATATATATATATATATATATATATACAGATGATAGGAAACTTGGTCTTCACATAGATCTCTAGCATGCACCCTCAGTTCATCAGTCACATGAGGGCTGAGAACTTCCTTTTCTATGAGTGCCCAACATGGCAGCCCAACTAGAGTAAGGTGTCCCGCTAACAGGCACCATAACCCATGACAGACACTGCCCCCCCCACAGTAGCTAAGGGATCTGTGTAATCTCATGCTCTAGCAGCAAAATCTTGTCTATAGCTCCTTGGAATTTAAGTGTTGCTGTACTTACTGTATTGGTGGTATCTTAGCAAAAAGTAACTGTAGCCAGAGAGCTCTAAGGTCCAGCTGTCATCAAATTCCTTTTTTCTGTTGGGAAGAGCCCCTTTCCTTCCTCTATTCTTATTGCTTACAACGCAATAAGAATTCTACCTCTCAGTTCTCTCCCTACCTAAATCTGCTTTATTTTGAACTTTCTTAGAGAGGTCACAGAAAATATGATCATTACTGAATATATTGTAACTAGCTTCATAACAAAAACAATTAAAACACAACTATACAAGATACAAGTCCTTTCTCCTATAGTGTTTTACGTTTCACTGGCAGCTTTAGGCATAGCTCACTGTAGCATTCCTGAGGGTTTGTTCTGCTTTTTTTCTTTCCTAAAAAGACCAGGCCTGTTGTCTGGCTAGTCTAACTTTTTCCTGCCTTTCACCCAGATACTCTCAGGCTGTAGGCATGGATTATTTTTTTATTTTAGAATTATAAAAATTGGTTTATTGTAAAAGAAATTCGAGAATAGCCAGTTAAATTTTTATCTGCATGCTACCCACTACAGCCAGGAAGCATTAGACACTTTTGGACACAGAAAGAAAGGCTGTGATTCAAATTCAGTGGGAGGAATCTGTTCAGATCTCTTGCTCTCAGAACAAAGGGTTTGGTAAGGTCAGAGGGCACTGTCAGGCACCAGAGGCTGATAGACATTGATGTATAACCAGGTAAATGATCTCAATGGAGAAGGAAGATGCACATCACACCTTGTCGGGTAGCCTAAGCAGCTAAAAGTTTAGGAACAACTTCTTTGCTGATAGCAAGTTATGAGATAAGTCTTTATTGTAGGCATGGATTCTATTTGAAGTAGTTGAGTGCCAAACATAGATGACCAGCTGCTTATGTCTTGGTGAAAAGGACCTAGGGCAGCCCAAAGACCATAAAAATAAGGATGCCAAGACATTTTAATATTTCAAATCCTAGGCTTTAGCTATGCAGAATCTCAACTATCTCATCTAAGTTAACCAAACCACCTAGCCACACTCAGCTAGATAGTTAGATATACATTCCAAGCAAACCCCTACTCACTTCTGTCACCCCTTGTGTCTCTTGGCAGAAAAACAAACAAACAAACACACACACAATATTTCCTCTTTTTATTCCCAGATTTTCTTTTCTCTCCCTTTCCACTTCTCTCTCTCTGCCCAGCTATAGGCTGTTAACCTTTTTATTATTCAATCAGGGACTGAATTTGGGAGGCAAGAATTATGCAGTGTCACTCTGGATATGTGATTTGTTAGTATGGCAGCAAGGATCTTTTTTGGGAGGCAAGAATTATGCAGTGTCACTCTGGATATGTGATTTGTTAGTATGGCAGCAAGGATCTTGGAGAGGCAAACAATTAACATATGAATACACAGTAAGTTCCAAATCAACTCTAACAGGTAAGGGTGGGAATTAATGAGACCCTCTCTTGTGAGTGGATTTGACCTGAATATACAACATGAATATAACAATATTATGTACTTTAAAATATTAACCGATACTTATTTGAGTATTCCAAAATTAGTTTTTACAATCACAGACATGTATATGTTCAGCATTACTACAGTATTCCTCACATGTGTGTCTAATTCCCTAATAGATATCTGAAACCAAATGGCACTGAGTCCTTCATGTGCTAATATTAGGTCTCTGTTACTATCCTACTGTATCAGTGGGTTGTATCTGTAGACCAACAACCAATGTCATATTGAAATGTTTGAAAACTACACATGTCTTTCTGAATATAAACTGAATCCCTCTGTTTCCTTTGATTATTCCATCAATAAAATAGTAATCAGTATCTACACAGCATCTGTGATGTATTATAAATTATCTATTAGGCCTGTGAGGGCCTACACATGCAAGTTTACTTGTAAGTTCTGTGGCATTGTATAAAAGTTCATACAGAATCACTTAATTATTTTCTTGGAATTGAATCCTATGGATAACATGAGTGACCATATATAAAAATATGATAAAGTTTGATTTATAGATTAGGAATGATGAGAGTTTAACAGTATTTAAAAAACTGAATTTAGTACAAGGCAATAATATATACCCAAAACTTTTTGATAGTTTTTTTCTTTTGAAATTTCAATGTAATCTGTTCAGACTGAGTTGATGACAGGTAGCTAAAATCATGGAAAAATATCATCCACAAAAGAATATTGTAATTAAATATTAAGAGTAATTTAGGAATCAAAGAATAATGATTATTCAACAAAATAATTGTACAAAATCAATTGTACAAATTCACTAAAGTATATAATTTAAAAGACAGAAAGTTGTTAAAATACATTATAGTGATATTTTGGCATTCACAAGGTAGAATATAAAGTTTTAAATTAGTCTACCTATCAAACAAAATATTTCTTCATATACATTGGTTCAGCAATCTTGGATGTTCTAGAAACGATCAAAAACAAGTTTCTTGGTATCTATGTCAGCTTAGTTTCATCTGACGGAAGAGCTCTGGCTAGGTCTTGCACTAGCAGAAATGTGTTTCTGAAGGTTACCTGTGAGCACCACTTTCTGAAGCATTTACATGTAGATGGAATTTTTAGGAGCTCTCTACTTAGTTGTTACTCTCTGAAAAGAATAAGAAAATGATGCAGTGCTCTTAGCTAACTCATGATATTTTCAAATGAGCTTTCCCACAGAGGAAAAATGGACTTTATAATGAACATTTCCACCTTCACCTAATGCTAACATGGGTGTTCAAGACTAAATTGTAGGTGAAGCTCTTAAATTCCTAAGATTTATCTAAAAGCAAAATGACTAAGGATAAGAAAGATATGAGCTATTTAAGTTTTACGCTCATGTATTTTAATGAAAAGTAGGCTGAGATTTCATTGCTATGACTTGTAATAGAATTTTTAGGGCACAGAACATGTTTCATGTTTAATAAGGTAAGCTGAAGCTATTTACAGAAAAGAATCTACAAACTTGGCAGATGTGTATATGGATTTTGGTGCTAAAAAGACTATTTTATCTTTAGTTTGCCTTAATAGGGAAAATTTTTACATACCACATAGCCACCAAGCCAACTCGTATGCTGATGATTAACAGTACAACTCTGGTGAGCTACAATCATATCAATGTCTATATAAATTCTAGTGTTGAGTAATGTATAGTACACAGACTATGTGTTTCTTAAGAATGAATCCTGCATGGACAGAGAATGCAGAAGTGTGGTTCAGCCCTATTTGTCAGGATTATCCTTGGACCTCTACCATTACTATTTGGATAAAATGTCCCCAACTTATTTTAATGGATTGTGGTGTCTTCACAATTTCTCCTTTATTTTTTGGTTGGTATTTTAATAGCAATATCAGTCTAGATATCTCAACCTGGTTTCTCAGAAACAAAAGAAAAGATCTTGGGTTGGAAATATGATTTCCTGTTTATTTCACCAATAAGACAAATTGAATATTGGAATGCTAATAATTTCTGATCACTGTTATTGCTTCTCTCAGTTATTGAGAAAATATTTGGTGCAGTTTTGTCTTTTTTTTTTTCTCTCTTTCTGTGTAAGGCAGATACAGGAGTGTGTATGTGTTTGTCTGTGTATGTGAGGTGGTAGAGAAGACACATATTTGTGTGTATACCTCTGTGTAGAGACCAGAGGTTGACATTGGGTGTCTTTTCCATTACCTCTCTGTACTATTAAGAAACAAGAAAACAATCAATCAAACAAACAAACAAAAACAGGGTCTCTCACTGAACTTGAAGTTTACTGATTCTGCTATCATGGTTGGCCATTGAGTTCCCAAAGTCCACTTGCATTAAATAACCATCTACCCTCTAAGTGCTGGTTTTAAAGTTGCACATCACTGTGCCTAGCTTTTAGAACATGTGGGGACTGAGCTCAGGTTCTCAGGGCTGTGCAGCATGTACTTTCCTTACCAATCCTTCTTGCCTTTATCCTATCCCTCTTTTATTATTACCCTTTAAACTGTTTACCTTCCTTTTCCAGTGTCACTGTCTGCGTAACTACCACTGTTTTATTACAATGTAATCATTTTCTAAGCATCATTCTTAATTGTGTTGTTTCATCCTACTCCTGTTATAACTATGACATTACTTTATATTTTACACTTAACATGTCTAAGATCAGTGATTGTCCAGTGTCTCCAAACTTCTCTATGTCACATTAAAGTAGCCACACAATGTGGCTCCCTTCCTTCTGAGGATTTAATTGATATTCCAGGAAATATAGTAATTGGCTTTAACTACAATATACAATCCAATTTATGATTAATTTTTATAGTTTATCATCTATCCTCTCCCTTCAAGGTTATATTACATTAATAATAACTATTCTCTCATTAATCCAGAATATTGTTTTCTCCAACTCTATCTACATGAGTAGGTTATATTTATGTCTTTAATTGCTTCCTTTAATGTTTTAAACATCTTTTTTTATAATGTAATTATAATATGTTCCTCTTTCTTTTATGGCATTTAAACCTTCTCATACAACCTTTCCTGATTTCTTTCAAATTCATTGTCACTTTTTCATTGTTGTTACATGAATTAATACATATATATGTATATTATATATGTAATACATATTATATATAATTTAATTTTTTTGAATTTCTATAATTTTATAAATTCTATAAAAGTTTATAATAAAAATGTTTGTAAATAAAACCTGCTCAATTTGTAAAACCTTCTCAATTTGTATGTTACTTATATGTTTGTTTTCAAGATTGATCATTTGGTATTGGATAACCAATTCGTATGTTCTTCCCTGGGGAAGACTATTTCTTCCACCATCAGCATTTCTTAGTTTCTTGTAGTTCTTTGAATATTTTGGGGGCCCCATAGTCTTTCCCATGGCACTTTAACATGTTTATTATTTTCTTTGTTTAGCTCATTTTAAAATATACTCATAATTTTTACAATTTTTTTGAATTCATAATTACATCACTTTCCCTTTCCCATTTCTCCCTAAAACACTCTTATGTACTTTCTACCACTATTGCTGTCTTTCAGATTCATGTCCTTTTTCTTTCAATTGTATCTGTAATTCTAAATATTACTTGAGTGTATATATTTTCAGAGCTGGTGCTGGATAACAAATTGGTTTGATCTTCTCTTGGGAAGACTATTTCTTCTAACCTCAACATTCCTTAGTAGAGTGTTGTTCTTTGTCTTGGGTTGAGCATTCATGACATTTTCCCTTCTATATGAGCATACCTATTGGTTCCATACTGTTCGTGATGATATAATTCATGTAAACCATAAATAATTTATTTTTTTATTCTTCAGTTGATATCAGTAGTCTTTAAAATGAGTAGCAACAGACATCAGGGAACTTAGTCTATCAGTAATAGTATTTGCTGTTGTTGATACCACTGAAGTGTGTGTCATGTAGATAATTGTAGACTATGTTACCTTTTAAAGCTTGTTTTCTAAAAAGTTGACTCCTGTATGAGTCTAAAAGTATGAATGGAATTATTGAAACTGAGAAAATGTCTGTCTTTTTACTGTCTCACCATGTGGATCAAAGTTTTGCTAAATTCTGTGCATATACAGGCTAACCACTTAGAAAAAGTTTGTCTGGTACTCTCCTAACTAGATTAATTTATCCTAAGTAAATATAACTTCTTTTGCTGTTATTGCTACTGTTTCAATCAGTAAAATATAGACTATTATCCAAGTAAAATTATAATAAATAAGATACATTTAGTTTTTTTAAAAAAAAACTGCTCTAATATGTGTCTTAAAGTTTAAACCTAATAATAAGGAAACTTCAAAATTTAAATCCTTTGGAGATAATTCTGAATCATAATGTAATTCTTTTCATGTATATGAAACCATGATTTGTTTAAAATAACTTTTGGAATATAAGAACTAATCTTTATATTGACAGCACACTTTTATAAGTTCTTCTTTTCAAGTAAATGTGACTTTTAGAAACAATTACTCAATATTTGTTAGAAGTTACACTGGAAAATTCATGGCCACAGAACAAAGTAAATACAGATAGATGGAGTATCACATAAGTTGTAAACATATGGCATAGTTTTCTTAGCTCAGTTGTCTACCAAATGCTCTAACTATAGTATGTAAGATTATGTAACATAATTCTATTTAGTAAGGTTCTGATTGGAGGATGCCAAAATTTACATTCTAATTTTCTAGTTATCTAGGTTTCTGCAAATGACATACTATTAAAAACCTGGTGGAAAGGTCTGCCTTAAGGTTATACATCCCATAGCTCTTGATAATATTCAGTTTCCAAATTGAAATAACTTAATTACATTCTCCAAGGATCCATTTTCAGTGTAGGTGCAGCTGTTGCATTTTCTTTTTTAGAAAGACAATTATAATTACAAGCAACTTTCTTAAGAAGATTGAATTAATAATGCATTGCAGTTTCTTAGAATCAGTGAGAATTAAGTGTTGGTTCATGTATGGAAAAGATTCAAGCAATGACAGACCAAATGAAAGTCTCTCTCTCTCTCTCTCTCTATCCCTCTATCCCACTATCCCTCTATCTCTCTTTCTCCCCATCTCCCTCCTTCCCTCTCATTCCGTCTTTTTTGTGTACTTGCATGTTTCTCTCTCATTCTGACTCTGTGTGTACATACATGCAGTTTTAAGATATATGTTGAAGAATGTACAAAAAGTCTATCACTAATTTCTTAAAGAATGGGTCATGCTTTTACATTTTTCTTTACATATCAGCTGTTGTCAAGGATAATCACATTACTTAGCAAGATGATTATTCGATGGAAAGAGGACATACATAAACATTTTGAGGAGAATCAACGGGAATATAGCAGAACTCTATCTGCAATAATTTAACAATTTCACGAGGAAATCCAGTATATATGTGTATACACTACATGCATCTCTGTAGCCCTTAGATGTCAGAAGAGGTAATCAGATCCCCTAGCGTAAGAGTTTTAGGAAGTTGTGAGCTATTATGTGGGTGCAGGAACCAAGCCCATTTTCTTGCAAAAGTCATATGTGCTTTTTCCTTTTACAAAAGAGTTTAAAAGTAGACTGAGAAGGACGTTAGAGGACAGTTTTATTGGAATTTGGGAAGAAAAGCAAAAATTCAGGCAGGGTGAGAATCTCAGCAGATTCTCGGAGACAGGAGATAGAAGAATTAGGACAATCATAAAATCAAAAGTGAAGTTAACAGCCTCGATGACTATTAACAGATGAATGCATAATGATAGTGGACTATAAATCTATCTATCTACCTATTTATCTGTCTGTCTGACTGTCTGTCTGTCTATTTATCTATCATCTGCCTTTCAATCAACTATCAAACATCTATCTATCATCTGTCTATCATCTATCTTCTGTTTCTATCTATCTATAATTTAATTAAGTAAAGAGAAATGAAATTGTGGAAAAATGGATAGATCTGGAAATATTTTGTTTAACCTCTGTGATCTAAACTCAGAAGAAAAACAACAATTATTTCTATTTGGATTATAGCCTATGGTGTGTGTGTGTGTGTGTGTGTGTGTGTGTGTGTGTGTGTGTGTGTATATACACTTGTATATGTATGCATACATGTATTTGTGTATGCATGTATGCATGCATGTATGTCTATATCAACATTGATGCATGCCATAAATGTTGATAAAGATGTAAAGAACTAGAAAAAATTAAAGAGTAAAAATATTTCATGAGAAGGAAGGATAAGGGATGGGCAAAAGGACACATGGGACATAAAAGTGGAAAAGAATTTGGTGAATTCAGGAAGAAATAAATGTCAGGAAATGTATGCTATTTGACTGTAACTAAGGAAAGAAAGAAGCTACCAGTGAAGATTGGCAGCAACTTCAACTAGATATGTACTTCTCTAGCAATCATATACCTTGTTAAGGGAATAGTAATTCCTCATATTTTATTACCACGGCTTCTTACATCAGCTTTTCTGAGAGCTGGCCTCCTTCCTAGGTTATTGGAAGACTCATTGGGATCAACTATGAAACAAGGTAATTCTTACATTTCATAATTGGGAGTAGATTTTAAATCTCTGCTTTAAATGCTATGCTTTCTACAATATCAATTCCTAGAAAAAGAGGGCATAAATATGAAGGAGAAAGGAAGATATATGGAGAGTATGATGTGAGAAGAGGGAAGAGTAATATGATGTAGTTAATATTATATAATCTAAAAAATGAAAAAAATGTCATTCTTCAACTTAGGGCCAAAAGTAAAATAACTAGCACATTATTTGGACAACTCTGTAACATGGTAGATTAAGAGTAATTAAAAAATATTTTAGAAAAGGAAATAAATTCCCAAACTAGACATGTTTTTTTCACATGGAAGTAATTTCTCTTGATGGACCTAAACAAAGCCCTGTACTTCCACATTTCTCTATTTCATATGATTTCTGAGATCTTTTTCTGTGGTAAAATTCTCTGTATTTGTTCTTTGACAAATTCAGACATGTGTATCTTTTGACTATATTCACTCCCATTATTCCATCTGCAAACTTTGTCATTCATAACAAGTCTCTGTTATACTTTATTTTTTTATTTTTTTTATTTTTTTTCTTTTTTTTTCGAGACAGGGTTTCTTTGTGTAGCCCTGGCTGTCCTGGACTCACTTTGTAGACCAGGCTGGCCTCGAACTCGCAAAGATCCGCCTGCCTCTGCCTCCCAAGTGCTGGGATTAAAGGCGTGCGCCACCACCGCCCAGCTTTATTTTTTTAATGTTTATTCATTACTTCAACTTACATCTCCATCACAGTGCCCTCTTTCCACACCTCCCAGTCCCACCCTCTCACCCTTTAACCCTTCTCCTTCCTGTCCTACTCCTCTGGAGTGGAATGTCCCTACATATCAGTCCCATGCCCAGTTCAGCAGTTGAGGGCCAAGAGCCTCCTCATTTACTGGAGGCCTACATGGCAGCACCACTAGGGCAAAGTGTCTCATTGATAGGTAACAAAATCTATGTTCCTGTTCCCTGTAGTGCATTGGTTGTAGTATAGTTATCCTGTACTATATGTCTAATATCCGATAATAAGTGAATAAATAGATGCCATGTGCATCTTTCTGAATCTTGGTTAGCTCACTCAAGATGAGCTTTTCTTTGCATTCATTTGGCAGCAAATTGCATGATTTCATTGTTTCTGATGGCTGAGTAGTATTCCATTGTATAGATATACCACGGTTCTTTTTATTCATTCCTCGGTTGAGGGACATCTGGGTGGTTTCTAGTTTCTAGCTATTACAAATAAGGCAGCTATGAACATAGATGAGGAAACGTCCTTTTGGTTTGGTGAGGTATCATTTGGATGTACACCCAGAAGTGGTATGACTGGGTCTAAAATGGGGAACAGAGAAAAACAGAGAAGTCACAAAGGAGGAATCCCTAATGGCTGAGAGACAGTTGAAGAAGTTCTCAGCATCCTTAATCATCAGAGAAATGCAACTCAAGATGACTCTGAGATTCCATCTCACACCTGTCAGAATGGCTAAGATCAAAAACTCAAATGACAACACATGCTGTTGAGGTAGTGGAGAAAGGGGAACACTCCTCCATTTCTGGTGGGTGTACTAACCACTATGGAAATCAGTCTGGAGATATTTTAGAAAACTTTATATCATTTTTAAACATCTGACCAATTGTTATTAATTAGGATTGCTTACATAAGTGTGGCTATAATCCTATAGCTTGGCTCTTACATGTTTTACTAGTGTTTTATCACTAATGAAAAATGACTTCTCAAGGCTCCTACATTAGCAGTTAATCTCAATGTCTCCACAGCTAAGCATAGAGTATCATGAGTCAATATTAGAATGGTAATAATCTAGACCCTGTGTGGGTCTTGTGCACAGAATAACATTTCTGGGATTTTAGAAGGGCATTTATTGTCTGTCGTTCCAGAAGATAACATGTCATAAAACACTTCTCCATCCTCTGGCTCTTTCTTTCAATCTCTCCATAGTGTTTCCTAGGTCTTTTTTCTTTAACATTTATTTATTTCTTCAAGTTATATCTCAATCAGAGCGCCCTCATTTTTCCCATCCCCCTACCCGCTTCCCCCTCTCCCTGCCATCTGCTTTTTTAAAATTTAAGGTATATCTTTTATCCACAACATATCCCCCTTTTAGTCCAATCAAAGGCTCTTTTTCTTATAACAATACATACAATACAAAACAATAAGAACAATTAGACAACAATTATGAACATTATAAGGTATAACATATTCACAATGTCCAGTCCATACATATTTGGAAACTGATATTAATGTTCTATTATCCATCTATCTCCATGAGTTTAAAGTTATATACATAACTCAATTTTCATCCTAACTTGCATTACCAACTTAAAACATTTTATTAGACTTATAACATCCTTTTAATTCCTAAACAACTTAAAATTTCAGTTTGAAATTATAACTATCTAGTCTTCAACCATATCAGAGACCTGAGAGGATAAATATATCTGAATAAACAAGAAGTGCAGAGCAAGCAGCTTCTAGAACTAAGAAATGACATACAACTGGCTCCATGGACAGTCCCCTATTTCTCTTTATCATGTTAGAGAATCTATCTTCAGCCTTGTGGTTTAGTATCTCTGACAGCCATTAATTGTAAAACAGAAATTATGAAAGACTTGTCCAGATGTTTCCTAGTTTTTACATAGCATAATATTGGTGTTCCATTTAGGACTATGTACATAGTCACTCAATCTCTACACTGTCTTCAATAATGGGTCTCTGTATTAGCAATTGCACACTGACAAAGAAACAACTCTGACAATAGTTGAGAGCAACACAAATAATGAGTATAAACATAAATATTTACTATACAGTTTGATACCATATTCACTTAGAAAAAATCAGCAATAGATGGTGTCTCTCTTGGGAATTGTTCTCAACCTGTGCATTGTGACCACCCCCCCCCCATGTGTCACATGTCACATATCAGATATGCTGAATATCAATATTTCCATTACAATTCACAATAGTAACAAATTTACAGATAAGAAATAACAACAAAAGAACTTTAGGGTTGGAGTCACGACAGCATGAAGATCTGTATTAAAGTGTTGTAACACTAGGAAGGTTGAGAACCACTACTTTTGAGGAAGTTTGCTGTAGCAGGCATGAATTTCTTCCTGTGGAGTTTAATGTATTCAGAATCTTTTTTTTTTTCATTTATCCCCCTCCCTCTCCTCTTCCTAGTCCCACCCTCCCACCTAGTTACACAATACCCCACTCCACCCAGTACCAATCCACTTTGGTACATCAAGCCACATCAGGACCAAGTGCCTCATTTTTCATTGAGGCAAGCTCTGCTAGGAACCTGAGCTCCTGAGGGAGGCAACATTGTCCAAGTCTAGAATAGACCCAATCAGACTATTAGGGGATGCACTGAGCACCAAGCAGCCAGTCAGCTTCACATGTGTAATGAGCCCAGGGCCAGTCCCTGCAAGCTCCTTGCATGCTGGTTCAGTCTTTTAAAATCCCATGTCGAGCTAATTGGGCTTTATGCCCACTTTCCCTTCTCTTACATTTAGTGTATCCAGTTTAATGTTGAAGTCTTTGATCCGCTTGGACTTGACTTTTGGGCAGAGTGGTAAATATGGATCTATTTGCATTCTTGTACATGTAGCCATCCAGTTAGACCAGCACCATTTGTTGAAGATATTATGTAGGGAGTTAGATAAATTAAATTAGATTTAGAAAATATATAGGGGTTTCTGATACTGTCTCTTAATTCGGGGCATGAAGAGCATTATCAGCATGTGGACTAAAACAGGAAACAAACAGGAGACTTAATAGACTGAAAAACAAGGTTGAAGTCAGGAAAAACAGGAAAGACTCAATAGACTGAAAAACAAGGTTGAAGTCAGGAAAACAGCAAAGACTTAATGGACTTGAAGAAACAAAGTACCTGGCCTGACATTGTTTTCAGCTGCTAAGTGGGCGGAGCACAAATTAAGCTGAAACAGAGTTCCTCCCATTTAAGGACAGTACATGGAGCCCAGAAGGGGAAGAGGCCCCTGATGCTAGAGAGCTCCAAGAGTCCTGCTGAAAAAAGTGCTGGCCATCATTTGATGGCCAGATTTCGCTGAAGCAGAAACTGGTGAGGAAAGAAAGCCTGAGCAAGAAACCAAAAGGCCAAGGACTAAACCCTGTGGCTCAGCTTTTGCCTAGAGGGGTTTGATCTGTCCGAACAGTGGCCTAAAGGAAATTGTGCCTGGCTTTAAGGACTGAGGCAGAGCAGCTGAGATCCTGATTCAAAAGAAGTAAGTCGGCCTGCAGACGGCTGGGGTCTCCCACAGAAAAGAAAGCATGAAGCCTTATTTAAGGTGAGACTGCAATAACCAACTTACCCTGACAAACCTGCATCTGAGAGATCCAAAAAAAGGACTGCTAAGTGCGTTAAAGAATCTACAACAAAGACTGTGTTCCTGACGACTGAGGACCTGCCCCAGAGACTGTATCAATCTAAAAGGTTAGAAAAATAATTATCAATAGGTTTAGTGGATAGGTTAAAGGGGTTGTAAGAGTTTATAGGATTAATAGTTAAGAAATTGTTGGTGTTTGTTATAAGTGAATTTAGTAATAAATAAATAAGTGTTAAATAATAATTTAAAAGTTCGGTTACAATATTATCTTTTCCCCATTGCATGGCTTTGATATCTTTGTCAAAAATCAAGTGTCTGTCGATATGCCATGTGAGTCCCCTTGTGGAGTCCCTGATCCCTCCAGCTTCTGCAAACCCTCCCCTAACTTTTCCTCAAGACTTGCTGATTTTTGCCTACTTATTTGCTCGGTAAGGTTTCTCAAATGGCAGTAATGTTGGGTTCTTGTCCAGATCACTGTCTCCATCCATTTCCATTGTCTATTTTATATTTCCTACTTGGAGGGATTCAAGCATCATCCCTTGATTTCTCCTTGATACTTGGTTTCTTTGGGTCTGCAGATTATAGCATGATAATCTTGTATGTGTTGGCTAATATCCACTTATGAGTGAGTAAATACCATGTGTGTTTTTGTGAGTCTGGGTTAGCTCACTCAGGGTGTTCTTTCCTGGTTCCATCCATTTGCTAGTAAATTTCATGATATCCTTTTTTTTCTGATTGCAGAGTAATATTCCATTGTGTAGATGTACTACAATTTCCATTCCTTGGTTAAGGGACATCTGGGTTGTTTCCAGTTTCTGGCTATTATGAATAAAGCTGCTATGAATATAGTTGAGGAAATGTTCTTGTGATTTGCTGATGCATGTTTGGGGTATATGCCCAGTAGTGGTATAGCTGGGTCTTGGGGTAGAACTACTCCCAATTTACTTAGAGGGTGCCAGATTTATTTCCTGAGTGGTTATACAAGTTTGAACACTCACCAGCAATGAAGGAGTGTTCCCCTTTCCCCATGTCTGCCAGCATATGCAGTCACTTGAGTCTTTTGTCTTAGTCAGTCTGATGAGTTTAAGATTGAATCTCAGAGTTGTGATTTGCATTTCCTTGATGACTAAGGATGTTGATCATTTCTTCAAATGCCTCTCAGTCATTGGAAATTCCTCTTTTATGAATTCTCAGTTTAGCTCTGTACCCCATTTTTGGATTGGATTATTTGGTTTCGTACTGTTTAGTTTCTTGAATTCTCTATGTATTTTGGATATTAGCCCTCTGTCACATGTGGTGTTGGTGAATATCTTTTCCCACTTTGTTGGCTCTTGTTTTGTTTTGATGGCAGTATCCTTTGCCTTACAGAATTGTTTCAGTTTCATGAGATCCCATATATTAATTGTTGATTATAGTGCTTGAGCTATTTGTATTCTCTGCAGGAAGTTGTCTCCTGGGCCAATTAGTTCAAGGCTTTTGCCCACTTTCCCTTCTCTTACATTTAGTGTATCCAGTTTAATGTTGAGGTCTTTGATCCGCTTGGACTTGACTTTTGTGCAGAGTGGTAAATATGGATCTATTTGCATTCTTGTACATGTAGCCATCCAGTTAGACCAGCACCATTTGTTGAAGATATTATCTTTTCCCCATTGTATAGCTTTGATATCTTTGTCAAAAATCAAGTGTCTGTCAATATTTGGATTTATTTCCGGATCTTCAATTCAATTCCGTTGGTTGATTTGTCTATTTTTATGCCCAAACCATGCAGTTTTTATTACTATTACTTCGTAATGAAGCTTGAAGTCAAGGATGGTGATATTTCCAGAGCAATAAGACAACTGAAGTATATCAAGGGGGTACAAATTGGAAAGGAAGAAGTCCAATTATTCCTATTTACAGATGACATGATGGTATACACAAGTGACTCTGAAAACTCTACTAGAGAACTCCTATAACTGATAAACAGCTTCAACAAAGTGGATACAAAATTAACTCAAAAAAATCAATTGTCCCACTTTATACAAATGATAAATGGGGCTGAGAAAGAAATTAGGGAAACAACACCCTTTACAGTAGCCACAAATAGTATAAAAATAACTTGGTGTAACATTAACCAAACCAGTGAAAGCTCTGTTTGACAAGAATTTCTAGTCTCTGAAAAAGAAATTGTAGAGGATATCAGAAGTCTGAAAGATCTCTCATGATCATGGATTGATAGGATTAACAGTAAAAATGGGCCTCTTAGCAAATGCAATCTACATATTCAATGCAATTCCCATCAAAATCCCAACACAATTCTTTATAGACCTTGAAAAAAAATTCTCAACTTTATATGCAAACTTAAAAAAAAAAACAGGATAGTGAAAATAGTCCTGTACAATTCAGAATCTTTAAGGTATGATTTTGATATTGTTCTCACTCTGTTTCTATGAGATTACAAATTCTAAAGAGGGCAATTGTAATATTTCCATTGAACAGCATATTAGGGAAGACTCAAATGTTGAAAGACAAAGACAATTATGATGGAGAGGTCCATCTGTCTTTCTCAGACAGGCTTAATTCACTTAATATGATTATCTCTGTATCATATGATTATATCTATGATACCTTTTTACCTAAGAGTAGAAACCAAACTGAGTTATTTGTACACACTTTGAAAACACTTGAACCCACTGAGCCATCTCCATAGATTTCATATCTTTAACCATTTCTCCATTGCTTCAGTTTTTGATGCAATATTCTTATCTTATTTCTGAGAGAACAGCATAACTTCATTCTTATTTTTTTCTATTTTGACTTAATACTTATGTATTGTACATATGCAGCATACTTTCTTTATCCACTTCTACCTGTGTATTAGAAGTGTGGACATGTGTACCTTTGTTTACCCATGTGGCCACATAGAGGTAAGTGGTTAAGCTACTGCTGTCACTTTATTTTTTGAGACATCCAGTTATCATTGTCTGTTTTTGATTCCCAGTAGGTTTCAGAGATTTGCAGAGGGATACTGCTTTACCAAACTATTTTACCAGAGAGCAAGAAGTCGAACTGTGTTGCTTATACACGAACAGATGGCACTTTAATCCACTGAGCCATCTCCATATACTCATACCTTCTTTATCCATTTCTCCATTGCTTCAGCTTTTGATGCGAATATTCTTATCTTTCTTTCAAATATATTGATACATTTATAAATACAGCAGTTTTAAAAAATATTTACTTTGATATTTTGATGAAACCCCACTACTAGGAAAATTCTAGCCAATGAAATGTATATGGTATTGGTTATTGAATTTGCATCCTGAAAGGGCTATTTATAAGAACATGCAAGACAAAATATCCTTAAGCTATCTATGCTTCAACTCTCTTTCCTGCCAACTTCCTGTATAAAATGTGGTATTGACTTCAGAAAGGTGTCATTGTTGTTGCAAGAATAAGAATGACAGCCATCATCATGTACAAAGAAGGGCCTAGGAATGGTTTTACACAGATTATTTCAGTGTCTTAATTAAACAAAGGCTGATTTTCACAGAGTCAAAGTCAGTTGTAGAATTAGCTACTCTGTCAGACTATTGTAGTCAGTGACTCAGGATGCAGTCTATTGCTTTCTTGTATGCACAACTGCAACACAATACTTAACTCAGGCAAACAGGAAACAGCATGAGGGTCATGAAGGGGCTTGTCAGACCATAGCTTGTAAGTGGTATATGTCTTCCACTCTTAGTATTTGGTACTAATTATCCATATAAACTTACCTACCTGCAAGAGAACTGAAAATCAGTGTCCAGTATTCTGAAGAAGAGAAAGAGCATTAGCTCACTCTCCTACCACACTTGGAGCAGTTACACGCACCATCACTGTGCTATTAACTTCTGGGTATCTTGCCATGTAAAATCAATGCAACCTTCTTCTTTATGTCTAGTTTTAAGAACAATTTCTGTTTTTAACCAAATCTTACCAATTCAAGAAATATAGAGTTTTAAGAAAAGAAATTATAAATGTTTAGGTTATTTAAAAAACCTTTTTAAATTATTACTGGTTCTATTGTGATGGTTCAATGGATAAACTGCTTATTGGATGAGCAAGAGAATTTAAGTTTAGAACCCCAGCTCTTAAATGAAAGTAACTTGTAATTATCCTATGTTTCAATTTGTTTTAATTTATCTTCTGATTCAAAATTTATGTGCTTGTGTGTTTGTGCGTACATGTGTGTATTCTAAATGTGATTGTGTACTGTGTGGATTCAGGTACTGCAGAAGTTAGAAGAGTGAGTCACATACTCTAAATGTGGAGTTATAGGCAGTTGTGATCTGCCATATGTGGGTACTAAGAGCACAAACTGGGTACTCTGCAAGAAAATTAAGTGCGCCCTTTACCACTGCATATGCTCTTCAACAATCAGGGTCATATTATTTGATCTAAGCCACTACAGGACAGACAGAAGCATGTAGATCCCAAAGTCTCACTGGCATGCCAGCCTATACCACTCAGTAATCTACAGGTTCAGTGAGAGAACATGTCTCAAAAAATGGAAGGTAGAAAGCAATTGAGGAAGAAATATGGATGCCAAATCCTTGGCCTCCATATGTCCCCATATGTTCAAACACATACATACACTGACATATAGAACACAAACCACACAGAGAGACAGAAGGGGGTTACTTTCACAAGAGTTAAAAAATTGTTTTTAAAAGATAGCATTAAAATTGATTTGGCACTGAAAAAGAGAACTGTATGCTGTTCCAAACTTCCATAAAGAGGGAAGCAAGAAGGTAGCTTTACTCTGTTATATCCTTATCTATGATCATAGCACCCTTACTTGTAATAGCTGGAAACTGGAAACAACCTAGGTGCTCTAAACTGAAGAATGGATTAAAGAACAATGGTACATTTACACAATGGAAAACTACTCAAGTATCAGAAACAACGAAATCACGCAAATCACAGCCAAATAATGGAACTAGAAAAGCTCATCCTAGGCAAGGTAACCCAGACTCAGAAAGATGCACATGACATCTATTCACTTATGATTGAGATGCACATGACATCTATTCACTTATGATTGAGATGCACATGACATCTATTCACTTATGATTGAGATGCACATGACATCTATTCACTTATGATTGGATTTTAGCCATATAGTACAGGATAACTATCCTATAAGCAATACACCAAAAGGATCAGGAACATAGTTTTTGTTACCTATTAAGGGGACAATTTGCCTTAGGAATGCCACCTTGTTGGCCCCCAGTACAAGAGGAAGCTGTTAGCCCTTATGTAACTTTTGAGTGGACAGGTGCTGATATGTAGGGATGGACACTCCACATTGGAGGAATGGGAAGGGTGGGGGCGGGAGGAGAGGATGGGAGAGTGGAACCGGGAGGAATGGAATCAGGGCACTGTGATGGAGATGTAACTTGAAGCAATAAATAAACAAACAAAAAACAAAAAAGAATAAATTATTCTAAATTCTCAGGTGCCATGAACTTTAGAATACCCCAGTTGATACAGCAGAATTAATATATTCTGTGTTGTTAATTAGGAAACAGTAAAATTAACCTCTTTTTTTATTCAGGAGAATAGAGAGTTTGTATATCAAAACATTTGTCTTCTATGCTTTCTCTTTTACTTGTATATTGAGAGGAAAATACTACATAGCACATATACTTTTAAAAGTTGAGCATATCAAAAAAATGAAAACTGACTGTGATTGTCTGGCCAAATGTGTAATAGCTAATGTGTATTTGTTGGGACATAATTTAATACATTATTGAGTGTAATTTGTTTGTTTTGTTTTGTTGTTGTTGCTTGTTGCTTTAGACCTTATTTAAGTTGTCCAATTTCTTACTTATATTTGTCTTCTCTGGTGGAGGAACATTAACAATGAGGCTGAAATCATAGTTCTGAGGATGCTGGATATTTTTCTTCCTTATTAGATATAGGAAGATCTTTAGTATTCAAATTTTAAAAATGTAAGAATTTTTTAAAATCATGATACATTAGAGTTTTTATGTTTATGGACACAGAAAAATCTAGTTTGGGAGATCTAACAGACTTTTAAAATTTCTTATTTCATAACAGAAAGTTCCTGTTGTGAGAAAGGGTGTAAGCTGATATAAATATGTACACATATTTATCAATATTTGGCACAATCAACATGTATAACTGTTCCAGAAATGGAAGTAGACAAGGAAAAATGTAAAATTTGGTTTATAGCCTGTAAGGTCTATAATTACCCATCTAATATTGAAAAATTGGGTGGCTCTGGTTCTGACCAATAACAGCTATCACTATTTCTCTTGTCTAGAGCATTATAAATCTGTGATGTGTAGTGCTCAAATGAAGATATTAACCCACATCTCATAGGAACATGAGAATATATATTGAAGAGGTCAATTATGTATGTGAAATATATTGAGATTATTTGGCTTCCTAAAACTTTCAATGTTTAAATTCCTGGGGATGTGGCTTTATTTGGGAAAAAGGTAAAAAAAAATCCTGGGGAGGTGGCTTTATTTGGGAAAAGGGTCTATGTAGGTAGTCATGATAAACTGACATTAGTTTGGACCTTACTCCAACATACCTGGGTTCCTATAAGAAAAGATAGGAGTGATATACCTACACCTTTACATGCCAAGAATACCAAAGATTTCCATGAAGCTATCAGAAGCAATGGGGTTATTCCTAACATCCTGAAGATGCCACCTGTGTTTTCTATACTTTTGAATATAAACAATGAATTTTAATTGTCACAGCAACCTTTTTCATAGCATGTTTCTATGGGATACCCAGTATCATATATATGTTGTTTATATAATATATATTAAATACATAAAAATTCTGTGCATGTATGTATATATGAATATGACAAACATATGTGGATTTATTAGCTATAGCATAATTATTCTTTAATTATTATATAATCAGGTCAATATATCTGTCTACCATAGCCCAAGTAAAAAAGTATAGGGAAGATTCTTATATGGATAAAAAGAAATATCATGTGAAAAACAAGTAAAACAAAAATGCAAAATGCTTAGGCATTTTGCACAATAAGCAAAATATTGTCATTATTATTACATCAATGTTTTGTTACTGGTCTTGTTAATACTATAATATGTTAAAAATGCCAGAACCAAATGACCTTTTTTTCTGAATTATAACCCTGTCATTTACTACTCTGCTGCCTTGATGGACTTACCTTTTCTTTACTGAAGTTTCCAAAACTCTAAAATTAACTTAACAATAGCAGCATAATAGAATATGAGTCTATATTATGAAGATTTTCCTATGCTCTTGCTTTATATTCTTAGAAAGTTTTAGATCACTCGTTATTGTTGCTTTTATTTCAGATTTTTGAGTTGTCCAACTACCCTTCGGATAGTTTTGATAGTACTGATTTACAGTAAATATCACTAAATTTCACATAAAAATAAGTGCATATTACCAAAAATTCACCCATCGTTTATAGCTTACTCCACTGTAAAATTGGGGAGTTTTACAGAATTTGTCTTAACATTTTTCATCTTATTTTACCAAAAACATAATTTCTCTTGAATAGTTTGTTTAAAACATCGGGACACCTCACTAAGCAATAATAAAAGTAATGCCTCATAGTGAATTAGGTGCCAGGAATGTACAATTATATTTCAAAATACCATGGTATAGTCAAGCCACTGGAACAGAATGCTGCCCTGGTGATTTTAGGAAAGTATCCTGGGAGAGTTTACTCATGCCATTTATTATCTTCAAGAAAAAAAATTAACTAGTTTTGAAAATGGATGTATCACGCATCAGCTAATACTTTTCTCTGATTATTTAAATTGGGAAAATAAGCATTTCACACACACCACCACCACCACCACCACCACCACCACCACACCATCTTGAGTCTGTACAGTGTAGTTTTTATATTTAAGATTTCAGGGCAGACTACTTTGTATTGGACAATTGTAGGGGCTGATAGGTTAATATAAGTTAGATTTAGTGAAT
>CAJQZJ010032563.1:1387055-1409882 GCA_907164525.1 Lophiomys imhausi
TATTCACTAAATCTAACTTATATTAACCTATCAGCCCCTACAGACAATGAATTAAGAGACTCATCCCTGATCAAAGGTATTTCTTTCTCTCTCTGTCTCGTCTCTCTCTCATCTCTCTATCTGTTTCTCTGACTCTCTCAGTCTTTCTGTCTCTATCTCTCTCTTTCTCAATCTTTCTGTCTGTTTTTGTCTGTTTTCTCTCTTTTTACCTCTTTCTGTCTCTGTTCCTGTCTCTGTCTCTTGTCTTTATCTGTCTCTGTTTCTCTGCCTCTCTTTCTGCAGTCTTTAGGGACTGTAGATTTACTTAAGGATGGAAGTTGCAGGGAATTCCCCCTTCTTTACTAGCATATCTAATTATATTTGTTCCGTTTTATATAGACAGCCTCATTTTTGAGCTAATGTATGTGTAGTTTCCTGTCCTTTCTCTAGGAGACAAAATCTCAACACAGACTCCTTACTACTCTGACTTTACAACCTATTTATCCCTTCTTCCAAGATGTTCCCTGAGGTTAGATACAAAAATTGTGTTGTAGTTGTATCTATTGGGGCTGGCCTCATCATGATCCATGGATCTCTGGCTCATAACTAGATGTGATTTTCTGTAATGAGCTCTTTTTTGCTGTTATGAAAAACTTATTTCATGAGAGATAAGAGCTACATTTATCTGTTGGTATAAGTATAGGTCTGGGAATGCATTTAATCACTAAGCTGGTCTAGAAAAGGGATGGCAATAGCTTCTATCATATGGTCCATTACCTCATTACCTCCAGGTAGTTGCCTAGGTTTCTTGTATCAGACATGATTTTTCCATCCTATTGAGTGGAACTTAACTGCAATTAGACAACTGTTATGTACCATCATGATAGGAATGCCATTACTGCTTCTTCAGGAGTATCTTGACATGTGGGTCATTGTGGGCATCACAGCTGAATAGTGCTATTGTTTCCCACATTTGACAGCTTACATAATATTGCTGTAAACTTTTCTGTCACCTTAAATATTGTCAAAGGCTGCAGCCTTTGACATCCACAGGATACCTTGAGCACACATGGCATCAGCATGTCAGTCACAACTCTCAGAGACTGACATTTATTTTTATTTATGATTATTTATTACTTCAGGATATATCTCCATCACAGTGTCCTCTTTCACCCCTCCCATTCCTGCCCTCTCACCCTCTACCCCCATCCCTTCCATCCCACTCCTCCAGAGTGGACTGTCCTTACATATCAGTCCCCCTCCCCATTTCAGCAGTCATATGATGGCCAAGAACCTCCTCATACACTGGGGGCCTACAAGGCAGCCCCACTAGGGCAAAGTGTCTCATTGACAGGAAAAAACATTCTTTGTTCATGTTCCCTTTGGTGCTTTGTTTGTTGTATAGTTATCCTGTACTATATAGCTAAAATCCAATTATAAGTGAATAAATGCCATGTGCATCCTTCTGATTATGGGGTAGCACACTCAGTATGAGCTTCTCTAGTTCCATCCATTTGGCTGCAAATTGCATGATTTCGTTGTTTCTGATGGCTGAGTAGTATTCCATTGTGTAGATGTACCACAGTTTTTTTTTTAATCCATTCTCAGTTGAGAGACATATGGATTGTTTCAATATTCTAGCTATTACAAATAAGGCTGCTATGAACATAGATGAGGAAATGCTCTTGTGGTTTGGTGAGGAATCATTTGGATGTATACCCAGAAGTGGTATGGGTCCCGAGGCAGAGCTATTCCAAGTTTTCAAAGATATTGCCAGACTTATTTCCATAGGGGTTGTACAACTTGCACTCCCACCAGCAATGGAAGAGTGTTCCCCTTTCTCCACTACCTCACCAGCATATGTTGTCATTGAGTTTTTGATCTTAGCCATTCTGACAGGTGTGAGATGGAATCTCAGAGTAATCTTGAGTTGCATTTCTCTGATGATTAAGGATGCTGAACATTTGTTCAAGTGTCTCTCAGTTATTAGGGGTTCTTTGAGAAATCTTCTAAATTCAGGGGCTGCAAGAGGCAGCCAATAAGGTTGGTTAGTTTAAAAAGGAGAAAGGGGGAGGATTATAGAGATGTGATCTCAACAGTTCAGACAGGTCTTCCTGAAAACTAGTTGTGAAAGTTTTAAAGTGAATTCGTTTTCCTTTGAGCCAAGCCTCAGGCTGTGAACACAGCTCTTTGTTCTGTAACTTAACATGAGGGCTTTGGCCTGCTAGTCAGCAGGTCACTTACTGAGAGCTCAGTTGGATAAACTACATTTTGACTAATTTATCTCAGAAGTTGGTGGTGGAGTTCCCAGATTTTTACCTGACTTATGAGTTATATGAAAACAGTAAGAAAGCGATGAGGAACTAGGGACTGTCACACACACTCACATAAGGAATAGAGAGTGGACAAAGCTAGGATGCAATGACAATTTTATTGTGGTGATTATTCCTTTTATACCCTGAGCGAGGGCTCTCTACATCAAAAAAATGAATTTTCTCATGGTTAAATGGCATTTATCACAGGGACAGATAAAACCATTGCAATAGGAGGGCATTTAAAATGCACACTTTTTAGTACTCAATTAAATTTTGCTTTTCTATACACAAATTAAGTTTCAGATAACAGTATATTATGACAAACCTGACAAGGTATAAAGAATTTTAACAAAACAGTTTGTATATTTTCTCATTAAGATTTGTACTAAATTTAGGCATTCCTTGGTAGCCTCATTATGTCTTGAGTTCATGGGGAGTGTAGGGTCCTTAATTGGTTTTATGGCATACCTGGAGTTTAGTCTTATCATCTCTAGAGTGAAAGCTTATCAAAGGTCATAAATCTGTCTCAGGCCTGTCTCCTAATGAGATACACTATGTTTGGGAAGAGGATTTATTACATACAGCTGTATGTTTTCTATCAACTAACTTCTTTAACTTCTAAATTTGTTTGGACTGAGTCAGGCAGTTTGTAAAACTCATATCAGAAATAATAATAGAACCTTTATAGGACTTTGTATAAAGTCTGACCAAAAGTGGCAGTTAGGATGAGGGAATCTCTCTACACCATGTCATTAATAATAGAAAGTATGGGGGAAGGTGCTAACATGAAGCAACTCTGGGGTTCATCTTCAGCTTGGACCTTCCAAAACTCTGCACATAGCTTTTCAGGAAGTTTGTATGTTTACTGAACCCCTTCTTTAAAAACTCCTGAAGTGTTTGAGCACTGTATCTGAAGGGCCTAAGAATAGCAGATGGACACAAAGGAAGGAGCCTCAAGAGCATTTGGCTTCTGACAAAATATTTAGTATCCTATTTATTTTTGTCTGTGCCAATGTGCATTCAATTAGGATATGCTGTATATA
This sequence comes from Lophiomys imhausi, assembly GCA_907164525.1. Lineage (NCBI taxonomy): Eukaryota > Metazoa > Chordata > Mammalia > Rodentia > Muridae > Lophiomys > Lophiomys imhausi. The sequence goes on from CAJQZJ010032563.1 coordinate 1,390,393, forward strand.
TATCAAATTTAAGCTAGAACATTTTCAGAACTTTACAAAGAACAAGGCAATATCTTCTTGTCAAATGAACTTATAATGCTTAACCAGACTTTCAGTAAATTCCATATTAACTGTTACTTAAATATAAGTTGATAGTCACTGATGTTTACATTGTTATATCAATTTTATTATTTGAAGAGGTTATGTCTAAGAACATTGTAGTACAAGTTTTAAGTTTTGCTTTGTAGACTCTAAAACCAAAATTATTGACTGTAGCAAACAAACTATATACCACTGGATTTATGAGCATTATTTTCATGCCTGAGTAATCTTGGTGAATGTTTGAATGCTTGAGTATCCTTGCAGCTTAAAATTCTGTAATGACTGAAGAAAGAAAAGTTTTTCCCTTGTACAGTAAATTAGAACCTTCAATTCTTCAGTAGCCCATCTCTGCAATAAGATAATCTTCACTTCTCCTAGGACTAAGATATTTTCCATGCTTTGAACTAGACGCACATATTTCTTCTTTAGAAATTATTGCTATGGATCTCTGATTCTTGTGGCTCCACTAGAACTCTTTTCCTTCTGCTCGTTTTGTTCAACTCCAGTGTGTTAGCTTTTGTTTTATCTCATTTTTTTTTAATCTATTAGAAACTTGTTTTCTACTGAGCAACACAAAGGGTATCTCCAGTCAGATGAGAGTGGAGGAACTGGGAGGAACTGGGAGGAGTGGACGGAGGGGAAACTGTAATCAAGATATATTATGTGAAAAAAAAATCAATTTTCAGTAAAAGAAAAAGAATAATAAAATATTTACTCACCTTAAAAAAAGAAATTATTGCTAGTCATATCTTGTCATTTTTCCTAAGGAACATTTATGAAATTGTAGATAATTACTCATAATTCTTCAGTATTCCATGTTATATATATATATATACATATCTATTACATACACACATATGAATATGTATCTGTGTATATATATATAAAAATACATACATATATTTGCCACATATATCTATTGATGTAAGTACAATATTTTGAACTAAAGTCAATGTGGACGGAAAGAATGAACTCCAGAAAACTTTCCTCTTGGCTTCAAACAAACTCTTTGTGGCACATTCACATCTGTACACACACATAAACATACAAGCACATATTATCTAAAGGCACATATACTTGAATTTTATTTATGTATATTTAAATATATTTATATACATCTTTCATGAAAGAAATATATTATATATATAGTTTCTAAATGCAGTAACTAACTACAGTATATATAAAGTTATAGTGCATTTACATTCATTTTCTAAAAATTAAATTATATGCAATTGTATATAATCAATTCGCTAAATTCTTGATAGTGTACTAACTTTATTTCTAATCTAATCTTCAAAATCATTCATTTTTCATTAAATTATTTGCTTAAAGTTCAACATCGTGTTAACTTACCTTATATTTGCTCAGCATGATCCTTTCTTCAGTTACATGCTTTTCATAATGACTGCAGTATAAGAATTATTTCACCTTCTATACTAATGATTGTCCTCACAAGAATTATTTTGTTATTACTTAAGCTGCATTCTGATTTTTGATAATTCTAAAACTACTGTTCAAAATTGCCTGGAAGGCAGAAAGAATGATACAATTGAAATATTCCAGGAATATAAACATATATTCTTATATACTTCAACCAATTCTGAGTTTTCTTGGAGAAAATTTCTCCAAAATTTCATGATCTAGCATTGTTAGGTGCTGCACAAATAGAACAATATAAAATGGAAAACACTCACTAGCATGTTTAGATTATCACCAAAAATGCAAGCATAGTCACACATTGATGGATGTCCATTTATTTACATAGTAACATAGAAAAATGTTTCTATGTGAAATTTTTTATTATTTAAAAATATAAACATAAATTCAAACATTAAATATTATAATTTAGTGTAAATATTGTATAACTATCTAATTCAATTAATTAATCATAGCTTTAATAAAAATACAAGTCAATCTATAGATTTAAATTAAGATTAGATATTAAGTTTAAGAAAATTTATGTAATTAAGATGTCACATAATAGTAGCATAAGTCTTTACAGAAGGCAAAGGCAGTTTCTGAATAATATTTTTTATCAATGTTAATACCATAAATACTATATGAAGTTTTTGAATTATATCTTCAATTAAGTTTGTTTTTAAATGTTTAAATGTTGGAAGCTGGCAGACTCATGTTGAAACTCTTTTTCCTGGTTATTTAACTGTATGATTATAAACATGCCAGTTGGCTTATGTAAGGTTTTCCTTCTTTAACAAATTAAAGGGACATAGAAGTTTTCAACTTGATTAAATGGAAACTATAAAAGGCACTTAATTCACTTACCTACAAAAGGCACTTAACTGTAAAAGGCACTTAACTCAATGCCAGACTGAAACATGTACTTCCACAACTATTTTGAACCACCTTCTTTATCTGTGTCCTTTTTTCTTTCATCCAATGAGTTTAATTGAAGTCACTTAAAGGAACATAGGCAACTCATGGACAGCTGCATTAGGGAGTGTGAGTAAATCTCTCTCACAGCAACTGCCAATTGCAATCAAATTCTTGAGGAGTCTTTCTGGATCCATCATTGCTCTATGAGAGCCAGGTCATGGTATCTGTCCTTATGAGAATCACTTTTAACAAAGGCATCCTTTCTCCTTTGCTGCCTGTCATTGATAACTGTGAGATTACCAGTGACAGCAATATACTAGAATTTTAGAATTCTTTTTTTTTTTTGATAGAGATTAGTGTCTCTGTATATACTGTTTCACCATGGGAAAGGTATATCCTGAAGGAAATAATCACAAAAATTCTAAAAGTTTTCCCTCACAGTTTTCCATGGCCTTTATTTTCTTGGGTGAACATTCAGAGTCCAAAAAGGAAACCAATAATTGAATTTGTATTTCTTGTTATTTCCAGAAAGAGCCAATATTTACCCTCGAATGGACAGAAATCAATTGTGATTCATAATATAAATATTAAGAATTTGAATCATTCATTCAAATTTGGCTAAATGGTAACTTTCTCATTACTCACTTCACCTATGGAGAAATATATGAGTTTTAAAGAGGAACATTTTTTTCCTAAGCTTCACCTTGTATGGGAACTTTAAAAACTAGAAGAAGATGATTTAGCTTCAGCCTTTATTTCTTTAGTTAAGTGATCCACAATATTATTGGACACCTACACAGAGGTTAATATTCTTCATTAATTAATTTTGTCTTTTCAGTTAGAATAAGGAATAGAACAAGTGCTAATGTATCCCACAAATATGCTTTATATTTGAGGCTAGATTTAACTAAGTTATATAGTAGATTTTTTCACTGACTTAGGATGCTTTACTGATTAATCCTCATAATTTTCATGAATTTCTGTTTTTAACTCAATACACTAACTTAAAGTTATCTTAAAGTTTAGGTAAACATCTAAAGTATTCAAGAATTTCTGACACTATACATTATATAAATGGTATAGAATAAAGTTGCTATAGCATAAAATGATCATGTGTTATAAAACTAATGACCTAATGAATCTTTTTCATTGTAACTAAAATGATTAATATGATTTGGGAAATTAATATTAGAAGTTAAAATTTATTTAATATAGTGTAAAATTTAACAATGTATAATCATCCATTTAATATAACATGAAAATCATATGTGTTATAATATTTACTGATATATACTTTCATTAAATATCTGTAAGAATAAACTTCATTTAAAGTAAGTATATCTTCATCTGAAAAAGCTTAATAGAACAATGTTTGGTTTGTAGTCTCATTTTCAACAAACATAGAAGTGAAATGTTGTAACATGGATCAGTGGTTTATAGACTGACATAATCAGAATAGCAGGTTGCTAACAAACAAACTAATTAAATGGTGCCCCTGAACAATGCACTTATTTTCTTAACGGAGGGATTTAATTTTTGAAGGAAACCAAGTATGGAGATGGTAGATTCACCATGGATTGATATACTATATGATCATCAAATTAATAATAAACCTGATATAGCAGAAAACTAATGAGGTATTAAATATTGAACATGTTAACTTGCAATCACAGGAGCCACAGCCCTATCAACCTTCACTAAGTGAAATAGTCTATAGGTTTTTTATTCATAAAGTATACAAACCTAACACATAAGAGCAGTGAACTTGAAATTCTGAACAACAATAAGAAACAGAGAAATGAGTGACCCTGTAAGACCTGATAAAAAGCAACCAGTGAAATTCACACTGATAGGCCTTAGGGGAGACAAACAAATATGCTTTGGAAGGTCAGCTAAGTCCCTGATTTTATCAAAATTTCCATCTGGCTTGTAACACAAACCTTTCATCTAGATCTCAAGACAGTGCTTCCACTTAAAGTCAGAAGACATTGTCCTAAAGAAAATAACTATGCAGAAAACAAATAGGGCTGTGGTATATTGAACATTTTCCAAAGGCATTGTGAGACCTTGGCAACGACAGGGACAACTATCTTTATATAGCTTATGAAGAAGTTTCCCTTGTTTCTCAAACTTCAGCTGCTGGAGTTGGAGTTGCTGAGATTAACACTTTCCTTTGCCTTTCAACTAACTTCTATCTGTTAGTCTAAAGCAGAGCCACAGTTTCAATAATGTATTGCTATAAGACCTCCTTATCTTTCCTTAAAATATGTTTTTAAATATATTAACAGATTCTAAATGCAGAATACTAGGATTAATTATATGAGCACTTTAGCTTATTAGAAACCAAAGGGGGTTAGTGGGGAGAGACAGAGGAGTGAGAGATAGCATAAGATAAGAAGAAATAGCTTACTGCTTTGCTACTTTCATCTCTGCAGTTGTTTTGTCAATAATTAAGTAAGTTCAGGTTTATGTCTCTGGTGTCAAAGACCCAAAGTTCTATAGAGTATCTCCCAGACCTTGATATCAAAGCCCTGAACTACTCCTTACTTACTGATAGGCTAATTGTCTTTGATTAACATGCCTGTATTATAAAAATGAAAAGGTGCTATACTTGCTTCTGTCTTGAGCTCAGAGTCTATTACTTCTCTTTTCTTCAGTTCAAACACAATTTTCGGGGCTACTTCTAATGACAAACCAGAAGCAAACGTGGCAACCCCATTTCTGATACCCTGTCTTTTTCTGTTTTGATGCTACTAGATCAAATATCATTAAGAAAGGCTGATGATAATTATGAAATGATTCACAGTTCTGAAACTCAAGGTATTTAGAAAAGAACATTTTCATTTTAAATAGAGTTATAACTTGAGCTTATTTGCAATGTTAAAACACAAAAGAGTTTTAAGTAAAACAGTTTTATTTTTTCATATGCAGTTAGGAATGAAAATCATATCTGCTTTATGGATTAGCATTTGTTAACTCTACATCAGACACGATGTCTAAAACATGAGAATACAAAAATAAGTGGAAAGATAATAATGGAGGAGCATGCAATGCTTGGAGCAAGTCTCTCTTGCTAGGGATCTGAACATGGGCACCTCCAAAGGAAGGCTGAGAATATTAAGCATAGATTTTTATTTTTTCATTTTTCAGGTGCTAGACTTCTATCTCCAATCCAAAATCTAATAGGTTGTGTTTCATGCAGTGAATGAAAATTAACATCGGGTTTATGTAACCTAAATCTAACAAAACAAAATCATCCAAATTGCTCTGAAGTGGGTATTTGGACACAGTTCTATGTCATTTTTTTCCAACTGTTTAGACTCTACCCACTGCCAGTGTCTTTGGGGAGACATGAACAGACTTGGTGATGTCTATTGTGAAGTACTAATGTTGTCTTATGTAATTTCTTGAATAAACTTACTAATTTTGGGGGTGGCTTTAATACCAGTTACCTTTGCCATACTAGCTATAATGTTATAATTTTATTATTAATCAGAAGTAATCACAGGCTATTTTGTAGATATCTACATAATCTCTAATATACTTTTATATTTAATGTGATGGAATAAGTTTATTTAAATGGATAAAACTTAACTTTTAATTAAAATCTAAGCATAGAGTAAAATTACAATTTCAGCTCTTTCAACATTTTGAAATAAGCAAATCTACAAGAAAATGCTGGGTTACATGTATCACTAGGGAAATTTCTTCTCTATATTTATGAAATGGTTTTAATTAAAGCATCAACAGTGCCTAAGGGACTGTTTATCTATAGCAATTGAAATACAAATATCACTATGTTCTTATCATTAACTCAGCATCTTTAGATGCATCCTTTTCTTATTATAGATGCTTTAACAGAATTGCAGTATATGCATATGTTGACTTATAGAATGTGTTATTATTAGATAAATATGAACATAATTCAAGAGCTGTTTCCCACATTTCTCTATATCATCATTGATGATACCTTAAACATTTTATTTTTAAAAGACAACCTCACAGAGTAATGATGTTTTTAACATTTTAGCATAGAGCTAGACAATCATAGTATTGATTTCTTAGGATACAGGTATTATGTTTAACTAGAACTGAAAATATTTCATGATCAGGTCATATTGGAAGGTACACCATAATTTTTGGTGTTTAGAAATTTAATAGAAGGAACATCTTGGCATTGTAGCACCTGCCTTTAATCTCATCACTCAGAAGGCAGAGGCAGAAACATCTCTGTTTGAGAATATTCTGGTTTAAAAATGTGTTCCAGAACAGCCAAACAACATAGAGAAATCCTGTCCTGAAAAACAAAAACAGGGTGTTTACTTGAAGGAATAAAATAACCTCTTGGTTAAAAGAAATAATACAAACAGACAAAAATAGATCATGGCTTTCTAAACTACTTTTGATCAGCACAATGAGATGTATTTTAAGGAGCTTATTAACATGCAGATGTGAATCCTTTTAGGAATTTTAGTATTTGAATGTATACATTTCTCTACAAAAAATACTAAAAGGCAGAGAATTAAACATTGGTTTGCAATGTCTAAAAATGTGATCACAATGGCTTTGATTTCCATAGAAAAAAATACTCAATTTTGATATTTTATAATGTGTTCTGTCTTAGATTTATTATTAAAATATAAAATATCCTGCCTGTAATTAAAATTCATTTTATTAAGTCTGTGCATAATTTTTAAAACTCTCTTCCATGTCATTAAATAATTTGTACCATAGACAGAAGAGCTTTTTTAGTTTTACTATTTTAGGCACCCAAACAAAATATGTTAATTTTTGTTGTGTTATTGTCAATATGTGACCTATCATGTGCTAAGTACTTATGTGTGTGTTGTATGTATATGTGTGTATTAACTTCATATTGTACTCATCCAATTTTAGAGTAGTTAGTTCTATTTATTCTGTTCCTTATAAAATAGCAATTGTTTTTAAGCTAATTACAATATGGGAGGAGGGCAGATTTACAAAGAAAACTTCCTGGAATTGTAGAGATGGTTCATTTGTGAAGATCACTTGTTGCTATTGTAAAACTCCAGGGTTTTTAATGATCTTCTCTGACCTCCTTGGACACAGGCATGCAAGTTAAGAGCACGTGGTGGTCCTTTTCACTTTTTAAAAAATTTATAATATAGCTACATCACTTTGCCTTGACTTTCTCTCCCACATACAAGCATATATACATATATATGTACGTGTATGTATATATGTTTGCATATATGTTGGGTATGAATATGTATACCTATATATGTGTGTGCATGTGGAATACATATATACATACATATATATACTTATACATATATAATATATATTTTATAAGCAGGGTGTGTTGGCACACGCCTTTAATCCCAGCACTTGGGAGGCAAAGGCAGACAGATCACTGTGAATTTAAGGCCAAGCTGGTCTACAAAGCAAGTCCAGGACAGCCAGAGCTGTTACACAGTGAAACCCTGTATTGAAAAGCCAAAAAAAATATATGTATATATATATATATATTTATTTATATTCTTAAATATGAAATAACAACACATACATTCTCTGTAATGTTACATATATATTATATATATAACATTATACATGTATGCATAATATATATGTATATGTAAGTTTTCAGTACTGAATTTTTTGAATTAGAATCTATTGCTATGCTTTTTTTGTGGGAAATTTATTTCTGTATACCTCACAGAATTCCTTAGTTTCCTATAGTTCTTTGTCTGGCTTTTAGACATTAGTGAACAGTCTACTGTTGATGTGAGAATGACTATTAATGTCACTGTTTTTCAGCTAATATTTATGCAACCATGTTGATGAAACTTCATGGGTGTATCTCTTGAAATTTTTAAGTGACACATTTCACAGAAAACTTCTTGCTCTCCTTATTTTTACAATCTTTCTATTCCTTCTTCTAGAATAATCCCTATTCCTTATGTGTTTTTGTGTTGTAGATATAAGGTGGGCCTGGGCTCTACATCTTTGCATTCTGGTCAGTTATGACTTTCCGTAATGGTCTATGTCTGTTGCAAAGAGAAGGGTCAGACAGCTTACCCTAGACGTCCAAAACTTAACAGTTTAAGTTTATCTGATTCCCTCTTCTGGCCTGAGTGTGTTTCTGCATGCATCTAAGTCCATACATGCACAGACTCTTTAATTTGAAATATATAAACAAATAAATAGTTAAACAATTAAATAGCAAATGCCTTTAAAAATAAACTTTCCATTTCATTTATAAGGCATCAGATGTTTTCTAATATCATATGTAAATACGTTCATAGCTATTAATACTTACAACAATTTGTTAGTTATATCAAATATAAGTCTTTAATATCAATAAACATGTTATTTAGTATGTTATTTAAGTAATGAATGGAGTGATTTTCACTCCATAAAAGCTATGAGTGATGCTAAACCATTTTCATGCAATACATTGATATATATATCTCAACTTCCTCACTCAAGACACTTTTGGGTGTGTAGGAGAAACACATATTTTACAGATAGAATTTTTCATTATTTAAGTATAATTTGATGTTAAAATTTCTACTTTTCAGCTTTCAATATTTTATGAAGTCTGAAGTTAGAAGAGCCAAATTACTAAACATTTTAAATAAACAAAATAGTTTGATGAACCAAAGAAAGTGAGCATGATAATTGCAGAAGTACAGAATGGAGAAGATTTGTTTCAAATAATAAACTTCAGGACAGCTATGTGAAGAATGCCTCCATTGAATGTTGAACCTGAAATTAATTATGTAGAGGAAAGGCATTGTCCACTTAACAAAGACTAAGTACAAAGACTTGGCAGTGGTACAAGAAATGTCAGTGTGGCTATAGGGTAATGGAGGAAGAATTGCCCATGGGTGATGATGTTGTAGAACAGGCAATTCCCAGAACTCCCAGGGTTTGTCAAGCATCAATAAAGACTCCAAGTTTCATTCCAAATTTGAGAAGTTAAGTAAGATGATGACAGTAGCTGCTTTAAAAAAAAATGCCTCAGCTCTTAGCTGAAAGGCAATTCGTAGAAGTGTCCAATAGAGTCATCAAGTGACTATTGAAGTACATAGATAACACAACAGGGATCTAGATGGTAGAAAAACAATGGAGATAAATGAACTAAGTTTAGAAGCATTTTGGAAAGCAGACATAATTTGAAAAGGATTGGGTCAGCTGACAAGAAAATAGGAGAGGAAAAGAGAAAATAGGATTTTCAGAGGAGAAAATAGGAATTTCTCAGAAGAAAATAGGATTTAATGGCACAAATGTTTAGGCATCTATGCTATAATGCTGCATTGACTAAATGTTAAAGAACATACTTGAAAGAACATCAGAAGTCTTGATTTTGACATGTCCTACCATAGCTTATATGGAAATAACTAAATAAGTCATGTAACATCTACAACTAGGAAATAGGCATTATATCAGTTAATTTTTTTTTCATCAATGTGGCAAAATTTTTGAACAAAAGCAACTTATATGGGGATATCTTTATTTTGGCTAATAGGAAGGTGTAGTTTATTATACTAGAGAAGTCATGGTAGCTAACTTATAAAGTAACTGGTTACATTTTGTCTACAGTGAAGAAACTGAGAAAGATGACAGCTGGTTTTTCTCTTTGTTTTCTCATTTTTGTTCCTCAAAATTCAGTCCAGGATGCCAGCCCATGAGATGCTGTTAACTTCATTCAGAAAACATCTTTCTTCCTCAGGTAAACCTCCATGGAGATGCCCTCAAGACTTGCAGACATTTGTCTTCTACATGATTCCAAGTCCACTCAGGCTGATAGTGAGATCAGCTATAGCAAGCCTGGACAACAGATCTTTACTTTCGTCTCTATTCTGGCTTAGTATTGCTTAACAACACATATTAAAACTTTATTTTCAATATTAGAATTTTCCTTTTCTTTTTGTTATTTTCTATTGGAAAATTCTAAATATCCTTTCCCATCCACCCATTTCTCCAAATTTCTCTTTACCTCTCCTCCTATGCATATCTATACCCTTTCTGTATCTCATTAAAACAAGACAAAACAAACAGGTATCTAAAGATTAATAATATCATACAATAAGATAAATCATAACCAAAAAATCAAAATAGGACAAAATAATCCAAAAACAAAATAAGACTAAGAAAAAAAATACAAGAAATACATATGCCTATACATAGACTAACACATTTACACACACAAGAGTCCTATAAACACAACAGAACTCCGGAAGCTATAATATATATGAAAAAAGACCTGTGAGGTTAAAAAAAGACCTGACTTAATATTAGGAGACAAAGAACTTACAAAAAGTACCTTTGAGTTTGTTGTGTGTTGGCCAACTACAGCTGGGCATAAGATCTACCCTTAAGAGTGGCTCGATTCCTGCTGCTGCTGTAAAAAGTCACTGTAGATTTAGAGGCTTAGGTTGTAGCAGCAGCAGGAAACTGATACAGTGGTGTAAAACAACATGGATTCACTCCTGTTCTGTTCCAGAAGTCTGAAGTCAGTTTTCCTGGGCTAAAGCCAAAGGGTTGAAAAACCTGACTCATCTGGAAGCAGTGAGGACAGTCAGCCCTTCTTGGGGTTTTGGTGACTATACTCTGGCTTCTGAACACTAACTTTCCTTCAAAATGTGTCATTCTAGCTGCTGTTTCAGCTACTGCATCGTTTACCCCCCTTGACATACCATCTCCTGTGCTTATCAAGAATGTTGCTGTTGAACAGGGCGTTGTGGTGCATGCTTTTAGTCCCAGCACTCGGACTCGGGAGGCAGAAGTAGGCAGATCTCTGTCAGTTCAAGGTCACCGTAGTCTACATAACGAGTCCAGAAGGGCCAAGACTATCATACTACATAGAGAGAAACCCTTTCTCAAAAAAACCAAAAAAAAAAAAGAAAGAAAGAAAGAAAGAGAAAGAGAGAGAGAGAGAGAGAGAAGAAAAGAAAAAAATTGTTGTTGTTACATTGGGTCTGTCCAGAGAATTCAAGGTTGTTCCCCATCTCAAAGTAATTAACTTCATCACCTGAGCAAAGGACATATAATATGAAATCCACAGGTCTGGGGATTCAGCACAGGTATATTTGAGAGCCATGAGTATATTATTCAGCCTGATATATACTCTGCAGTCATTAGACTCCAAATGTCTATGAAACCTGATCTTCCCATAGGGAATTAATGTGCTATTCAAACATCCTAAAATTCTTTGCAGCTGAACTTCATCCTCAGAGAAAGTGATAACAGTTCAGTCATTGTGAAGACACTGGAAATTTTCATATACATGTGGTTTGTAAACTGTAATTGTCAGCTTTATCTGTCAGCTTGACAGACACACATCTTTAGTCACCTAAGAAGAAGAAAGCTTACCTGACGAATAGTTTCAATCAGATTAACCTGCTGTAATGTGGGCGGGACATTTTCTTAATTGATATTTGATGTAGAAGGGCCCAGTCCACTATGGGCATTACAATCCTTAGGCAGGTGTATCTAGGCTTTATATGATAGGTAGTTGAATATGAGCCTAGGAGTACCCTATAAGTATAATTGATCCAGGATTTTTTTTTTGCGGGGGGGGGGGTACTGTCTTTGTTTTTGTTTTTGTTTTTTTTTTTCAAGACAGGGTCTCTTTGTGTAGTCCTGGCTGTCCTCGAACTCACTGTGTAGACTAGACTGGCCTCCAACTCAGAGATCTACCTGACTTTGCCTCCTGAGTCCTGAGATTAAAGGCAGGCAGCACCAACACCCAGCTGTTCTAGGGTTTTTGCTTCAATCTCCTGCCTCCAAGTTACTACCTTTAGTTCCTATCCTGGCTTTCCTGGATAATAAACTATAACCTGTAAGCTGAAATAAACCTTCTCCTCTCAAAAAAGAAAAAAAAAAAAAAGAGTGGTTTGTTTCCTCAGTGAAAACATAAACTGTATTAGCTTTCCACATGAACCCTCAAATGCCCCTTAGTTTTAGCTGTTTCTCCTTGTTTCTGTATTCCCTCCCTTTCCTTTCTTCCTTATTTCTACTTACTTGAACTCTTTATTCCAGCCTTGTCCTTTATTCTGTAACTACTCTATTTATATTTCCTAGGGAGATCTATCTGCACCTCCCTCCCCCACTCTCCCCAGCACTTCCCACACTCCTAAATTCTATTTTTAACCTCAGTGGGTCTGCAGTTTTTAGCTTTGTTGTTATTGACATAAAAGTTAATATCCACAAATATGCAAATACATAGTATATTTGTCTTCTGAGGCTGTGTTACCAACTCAGGATGAATTTTTTTTCTAGTTCCATTCATTTGCCTATGAATTTAATGTTCTGTTTTTAAATGACTAAGTAGTACTCCATTGTGTAAATGTACCACATTTTCTTTACATCTAGATTGTTTCCAATATCTGGCAATTGAACAGAGAGGCAATGAGCATGGCTGAGCAAGTGTATCTGCAAAAAGATGAAGTGTCATTTGGAGATATGCCCAAGAATGGTATAACTCTTTCTTGAGGTTGTTTGAGTCCCATCTTCTTAAAGAACCCACTATAATAATATCCACAGTAGCTGTATAATTTTGCGATGTCACTAGCAATGAATGAGTTATCTCCTTGCTTCATATGGTATCAAGCCTGAGCTGTTACTTGTTTTATTGATCCTAGCCATTCTGAAGGATGTACAATGAAATGTGAAAGTAGTTTTTAATTGCATTTCACTGATTACTAAGGATGATGAACATTTCTTTAAGTGTTTCTCAGCCATTTGAGATTTTTCTTTTGGCAATTCTCTGTTGAAATCTGTATCCCATTTTTGAAATTTGTTATTTGTTTTCTTGATATTAGTTTTTTGAGTTCTTTATTTATTTTAGAAGATAACCCTCTACTGGATGCATAGCTAGTAAAATGTTTTTGCATTGTATAGGCTTCTATCTTGTTCAAATGTTGTGTCATTTTACTTCCAGAAGCTTCTCAGTTTCATGATATCCCATTTTTTTCATTTTCTTTTTTTGCATTACACATCCTCTTCCCTCTCCTCCTCCACCTCCTGTCAGACCCACCCTCCATCCTTGAAACTTCCCCTCACATTAAAAAAAAAAATCACAGTGGAAGTGGCAGTGTGTCTCAATGTGTCCCAAAATATTTCCTTTTGTCCACATGGTTTTGCTTCCAAATATTCATTATAATGACTCATTGGACTGGTACAAGACATCTGACTTCTGCTACTTTGTCAATACTGGAACCACACTGGCACTCCTCTCAGATATACTGTAATTGTCCTACATAATTTAGATCCTGTAGTTTTGGGTCTGTGGACACTGGCCTCTTCACACACTCCAGCACTTCATCTATAGGGTGGGCCAACTCAAAGCCCTCATTCTGGGGCCTGCAACTCCCACTTGCAGGGACTGGTCTTATGAATGCTGTAGCAGGTAAGCTCTCCTGCTTTCATTACACCATCAGGGCCAATTCTCCCACATGCTGCCTGTGATAAGGGGAAGAGAGTAAAGAGGATTTCCCCTTGCCAACACCTCCACAAAACAGATAGAATGAAGGGCAGGCTGGGTCTCCCACACTCACTCCCTCGGGGATGGCTCACCCAGGATCCCTACATTCAGAGCTAGGTGTAATGTGTTGCACAGATGGGTGAGGCAGTGAGTGTGGGAGAGCCAGCACTGCCTTTTGTCTGCTTAGTGATGGTATTGATGAGATTAGATCCTCTCCCCTCCCTTTTGCCCTCACCCCTGGTGACAGACAAGGGTTCTGGCCCTGATAGGATCACAAGAACAGGAGAGCTGTTCCTGCCCCTCACATGCTGCAGCACTCAGGAGCCCATTAATTAATTATTGATCTTAGTGCCAGTGTTAATGGTATTCTGTTCAGAAAGTCTTTTCCTGTGTCAATGAATTCTAGGCTATTCTCCCCTTTCTATTCTATCAGCTTTAGCTTGTTTGTTTGTTTCGTTGAGAGTAGATTCTCACACAATACATTCCAACCTGTCTTTCCAATCCTCTAGTTCCTCACCTTCCATCTCCCCCACAACCTCTTCTCTTTCATTTCCTTTTCAGATATGACCAGGTCTTTTAGAGATAACAACCAAACAGGATAATATGCCATGCAATAAGACAAAGTGAAAGCTCTCATATCAAGACTAGACAAGAAAACCTAATAGGGGAAAAGGAGTTTCTAGAGGAAGCAGAGTCAGAGATACTCCTGCTCCCATTGTTAAGAATCTCTCAAGAACACCAAGCTAACAACCATAACATATATGCAGAGGACCTGGTGCAGACACATGTAGATTCTTTGCTTGCCAGAGCAATCTCTATGTGCTATCAGCTGCTAATTCTGGAGTCTCTTTGTGTTGAAAATGAGCTATCTCAAGAACAGTGTTCTGGTCTGAACTTAACACGTGTAGAATAGTCAGAGGTCCATATGGCTTTTTTGAAACTGACAATATTTACTTCACAGCGTTTAATTACACTTCCCTCCTAATCAACAAAGTAAATTTTAGCAAAACACTGTTCTTTTTCAAGACCATGTGCATTTATTTGTTGCATTCTCAGGCCTTATCACTTATTGTATGTTATCTTTTAAATAATATTTCCTTTGACTTGTCACTTACTGATTCATATTTGATAACAGTCACGTTCAAACATAAAAAAATAAAGGTTTTTCAGTATCCAAAATAAGTCTAAAATGCTTATGTTCTGTGGAGAGAGTTATTTAAGAAAAACTATAATTCAGAAATATTGGTAAGACCATGCCCTCCAAAGTCATTGTTTCTTATTTGTAGTGACTTCATGTAAATGAGAAGTGTCAGTTATTAAGGAAAATAAGTTTTGCTTTTTTAAATTGCACTTTCTTACTTTTAAGTATGTGCATACATGTGTGTCTGTCTGTGGTTTATGGATTTAAAGACGTTGCTCACAGAGGCAAAAAGTGTCTGATCTCCCTGGACTTGTAGTTACAGGTTTTTGTGAACCACCTGTTGTGGGCTCTGAGTACCATGCTGAGGTCCTCTGACAGAATAGTATATGTTCTTTTCCTGAGCTATCTCTACTGTCTGCCATCAATATTTTTTATCATATACAATTCCTTTTTGCTTTCTGATCCACATGCTTCTTTAATCGCATAGTAATCAACAACATAAATCACCACTGCAATATTATCTTTATTTTTATCAATATACAATAAATGTATTCATAAAACATGTTGTTTCAAATAAAATCTATGGCCTGCTGAGTATTTAGTTTGCATACCTAACTCTGCTTTTCTCATTAGACATACATTCTTAAGGTTTAACAATAGGTTTCAATCAGGCTTTTGGCAGATACCAGTAATCCCAGTACCTAGGAGGATTATACTGAAGGATCACCATTATGTTGAACATTTTCTAGGATGTACAGTGGATTTGAGCTCAGTCTGAGCTTAGTATATGCCTCAAAAAATAGGCTAGAGGGGAATCTCATTTACTTACTTTAATAGGAGATATTATCCTCAGTTTAAGTTAAACATTTAAATAGTTTTACAAAATATTGTTTTGCAGAATTCCCCCCCCCAAAAAAAATTCCATAGAAGTCAAATGCACATCTGTTTTAGGAAAAATATATACCTTTAAACTTGGGGATAATATAAAATGCCTACTGATTTATTAAATAACTATTACGAAGTAATTGTTCAGTGCAGTTTTGCTAGGAATATGTTAACTATTTTCAACATCATGACCTCTATCTGCTACTGTTAGGTAAGGGAAATGCACACTGACAAGTTTTGAGAAAGGGATCCCAAATTTATTACAGTATAAAAAGTGGAGGTAAAATTAGAGTGAAGTCCTTAAAAACCTCCCTTTCCATCATTGATTATTGACGTATCATCTTGTCACATTTGCTCTTTGCATTGATGGGGAAAAGTGATGGCTTTTTCTTGAAGGTTAGGAGTTGACATTTAATGCAGCTCCGCACAAATTTGCTGAGCACCTGTTAAGATCTCATGACATAACCAGGTGATAAATTTCAAATGAAGGTCAAACTCTTAGAAACTTATAATACAGTTGAATGCCATGGATACTCAACTAGTGTTTATCACAACTAGAACATTTTTTTTTCTCCTAAAATTACTGTATCAAAACTTAAAATCTTCAACTGGGTGTTTGCATGATAAGTGGTCATTTTTCGTTTAAAGTGTCTATGTATAAGATGTAGGAAGTTATCACTGTCACTGGAGTACCTGATGCTAAGAATGAGGATGGGAATTCGAGTCATTTTCCCCTGTATAAGTGCTAGGTTAGTGTGGCAGACCAGCGCTAAGTGTGGTGCTTTAAAGGCAGAGAGAACGGATCCTCCATGCAAAAGTAGACTAGAGGGAAATCTCATTTACTTACTTCAATAGGAGATATTATCCTCATTTTAACTTAAACATTTAAATAGTTTTACAATTTTTTGGAGAGTTTCCAAAAAAAAAAATTCCAGAGAAATCAAACTCACATCTGTTGTAGGAAAAATAAATACCTTTAAACTCAGGGATAATATAAAATGCCTATTTGATTTATTAAATAACTATTATGAAGTAATTGATTAACTAACCTGCTGAACTGATGAGTTTGGGTGAGAAACCCTACTTGAACATATATGATAAACAGTGATTGAGGTATACAGCAGAAATGCAAGTACATGCAAGTATACCTATGCCCAATACACCATACATGTGTCTACACATGTAGAAAAATGTACACACTTATTAATGCACAGGACATACACATAAACATGCAAAATATTAAAAGAAAACATTCTGCATAAACTGTTTATACATAAAAAAGAGCAACAATTTAAAAGATTCAGAGAAACAATAATATTTAGGAATTTTCAAATAGAACTATTCAGAAAAAAACTCACTTAACTTTTTTTAAAGGTTATTTACTATTGATAGTTCTTTGTTGTTGTTGTTTATTTATTACTTCAAATTACATCTCTATAACAGTCTCCTCTCTCCATCCCCACCTTTTTCTCCCTCTCCCACCTATCCTACTCCTCTGGAGTGTGTTACCCCTACATATCAGTCGCCCTCAGTTCAACAGTCATATGAGTGTTAAGAGCTTCCTCTTGCACTGGGCGCCTATATGGTAACTCTTAACTTTTTCACATGGTGGTTGAAGAATAGATAGCTAGAGTCTCATAGTTAAATGTTGAGTTATTTAGGAATCAAGAGGGTGTTCTGGATCTAAGAAGATGTTTTTAAAATTGTGATGCAAGTTAGTATGAAAGCTGAGGTAGATATAGAACTTTAAACTCATGGAGATGGTTAGATAGTAGAATGTTAAAGTCTGGTGCCAAATGAATATGGACTGGACATTGGGAATGTATGCTAAGCCATATAACTCTCATAATTGTGGCCTATTTATTTCTGTTGTTTTGTATTGTATTTATTGTTATAAGAGAAAGAACCATTTGTTGGACTGAAAGAGGGAGCTATTGGAGGAAAAAGATATACCATAACTAAAAAAAAAGGATAGAGGATGGGGGTGTTGAGGGGGAAGAGGGTGGAAGGGTGGGACTGGAGGGGGGAGTAGGGAGGGATGATGATTGAGATATAACTTGAAGAAATAAAAAATAAATTATAAAAAAAGAATCACTATACTATAGGAGATCTTTATTTGGAATAATTAGAAATGTGTGTTTCCTTAACATATAAACTATTTAACTTATGGAGACATAAACATATGATGGAAAATATCTGCCTAATTGGAAGTTAAGTATTAAAAGGGAAATTATTTGTTGATTAAGAACCAGTGCTGTTCCATCAGAAGCTGTAATAAGAATGAAATAAATCTTGCAATGGCCTTACAGAGCAATGGAACCAACAGCATGTCCTTCAATGTAATACAGAAAAGCAACATTTACTTAACAAAATATCGTTTTCAACAGAATTATCATAATTTCAGTACACTGTGGAGAATTTTTAGAGTAGTTTTCACTTTACATGTTGAATTTTTTCCTAAACTGTTGACACAAAATTGGAGGATGACAATTTGGAAATGATCCCTAATATGCACCCCTTTCTGCACTTCACTTTTCACCAAATGTTACATCATAGTTGCTATGTCTGGAAGCTTCATACTGCTACAAAATGAGAATAATTCCATCCCAAAATATACAGCTCAAGTAATAAATACTAGTGAATCTATAGCAAAATACTTTTATTTATACCTTTAATTAAAAGTAAATTTGTTAATAATTTAAACAGGTAGATAAGACATTAACATTCATAATTTCAGAATCAGTTCTGAGAAGTAGAAAATCTCAAAATACCCTTTCTGCTTACCCAAATTGAAATAAATTCATAGAAAAGTATAATTTTATATTTTTAAATATTTATTTAATTTTCAGAACCACTCTTTAAAACTTGATAAGAACATTCTGACTTTGACATATATCACTGAAATGGTTGTATAATTATTTTATGTCACTTTCTTATGTAAGATGTGATAGTCTTTTTGTTTTAGATTGCCTCTGAAATCTGTTGGCAAACTTATAAATCAGATCAATAACCATAGATAATTCATTTCTGTATATACCTGAATATGTCATGAGTATAAATGTAATTTCAACGTTCTTTTGGAATGTTTTAAATTTGAGAGTTTTGCAATATAAATAAAATTTTCTTCTTGTCATTGTTTTATCATTCTTTTATATCATATGCAAATATAGTATAATATGTAATTATGTATATTATACATAGTCATACAGATGAAATGTATATATTTGAACTGAAAGTATGGCTTATAGGATATCTAAAAATTATCCATCATTTTAGTATAATTATACTTAAAAAGTATATTTTAATTTTTACTTGCATTAAAATTGAATTCAGTTTTTAAATCAAGCAACAATGTTTTCTTTCCACCACAGACAACTAAGTACATTTATTTGTGGATAGGCAAGGTGTCTGATAAGGTCATTTGATACATTAATTTTACTGTATATAAATGAGATGCACTAAAATGTTTGATATTATATGACACATTCTGCCACATGAAATCATTTGGGTTTTATGAATTATGCACAGTAATCACACACACACACACACACACACACACACACACACACACACACACAC
>CAJQZJ010032563.1:1409892-1462783 GCA_907164525.1 Lophiomys imhausi
ACACACACACACACACACACACACACACACACACACACACACACACAGGAAAGTACCATTAGTATAACCAATTCTAACAGTATTTTGTGTTCTGAATTTGTAAATTGTTGTATAAATGAAAAATAATACTCTAAATTGCTTCTTTTAATTTTTTACATTCCTGGCTAAGCTCACTTAAAAATGTGCTGGTCTAGACCTAGGCTCCCCTATACACTTATAGATGATAGTCAGTGTGACCTTCATACAGATCCCTTAGCAAATGGTTGGGGGGCCAGTGCAAAAGGAAACTGTTAGCCCTCATGCGACTGATGAACTGAGGAGGCTTGATAGTTGTGGGAGACCCCTCAGGAGGAGTTGGAGAGGAGGAAGATGGAGAAGAGTGGGAATGGGATGGGTGGAGGGAGGGGGCTCTGATTGAGATGTAATTTGAATGAATGAATAAATAAATCAATGTTTAAAATTTGCTGATATCAAAAATTGTTTACTAAGGAATCTGTACAAATGAAAGTGTCAACCAAAAGCAGGATATGTTGAGGTACTTTAATATCTGTTTTTTTCTTAAATCTTCATTTTTGTTGATCTGATTTTGTTTCATTTGTTCTGATTTTGTGTTTCTTGTCATTAAAGATGCTAACTAAGTCATTCATTTCATCACTGTTGTATAAGAGAGAAGCCAGTTCTTGGTGAGCAATGAATTGATTGTTTTTGATAACAGTACAACAGACTTGAATATTAGAAACCTCACACATTTTTTTCCTGTGGGAGAGTGAAAAATTAGAGTGGGTTTTAATAATCAGATGTACCTTACATACAGACTCCTGAGCTTTTAGCTTACTATTTTTAGAATATAAGATACATGTGGAAAATTCAGGCAGTTTTAGAAATCAGAGAACACAACCTCAGTTAGAGACTTCGAAATATCATGTGCTGCATATTACCTTGTTCTAAGTAGAATATAATATTTCTGAAAACAAAATTAGTCTTAAAGAAATTAAAGTTTATTAATTCAGCTCATTCATTAAACTTTACTTTGCTGAAACATATTTAAAGAAACACAAGGCAAGAAAGACGTGCTCCCCAAATATATCAATGATGTACCTCTTCCAGCCCCACCTTCACACTGCCCCACTTATAATTCTGTGAGCTTTGGTTAGGTTATATATATATATCAAAGGTGAGAAAGTACTGGAAGTTTCCATACATTTCTGCTTCTGGGATTTTGAGCACCCCAAATCTCTTAATGTCCTAGAGAGTGAGTTTTATTCTTGCATCAACAAATACAGATAAGACATTAGAGGGTCTGAATATTCCCCCAGAAGCTAGTGGTAAGAATTTCACCAGGGATAAACAAATCAAATGTAATGGTATAAGAACTGTACTTAGGGCTCTTTTGCCAAATAGGTTGACACATGTGCCAAACAGAAGTCACATGCTGTCATATGTAGAGTCTCTTGGGATTGACTCAATCCTAGGGAAGTGAAAGGGGCTGGGTCCAAAGAGCTCAAGTACTTCACTTAGTTACTTTTGTGTGAGAAATCTCCTTTTCTCAAGTTAATTGATGGCAGGTCCTACAGACAATTCAAGTGGTGACACCATGATGCCCTGTCCACAAAATGGGTTTTGTTCTAAGGTTTATGAAGACGTTACCTATGTCTGTTGCTCAGTGTGGAATTTACTTCTCATAAGCAGAACTCCCCTCATACCTTCATAAGGATTAGCCCCGAGACAACTCTATGTGAACAAGTTATTGAAACAGAAGTAAATACTGGGAATGTTAGGTGGAAGTGATTTCAAATGGTATTAATCACCCAAAAGTTCCGAGGATCCAAAAATGCCTTTCCTGGAATTACTTAAATGAAATTAAGTTAGTATATTAATCATTGGAAGTCAAATTAAGTCACTAAATGCAAGCAGTAGCAAAAATGATCATTCAAACCACTTTCAAATATAAAAATAAATTTTAGATGCTTGAGATAATACCCAAAAGATCGTGAAATCCATATGTTGCTTCCCATACATATTTCAGGACATGTAGTGAAAAGGTGATAATATAGATTTGTGTTCTCTACTGTATTTCTACTTGAAAGCAAAATGATGTGCTCAATGTTTTATGCTATTAACACATTTTATCATGAAGAACAGTCATGGCTTTTCTTGTCACCAGAGGTATATGTTCTCAAAATCACTTCAGTTTAATAGCTCAGTTCTTCATCATATGTCACACATGTTTTTAACATTGGTATATTGGTAGTTTCCATATTCAGTATTAAAATCTGCTTTATGTTTGAACTTGAGAACTGTGAACATTGATATACAATTTAATATTGTAGACTGGAAGATAATTTAATGTCCATGGAATACATATGTAGATTCACACACATGTGTGTATAAAATTTTTTCAAGACTATGAAACTACAGAAAAAGCTATGTCAAGAAAAATTGAGTATCTCTATTAGGATAACATAGCACCTATTCACCCAAGTGACAGAGATGATTGATTCAGTGTTCTAAGTGGTATTTTAAGCTTTTCCTTTAACACAGTTAAAAAATTGTAAAACTGTCTTGTGGGCAGGGTTTTTTCTACCTCTAAGGAAGTGTAAGACATGTAGACAAACGTGATTTGAAGACCCTTTCTAACAGTACAGAGGCAGCGTAGTATTGTAAAAGCCAGAAAAAGTGTAGTGTCACAGTCAAGTGACATTTGAACTAATCATTAGGAGTAAGTAGCGATTTGTCAAGCCATTTGGGCAGGAACAACAATTCAAATGGCAGAGGCAAGATAAAGCAAGAAGAAAGAAACAACAGGAAAATAAGAGAATAAATTGAAAGTGTTAAGGGAAGAATAGAGACAATGAATGTGTTACAAAGAATCATGCTATCGTACATCTTAAACATATTTACTAGAGAAAAGACATCCATGAATAGCTCCCATGGGAAATGGTGTATAATGAAGACAATTGGATTCTTCAGCAGGAAATAACTATACATGAATAGCATTTAGAAAGTAATAATGGACTAATACAGAGTATTATAACTATATGATATTTAAAGGAGAGAATGGAAAACAATGGAAGTAGAAAACAAAGAGATCCATTGTTGTTGAATAAAAATAATTTATAGCAGTTGGTAACAATAAAATATGTTTTATGCTTAGAATTTAGGTGATATCAGTAGTTCCATACTTTTATATTTAAAATTGAGCAAAACCCTCCTCAAAAATAATTATCCTAACCTTTCTTTTACAAATCCTGTTATATGTGATAAGCTAAATTGACAATACTATGTCACTTAAAAATTTAAAAAAAAGGTATGGACTGGAGAGGTGGTTCAGCAGTCTAGAGCACTGGCTGTTCTTCCAAAGGACCCAGGTTCAAATCCCATTACCCACATGGCAGTTCACAGCTGTCTGTAATTGTCGGGCGTGGCTGCACATGCCTTTAATCCCAGCACTTGGGAGGCAGAGACAGGTGGATCTCTGTGAGTTCAAGGCTAGTCTGGTCTACAAAGTGAGTCCAGGTCAGCCAGGGCTACACAGAGAAACTCTGTCTTAAAAAACAAAACAAAAGGTAAAGGACTAGGACAATTAAATGATCACCACTTTGAAATCTCACTGCCATGATGAGTCATGTGGAAGAACTCGAACATCTCCTTCTACCACATGAGGCCCAGCTGCCCTGAACTCCATTGCACAGAGGAACTCATGTTTCCACCCTCACATTCCACTGTTACAAGAAAAAATTGTCAAAGTCCTAGCACTACTTCCTTATTCACATCTCTTACCTTTTGTTCATTCTCTCAGTGACTGTATTTTAAAATGTGCCTTTAAACGGTATGTGTATGCATTGATTGACTAAGAGCCAGTGTACAATTAATAGCTCTACATTGGCTTCTGAGCCCAAAGAACACAATGAATCCCAAATCAAACTCTTGCTGTTCTTCTCAATCACCTCTTTTAACATTCGTTCCCACCTAGTTAAAGAATCTCAGTTCTTATTATCAAAATTTCTAGTCATGTTTGCTTCTTATTCTATACCCTTTCATAAATTCTGTAGGCTCTCAATAAAATTTGAAAAAGAAAGCAACCCTTTTCTCTATTTCCCTGTTATTAACTCTATTCCCAAATTACATCAGTAAGAACCATGTAATTACCTAAATAACCTGTTTGTTCCTGCCCTTGAGAGCAACCATACTCTATCCAGCAGACCAGTTCAAATCTTTACTGGATGCAAATCAGACTGCTCTATTGCTCAAACTGTATTGTCTTAACACTTAAGTGAGCATGTAATTACAATAACCTTGCAAGGCCCTTTAAATTCTGTCCATTTGTCTCTTTAAATATTATATCTAACAATTTCCTTGTTCAATCATTCTTCTACAACCAATCCTTCTGCAAGCTGTTAACACACCACACCTCAGATAATTACATAGATCACAACTTTATCTTCTTTCGAACTATGTCTGCTGAAAGAGGTTTTTCAGGCAAGTAAGACGACTAATAGTAGTATCAATTGTATTTTTCGGTAACCAAATTCTGTCTAATTGACCTTAAAACTACTCAGTTTCAAGTAACCCATGCCTGGTATTGTAAGCTAACCAAGAACCCAAAAATCTGTCATATTAAAATAATATAGTTTCAAATTATATTCTAAATAGTCATTCATTCTGGTTCCTATAGACAAGTGCAACTTTCACACATCACAAATGAAGCTTCTTTTTCCATCAAACACAGGTAAAGGGATGTACAACTTGTCAAAATTCAGAGAATGGAGTGATCATGGAGTGAGTGTTCAGTCCCAAATAAGTTCTTTCTAACTTAATCCTTGCAGTTAGTATTTAGAAATATCACCAAAGTGGCAAACTCATTATAAGAACCTGAAGACTGGTGATATAAGATATAAAAATACAATCTGAGCTCTTAGCGACTGGGAGAATGACCTGACCCATGGAGGACAGCAGACAGTGTGGAAATCTCTAACTTTCCCCAACCCTCTGAATAAAGTGTTCCAACAACAACAACAACAACAAAACACAATCTGAATACATAAAATAAAAAGTAATATAGCTCCCTATATTCAAATTTATGAATACTGGTATGATCCTTAATTGCAAACAATAACTGAAAAATATAAATATAATACTTTAAAATTTATTTTATTCTGGTATTCATTTGTTAAATGTTATTTAAAATATTTAGTAGAATTAAATACTATGTACTTGTATTATGTTACGAAGTCATTGAAAACTTTTAATTCAAATTTTTATAAAATACTATACCATAAAATCCAATTAAAATACATCCTATCTTAAAAAAAATTATGAAATCATTCTCAAATAATGAAATCATCCGTTAGCTGAAATATAATTCATAAAAGCCATTCTTAGTTTGTCATGTTAATAGTTGTTAACTTTAAAATTAAATGCAAAGATAACTTGATATGAAGAAAATAAAAATATTTTTTATTTAATAATATTATTAATAAAAAAAATGTAGTTATTTTCTAACCATATAAGCAATGCCATCTTGGATGCCTCAGTACTAGGTAAAGGGTAGAGACATTTAAGCTGGTGGGAAGGATTTTAAACCCCTCAGAACTGTTCACCTAAATGGACTCTCATCATATGCTCTCTTCTTCTCAGAGAATGAAGGCGACTAGGCAGTTCAGCCAGATACTTCAAGAAGAGTTCAGGGAGTATACATTCACCTTGTCACAACATTTTACTGCTTATTGGATGTGAGAAGAGAGTGCAAAGCCTGCTGGGCCATGTATTCTTTCTATTATGTACTTCATTATGCTCATCAATTCTATTTTGTCCAACAATCTTGCCAACATGAGCCTTTGAGTGAAATTGAAGGTAGTTTATCTATTTGGTTTGCTGATGTTGTCTCATCAGGAGTTCTTGCCATAGAAGACCTTTCATAATTATTCAACAAATGGCTTCTTAGCTTCAGATACAGCAACAGAATATAGTCATTGTATTATAATTGTTATTTTATATTATCTTTATGACTATGCTGATTGTTTATGTTTTCTTAAGTATGAAATCTATAACAAATTACAAACTTTCTGTATTATTATAAGGTAACACTTCACCTTTGATATTAAAAAGTAAATGAATACAAACATGGGAGCACTTATGTTGATATTTCTCTGCTTCCATGCTTGGTTTTTAGTCTGCTTTTCAACCACCTTAGGCACTGTTATTATTTATATACAAACTTGGTCTCTAGCCTATTACAGTCTTGATCACCAGGTTTGTACATGGATAGTCATATTATATTCAGATTTGTTGACAGTTCCCAGAGGAACTGTGGTTAACAAGAAAATATATAACCTTTCATATTTCAGTAGTCTCATTTTTTGCCACAACTCTATATACACATCTCGTTATGTATTATTTTAAAATTTCTTCTTGATGCATTTACATGTTTTGCTGGAAAATTAGTAGAATGCAACTTTCTTTATTTTTTAATATTTATTTATTACTTCAGGTGATATCTCCATCTCAGTGTCTTCTTTCTGCCCCCCCCCCCAGTCCTGTCCTACCACCCTCTACCCCCTATCCCTTTCATCACACTCCTCTGGAGTGGAATGTCCCTACATAACAGTCCTCCACCCCATTTCAGTAGTCATATGAGGGCTAAGAGCCTCCTCAATCACTTGGGGCCTACAGGGCAGCACCATTAGGGCACTGACAGGGAAAAACAAGTCTATGTTCATGTTTCCTTTGGTGCATTCGTTGTAGTATAGTTATCCTGTACTATCATGCATCCTTCTGGGTCTCATACTTCTCTTGTGCTTTGCTTTGATTTTGCTATAGGTAGACAGTTGTTTGATCCTACCTTGATCCCCTAATCAAAAGCAATTTGACATTTTCAAATTTGTAGCCTTTATTGATAACAATGAATTATCAATATTAAAATTAAACAAATAGAAAAATACAATTATAGCCATGTATCTAATAATATCTCAATCTGTTAATTTTCTAAATAAAATCTTAATTATATCATAGTCTTCAGATTAACATGTTTTGGAGACTTGAGATAATCTGAAATAATTCATTTAACATATGAGGTGAAAAATTAATGAGACTAGTATAGGAGAATAAACAGGCAAATGACTAGAAAATAAAATTTCTCTCAGGAATTTTTAAGATGTTCTAACCTTGATAATAAAAACAAAAGAATTATATACAAAATAAAAACTTCTTCATATATTACAGAACTTAATTTGAGTACTAAATATAGAAAAATGATTTAAAATTTTGATATGTGATAATATTTTAGTTTTTAAATTATAAAGTATAATTAAATTATTTCTCCCTTTCTTTTTACTCTCTCCAACTTCTCCCATATTTCCTATGACAAACTCTCAAAATAATGACCTCTTGGTGTATTTCCATGAACAGATATTCTTACATGTTGTAAAGTTACATGATTTTTTTTCAAATGACTTGGTGAAGATTTTTCTTTCTAGAAGTTTTTTTTGTTTGTTTGTTTATTTATTACTTCAGGTTACGTCTCCATCACAGTGCCCTCTTTCCAACCCTCCCAGTCCGTACCTCACACCCTCCACTCCCTATCTCTTCCTACCCATTCCTCTGGAGTGGAGTGTCCCTACATATCAGTCCCCTGCCCCAGTTCAATAGTCATATGAGGGCCAAGAGCCTCCTTATACACTGGGGGCCTGCAAGGCAGCACCACTAGGGCAGTGTCTCATGGACAGGTAACAAAGTCTATGTTTATTGTTCCCTTTGGTGCATTGGCTGTAGTATAGTATCCTGTACTATATGGCTAAAATCAGATTATAAGTGAATAGATGCCATGTGCATCCTTCTGAGTCTAGGATAGGTCACTCAGGATGAGCTTCTCTAGTTCCATCCATTTGGGTGCAAATTGCATGATTTCCTCGTTTCTGATGGCTGAGTAGTATTGCATTGTGTAGATGTGCCACAGGTTTTGTTTTTAATCCATTCCTCAGAACATTGCCTTCTACATTAATATTTGCAATTCATTTTTAAATAATTCTTGTGTAAGTATTTAGCATGAGTAGAGAAATTTTCATGTTTCTTGTGTTCTTTGCTGTATATACTTGTTCTTGTGCTGTTGAGTGAGAGGACACACCCTTTTGTTGAATTACTTGGAGAAGTGGTTTGAAACTAGTTGATGTTTCTGTGAATATGTCTGGAGGGTATTCCTTTCACTGTGAGAGCAACTGTGCTGAATAGTAATATTGTCCTTATGACTACAGACTAGTAATATAAATTCAGTTGATATTTCTACATGAAATCAGATACATATGTTAATTTATATAAAATGTTGTTCATTGTCCCTTAGAAGCATTTTGTTGAAACTATCGATTCCTTGGAGAAAACTGGTCTTTTAACATGAGTCTTTACATAAAGAGACATGCATATTCTCTGCTTGCTATGTTATCTGCATTTTCATACTTTGTTCTCTGAACTCTGGAACACACTAAAATTTACATGTGTTTTGATCTAACATTTTCAAATGTCCATTTGATGACACTTTCAAACGTGATATCTTATTAAAATTTTCAGTTGTCTGGCTGGTATGTAGAATTATGATTGATGTTTATATGTTCATTTTCTCTCCTCAGATCTTGATTAATTCAATTACAAGTTGTACTTGCATCGTATAGCTTCTTAGAGCTTTTTCTAATTGGCAAATATGTTTTTTTGTGTGAATAGAGACACTTTTATCTCCCTTTTAAAATAAATATCATTTTAATTATTTTTCTTGTTTTAGTGCACTAACAAGGTCTTCAAATTCAGTATTGAATAAGGCTCTTGAGAGTTGATGCATTTGATTTTATTCCTGTGAAATTAAGGGGATTTCAAACTGTATGCTTCCCTCAAATGCTCTATCTCAGGTTAAGTTCATTCTCAGGGTACTTTTATAAATCTATTGCAATCATTACATGATCTTACTTTATACAGTTGTTTTCAGTATGAAATATGTTAATTGCTTTGTTGAAAATAGATTTTTAATACAATGCATTCTCATTATGATTCCCCTGCCCCAATTTTTCCTAGACCCTCTCTCTCCACTTCTGCATCCACCCAAATCATCTCTCTCTCTCTCTCTCTCTCTCTCTCTCTCTCTCTCTCTCATTGGAAAACAACAAACAAAAACTTTCAGACAAAGAATTATGAGACAAAAATCCCTCCAAAATTACCATTGAGTTTTTTTTCTTTTCTTTTTTTGTGGTTCTTGGTTTTTTTAAGTATTAATTTTTTTATTTTTTTATTTTTTCAAGTTAAATCTCAATCACAATCCCTTCCCTACTGCCCCAACCAGTCCCACCCTCCCACCCTCTTCCCACTCAACTCCCCAATCCTCTTCTTTGTTTTAAGTTTAAGGTATATCTTTCCCCACACTGCTCCCTCTTTCAGTCCAACAAATGGTTCTTTCTCTTATAACAATAAATATAATACAAAACAACAGAAATAAATAAGCAACAATTATGAGAGTTATATGGCTTACCATACATTCCCAATGTTCATTCCATACATATTATGCACCTGACTTTAACATCCTACTATCTAACCATCTCCATGAGTTTAAAGTTCTATATCCAACTAATTTTTCATCCTAACTTGCATCAAAATTTTAAAAACATCTTCTTAGATCCAGAACACCCTCTTGCTTCCTAAACAACTCAAAATTTAACTATGAGACTCTAGCTATCTAGTCGTCAACCACCTCAGAGAGCTGAGAGGGATAAATATATCTGGTTATACAGGAAGTGCAAGGCCAGCAGCTTCCAAAACTAAGAAATGGCATACCAGTGGCTGCCTGGGCAGTTCCCAATTTCTCTCCATACATTACAGCATCAATCTTCAGCCGTTGGACCCCATGTCTCTGACAGACATTGATTGTAAAGCAGGAATGATGAAGGACATGCCTACCCTGTCTTGGTAGAGCTAGGCTGCTGACTTACCTACTTCTGAATTTTGTCCTTTTTGGACAGCATTCTGTCTACAGTTGAAGCAAGGGATTTTTCTTTCCAAGTAATAGGCTGGCCACTAATTCAACCATATCCAATTAGAGATTCTTCGATGCTCATCTTCTACTTGGATTAGAATAGGGTGTGCTGTCAGGAGCTGACATGTCTCGATATTTAAAAGATCTTAAGTTAAGAAACATCTTTAAATGCCATAATCTGCAGATCTCTGGAGGTTTTTGAAGACCTCCTATCTGTCTCTTATATTTATATAAGCAAATGTTTCTTGTCTCTTAGCAACTTGATTTCTGATTAGCTGGGAAAATAACAGTGATAGACTGTCATAGTACCTTACAAAATGACAAGCTTGAATGATTATTAGTTTGCATTTCTCAATTATCCTAAACAGTTTATGACAGTTGCTAGCAAAAGGCTGAAACTTCACATTTCATTTTTAGCCATTACCTAGGTACCATACCTTAAAAAGTGTTAACCTTAATTTTGTATCAATATACAAAGATCAATACCAATGTGGCCAAATACAATTTAAATTTTGCATCAATATAAAAAGGTCAATACCAATGTGGCCAAATATAATCTTAATTTTGTATCAATATACAAAGATCAATACCGATGTAGCCCAATACAATCTTAATTTTGCCTCAATATACAAAGATCAATACCAATTTAGCCAAATAAAATATTAATTTTGTATCAATATAGAAAGATTTAAGGGCATATTCAATAATCTGTCCTTTTTTTTCTTGAACTTTCCTATATTATATCTATGTCCCATTTTTTTTCTCATCTGTTCACCCCTACATAGGAAAGAAGGATACAGAAAAGAAAAAGAGAGAAGTCCCTGGGTCTAACCTCCAAAACCTATTTAACAAGACCATTTAACAGCTTGTAATCTCTTCCCCTAAATAACAAGATTATCTATAACCCATCAAATGATCAAAGCGGGGAAATACACCCTCCCCACCTTCTGAAGATGGGATGTCCCGTCTCTCTCTTAAAATAACTTCCTGCTGATTTGGTGTGCTGTAAAGCTGTTTGGGGTCCTAATAAGAATGCAAAATGGTTTAAAATGTTAATAGAATCATTTGATGTTCAGTCCTTTTGTGCTCAGCATTTAAATGTCCTAAGAACTTCATAGACAGAAGCTGAACTTCAAGGCTTTACTGAAGTTCTGGCTGGAGCAGTCTGTGGGGCTGAACAATCTTACTGATTTTGAGTTGTGGTTGCAGACTTTTGAGGAAACAGCTATTGAGGAAGTCTGTAAGGCTGGATCGTCTGGGCTACTTGTCTTCTTTGGTGTCTGATCTGTTTTCTTCTGAGGTTTCAGTTGTCTAGTTGTTCCTGGATTCCTTGGATGGATGCTTTAAATCTCCTGAAAAGATGGTTATTTTTTTAAAATATTTATTTTTTACTTCAGGTTACATCTACATCACAGTCACCTCTTTCCACCCCTCCCAGTCATGCCCTTCCACCCTCTACCTCCTATCCCTTCCATCCCAGTCCTCTGGAGTTCATTTTCTATTAGCCATTTACTAATGGACATGTGGACTGTCCTTAAGTGTGGTTTGTATACTAATTGAGAATCCAATAAAGAAACCTAAGTTTTCCTTATGTGAATTTATCAATTAGAAACAGTTTCCAGGTGGGAGATATGGGCTATGTCTACTTCTCACTCAGTATGTAATCCCATTTGTCTTAGGCTGTGGAGGACTTCTTCATACTGCCATATTCTTTGTGAGTTCATATGAAAGGCGGTCCTGTTTTATGCAGTGGTCCTTGTTTTCTTGATCTCCTACATTTTCTCTGGCTCTCACATATTTTTTTAGACTCTTATTCTGCTGAGTTCCCTGGACCAGGTGGGGAAGGATTTGATGGAGAAATCCTATTTAACACAAAACATCCTAAGGTCTCTCACTCATTGCATATTGTCTAATTTCAGGGCTCAGTGATTTATGTGTGGATTGCCTTCAGCAATAAAGCCTTACAATCAGCTTCTCGAGAACAATAGTACTGGCAATAGCCTGTGTTATTTAGGGGCCCTCTTGGCCAACAACTAAATTAGATATAATCCACATCAGGCACTGGCGTTTTTATTTGGTAGTGAAATTTTTCTATACATGGCTTTGTTTTCTCCATTATTTGATGATTCCATATATATATATATATATGATTCTCCTACTGTATTAGATTTCCATACAATGACTCCAATGTCCTTGAATTTAACTCTCCCTGCTCATATTCTTTCCCTTTCCCTCCAATGCTCTGTTGATCCTTCAGTTTCAATCCTCTACCACCAGTCCATCCATAGCTCTCTATTCTATTTCTCCTTCCTAGGAAGATACTTTCTTGTTCTCAGCTCCTTAATTTATACCTACTCTCTGTGGTTATATGGATTGTAGCTTCCTTAATTACAAGTTAAAAACTTAATATGTAACATCCACATGAAAGTGAATGCACATCATATTTGTCTTTTCTGTACTGAGTTATTGAAGTCAGGATTAATTTTTTTTCTAACTTCATCCATTTAATGTTGACTGCACTTCTCATTCTACTTGAGCATGATGTGCAGTATAAATTTATATAGATAAAATAAATTGCTTGTATATTTCAAAATATATGGAACACATTGTTATTTTAATAAATACATTTAATAAATCTAATCAATTAATATATATATCTAATAAATTTCATATAATTAGATAATGCCACATATATGTATACATATATATATAAAATGCCATACACACATATAATATATATATTATATATATATAATATATATATATATGCTGTCATATTTCCATGTGAGTTCATGTGAGGGTTGGTCCTGCCTTGTTTAGATGGCCTAACTTCTTACTGTCCTCCATTGTCTCTGGTTCTTACAATTCTTAGAGTCTTATTCTGCTGAATTTCCTGGACCCTGAGGAAAGATGGAGAAATCCTATCTAAGAGACAGAGTGTCTCAATGTCTCTCTCTCACTGAGTGCATATATTGTCCAATTGTGGGTCTCTATATTTGTTTTCATCTACTATAGAAGGGCATTTCTCTGATGATGGCTAAAGACAATATATATATATATATATATATATATATATATATATATATTTAATTAGAGTGCCCCACATGCTATGGTCTGGGTAGTTCAACAATGGGTGTCTCCTTACAGAAAGTTGAATAATCCCATGGTTTTTGGTTCCACAAGACTGGATGCCTCAATTGCTGTTCAATATATTTCAGAGTGTAAAAGTAGGCTACACTCTGTGAGAGATTACCTTCCCTGTGACACTGAAGTCCACCAGGCAAACAACAAGTGCTTCCTTCTTCCATATACCTTAAATAGGCTGCTACCAGATAGTTTGGCTCAGATACAAGTTGAATCTTCCCACCTCAAATCATTCAATCAAGAAAAATCCCTTACAAGTGTATCCAGACTGCTGGGTCTTAGTTAATTTCATACATAGGCAGGTTGAAAATCAAGAATAGCAATCATAAGTGTATATGCATGAATATGTATTTATTTTTCAAGGAGTGTATTTGTCTGTAGTCTTTTTTGCACTGTGATTCAGTTGCCTAGTTGCATAATAGGAGTGCTACTCTCCTTGTGAACTTATTTGATAATTGTTTCTTTGTCTTCTATTTTCTGTAAGAAATTGCCTGTAGGTATCATTTTTTCTTCCTTTTGCAGTTTTCAGATTACAGACCTTATAAATAATTAATTAAGTTTATATTTAAACATTTGAGTTTGTGACTAATATTTTAATTTTTAATATATAATATTCATGAAGGGTTTTATGTTTATCTTTATCCTACAAGCTTTTTGCTGACTTGGTTTTAGCATAAGAGTAATAATAACCACATAAAATGACCTGACTTGCGTTATGTTCTCAATTTTCATCTGAATAAAAGAGGAGGATGAGAGTAGGAGGAGTGAACTTTACTAGCATGTATCATGACCTGAATTGGGTCAGCCCTTGGAACTGAGAAAGAAATATAGAATGAGGGAAGGGAGGAAGGAAGAAAGAAAGGATGGGATAGAGGGAGGGAGGAGAGAGGGAAGGAAGGAAGGTAGGAAGGAAGGAAGATTAAAATCTGGCTCTACAGATGCTTGTTAATACACTTTTAATTACTATTTCCTTTTCATGGTTATAACATTATACATTCTGAAATTCTGATAATTAAATATGGTAACAGTTACATTTTTGTTATAGAGATAAATTTTTATGTTCAATGTAAATTAAGGAAGGAAGATTTTATTTTAGGTGAACAGTTCCAGAGAGATGAGTCCATCAAGTTAGCGAGGCATGGCATCAGGCAGGCATGAATCTTTTAGCGAGAAGTTGAGAACTTACATCCTCAAATATAAACATGAGAAGATAAAATGATATGGAAGTAGAATGAAGTCTTAAGCTTTCAAAGCATGATAGCTCTAATATACTTTCTCCAGCAAAGACACAAAATTCTCCTTAAGTAGGGCCATCAACTGTGCAACACATATTCAAATATAGCAATTATAATTATCCTGTTTTTGGCACCAGCACCATGCTTCTTTTATTCCTTTGAGTATGGCTCTGTAGTTTAAAATGAAGTGTTTCATATCTATAATACTATTCCTTCTGGTTCGGTGAGCAAGGAAGTAGAATGTAAGTGGAAGGAACAGTGTTCAAGTCTCTAGAAGACATAGAAATACAAGCACAATAGTTTCTCTCTCTAAACACAGTACTCCTAAATCAAAATAGGAGGCAGGGTTAGGAGAATCCACAACATTTTAGGGTATGCAATAATGAATAACAAAAAAGGCCCTGATCAAATAAGGTGGAGGGAAAGACCTACACTATAAATTGTCCTCTGACCACCACATATAGGTGTATTCACATATGAACACACACATAGACTAACAGAAACATATGCACACGTAAACACACCCACACATACATTTCTCTCTCTAGTTCTTCCTATACTTACCCATACACACAAAGAGAAATAAACTAAATCTGAAGTTGATAAATCCAATGTAGATTTGGTCTTCAACTTCTAATTAAAATAAAGATGATACAACTAAATAAAAATAATAGAATATTGTGGGAAAAAAAAGACTGCCTGTAGGAATGAATGGTAAGTGAGAAATCACTGTGTGGAAACAGGCAGAGTACACATTTCTACAGAGATATCCTAGCAGAGGAGAGCAAGAGGTAAAGAAAAAAAAAAAACCTGAATAAAGCCCATATTTTCATTTCTTCATATATTCTTTTGACATCTAGGTTTTGAATAACTTTATTTATGTTAAATTATGTTAACTATTTTAGCCTCTTAATCTTCATATTAAAAGAGGGTCTGTATGGCCTTTAGCTTAGTTTGTTGTGATTGTACAATGTATTACTTTTGAAACTTTTAGTACCCTAAAACTGAAATATTTTAAGAAAAGGAAATTTTATTTTTTGTATTAATATCAGAGGGTATTGTTATACATTTCAGGGATGGCAAGAAATAGTCAAGTTCAAATGATAGCAGGGTAGGAAGAAGAGAGTAAGAGATGGTGGTATTCTATGAACTTACGTTTTGCCCCTTTGTTTTCCATCTGTCACCCTGCCCCCAGCTTATGAGATCATGCTGCCCACACTGACAGTAATTTTTCCTCATCAGTTAGTTAATTCTATCTCAAATCACCCTTAACAATCACATTGAAATCTATACCTCAAATTCCTATGTTATTCTAAAACCATTCAACAAAGCAATGGATATTAACTATCACAACCAGTCAAGAACTGGTCACACATCTGTCACAGAACATGCAAACTATTCAGTCATACTATCAGTACCATCCTCATGAACCTCACTCGTGATCTGAATAGGATGGAAGATTAATTATTTTCAATGATCATGCCATTTATGAATTAAGTGCCTAACATTTTTTTTCACAAAGAAACTTAGGGAAGAAAACAATAAGATTTTTTTCTTCTTCACTTATATTTAACACAGTAGTACTTCGTAGGACTCTATAATGAACTCCTTTCTAGATATGAGTTATAACATAAAATTCTTGTTTAAAACACATATTTATTAGTACTTATGAAATACCTATATCCTACAACCTAATACATAAAACCTAATACCTATCTAAGAACACCTAATTAACCCTATTTTAATTTTCTTAACAGGACATTAAAATTCTTAGTGTAAGTCCTTGCAGGATAGCCTGATTTTACAGTAGTCCCATCAGGCAGTCCTTTTCAAAGCTTAACATGTAGGTTGAGCCTATCTATGCTAGTTCATATGGCCAGTTTATTTCAATTGCTAGATTGTGACAGGCTTATAAAATCAGTGTGTTTTAACAGTTTAGCTGAGGTCAGCTTCCTCCATCAGCTGAGACTTGTTTCTATAGTTTCCTTGGCCCACATATGCTTCCTGGCCTAAAGCTTCTTCAACTGGCTTCTGAATTCCACTCACCTCACTCTTCCAGCACTCTTGAGTCCCTAGACATGACTTTAATTATGAGTTTTTTTTCTTTCTTCCTTTTTTTTTGTTTATTTATTACTTAAAGTTACATCTCCATCATAGCTCCCTCTCTCCAACTCTCTATATCCCACCTTCCCACTCTCTGCCCCCCTCTCCCACCTATCCTACTCTGGAGGGGGGTTGCCATACATATCGGTCGATCCCCTCAGTTCAACAGTCAGGTGAGTGTTAAGAGCTTTCTCTTGCACTGGGAGCCTATATGGCAACTCTATTAGGGCAAAATTTCCCTCTAACTGATAACAAGGTCTATGTTCCTGTTCCTTTTGGTGTGTTGGTTGTAAGATAGTTATCCTGTACTACATGGCTATAATCCAATTATAAGTGAATAGATATCATGTGTTTCTTTCTGAGTCTGGGTTAGGTCACTCATGGTGAGCTTTTCTAGTTCCATTTATTTGGCTGCATTGCATGATTTCATTGTTTCTGATGGCTGAGTAGTATTCCATTTTGTAAATGTACCAGTTTTTATCCATTCTTCAGTTGAGGGATATCTGGGTTGTTTCTAGTTTCTAGCTATTACAAATAAAGCTGCTATAAGGTAGTGTCCTTGTAGATTGGTGAGGAATCGTTTGGATGTATACCCAGAAGTGGTATGGCTGGGTCTTGAGGTAGAGCTATTCCAAGTTTTCTAAGATATTGCCAGACTGATTTCCATAGTGGTTATACAAGTTTGCACTCCCGCCAGCAATGGAGGAGTATTCCCCTTTCTCCACAGCCTCGCCAGCATGTGCTGTAATTTAAGTATTTCATCTTAGCATTAATGACCAGTTTTTAAAGAACTCTCTCTCTCAGCAGGTTTTATGCCATGCCTTCTCTGCCAGCCTTCCTAGGTTGGCTTACAGGATGTGCCTCAGGCTATTGCTGCCTAAATACTGTCTAATGACATACCTTGCTGTATACTTCTCCAGCATGTATTGATTTCTCAGTCAGTGAAGGCAAGAGCAAGTGAGAAAGGAGCTACATGAGCTCTCTGGCTTATATGTTGCATCATCTCGTGATCCACGACAGTCTTAAGGGCCCACAAGATCTCTCGTGATATCCAGAGATCCTGTGGCTTCTGGAGGCAACCAAAGTCATCTGTGGTTTGCTCTGCTTCCTAGCCACACCCCTTCAGCAAGGTTTTGTGTTTTTCATAGAACTATGTCCTCAACTGGATTTTGTCCATTCACCAAGTTGAAAGGATGCCAAGCTCCTTCCTATGTGTAACCAGATGCCAAGTTGAACTGTCTACTAATTCACTAAACAAGCCTAACTTCTACCACAATCAATGATAAATAGTAGTAGTGGTGTGTAGAAGGGCTCTATAATAATATTCTACTGTAGGTCTTTACTATGCTTGCATAGCATGGAAATGCATGGGTAACTTTTATAAGTTTTTTTAAATTCTAAAAACAACCCAAAAATTATAAGACAAGCATATGGTTACAAAAGAACAATTTTTAAAGATACTGAACAGCAAGTTTTCCTCAACTCTAAAGGACATTTTACTGCAAAATTTAAAAAAAAAAAAACCTGAAAATTTATATGGATATGACTTTATTTAATTAGCTTTTCTTTATCTGTGAATTGAAATATTCTCAGTGATCAGTTATTAGTAAAGAATTATTCTATAATCAATTAGTAATGTAATCATACTATCCATCAGTTTTGACAAGTATTTGGAGTTTCAGAGCACACCCAGGTTGCCATTTTAAAAGTATTTAAAAGTAAATAGCATTCTAGATGAGTTTCAAATAAAGTAAAAATTTAAAATACTTGATAATGGTTTAAAATAGAATTTAAAATGTGTTGTTGAATGGGAACAAATAAATAGGTACTTAAAGGTAAATTTTATTCCCAAATATTTTCTACTTATTTATTTTCTTGATAAATTGATCCAGCAACTCCATACTCTTAATAAATTAATGTTTTGTGCATCATGGATTTAATATGTTGCAAGAAAATCTGTTATAGTGAGAAAAATAGAAAGCTTACTACTATATAAAGTAAGAAATGAGACAAGACAGGACAGAAGGTGCCCTGTTAGGACATAGAAAGAGATTAAGCATCTGGTTTAACCTTCGTACTTCAAAGCTGGCTTGTCTGATCATGATTAAGAGTAAGTAAATAAAGTTGAATTATATTTATATCAGTCCTAAAATGAAGTACATTAAAGTGCCCTCCGATAAGATAAATGAATGAATCAGAGGAAGTGCAAGTTGTGACTGAGCATAGGACAATTAATTTAACAAGGTCATGGGAATAGAAAATGCCTAAGGAAAATGTCTTATGTCAGGACCAGAGAAGAAAGGGAGTCAAAACACATGAAAAACAGGAGAACAAGAATGGGAGAGAAAGACAAATAGGAGACTAGAAAAGCCGTGGTAACAGCTAGGTTTCAAAGTCTTGGAGAACATGAATTAGTCTCTGTTTAGGCTTGACTGAGTCTATGAGTACTGAAGATGAGGAAATGCACATAGGACAGTACATTTGATTTTATAGAATTGAAAATTATCTATTAACTTAAATTGATATTTTAAATGACATATATGTATGCTATGTTTATATCATTTGTCATGACCCAGTCCCTTCAATGCCTCCCCCCCCCACACACACACATTTATGGCCCCTTTTTCTTTGGATATTATTAATAGATTTAGATATAGATATGCACATATATACAAATAAATATATAAATGGAACATACTGAGTCTATTTAGTGTTGCTTCTATT
The DNA here is from genome assembly GCA_907164525.1 of Lophiomys imhausi. NCBI lineage: Eukaryota > Metazoa > Chordata > Mammalia > Rodentia > Muridae > Lophiomys > Lophiomys imhausi. The sequence continues at coordinate 1,429,105 of CAJQZJ010032563.1, forward strand.
TGTATGACCTACTGCACCAGTTGTTATTGAATAATAAACTAGAGGGTTCATTCCTGGTAAATACTTATGTCAGCTGTCATTAATTTCCTATAGATATTCACTTTGGCAAGGGGGCTGTGGGATTTACCCCAACAATAACATGCGAACTTGTATTGTTACTGTTTAGAACCTGCTTAGGCAGCTATCTTGTTAAATGTGTTGATTATTTCTTGTCAAGTGGACAAAAAAAAACTCTACATATATGTTAAGAGGGAAACTAAACTGGAAAATGCTTCCTTTAAATTGATATATATGTAAGTCTTTTAAGGGGTATTATCTTGATTAATGATTGATGCAGGAAGGCCTAGCATCTAGAAAGTAGGACATAGAAAGCTGATGGCTCTGGGTTATATAAGAAAAGAAATTGAGCAAAAATGAACAACAAGCCAATAGGTATCACTCCTCCCACCAGGTTCCTGCCTTGAGCTTCTTCCCTGACTTCATGACTGCAGGACTGTTAAGAGTTATCCGGAAAATAACTGGAGATATATGTTGAAATAAACCCTTTCCTTCAAAAGTTCCTTTGAGTCACAATGGTTCATCACAGTAATATTATAAACTGTAAATATCATGCCTTTAGGGATATATTTATCATCCTTGTACTATTATGGCTTATATGTGTCATGGTGAGGACTCTATAAGCTCTAAATATTATCATGCCATTAGGAATATATTTATCACACCTGTATTATTACATCATATGTGTCACTGTTAGGATGCTATTCAGATTATAGATCATTTCTAATTTTGTTTTCTTTCTTGATTTTTAAGTTTTTAGTTATTTACATATTTTGAATTTTAATCATCTGTCAAATGAATAGCTGGCAAATATTCTCCCTAATTCTTTGTTTTTTTTTTTAACTAATTTTTGTAGTGTAGGTATTTATAAACATTCTAAATGTAATAATGTTGCATATGACAGTTCTTCACCTTAATTCCTTGAAAAATGGAATAGTATTCAGAGTCCTTTCCCATGTCTGTCTTATAGAGTGCTGCTTATGTTTATTTCTTGCATTTTCAGTATTTCATGTTGTACATTGATGTTTTTGATTCATTTGAAGTTGTTTTTGTGTACAGTTATAGGTGTGGGTCTAATTTTATGTTTGTACATGTAACCATACAGTTTTCTCTGAGGTATGTGTTGAAGGTGCTATCTTTTCTCCAGTAAAAATGTTTTTGTTGCGGGGGAGGCATCTTTTTAAATATCCTATGTCTATATTTATGTATACTTTTATTTGGGTCTTCTTTTTTTTCCAGTTGTCTACATCTGTTTTTGTATCTGTATCCTAGTGTTTTATGGGTTGAAGACTGGTTTAGTGGTTAATAATAAATAATAGCTGTTTTAGTTTACTGGGCTTAGATTCCCAACATCCACATAGTAGCTACCAGCCATCCATAGCTACAGTTTCAGGCGATGCAAAGGTCCCTTCTAAGTTCTGCAAATAGCAGGCACATAAGTAGGACAGACAGATACACGCAGGTAAAACACACTGTTTTTATTAACATAACTCTGGGATATATTTTGAAATCTGAAATGATCTCTAACGTTGTTCTTTTTTGTTCAGAATAGCTTTGTCTTCTTTTAGGTGCACCTAATTAAAATGTCATAATTTGCCAGTTACATGCTCCTTCTCTCATTTGCCTCTACCATCTTACATTCTATAAGGTTATTTCATGTTTCACAGTTGTATTATGAATTTTACTTAAATTTGCTATAACCTGCTGCTGAAATTACCTTAGATTTTCTTGAAATTTTTGGAATGTTTATATTTGTATTGCTTGCTTCATTGTATTTTATTTTAAATATTATTGGGAAGTCTCTTTTCATTTATTGAATTTTTTCAAAATCCTACTTTCAAATTCTCTGTTCTTGAAAACATTAAAGTTACTAATGTGCTATGGTTTCATTGAATTTGAAACTGTGTACAAGCTGTCTGAAAATTCCATCACCAACCAGGGAGTTTACAGTTCCAAATTGTAAATCAAAATCTGGTATAAAATACACTACTCTCTTGAAAACACAAATGACCTAAATTGAAATTTTTTGTTTGTTGTTTATTGTTTTAAGCAAACAAATCCACAAGAATAATCAGAGTCTGTTTATTTTGACACTAATTAAGTACATATTTAAAACTAATTTACAATTATTTAGACAAATATTGTGGATCATTATTTGCTAAATTTAATCATGAAAACGTTCAGCCAGCTAGATCAATAATGAGATCTACTTCTATTAAAAGAGAAAGTTATAGATAACTAAGGTAGTCTTAGAAATAGAAATGAGAAAAGGATGAAATTCAACATTCTGCTTACCAGTAGGCACTACATTACAGCAGAGTAAAGCTCTTTATGTAGAGATTCACTAAAGTTGATGAATACTTCAAGACTGATGTCAGAATGCTTCAGCATAATAAAGCTACTAGGACCATGTGACCATTTACTAAAAGGCTGAACAACTCCAACACTTCATAGGAAAGAGTGATTCTCGTAAGTGAGGGACATGTATGTCAGAAGTAGGACATAGAGTCACCAAGCATAATCTTCGAAATCTGGTTGTATCCCTGTGTTCTGTTGTTCTCTCCTCTCCCACTTTTCTCCTCCTATCCTGCACAAGATCCAACCAGGAGATAAATTTTTCTTTCCTTCTGAGGTACAAAAAAAAAATACAGTTTAAAAATAGTAAATGCATACCACAAACTACTTCCAAGAAGCTTTTAGGCTACACTCTACTTCACCACATAGTAGTCTACTTTGGATAATTGGTTACTTTGGTTATGTAACTCACATCTAGAATTAAGAAGGTTGGTTCTATGGAAGAACTATATTAAGGAGACATGCCTTAATTCAATCAAATTAGAAAAAAGAACAACTTCTGAGGTGGTAGTCGATGATTATAAAAACAAGTTATTTATTTCACTAAAAGAATTTGATTTAAGGAGAGCATGGTATCTTTGCCACCAATTGCATTGATATTAAATATAAATCCCAAAAAATCTACTCTTGCCTCCCATTCTCCAATGTCCTATAAACCTATGTAGTGTTATACTCTATAACACAGTAATCATGAAAATATACAGTATTATGAAATTGCATTAAATTGTGGTAGTTCTATGAGAACACATAGTTAAAGTTGCTACCCTATATTAAATATTGAAATAGGTGTAGAGCAGAGATGTAAATGTAACTATTCTGTCTTATACTGGAAGGATGAGATGAAACTCCTAGAAGAAGTTCTATTTTGAAAATTTATTAATCCAAAATTTGCACAGAAATTCCATAAATATCACCACCAATTAAATACTCAGAATCTATATTAGTATCAAAGTGATAAATCAGTGCAATAATTGGGTTGAAATGAGTAACATGTATTCATTTAAAAGTTGTGACTTTTATAGTTGATTTGAGCAATATATGCAACCTGACAAAAATAGAATGAATGAAATTATACAATTGTATTATGATTAATTTTATAATACATAAATATTTCACATTTCTTTAAAAAGTAAAGTTGGCAGTATAAAGTTATTGCTTTGTATGTAGGTAGATACCTTTTCGTCCCAAGTCAATAAGAATGATTACTGCTGAAAAGCTTTTAAGTTTTTCTGTTGTTGTCTTTCATAATTCAGGTTATCTGGAATGAATATACCACCACCAATTATCAGCAACAAAAACTGGCTCAGACTGCATTTTGTTACAGACAGCAATCACCGCTACCGTGGATTTAGTGCTCCCTATCAAGGTATGTTTAATGATCACCTCTGCTTCTCTTGGTGTGTTAAATAATTTTGGTATGCATAACTGCATTGTGTGTTCTAAGGAAAATGCCCTTAGCATTTATAAAGGGTGATTTAAGCCTGAAAAGAATGCCATTCTTTGTCAGAAAATGAGGTGGTCATAACTAAATTTCATATTAAAGTTAAAAGATTCTCATAGCACAATGATGAAAGGAAAGAATGTTATGACTTCTAGAATGTATTTTGCAGAAGATGCGATATTTTGATTTAATGACATGCTTCGCCAGAAAGCATGCTACAAAAATCCTGCAGAAAACCCTAGTTGTTAATTGGTTCTTTATCATCAAAATCCATTTTCATACATAGTTTATCTTGTTATTGCAAGTATAATTAACCTTACTAGAATTATTATCTTCAAAATTTAGTAACAGGCATAATTTTAAATGAATAGGCTATAATATTTGATGTTTTACCTTGGAAAACTCATTGGGGAAATTTAGTAAGAATATAAAACACTAAAAACAAAGTAGCTTCTACAATACTCAGTAATACTGTAAAGTAGCTTCTACAATACTCAGTAATACTCAGTAATACTGTGTGAGTCTGATGGACACAATTTCAGACACTACAGCTAGGAAGCCATTTCACCCTCACTAGTGTATCAGCCACGGCTCAGGCATTAGTGAACATTGCCATGGTTATATGTTCCATTTATTCTTCTTCTGTTTGCTTTTGGTCTTTTAAATATTTCCTCTGGTATTACTTGATCTTAAGAATTTTGTGAATTTAATATGGTGAGTCAAGGTAGAATCTATTAGCTGAAATAGTATGAGAATACATGTTGTCTTTTGCAATAAAAGTTTCAGCAATTAATATTTTCAAGATGAGAGCCTTCTGCAAATGTTGGATCAATGAGGTTTCTCTCTGCAACAACAATTATAAGTTTTATTTTTGTTTTCATAGTAAGTAATATATAATAGTAATTTCTAGTAGAATAACTTAATAGATTATTCCCTGAAGTTCTTCAGTAACATGTCTCTATATAATAAATGGATTTAAGTAAAAATATGCTTTAAAATTATTAATTAATTAATTGTTTCCCATAATAAAAATATTACCCATCAAAAAGTTCTATACATTAAAGGTAGATATACATAGAAAATTTTACTTTTATATATATTATAATTATAGATGACCATTCATGGAAATTTGAACCTTATCAATTTAAATGAATTTCCCCATCAAAATTCTAAGTAGAAGATTTTATCTGTTTTCCTGATCAACTTGTACTTTTGAAAAATTTTATTTCAGAACCCAAAATATGTTTTTTTTTCTTTTTTTTTTTGGTTTTTTGAGACAGGGTTTCTCTGTGTATCTCTGGATGTCCTGGTCTCACTTTTGTAGACCAGGCTGGCCTCAAACTCACAGAGATCCTCCTGCCTCTGCCTCCCAAGTGCTGGGATTAAAGGCATGCGCCACCACTGCCCAGCCAAAATATGTTTTTTTAAAGGAATAATTATTGTAGACCTTTGAGTCTTTAGGTTCACCTCTCCATTTGTAACTTTTTTCAGTCAATTGATTTTAAGGTTGTGACTCTTCTGTATAGTGAACTAAGACATGTATGGCTGCAGAAATTCAAAATTAATCCTCTTGGGTAGTTGATAGTCTTCTTATATTAGACTCAGGCAGCCTTTCAAGTGGATGCCTTTTATTTAATTGATAGTAATAGCAATAATCATTTCATATAATTTGAAAATGTGGAGATAATCAAGCCTTCTCAAAATTAAATTATATCTTTTTTAGAATAAATTAATTTTATAAAAATGATATTAACAAATTGTTGTGTTTTTTACTTTTTTTATTTTGAGGCAATGGCACAACTTGCTGGTAGATGTGTATCCTTGGTTACATTCACTGTTCAACCACTCAATATTAATTTAGTTCCAACACTATTTTCAAGATTTAATTTAATTTCTTCAGCATTGATTAACACTGAAAATAGTGTATAAATAAATTGATAAAATATTGGAAAGGAAATGTATTTGTAGAATACAATTTTATATGTGCCTAATTCTCAGAAAACCTCTTGTTCATTTTGCTGTTTCATTAGAGTGATTTTTCTGTGTTGGTAAAACTATATAAGCAATTAAATTCCTATTGTTCAAGTTGTGTTAGCCTGGAACTCTACCTGAGTGAGATAAATCATGATATTCAGACACATTATTTCTCTGCAAATAAAGACCATTTGATATATCTTGAATTAAAAAATAAATTTCGCATGCCATCAAAAAGTTTTGGTGGGAAACAAATTGGTATGAGTGAAAAAGCACATATCCCAGTAAGAAGAGAAAATGCTTTAAATATTGTGACTGAACTGAATATTTAATTTTTGGAGCCAGAGTTAAAAATGAAAGGTGAGAAGCTTTCCATAACTCATCTACAACAAATATGCCCACAGATTTTCAAGAAAATATCATTTTTGGAACCACTTTTTAAAATATGACATCTAGTAAGTAAAACTGGGAAGTGATTTCTTCCTGAAATCATTTTTTGAGCTTCTGTATATATTCCAGAGTTAAGTATAACCAAACACATTTCTGTGAAGGTGGCATTTTTTAAAATTTTTATTATGTTTTAAATCTGTGCTTTACTAATGTAGTTAAGTATGTTTTAATTGGGAAGGACATCTTTCTATTATGGTACTCACACACATCTAAAATTAATGAAAAATCATGATGTAAGATAACCTCTCTTGTTAGTTATAAAACCCTTCCTGAAATTTGATAAATCTGAATATTTTGACTCTTCTAAAAGTACTGGATCAGACATTCAATATCTACTGTGCTTGCTATGGTTCAGTAGATGACTTTTGAATAAATATAGTGAAGGAAACTTTGCAGTTCTTAATGAACATACATCCATTCCATATAGTACACACTTATTTCACAAGCTACTAGTTTTATTAAATTTCTAATGCATATTGTTATAGGATAATTAATGATGATATATTTGAATCTTTCTCACAAAATATCTCCTATCATAAATAGAGCAACTGCATTATTTTAAGCTTATGCATAAGCTACCCTTTTACACTTAGTGAGTTGTGAGAGAATGAAAAATTAAATCTTAATGTTTAGTGTTCATGATTGGTGTAAACATCTTTTCTTTCAATTTTGATATTATCACCTTTTTTTCCATTAAGTTCCTTTTAGTACTGAATAATTACTTTTACCTGGAAAATTTTCTATTATAAATTTTATTACAGGACAGAAAATTCAGGAAAGAAAATACATTTTTCTTCTTGTATTAGTGGCTTTTCTTGTCTATGGAGTTTGTTCTTTTAATTGGTATTTTAAACATAAAAAACACAGATAACTGGGATATTTTATTATTCAAAATGATGTTTATAAATAATTATAGTTTCTTCAAGTAACACTAAATGTTTTCTGGTTAAATTTCTCCTGGTATGTGAATAAATATTTCAGACTCATTCCAATTTAAAATGTAAGACTCCTAAAAACACTGAAACTATATAAAATACATTATATTAAAAATTCAATATTGTGAGAATTTTCTAGGTATATATATGTAATTTTAATTACTGAAATATTTATAATAAACAAGTTTACTGTGTCATCAATTAAATATTAGATTTTCCAAAAATTATAATTCTGAGAATTAACAATCTGTCCATAGATCTCCCACTCTTCAATCTTGTTAGGAAATCATAGGTACAATATAATGGTTGATTATTATTTTATTTCAAATTTCCAGTCTCAAGCATATCATAGTAAATTGTGAAAAGTATTCTATCAGAAACAAATCTTGCAAACCACTTCTTTCAATTCTAATAAAATATACCATTTAAAAAATATTCTTGCCTTCTAACCATATTAATACTAAAAGTGAAACTTATGTACAAGTACGTTATATACAAATAATATGTATGTGACCACAATTAACAAAAAAATGGCTACGAATTTGATAAGGATGAGAGAGGGGTATATGGGATGGCTAGAGAGGTTGAAAAGGGAAATGATATAATTACATTATAATAAAACAAGAATTTATATTGATGGATTAAGTCAAATGTTATAAGGCCCTGGGTTCGATCCCACACATCATGAGCTTTACATTCCAGTAAACTAAGTACCAGGAAAGTAGACTCATGAGAATTTGAAGTTCAAAGACATTTTGAAAAGCCTGGGCCAGTGAACTTATCAAAATAAATAGATTTAAAAAATAAGGCAGATGATTGGATGATTGTATATAAAACAAAATATAGTTTCAATATATGTATGTAATTTTCTATAAAATAAGTTATGGCTTTACCTAGCAGTGGTGGGTTTTTTTTGTTTGTTTGGTTTTTGTTTTCTTTGCTTTTTTATGTTTAATATAGTCTAGACCATTGATTTCCAAACTTCCTTAACTGTGACCTCTAATACCTTGTGTTGTGGTGACTCCCAATCATAATATGATTTCATTACTACTTCATAACTGCAATTTTGCTAAGGTTTTAAATCATAATATCTGATGTGATTCCCAAAGTTGTTTTGACCCACAGGTTGAGAAACACTGGTATAGATGTTTTATAATCCATTCACTCTGGGTATGAGTTGATAGTGCACATTGCCATCAATAAAACACAAATATACTGGTGAAAATCATTCACAAAAAAAATAGGCACTTCTAATCATCTTCTTAGTGGGATATTGATAACAGGATCGTGTAGAATATGACTATTAAAATGCAAAGTACAACAGGACCAGACAAGAAAAAAAAATGAATTGAGCCAAAAGGTAGTAATAGAAATCAGTATTTTAATACTGTTTCAATAAAATTTCATAGAATATTTATGTAATTTTTTATTATTTCTTTAACTATAATCACACAAAATAAATATTGACTTTGAAATAAATATGACTTTGACTTATGAATAAGCAGAAAATATCATAGATATCTTTATAATAAATGACAACATAGCTAACACTTGTTTGTTTTGTATATTATTTCAAGTTAATATTTTATAAACATATACATCTTTTTATATAAAATTCAAAATGAAGTAGAATTTTGTTAACTTACTTTATAATTTCATAGAATTTGTGAGAGTCTAGAAATAGTTTAGAACATGATTTCAGTTTGTACTACTGCCATAAGGTATACCACGGGGTGTGGCAAAAAATATAGTCTACTGACAGCCAATTGTTAGATATATAATTTCCTAATTGTACACTAATTTGAAGAGTAGTGATTGTGAATTTGTTGCAAAAATACATTAAATTAATTAATAAAACAGTTTTATTTATGTCATATATACAATGCTGCTCTTAGATGAAACAGCATGTGTTACTGTCTTTTAAGTTAAAAGTCTTTTTTGCATAAATACTCTCTTCTCAGAATGAGTACTCAAGGGTTCAGGATTAGAACACCTCCTTATTTCTTTTCCACAATACTTGTAGATGTAACAATAGCCTGTGATTGTTAATAATAGTGGAAAGTAATCAGGTTATTGATATAAAACATTTGTTCTCATGAGCAAATAGGTTTCACTAGCGACATTACTTATTGGTAACTGAGTAACTATGGGCATCCATTGTGGACAGACACAAGGAACTTGTGAGCTATTCTCTTAGCATAGACAGTTGTCTACTTTGTATTCCATGATATCCCTCTCACATGGCCTCCCATCAACACTATCTAAAGTTCGTTTAAGCTGTAATACCCATAGATGCTTGATATTTACCATGATACCCCATAACCAAGTTTTTGTTCCCTGTTAGTTCACTTGTACCTTTTGCAACTAAAATCTTAAATTTCAATGAAGCATAAAATGCCAACTTGGTAAACATTTATTACTGTCCTTCAGATTGTGATTTTGGTGAATGCAGGTGTTTTTTCTAAAAGTTGATAATTTTCTGTGACTTATTGATTTCAGAAGAAATGTATTCAGTGTAGCAATTAGTGTATAAGATATTGCCTCGGGTGCTTGTGCCCTTACTAACCACTGCCATTTTTACATATATATGGTTAGAGTTCTTACTGTAGGATGAGTGGGTGCTTTGCTCTTATCATATACAATCCTAAGTTTGTAAACACTTCTAACTAGACATTCCGGTTTGCATCTTAGTCTAAAACAAAAGATAAAGACCTAAGTAAAGTTGATGTGTTCTGCCATCCTTTTTAATATGCCACTTCTTTACAGAAATTTAATTTTCATCATTTAATTTAGAGGATTCTAATGGGCCTGAAGGAGGGGAAACAAACCTGTCTTTTTCTATTTGGATTTCTAGTATACCTATTGTAGATAGTTACTAGATGTTTAAATGTAATACAAGCATAAATAAAGAGTTACAATTTGTAGAATATCTACGTAAGCCTCATTTTATATAATCTTCTTACTTAACAGAATATAAAGACCTTATGACAAGTTACTTAGATATGACCTGTCCAAGGAAAACTGAAAAGGTGGCAAGTGGGGCTTTAACAAAGCCTGCATATGTCTTGTAAAGTGGTGCCTCACTTGTATACATCCAGAGAATAAGGCATTCATTCAGATGGTATTTGACAAAATAACAGACATATCAGAAAGCACTAAGGTCAAGGTCACGCTATGCAATTGCAGACATAGGTATTAAATTACTGCTTGCAGTTCTGTTTCTCATCAATGTTACTAAGTAAATATGTACATACATAGAGATTAAAGTTAGATGTTCAAAAAATGTTCATGGTTAAATTAGGCAACATGCATGTCTATCTGAGAATGAGAATCCGACACACTATGAGCTATGATTGTTGATACTATAAGCAGCATCAGCAGTATCATTACTCTCCAGGTTTGACTCCAGCTTAGTTGAAAGGCATTTTCAAGCACATAGTTTGTAAAAGAAGCAGTGCTATCCAAGATGTTCACAGAAATTACTACAGGGATCAATTTTCTACTATGTCTTCGAGTTTTTTCAGTAGATATTCTTAACTGATTTTTTTTTAAAAAGGGAACATATATAACTACATAGTGGGATGATACTAAAATTTTATGCTTTAATTCATTTCATATAATTAGCAAGTTAATTTAAATTAACCCTGTGAGATAGCAATAGTGACTATACACATATGCACACACACACATACACAGACACACACACAAAAGGTCTGTTATACACTTTTAAAATCTTACATTTATTAAGATTTGTACAAACCTAACAAGTAGTTATAAAACAAGGTGAAGTGAAAGGGGTATATGTATATTAGTGGCAGAGTAATGAAGTCATATCTAAGTCATTTTGTTAAAAATGCTAGAGTGCAATGTATTATTTATCTAATATAAAATCACTCTTGTTACAATGGAAAGTGTCTTCCTGTCATTCAGACAACCAACTAATTATGACTTAGAAAGTGCATGACTCATATTAACCTCCACAAATCCTGGCCATGCACCTGTCAGACCTCCAAAAGGATACTTATTTTTATTTTTTATATCTTATCAATATAACAAAAACTCAGTAGGATTTTTTTAATTCGGTTATTGAAATCGTAGGGTGTTAGAAGCAGAAAGTAATGATGGGCAAATGTACAATCAAACAAACACAAATGCAGAAAGATACAGTTACAGAGACAACGGGGGATGCTCAAGTTTGTATTTTGCAGGAAAATACTGTGGAAAGAGCATTGAGTTTTAAATTTACAGGTTGGCACAGACTCCACTGAGACAGCTCCTTACCGTCCAAGTACTGTCAGATCTGTGACTTTAAGTCTATTCTGCCCATTGTCACTAAATTCACTGTCAAACACCACAGAGTCACTCCTGTGAAAGCCTTCACTGTCCCTTCTTTCTAATTAACTGCTCAATGGTCTTGCAGCTCTCAACAACCCAGAAACAAAACCCTAATAATAGCAATAATGCAATATTAATAAAGTTCATATGCTCCTGTAGCCATTTGAAAAATAAATATTAAAAAACAGGACCAATTGACTTAATTTCATTTAACAAGTATGTAAATAAAATTTAAATAACCAGTATAAAATATAAACTATATATTTTGCATTGTAGTTTTCCTAAAATATTTTGAAATTTAGGTACTTTTTATATGTATTAGCACATATCAAAAAGGATGTTACTTTTTCTTTGGGAATCTCTGATTTCTTTATTTGCTTAGATTCACGTGTTATCCATAATCAAAATTAGAACTTGGATTGACGACTGTTTATTAAGCAGTGATTCTTGCTGTCTTTATAAGGTAATCAAATATAGTTGATATTGTATGGGTGTATGGGACTGGGAATGTAGCATTTGCCGAAACCTCTGCATTATTACCTCTGTATCTCATAATGTCCCCTGACTCCAACTAACATGGGTTTCATTTCGTGCAGTTACTTCATCATTTTGCTTTCAAAACTACCTGCTCTTTGAGAAATCATGAAACATGTATAAGGCCTGTTAAATTATGTAAATTTTAAAATATTCATTAAATATGTCAAACAGAAAGATTTTAATCACTTTACTAAAAATTAAGACTCTAGTCTCCCCTAGATGCATGAGAAGCATTTTAACAAATTTAATTTTGTTTTTAAAGTTTCCATTGTGTTCGACAAATTTAAACCATTGAATAGCCCAATAGCAAATATTCTTCCCCAATCTAGTGTTAAATACCTTGAAATGGAATAATTGTCCTGTAACGATGAAAAGCAAAGGAAGACTAGGTTCTTTTATGTGAAAATTCTACTGTCACAAAAAAAGGACAGTACACTTTAAGCCTATATAGTGCACAATGACACTTCTGCCTCTTCTATGCTTCTGATTTGATGTTTAATTCATTTTATATACCTTCATGCATATATGACAATGCTATATTCTACCTTCCTGTCAGAATTCTTTCCATATATGTTCTAATGCCCCATTTATTTCCTTCCTTTGCTATACAGCTTACTTAATAGCTCTGCATAAGCATTTCCATGTAATGAAATGAGAAGTAGGGCTGAAGGCCAAAATCAATTTTAATCTTAAGGGAACAATATTTTTAATATTCTACAAGAGAATTACACTCTGTTATATTGTTGATACTTGAGAATAATACATTTAAAATATTCAAAGTTATCTTCAAACAAAATGAAAATCTTTGCTGAAATTTCTGTATATAATGACCTCTTTAGTAAGATTATATAAAAATGAATCTACTTTACATCAAAAACTATTTCTATCACTGGCTTTACAATTTTGTCTAAAGTACAATGAAATCTATCAGTTTGATAGATATCAATTTCAGTGCTCTCAAAGAAGTGAAAGAGCCATTTATTCATACTTTCATAAACTATGGGATTTTTAGAATTTGATTCATTTTTTAATGTTGTGGAAATGCCCTTCTTCCTCTGCATTGTAATTTGAAAACATGAGCAAGGCTGAACTGAAAGCAGAGCAAAAGAGTAGTTCCATATCATAGGCTGAAATTTTTACTTTTCTAAATGAATATTATTATTTCTGCATTCTTTCTTATAAATATCTCAATAAAATTTTGTGTTTCTAAGTTCGTTATTTTTTTCTTTTTTTCTTAAAATCTTTGTCTTATACCAGGAAAACATGGCCCACAGTATTAATTAAGTAGAGTTCATAGAGTCTCACAGAAACTGAGGTCACAAACAAGGACTCTGCAGGGGTCTGAGCTCGGCCTTCTGCATATAACTTATGGTTGTGTAACTTAATGTTCTTATAAAACTCCCAACAGTGGGAGTGAGAGATCTATCTGACTCTTTCATATGTACTTAGGACCCTTTTCTTCTTACTGGATTGCCTTGTCCACCCATGATAATGGAGTTCATACCTGGTATTACTATATCTTGTTAGGTGATGCTCAGGTGAATTCATTGGAAGGACTGCTGCTTATTTTGTTTATTTATTTGTTTGTTTTACTTTGTTTGAAGGGACAGAGGAGGAGTTGATCTGGGGGTGGGGCAGTAATGAGGGATGCGATTGGGAGAAGTGGAGGGAATGGAAAGTGGCCAGGATATAATGTTTGAGAGAAAAATAAAAATTAAAGCTCTGTCCTATATTTTATTTCAGGATATATTTAAATTTCTTAAAGATGAATAAAATATTGCTGCTATGATATTTTAATTATTCTAATTTTTATATCCAGATAACATGGTTAATATCTATTTCAGAATTTAAAAGCTATCAAAAACAGTTACTGATAATTTTGATCTAGAAATATTAACATCAAGTATGTTTGTTGAAACATAAATTCATGACTACTCTATGGTACTAGAAAAGCTCAATCTTGAGAATGAAATATAAATAAACAATAAAAGGCAAACAAGCTAATACAATAAATTTTAGCTAATTAACTTTACACAAAATAAAATTTATTTTAAAAATTAAAACTTCACCTGCTATCTGATCTATGATTTATTTTTAACATTTTCCCATCAAATTTTTAAGCACATAGATGTTAACTGTGACAATTAGTGAATAATGGAATTTTATTCTCTAGAAAAATATATTAACACCAGTATCTTCAGTATTGTTATGAGAATGAATAAGTGTGAATACTTTTAACATGATTTTTAACCTAGCTATATACACAAAAACATCATTCTTCTTATCTTCAGTCAGATCTAATAAACATTGAAACTGAATACTCTTAAGTGTGAAGTTTGAAATATATTGATTGAATGGTCAAATGAAATTGTATATAACTAATAGTTATATTTTTGTGAACATATATATATTTATTATAAAAACTACTTTAAGAATCACAAACACCAAAGAAATTGTAAATATTAATGTCACATGTAAAAAAAAAACAACAACAAGACAAAACAGAGGAACATGAAACGAGGTAGGAGTATAGGATGGAGAATAAGTGTAGACAGAAATATACATCTCCACTGATTTAACATGGAAAGAGACAAAAAGTTTGTATAAGAAGAGTGGAGTTGGGTCACTGTCCAGAACACCAAAACAAGAGAGGAAAGCTACAAACCTCTAAGGAGAAACCAAATAAATTTGGAGAACACAGAACTTACTTGGGTTTTGAAAATATATAGTGACCAAGTGAAAGTAAATGGGAATAACTGTGCAAAGTCACATTGTCAGAATCATGGAAGAATTTCACACAGTTGAGAAGAATATACAACTTCATCTTTAAGGAGTTGCTAAAACAAATATGTGAAAAATACACTACAAAATGACAAAAAGTAGAAAAATGTTGTATTGAATTGTGCTGAAGAGTGACAGTGAGTGAATGCATGGAAAAATGAGGAAATTATATATATATATATATATGTATATATATATATACATATATACATACATACATATATATATATGCACACATATAATTATATACGGAGAGAAATAGAAAATGTTGATGTGTTGAGAAGAAATTATATTCAATGTTCCAATATTTTATTTGACTAATTTGGTAGAACACCTATATAAATAAAAAAATTTAAATATTAGGAAAAAAGAAAATAACAAATGTCCTATTTATAGGGGCTATATTTGATTATGGATTTTATTGTGTTGCTAGATATATGTGTCAAAAAGAAAACTATCCACCTATGTGTTAAATTTAGTATAGACTTTAAACTCAGATTCTATCAGTTTTCATTATCTAAATGGAAACTTTTTGAACAAGTATTTAAATTCATAGGATTTTATGAGTTCCCTCCTAAAGTTAAGAGTAATGTCCCAGTGAAAGTTCTTAGCCTTCATGTAACCGATGAACTGAGGGGGGTTGATATGTGGGAGGCCCCTTCAGCCAAGGAAAAGAAGAGAAGGAAGAGAGGTAAGAGGGTGGGAGGGTGGGACTAGGAGGGGAGGAGGAAGGGGGCTGCAATTGAGATGTAACTAGAATAAATAAAAAAATAAGTTAAAATGAATAATATCAGAGACAACCCTGTGCTCTGGTAAATATTACCGAATATGAGGCACAGGAATATTTAATATATGAAACTGAAAAAAATATCATCCAAAGATCAAAAATGTGCATGGAGAATAAAGGCAGTGAATTTTCAGAAATCCAGAAAACAAATGTCTCAGAAGAAGAAAATTATCTCTTTAAATAATGTGAAAGTTTCTCTTTCCCATTCTATCCAGTAAATTCTTATGAGACACTCTAGTTACTTTTCAAATATTCATTTTGGTGATCTATCCTTGAATCCTTTCCTGTCACACTTCTGATCTGTGTCCACCTCCATGATTGATGGAGGTCATCAATATCCAGTTCTTACCTTAAAACAGACTAACAGATTTGTCACTTTTGATTTGTTTCTCTGTTTATTGAATCATGTTTTTTAAATTTTTGTTTATTGGATAAAACATACTATTAATTCTTTATTTTCAGTGTCTTATTCTTAGATTTAAGATGTGAATTAAATGTTCTACTTAATTTTGTGTTGTGTTTTCTCTTGGAATCCTGTGTGTTCTGTGTTAAGGTTTCATAAGCAAAGATGATAAGATCTTCTCTCAGAAGATTTGAACTCTACCCCACTTTTATGTATGCTGATGCCTATAAAACATCTGATTCTAGATTTTTTAACATGCATCTGCAGTTTAATATCTTCATAACCCAACCTCTGATTATTTTATCACTATATCATCTTTCTAGGATTTCTCATATAACTAATACTTTTTTCCAGTTACTCACAAAAGAAAATCTTTAAAGTAATTATTAAAACATTATTTATCTCATGTCATATTAGCAGAGTTATTCAATCATACCTTCGACCTATCTGTGAGAAGGTTGGCCTCCTTTTTATGTCTATGGCAAGCACTTTATTTCTATCTACATTTTTTTCTTGTCTGAATAATTACAACTTCTCCCTAAAACACTTCTTCTCTGTCTTCCTTCAGTTTCCATGAGCTCATAACAATATAAAAATATGCTTATCAAATATAAACTATTTTATGGAGTGATGATCTCTCAGCATTCCAATGGATCCATCTTTCCCTGGGTAAAAGTTTGATATGGGATCTGGTGGGGAATTCCCAGCTTGGTTCAGTATCAGGTCAGTAACGCATGTTGCTCCACCTGAAGGTATGGGCTAAGCAGGCCCCTGCAGAAAATGGTAGCCAGAAATGATCTCTTTTTCCCGAAGCCACCAGGCCAAATGGGCTGAGCAGAAAAGGCATGGTTTCTGATTACTCAGGGTAGGCAGGAGAAAAGTTTATTTTCACTGCCAAGTGGTTAGCTCTCTTAGTTGAACTGCCAGCAACAGGAAGGGCAATTTCAAGGAGCTTGGGGCTCCCAGAGCTCTCAGAGTCAGGCAAGGAAGCTGGGCCAGTAGTGTGGGAAAGGGAGCAGAAGCTCTGCCTCTGAGTGGGAGCATGGACCCAAAAGACCTAGCCTGGCAAGGGCCTGGGGCCCACGTGAGCCTGGCCAGCCAGGCAGCCAATAGTGCCTGATTCTTCAAGGAATGAAGTGCACTTCTCCCCATGTGCAAAATAAACAATCAGATAGTTATGGTGGGGAGAGTGAGGCAGTTTACTTTGGGAATCAGGGACATTATAAAACTTGGGATAGTGGGGAGGGGTTTCGGAGATGAATGTGTTTGATTTGCTGGGTATTATCCTATCAAAATTAATCCAGGGCCAGTGAGGGTAGGAGAAAAACTCCAAGGAAGCTACAGTTATAGACAAATGTCATTGGCTGAAAGCTAAGGAACTGGCAGACCTCATTAGCACGGGGAAGTCTCTGGGCAGGTATCTTAACAGGGGAGGTTCGGGCCATGTGATACTCCTTACTTAGAGGATCTGGGAATCCTCAGATCAGAGGGAAGAGGGGGGTTTCACTGGATAAAGGGAGTCAGCGGTTCTGAACTCAGAGGCTTCTTGGCAATGCCAGACTTCTACCCCCATTCGAAGAAATCCCCCACATTTTGAGTTAGCCAGGTGTATTGTGTTTGGTTTCATCCATTTTCTCTCCAATACTCTTGCTACAGTTATCAGTAAGTAGTTCTGAAACTGTAATATGTTTGTTGTCAAGGGCTTTTGAAAGTGTTCTACTTTCTGCTTGAAACACTCCAGATATTTTAGGTTGTTTTAAAAATGTAAACTAAGTGCACAAAGGTTATAGAAATGGACACAGAGCTTTAAACATTTCAGAAAAATGGTAATAGAAATGTTTATATACTCACTGAGAGTCTATGGGAGAAAGCTATTTTTGACTTTGTAAGACATTATCAGTTGGAGATAGTCTCTGCATTCGGGGTGAAAGCTTATGTTCACTTCACCTTTCAGCAATAACACTCTATCAAGCCCAGATTGTGCAGGCCATGTTCATATTGCCACACTCTCTATGAGTTCATATGTATGATAGTCCTTTTGCTTCTAGGGAAACTTGGTTTCTTGGTGTCTTCCATCCCAACTATGTCTTACAGTCTTTTTTCCTCTCTGACAAGTTTCCGTTAAGCATATGGAGAGGCATTTAATATAGATATCTGATTTAAGGTTGAGTGTTCTAAGATCTCTCATTCTCAGCTTAATGCCAAGTTTGTGGGTCTTTGTATCTGTTCCCATCTACTTACTGCAAGAGAAAGCTTCCCTGAAGATGGCTGAGCAAGCCACTAATCTATAACTACAGAAGAATGCCACTGGAAGTCATTATATTGCTACATTCCTTTAGTAAAATAGTATTTTATTTCTTAAGGAAAATAGTATAGTATTTCCCTTAGGTTCATGAACCACTGAATCTCAGGTTATTTGCCACTACAGCAGTCTTAGTTATGGATTTGATCTCATGGGGTAGATCATAAATCCAATCTGACAATAGTTGGTTAGTCTCATATATTTTGCACCACTCTTGCATCAGCATATCTTGCAGACACATCATAATTTTAGTTGCAGTTTGTAGCTGGCTTGGCATGCTCTAGTTGGAGCAGTCTCCTTCCATATTGGAGAACTTATTTAAGGTTTCCATTCATGTATGTGAAGCTTCTCCTCTAATAGAGTCAATACAACCACTCAAATGGTTCTTTGTTTTGCTATCTGTCATATATTCCCTGTCCCCTTCTCCTCCTTTTTTATTCTTCAATTCCATCCCATCTCTCCCCAATTGGTGCATAGCTATCTATTCTCTGTCCTCTTTTTTTTTGGAAGAGCATTATTTTACTTATATCTAACCGCTGTTAAAAAATTAATTAAATTCTAAATGAGTACACAGGACACCACATGGATTTTAACAGCCTTAGCCTGAATTGAGAAATCTTAGCCCATCTAAGCTAGTTTGTAATTCTATTACCCAAATATGACCCCATATATACATACGTCCCCTTAGACTGCCATTCTCCAAACTATGCTGATGTTCCTGGCCATGTGGAATGAGGTTCCTTTTTCTAACCCATGGTGTGCATCCTCTCTCCTGCTGCTCCTGGCTGGAATGAATTATCCTCTGTCTAAAGCACAGGCTCCCTGTTCTAATCTCAGGAAGTCCCACCTTTCTCTGTCTTTGCCCAATCTCAGGCCTTGACATTTTATTTAACCAATTGGAATCAATATAAGTAACAGGACAGAAAGCAGGACCAATTAATTAACATTTAGAATCCTTAACACTACACCATCAAATCTCTGTCATTATATAGGAAGTAGCCTGCTTATTAAAGACTTAACAGATAACTTCCACATAAAAATAGATACAAATTATTTTTGTCTTTGGGAACAGGGTTATTATGCAGTATATATATATTTTCTTTGTAGCTCCATCCATTTACTTGTAAATTTCACAATTTAATTTGTTTCTGTTTTTTTCTTTTTTTTATATATTTTTTAATAATTTATTTTTTATTTACTCAAGTTATATCTCAATCACAATCCCCTCCCTACTCTCCCCTCCAGTCCCACCCTTCCACCCTCCTCCCCCTCAACCCCCCATCCTCTTCCTTTTTTTTTTTTTAGTTCAATGTATTTCTTCACCCCCCCCAACAGCCCTCCCTTTCAGTCCAACAAATGGTTCTTTTTCTTATAACTATAAATACAATACAAAACAATAGAAATAAATAGTCCACAATTATGTGAGTTATACGGCTTAGCATACATTCCCAATGTCCAGTCCATATATATTTGGCACCTGACTTTAACATTCTACTATCTAACCATCTCCATGAGTTTAAAGTTCTATATCTAACTCAGCTTTCATACTAACTTGCCTCACAATTTTAAAAATATCTTCTTAGATCCAGAACACCCTCTTGATTCCTAAACAACTCAAAATTTAACTATGAGACTCTAGCTATCCATTCTTCAACCACCTCAGAGACCTGAGAGGGATAAATCTATCTGATTATATAGAAAGTGCAGGGCCTGCAGCTTCCAAAACTAAGAAATGACATACCAGTGGCTGCCTGGACAGTTCCCATTTTCTCTCCATACATTACAGCATCAATCTTCAGCCATTTGGCCCCGTTTCTCTGACAGACATTGATTGTAGAGAAGGAATTATGAAGGACTTACCTACCCTGTCTTGGCAGAGCTAGGCTGTCAGCTTACCTGCTTCCAAGTTTTGTACTTTTTGGACAGCAGTCTGTCTACAATTGAAGCAAGGGGTTTTTCTTGTCAAGAGAAAGGCTTACCACCAATTCAATCATCTCCCACTGGAAATTCTTCGATGCTCATCTTCTACTTGGAGTAGAATAGGGGGTGCTGTCAGGAGCTGACATGTCTCGATATCAAAAAATCTTAAGTTAAGAAAACATCTTTGAATGCCATATTCTGCAGATCTCTTGAGGTTTTTGAAGATTCTCTATCTATCTCTTATATTTAGATAAGCAAATATTGCTTGTCTCTTAGCAACTTGATTTCTGAGTAGCTTAGAAAATAACTGTGATAGACTGTCATAGTAACTAACAAAATGACACGTTTGCATGACTATTAGTTTGCATTTCTTAATTATCCTAAACAGTTTACGACAGTTGGTAGCAAGTGGTCAAAACTTTACATTTCATTTTTAAGCATTACTAGGAACAATACCTTTAAGAAGCATTACCCTTAATTTTGTATCAATATACAAAGATCAATACTAATGTGGACAAATATAATCTTAATTTTGTATCAATATACAAAGATCAATGCCAATGTAGCCCAATACAATCTTAATTTTGCATTAATATACAATGATCAGTACCAATTTAGCCAAATATAATATTAATTTTGTATCAATATCCAAAGGTATAAGGCAATATTCAACAATCTGTCCTTTTTTCTTGATCTTTTCTATACTATGTCTATGTCCCATTTTTCTCAAGTCTGTTCACTCCTACATAGGAGAGAAAGAAGTTAGTGTGAAAGCTGAGTTAGATGTAGAACTTTAAACTCATGGAGATGGTTAGATAGTAGAATGTTAAAGTCAGGTGCCAAATACATATGGACTGGACATTGGGAATGTATGCTAAGCCATATAACTCTTATAATTGTGGCCTATTTATTTCTGTTGTTTTGTATTGTATTTATAGTTATAAGAAAAAGAACTATTTTTTGGACTGAAAGGGAGAGCTGTTGGGAGGAAAAAAGAAATATCTTAAACTAAAAAAAAATAAAAAGAAGGGAAGAGGATGGGGAGTTGAGGGGGAGGAGGGTGGAAGGTTGGGACTGGAGGGGGGAGTAGGGAGGGCATTGTGATTGGGATGTAACTTGAAGAAATAAAAAATAAATTATTAAAAAAAAGAAAAGAAAAAGAGAAGTCCCTGGGTCTAACCTCCAAAACCCATTTAACAAGACCGTTTAACAGCTTGTAGTCTTTTCCCCTAAATAACAAAATTTTCTATTATCCATCAAATAACCAAAGGGGGGGGGACACCCTCCCCACCTTCTGGGGATGAGATGTTGTTCTCTTAAAATGACTTCCTGCTGATTTGGGACGTAGTAAACCTGTTTGGGGCCCAAATAAGAATGGAAAAATTGTTTAAAATGTTAATAGAAACATTTGATGTTCAATCCCTTTGTGCTCAGCTATTTAGATGTCCTATGAAGTTCATAGACAGAAGCTGATCTTCAGAGCTTTACTGAAGTTCTGGCTGGAGTAGTCTGTGGAGCTGAACGATCTTCACGATTTTGAGTTGTTGTGGTTGTAGACTTTTCAGGAAACTGCTATTGAGGAAGTCTGCAAGGCTGGATCATCTGGGCCACTTGTCTTCTTTGGTGTCTGATCTGTTTTCTGCTGAGGTTTCCGTTGTGGTTTTGTTTTTTAACAACTGAGTAATATAGTATAATTTACTATATTTTCTATATCCCATTCTTCTATTGAAGGACATCCAGCCTGTTCCAATTTTTAGTTATTATAAATAGGCAAAAGTGAACATGGTTGAGCAATTGTATCTGGAGTAAGATGTAAAGTCCTTTGGCAGTGTGCCAACTATAGATCCTGGGGTTATGTTCATTGTTCAGCCATATTCAGAGAAGCTTCCCCTTGCAGTAAAACATATATAGAAAAGCATCTATATGTTTTTCTTGTGCTTTACTTTGGCTCTCTCTTTTTTCCTGTATGTTTATTTTGGAAAATTTAGTCACTTGTTTTATCTTTCTCTTATTTTATTATTATTATTAAATGTTGGATTTTTTCAAATGTGTAATAAAAAGTAAGGGTGTGGATTTTGGGAGTGGGGATAAGGAGAAATTTGGAGGAGATGGGAACTGGGAAAACATAATCAGAATATTTTTTATGAAAACATACTTGCAATAAAAATAGTTTTTAAATGGTAGAGACAATGAATAAAAATTGTGAGAATGGCTAGTAGAAACATTTTGTGAATATGCTTGTTGGAGACATTTATGTTTAGAAATTTCTTTGATTCTTTTTTTTAAGTGTTTATTTATTACTTCAGGTTACATCTCTATCATAGTGTCCTCTTTCGACCCCCCCCCCCAGTCCTACCCTCCCACCCTCTATCCCCTATCCCTTCCATCCCACCCCTCTCGAGTGGAGTGTCCTTATATAACAGTCCCCTACCCCAGTCCACCAGTCATGTGAGGGCCAAGAGCCTCCTCACACACTGGAGGCCTACAAGGCAGCACCACTAGGGCAAAATTTCTCACTGACAGGAAAAATGTCTATGTTCATGTTTACTTTGTTGCATTCCTTGTAGTATGCTTATCCTGTACTACATGGCTAAACTGACTATAAGTGAATAGATGCCATGTGCATCCTTTTGGGTCTGAGCTCACTCATGATGAGCTTCTCTAGTTCCATCCATTGGCTGCAAATCGCATGATTTAGTTGTTTCTGATAGCTGAGTAGTATTCCATTGTGTAGATGTACCACAGTTTTTTAATCCATTCTTCGGTAGAGGGACATCTGGGTTGTTTCCAGTTTCTAGCTATTACAAATAAGGCTGCTATGAACATAGATGGGGAAACTTCCTTGTGATTTGGTGAGGAATCATTTGGATGTATACCCAGAAGTGGTATGGCTGGGTCTTGAGGCAGAGCTATTCCAAGTTTTCTAAGATATCGCCAGACTGATTTCCATAGTGGTTGCACAAGCCTGCATTCCCACCCACAATGGAGGAGGGTTCCCCTTTCTCCACACCCTCACCAGCATGTGCTGTCATATGAGCTTTTGATCTTAGTCATTCTTACAGGTATGAGATGGAATCTCGGAGTTATCTTGAGTTGCATTTCTCTGATGATTAAAGATGCTGAGGATTTCTTCAAGTGCCTATCAGACATTAGGAGTTCCTCCTTTGTGAATTCTCTGTTTAGCTCTGTTCCCCATTTTTGATTGGATTATTTAGTTTCTTGGCATTTAATTTCTTGAGTTCTTTGGAAATTATGGATATTAGCTCTCTGTCAGATGTGGGGTTGGTGAAGATTTTTTCCCAATCTGTAGGCTCCCATTTTGTTTGAGTGACAGTGTCTTTTGCCTTACAGAAGCTTTTCAGTTTTATGAGGTCCCATTTACTGATTGTTGGTCTTAGGTCCTGAGCTGTTGGTGTTCTTTTCTGTAAGTTGTCACCTGTGCCAATGAGTTTGAGGGGTTTTACCACTTTCTTTTCTAGTATATTTAGTGTGTCCCACCTTATGTTAATGTCTTTGATCCACTTGGACTTAAGTTTTGTACAAGGGGTCTAATTTCATTCTTTTACATGTGGACATCCACTTGAACCAGAACCATTTGTTGAAGATGCTGTCCTTTTTGCATTGTATGGTATTGGCTTCTTTATCAAAAATTAAGTGACCATAGGTGTGTGGGTTCAATTCTGGGCCTTCTATTCGATTCCATTCATCCACTGGTCTGTTTCTATACCAGTACCATGCTTTTTTATTACTATTGCTCTGTAGTACAGGTTGAAATCTGGTATGGTGGTACCTCCAGATTTTTTTTTTTTTTTTTTGGTACAGGATTGATTTAGCTATTGTGGGTTTTTTGTTATTTCATATGAAATTGAGAATTGCTTTTTCCAGGCCTATAAAGAATTGTGTTAGTATTTTGGTAGGAATTGCATTGAACCTGTATATTGATTTTGGATTCTTCAATATTAAAAATAGAAAACCCATCACTGTGATGATTCATAGGAATACACACAGTAAGAAAAATTAATAGTATGAGAGGGAAATGAAGTAAGGAAATGACAAAACCCAACAGGTATAATAGAATATTATCTACAGCACACATTCATAAAATATTTTTACTTGTTTGCATTGATTGTCAAAACATCACTTTTTCAGGTGAAGAGAAGAAAAAAAATGGTTACTGAACAATTAGGCATTATTTCTACTAAATTTCTCCTCTGACATTTCATGCATTTATATAATTTATTTTAATGACTCTCTTCCCTGGTTTGTACTTCTCTCCCACATATTCAATGTCTTTTCCTAAGTATAAGTCCCTGCCTTAGTTAAGGGACTTATACTTAGTGAAAGTCACTCAGTAAATAAGTAGACTTACTGAAATTCAAGAGTATGTTTCAATCTGAGTAACATTAACTCTTCTACTATTATAAGAATATAATAATTCAAAATTTTAACTAAATATTCCAGACATAAAAGTAAACAAGGACCCTGACACTAGGCAATATTATGAAGGAATAAAATAAAAACAGGAATGATTAAGGGAAAAATGTCTCCATAAGGTAGACATGAGTGTCTTTTGAATCAAATTCTTATTCTAAATACTTTGCTATGATATTATTTAACACATACTGTATTTTCATTTGAATATTTTAACATTAGTATAAACTCTAAAATATACATAAACTTTTATGTGCATAGGTTACTAATTTTTCAATCATAGTTCAATAATATTCAACACGGAGAGAAACCAGTCAAACTTGTAAAAATCTCTAACAAATAATTATTCTCATTATTTTAACTGATTTAAACAAAATAATTGTATATATGGAATATTACTCTTTAGTTAAATTTCCATCAATAATTATATTCACAAATATGGTGTATTCTGTAAATTAAAAGTTGCCTAACCAAGAATTACTTGATACTGAAATAAATGTATCACACACCACATTTCATGCAATTAAATACACAGTCAATAATTATAGAAATTGGTGATCTATTTAGTTTATAACTTTGAGTATTTTGAAATCTTTGTGAAGTGTTATGAAAATGAATACTTTATAAATTTAGTTTATTCTTAATAAATTTTAGATATTTAAGTGTTCGTTAATGTTCAAAACTCTAAATAAATAAGAGATGAATTATGTTTTGTACCATTACTAGCTACAAATTAACTATATCAACCCTTTCATTATCCTTTCCCATTATTTCTGTCCTTCTTCCATTTTTTCCATCTTCTGCCTTCTCCCCTTGTCTCTTTTGTTATTTTTGAAAGACTGACAGAAATTAGCTCAAATTTTTCTAAACTCATGATCCTTCCTGTATCAGCTCTCTGTGTATCAGAATTTTAAACATCTATCACATATCTGGCTCTGCTTTCTATTTCTATGAATAAATACATTTAGAGTCAACATATGCATGAGATAATACAATATTTGTCTTTCCATTCCAGTTTCATTTTAATTAAAATAAGGTACCTCTACATGCATATTTTTTGGTGTCACGAATGATAAGATTTACCTCTTTCATGATTGAGTGTTACTCATGTGTGCATGCGTTTCATACTTCCATTTACAGAGATGCCTCCACTCCCATGCTTATTTTGGAACTGTTCACAATACAAAAGGTACAAAATTGAGTCTTGTGTTTATGAACACATTCTAAACATATTTAAATGAAATGAGGGAGCTGCAGATGAATAGAAGAAACATGATCTTATCTATATATGAATTGTAAAATTAAATTCATATTTGTAAACAATAAAATTGTGTTGACTGCAAAGGGACTAGGAACTAATCAAATGATAAAAACAAACATATTAGTGGAAAAGGAAATTCAAGAAGTCTATTGCATGTCAATGATTATAACTATTAGTGCGTTCTTCTCAAGTTAGTAAAGATGTGGATATTAGTGTTCTTATTACACAAGTAAACATTTTGTTGATTATCTCAATATAGCCAACTTACAATGTCTGTACAATGTCATCCATACAATACAATATGGTCAGTACACAGATATTGATAAAATAATTTAAAAGAAGTTAAACAAAATCTTTTCTCTTATCACAGATTTCATGAAGTAGATTCTGAGACCAATGAGACAAATGAAATGTAAATCGCACTGTCCTTCAGAGAAAAAGTCCTAGTTTGCATCAAATCATCCTAGATGAGAGCAGATATGGCAACATCAGATACACCGCTGTAGCTACTGATGACAAAATTCAAGATACAATTAAATTACATTTCACAGGTCCAATTACCTCAGTAGAATTCCAGTAATGGAAATGTGAAAGAGTCTGAGGTTAAACACAAGGACTCTCTCTTTTTTGTTTGATTGTGTTTGTTTTAGTCCTCATGAATTCATAAACTTTTTGAATGAATTAAACTCAGCAATATGGCTATACTCATTATTTTAGTTACTTATTTAAAGGTCCTTAGTTATTTGTAATTTAAATACATAAACTGTTCAGTTATTTTCAATTTCTTCATGCAGTTTTAAATGAAATATCATATTTCCAAGTGTGACTTAGGATTAAAAGGCAGACATAAAACTAAATGCTGTGAAAAAATATTTCCCTACAGCATCCTTCATATAACCTCTGGTACTAGGAGATATGTCTAGCATAAAAGAAGTTTCCTGATAAGTTTTTGGTTGATTTATCTATGTTCTGCAGCCAGAGAGTATAGTATCTCTAATGGGGTTCATCAGAATGACAAGAGCTTGCATTGTTTTGAAGACCACCAAGACTTCCCTACTAATGCTGAGTTATACTTTACTATGGTCTGTTTATTCTAGTAACTGAAAGCTTATGTATTATTTGAATTGTAATGTCTAATAAAAATATAATATTATGTTTTGTGTGTTGGTTATTTGAATTGCAATATATCTTGGGAAGTATAATGAGCTTAGTCTCACATCTGAAGTTGATATTTAAAATAAATGTAATAGAATAGTTTGTTTTAATTATTTTCTAA
This sequence comes from Lophiomys imhausi, assembly GCA_907164525.1. Taxonomy (NCBI): domain Eukaryota; kingdom Metazoa; phylum Chordata; class Mammalia; order Rodentia; family Muridae; genus Lophiomys; species Lophiomys imhausi. The sequence continues at coordinate 1,456,350 of CAJQZJ010032563.1, forward strand.
CCACTAATTAACATCTTAAATCAACATTGTATCTCTATTGTAAAGGCTTGTTTGTTTAGTTAATTATTTAATTATTTATTTTAATTTATATGTATCTATATGTGCCTCTATGAGTTTGTGTATATCACATTCATGCAGGGACATAAGCCATTTAGAGTGAATTGGATCATTTGGAGTTAGAGTTACTGTTTGTGAGCCACATAATATGATTACTGGGAGCAGAACTCATGGTCTCTGAAAGAACAATATGCACTCTTAAAAGCAGAATGTTTTCTCCAGGCTCAGCATCTCTATTTTTTTTTTCAAGAAATATTACCCCCATCCTTTGTACAGTCACTAGCCTTGCATGTTAGGTTTGTCCTATGACTCTGTAGCTTTACTATGAGCCACAGTAAATACCAATATAATACAATCCCAAAGTGATAGTTTGAAAAATAAAAGCCAAGGCCCTGTCAAAACACACCATGAATTTTCATGCACATTTATGGTAAATGTAAATCAGACAGCTTATTATTTGGTATAAACAGTTAAGATCTTTCATGTATTACCCAACTGATCTCTGCTACTGCTCTATTTGTCTTACAAATATTCAACATAATTTTGGAACATTACTACATATTTTTATTTTCTTTTATCTTTTTGAGATTATAGTGTAATTACATCATTTTTCTCTTCCTTTATTCTCCCTCTTTAATATCCTTCATATTCTTGGTCTCCTTTTGATTCATTAGTTGCTGCTACATGCATGCATATATATATCATTTTTCCTTCATATATATATTAATATATATGTATATGTGTATATCCAGTCATACATGTGTATATATTCCCATATATGTATATATTTGTATCTTTATGTGGGAAGAATATTCTAATTAGTTCTTTCTGGAATTATTTTTAATTTATCTTGACATGTCTATTTCTCATTTGTGTTTCAAGCCATAAAAAATGCCCTTTTTCTAAGTCACTTTCATTGACCAAGCTACAGATATTCACCAAGTTGTTGTCAATTATTTTCATCTTTTATTCTATCCCTACCTTTCTAAATTATTGAAAAGAGCTTAAGTGAGTTTGTCATTTACATTTTTAGCCTGACAATGTGTACTGTATGATAGTGTTCTAAAATTTTTGTTATATGTACCACATAAAATCTAAGATAATCTTTATGACATATCACTCAATTTTTTTAGTGGAGATTTAATTACCTCCTCTGAAATTTATATACCATTATACTTTGGTACTCTCATATGCTGAAGTTGCAGAATGGCCACTTTCTGCCATTTTTACTGAGATCAAGTGTAAACTTCCTAGGTTAGTGTTTTAAATGCACTTTCCTATGCATGTGATTAGTTCTGTGGGTCAAGCAAGAGTATTAGTCACAGTCACATTTGTGCCAGTTACACTGGCATCTCCCTGCTGCTCCCAGCATCTGTTTCTTTCAGGGATTGTGGACCTCAGCTTTTTCATTCATATCAATGAGTGTGGCATTTATTTGGAACATAGGTTTCAATTATTTATTTGGATTTCTTAAAATCTCAGTACTGATTATAGTTTCTGTCTCATCCCAAGCAATTCCTTACTCTGTGATCTTACTATTGACTCTTAATATTCTGATATTTACTTTATAGAATTTGTCTGTAGAAAGATGATAAATAGTACATTTTTTTCTTTTTCTAGAGGAAAAAAAAAGGTTTATTTAATCTTATAGGCTACAGTCCACCACAAATGGACATCAAGGTAGGAACACAAGCAGAAACTTAGAGCCAAATCTGCTTCCTGTTCAACACAGCCTAATCTCTTACCAAAGACTTCAATGTTGGGGTAGTGTGAAGCATTCTAAATGTTAATTAATTGGTCCTGCTTGCTGTCTGTTACTTACATTGACTCTGATTGGTTAAAATAAATGCTGAGGCCTGAGATTGGGCAAAGACAGAGAAAGGTGGGACTTCCTGAGATTAGAACAGGAAGCCTGCGCTTTAGACAGAGAATTAATTAATTCCAGCCAGGAGCAGCAGGAAGGAGGCACACACATGGGTTAGAAAAAAGAACCTCATTCCACATGGCCAGGAACATTGGCATATCATGGAGAATGACAGTCCAAGGGGACATATGTATATATGGGGTCATATTTGGGTAGTAGAATTAAGAGCTAGCTTAGATGGGCCAAGATTCCTCAACACAGGCCTAGGCTTGATAAAATCCACATGGTGTCTGTGTGCTCATTTATAATGGCTGCTTAAAGATTAACAGCCCCCAAACCAATTAATATAATGTAATATAAATATTGCAACGTAATTTAATTTTAATTTTTTTACACCTCACAGCCCAAAAGGCACAGCAGAAATCATCATAGATGCTGCTTGCTAACTGGTTCGTCTTTGGTGTGGTTTCAGGATGAAAGAGCTAATCTTCTTTGCTTCTACATGTCACTGAGTGACATATTTCTTTTAAGAGCATTCAATAGTCACTACTGTCAACTCTTTTTACATATGCATGTCATGCAATAATCAGGTACACATATAGACACACATATCAGCACATGATAATTGATATTGGCAAGCAGAAGAACTATCCATTAACAAGAAAGTGGTCTGTTTTAAAAGGTAACTCAGTCCTCCCCTAGAGAAAATGGCTAATTAATTAAATTACTTACCAGCATTAGATTATATTCAATTGGTTATCTCTGTTAATCCTTAACCAGCTATTATAACTGAGCACACAGACACCATGTGGATTTTAACAAGCCTTGGCCTGAGTTGAGCAATCTTGGCCCATCAAAGCTAGCTCTTAATTCTATTCCCCAAATGTGACCCCATATATACATACATCCACTTGGCTGTTATTCTCCAGACTCCAGACCACGCGGAAATATCTTCCTTCATATACCCCATCATGTGTCTCCTCCTTCCCGCTCTTGGCTTCTTCTCCATCTTCTCTGGAGGGTTTTTCTTCTATTACTTGTGACTTCTTCTGGAGAGTTCTTCTACCCAAGAACCTCTCTGTTTCAGAAGCCAGGCACCTTAGTCCCACGTATCTCTGTCTCTGCCCAATCTCAGGCTGCAGTACTTATTTAACCAATCAGATACAATGGTAGCAAGAAAGATAGAATAGCTTCACTTGGTGGACAACAAGCAGGCTTCTGGGAGCAAGTTAATTAACATTTAGAATGCAAAACATCACCCATCTCTCCCTTCTCCATTGCTTACTGACAATGAGAAAATAAGACTGAATGTTCTTATAATTTCACATTAATTTCCTAACATTTAACATTTTCTCACCAACTTTTTGGACATCACAGTTAACGTCAACTTTGATATATTTGCGGGAAACTGACAATGAAAAGGCATGTTCTGACATCTTCTTGTAGCATTTCATTACATGATCCAGGACTCAGTACAAATATCATTTGTCAGATAAAATAACCAGATATGACTTAACCTAAGCTACACCAAAAAGAAAGATGCATTCACTGTCACCGTCTTTTGTGCCCATGCTTTCATCTCCTAATTTATTAAATTATAGCACATTGATTTTATTAAATTTTTATTTTATCATTTGTTTCTATATGAAAATTTTATATGAAAATTATCTAGTGAAATGTCAGAGAAAAATAAGCATGAATATAATAAACAAAAATACAAAAAAAATCTGCTCCTATATCACCATTTCTAATTATTCCACAGAGATATGATAATAAAACCAGTCAAATTCATGAATGGAATAGAATTGAGACCTACATTTAAGCTCACAGTTCTACAATTACCTGATTTTTGACGAAGAAGTCAGTAATAAAGTAGTGAAAAATTGAAATTTAAATGAATTGTTCCAGTTATACTGGATATCTACTTGTTAATCTAGAAAAATGAAATTTTATTCTTATCTCTCTCCCTAAAAAAATCTGTGAATTCACTAAGGTCCTGAAAATAACATTTGATATACTGAATATAATATCACTGTCACAGAGGGAGGACTTTTTGAACCAGGAGTCCAGTATTATAGACTGACAACTAATAAATTAGACCTCATGAAAATAAAAATTTGAGGAACAATTGACAAGTAATAGCTGCTTAAAGGTAGTGTCAATTTTCTTTAAGTGTCACTACTGATAGACATTCATTTTTGAGATTTTAACAAATCTACCTATGATTGAATATTTTCACTATTTAAAAATAATCAGTGAAAATGAGGCCATCACATATCTACATGATAAGTTATATGTGTTCTTTTGTAACATTATAATTTGATTACCATTTACTGGTTACCTCATAAGGAGTAAAACTATTGATTAACAGTTATAAGTATTGATATTTTTAAATGGGCACGTTTTTCTTTTACTGTGAAGCTAACATTGCTTATTAAATGAGGTAGATTTCAAAAAATAATTTCTAAGAGAAATACAGTAAAAGTATATTCAAGGTAGAAATATTGATTATGCCAAATTCTGTTTAAACTCTACTTTTAATAAGGAAATTTTTAAAAAATTGACCATAGCTTTATTATTAGTTTGATTACAGGTAGTATCCAACCCACAACTAATTTTAAACCAATGTTCATTCTCATATAATGTACAGTCCATCTGTGTGCTGGTTTTAAAATGTTTAGAAATTGCCCCACTTACTCTCATTTACAAAATTCCAATGCATATGTTTAGTGGCCAAAATATAAGTGACTTCTAATTATTGTAAATCACTTTCCTGGGACAGCACAAATTGCAGCAGATGGTATTTATGTACATAATATTACCTTTATTGAATAATATTTTCTTTACATCCTTTGTTTATATGCACAGAAAAAATAAGCTTCACTTACTTCCTATTACTGTATTATTTAATTTCATTTTCAGTGTACACTATATTAAATTTCATCTTAATTAAACTTGGAAGTTATTTGCTCCTATAAAAATGTATTTGCTACAGTAAGTAAAACTAGAATGGCATTGATCCAGTAGAATTTTATACCAGAGGTATCCTTTTTTCTAAAAGGAGAATGAAGTTTTGGAGAACATATTCCAAATTACAGAATCCCATAAAGATGCATGCCAGCTGACCATCTTTGCAGACAGACTGGTATTGGCCATAAGGCATGACAGGAAGTTGGAGATCCCCTGATGTTCAGAAAATCCTATGCAATATTCAATCTACTTACAGAAAATCCAGGACCTGATTACATTCCTCTCTTGGAAGATCTTAACATTCTTGAAAAATAAATTAATTACCAACAGTAGATATGTATAACTCAGTAAGGCATTCTATCTATTATTTGGAAAATATTCATAAAGTACTATCTACTTTATGTAACATTAGAAAGTAAAAAAAAAAGTACAACTGGAAGAAATATATATTTATATTTATATTTATATATATGAGTTAAGAAGTCATTTTTCTTTCTCCAGTGATGAACCTGAACAATCATGGCTTAGAAAACCTTAAAGCTTATGCATTTTTTTAAAGATAGGGTCTTTCTTTGTAACACAGATGGATGTCAAATAACCTAGCTGACTTAGTTCCTGTGTAATTAGACTACAGCAATGCAACAATATATCCTGCTAAAATTTTACTTTTTAGTTAGAAATGATTTTTAAGTAGTTTTATGTTTTTCATAAGTATGAAGGATTTATCATATAGCAATCATTTTAAAACACGTTATAGTGAAAAGATACAAGGGGAAGAGAGAGACAGAGAGAAAGAAGGGGGAGAGAGAGAATGAGCTTGGTGGATTCTAAAGGGGTCTATTGGCTATGGGCTTTCTAACACGTTTACTTATTTCCTCATGGCTTTTATCATGGTATATATAATACCACACTAACATCCTGTACTTTCTGCCTGCATTATTGAGTTTAATTCTTATAGTTCTTGTGATTACCATAGATGCTTTCCTACCCACACTACATATTATGCAAATATTTCTTGTCTCAAGGACTATGAAATACTTTTTTTTATATAAGTACTTTATTTTTTTCAAGTTACATCTCAGTCGCAAACCCTTCCCTATTCCCCCTTCCTGTCCCACCCTTCCACCCTCTTCCCCCCCCCCCAACAGCTTCTCTTTTCATTCCAACAAATGGTTCTTTCTCTTATAACAGTAAATTCTATACAAAACAGCAGAATTAAATATGCCACATTTATGAGAGTTAAATGGCCCAGTATACCTTCCCAATGTCCAGTTCATACATATTTGGCCCCTGACTTTAACCTTCTACCTCTAACCATCTCCTTGAGTTTAAAGTTCTATAACTGACTTAGCTTTCATACTAACTTGCATCACTATTATAACCATCTTCTTAGATATAGAACGCCCTCTTGATTCCTAAACAACTCAAAATTTAGCTATGAGACTCAAGCTGTCTATTCTTCAACCACCTCAGAGAGCTGAGAAGGATAAATATACCTGATTATATAGGAAGTGCAGGGCCTGCAGCTTCCAATACTAAGAAA
>CAJQZJ010032563.1:1463183-1474723 GCA_907164525.1 Lophiomys imhausi
TTGGAGTAGAATAGGGGGTGCTGTCAGGAGCTGATATGTCATGATATCAAAAAAAAAATCTTAATTTAAGACCACATCTTTGAATGCCATATTCTGCAGATCTCTTGGGGTTTTTGAAGATGCCCTATCTATCTCTTGTATTTAGATAAGCAAATGTTGCTTGTCTCTTAACAACTTGATTACTGAGTAGCTTGGAGAATATCTGTGATAGACTGTCTTAGTAGCTAACAAGATGACATGCATGCATGACTAGGAGTTTGTTTTTCTTAACTATCCTAAACAGTTTAAGATGGTTGGTATCAAGAGGCCAGAGCTTCACATTTCATTTTTAAGTATCTCTAGGTACGATACCATTAGGAAGCATTACCTTAAATTTTGTATCAATATACAAAGATCTATTCAAATGTGGCTAAATATACTCTTAATTTTGTATCAATATACAAAGATCGATGCCTATGCGGCCCAATACAATCTTAATATTGTGTCCATATACAAGGGTCAATACCATTGTGGCCAACTATAATCTTAATTTTGTATCAATATAAAAATATCAATACTGACATAGACCAATACAATCTTATTTTTGCACAATAAATAATGGTCAATACCACTTTAGCCAAATATACTATTAATTTTGTATCAATATACAAGGTTATAAGGGCATATTCAATAATGTTACCTTTCTTCTTGATCCTTCCTGTGCTGTCTATGTCTCAATTTTTCTCATGTCCGTGCATTCCTACATAGGAGATAAAGAAGGATACAGAAAAGGGAAAGATGGAATACCCTGGGTCTAACCTCCAAAACCCATTAAACAGGACCATTTAACAACTTGTAATCTCTTCCCCTAAATAACAGAGTTTTCAGTTGTCCTTCAAATAACCGAAAAAAGGGGGGGTGGAGAAACACCCTCTCCACCCTCTGGGTATGGGACGTTGCTCTGTTAAAATGACTTCCTGCTGATTTGGGTCGTAGTAAACCTGTTTGGGGCCGAAACCAAAATGGAAAAATGGTTAAAAATGTTAATACAATCCTTTTATGTTCAGTCCTTCTGTTCTCAGCTGTTTAGATGTCCTAAGGAGTTTGTAGGCAGAAGCTGAACTTCCAGGCTTTACTGAGGTTCTGGCTGGGGCATTGTGTAGAGCTGAACGGTCTTAGCGATATTGAGTTGTTGTGGTTGTAGGCTTTTGATGGAGACATCTATTGAGGGAGTCTGTCAGGCTGAATCATCTGTGTCACTCGTCTTCTTTTGGTGTCTGATTCTGATTTCTGCTGAGGTTTCCCTTGTCCAGTTGTCCCTGGGTACCTTGAATGGATGCTTTGATTCTCCTGGAAAGATAAGAACAGAGCCCTGCCCTAATCCTTACTCAGGGACAATTGCCCTCTTTTTTTTGGGGGGGTAGGTAATATTTCTCCTGAAGCAAATTTGGTTTTTGACAATATATATAGTGTTATCTTTCAATCTGGTTTAAAGAAGAAATTATTTTGTTATTTTGGAGCTAAACCAGCTTTAGTGTATATATTTTGAGGTCTAAAAGGACAATTTGTTTGTGTTGTGTGGGCCTTTTGTAAGTAGCTTTTAAACTTAGGTCCTTCCAAATCCTATGTGTGTGTCTCTGCATTCTAATTATTGGGATCCGAGACCTGTGGTTCCCATCTGAGGGGATTAAAGATGTGTTCCACCACTCCTGGATCGAAGTTTTTCTTTATTTGGAGTTTGTTTTGTATCAGGCTGACCTTGAGCTCTGAGATCTGCCTGTTTCTGTCTCTAGTGTGTTGGGGTTAAGGGTGTACTTGTCTTGAATGATGGGATTAAGGGTGTGTACCCTCACCACCCTTTTCCGTGTAACTCTAGAATTTATAAGTCCACTAACTCTATGGTGCTCCTCCCGTCTCTGCTGAAGTTAAAGGCATGGGTTAACACCACATTTCTCCTGTACTTTACCTTAGCTCTACGTTTTTTTGACACTTGGAAGTTCATAAAACCAGGTTGAACGGCTGTGTCCTTTATTTTATTTACAGTGTTTTAACGTTGTTACCTGCTTTTTTTTTAATTAGTAAATTTATTTGTTTGTTGCTACAGGTTACATCCTTGACATATTGTCCTCTTTTCCCACTTCCCAGCCCCACCCTCCCATGCTCTACTCCCTGACCCTTCCATCTTGATCCTCTAAGGTGGAGTGTCTCTGCATACCAGTCTCTCACCACAGGTCAGGAGTCATATGAGGGTTGAGGGCCTCTTCATACACCGGAGGCCTACGAGGCAGTACTGTCAGTGAAAGGTGTCTCCTTGCTATGGGGGGGAAACTAAAAAAAAAAAAAACCAACAGACACACAAACCCACAAAAACAAAGAACAACAACAAAATAAAGAGAGGAAAAAGAAAGAGAAAAAATGAGGGAAAGGAAAAAGAAAAAGAAATGAAAAGAAAAAAGAAATTTATGTCCATGTTCCTTTTGGTGTGTTGGTTGTAGTACAGATATCCTGTACGATATAGCTAAAATCCTACTATAAGTGAATAGATGCCATGTGCATCCTTCTGAGTCTGGGTTAGCTCACTCAGGATGAGCTTCTCTAGATCCATCCATTTGGTTGCAAATTGCATGATTTCATTGTTTCTTATAGCTGAGTAATATTCTATTGTATAGATGTACCACGATTTTTTAATCCATTCTTCAGTTGAGGGACATCTGTGTTGTTTCCAGTTTCTAGCTATTACAAATAAGGCTGCTATGAACATAGATGAGGAGACTTCCCTATGTCTCCGTGAGGTGTCCTTTGGGTTTATACCCAGAAGTGGTATGGCTGGGTCATGAGGCAAAGTTATTCCAATGTTTCTAAGATATCTCCAGACAGACCTCCATAGTGGTTGCACAAGTCTGCACTCCCACCAGCAATGGAGGAGGGTTCCCCTTTCTCCACACCCTGGCCAGCATGTGCTGTCATTTGAGCTCTTTATCTTAGCCATTCTGACAGGTGTGAGATGGAATCTCAGGGTCATCTTCAGTTGCATTTCTCTGATGATTAAGGATGTTGAGCATTTCTTCAGGTGACTCTCGGCCATTAGGGATTCCTCCTTTGTGAATTCTCTATTTAGCTCCGTCTCCCATTTTTTGATTGGATTATTTGGTTTCATGGCATTTAGTTTCTTGAGTTCTTTGTAGATTTTAGATAATAGCCCTCTATCAGATGTGGGGTTGGTGAAGATATTCTCCCAGTCTGTAGGCTGCCGTTTTGTTCGAATGACAGTGTCCTTTGCCTTACAGAAGCTTTTCATTTTCCTGAGGTCCCATTTATTGATTGTTGATCTCAGGTCCTGAGCTGTTGGTGTTCTGTTCAGGAAGTTGTCACCTGTGCCAATGAGTTCGAGGGTTTCTCCTACTTTTTCTTCTATTATCTTTAGTGTGGCCTGCCTTATGTTAAGGTCTTTGATCCACTTGGAATTAAGTTTTGTACAAGTTGATAGGTATGGGTCTAATTTCATTCTTTTGCAAGTGGACATCCAGTTGGACCAGCACCATTTGTTGAAGATGCTGTCCTTCTTCCATTGTGCGCTTTTGGCTTCTTTGTCAAAGATTAGTTGGCCATAGGTATGTGGGTCCATGTTTGGGTCTTCAATTCGATTCCATTGATCCACTGGTCTGTTTCTATACCAGTACCATGCTGTTTTTATTATTATTGCTCTGTAGTACAGCTTGAAATCTGGGATGGTGATACCTCCAGATGCTTTTTTATTGTACAGGATTGATTTAGCTATTCTGGGCTATTTTTTGTTCCATATGAAGTTGAGTATAGCTTTTTCCAAGTCTATACAGAATTGTGTTGGTATTTTGATAGGAATTGCATTGAATCTATATATTGCTTTTGGTAGAATAGCCATTTTTATTATGTTGATCCTACCTATCCATGAGCATGGGAGATCTTTCCATCTTCTAAAGGCCTCTTCCATTTCTTTCTTCAGGGGCTTGAAGTTCTTGTTGTATAGGTCCTTTACTTGCTTGGTTAGAGTTACCCCCAGGTATTTTATATTGCTTGTGGCTATTGTGAAGGGGGTTGTTTCCCTTATTTCTTTTTCGGTATGCTTGTTTGTTGTATAAAGAAGGGCTTCTGATTTTTTTGAGTTAATTTTGTATCCAGCCACCTTTCTGAAGTTGTTTATCAGCTGTAAGAGTTCTTTGGTGGAGTTTTTGGGGTCGCTTATGTATACTAACATATCATCTGCGAATAGGGATAATTTGACTTCTTCATTTCCAATGTTTATCCCTTTGATTTCCTTTAGTTGTCTTACTGCTCTAGCAAGAACTTCAAGTATTATATTGAAGAGATACGGTGAAAGTGGACATCCTTGTCTTGTGCCTGAGTTTAGAGGAAATGCTTCAAGCTTCTCTCCATTTAATTTGACGTTGGCCACTGGCTTGCTGTATATTGCCTTTATTATTTCTAGGTATGGTCCTTGTATGCCCGTTCTCTCCAGGACTTTTAGCATGAAGGGGTGTTGGATTTTGTCAAATGCTTTTTCTGCATCTAGCGAGATTATCATGTGGTTTTTTCTTTCATCTTGTTTATATGATGAATTACATTGATAGATCCTATATTGAACCATCCCTGCATTCCTGGGATGAAGCCTACTTGATCATGATGTATGATATTTTTGATGCGTTCTTGAATTCGGTTTGCTAGTATTTTATTAATATCTTTGCATCTATGTTCATGAGGGAGATTGGTCTGAAATTTTCTTTCTTTGTTGGGTCTTTGTGTGGTTAAGGAATCAGAATGACAGTGGTCTCACAGAATGAGTTTGGCAGTGTTCTTTCTGTTTCTAAGTGGTGGAAGAGTTTGAAGAGTAATGGTGTTAGCTCCTCTTTGAAAGTCCGGTAGAATTCCGTGCTAAAGCCATCTGGCCCTGGGCTTTTTTTGGTTGGGAGATTATTAATGACTGTTTCTATTTCCTTAGGGGTTATTGGGCTGTTTAAGCTGTTAATCTGATTTTGATTTAGTTTTGGTAGGTGGAATTTATCGAGGAAATTGTCCATTTCGCTTAGGTTTTCAAATTTGGTGGAGTATAGATTTTTAAAATAGGACCCGAATATTTTCTGGATCTCCTCGATGTCTGTTGTTATTTCTCCCTTTTCATTTCTGATTTTGTTGATTTGGGTTCTTTCTCTTTGCCTTTTAGTTAACTTGGCTAGGGGTCTGTCTATTTTGTTGATTTTCTAGAAGAACCAACTCTTGGTTTCATTGATTTTTTGTATAGATCTTTTTGATTCTAAGTTGTTGATTTCAGCCCTAAGTTTGATGATTTCCTGCCTTCTGCTCCTCTTGGGCGTGTTTGCTTCTTTTTTTTCCAATTCACCCAGCTTAGCTGTTAATTCACTAATATGAGCTGTCACAATTTTCCTTTTGAATGCACTTAGTGCTATGAACTTTCCTCGTAGCACAGATTTCATTGTGTCCCATAGGTTTGGGTATGTTGTGTCTTCATTGTCGTTGGATTTTAAGAAGTCTTTGAGTTCCTTCTTTATTTCTTCCCTGACCCAGTGGTCATCCAGTAAGGAGCTGTTCAATTTCCATGTGTGTGTAGGCTTTCTGTTGATTCTTTTGCTGTTGAAGACCAGCTTTATTCCGTGGTGGTCTGATAAGATACAAGGGGTTATTTCAATTTTCTTGTATCTGTTGAGGCTGTCTTTGTGTCCAACTATATGGTCGATTTTGAAGAAAGTTCCGTGGGGTGCTGAGAAAAAGGTGTATTCCTTTGTGTTTGGGTGAAACGTTCTGTAGATGTCTGTTAGGTCCAATTGTTTCATGATCTCTGTTAGACTCAATATTTCTCTGTTTTGCCTCAGTCTTAATGATCTGTCCATTTTTGTGAGTGGGGTGTTGAAGTCTCCCACTACTAATGTGTTGTGATCGATGTGTGATTTAAATTTTAGAAGTGTTTCTTTTACAGAAGTAGATGCCTTTGTATTTGGGGCATAGATGTTCAGTATTGAGATTTCTTCTTGATGAATATTCCCTTTAATAAGTATATAATGCCCTTCTTTGTCTTTTTTCATTAACTTCAGTTGGAAGTCTGTTTTGTTTGATATTAGGATGGCTACTCCAGCTTGCTTTCCGGGTCCATTTGCTTGGAAAACCTTTTCCCAGCCCTTTACTCTGAGGTAGTGACTATCTCTGGTAGTGAGATGTGTTTCTTGTATGCAGCAAAGGGACGGGTCTTGCTTGCGGATCCACTCTGTAAATCTGTGTCTTTTTATTGGGGAGTTGAGACCATTGATGTTGATGGATATTAGTGACCTGGGGTTGTTGTTTCCCATTAGTTTGGTATAGGTGATGGTCCTGTGTCTCTTTTGGTTTAGTTGCTGAGGGGTTTTCTATTCCCTTTGTTTTCTTGGGTGAAGTTTTCTTCTCTGGGATGGAATTTTCCTTCTAGGATTTTCTGTAGGGCTGGGTTTGTGGGGAGATATTGTTTAAATTTGATTTTGTCATGGAATATCTTGTTTTCTCCATCTATGTTGATAGAGAGTTTTGCTGGGTATAGTAGTCTGGCTGGGCACATATGATCTCTCAGGACTTGTAGGATATCTGTCCAGGCCCTTCTAGCTTTTAAAGTTTCTGAGGAGAAGTCAGGTGTAATTCTGATGGGTCTGCCATTGTATGTGACTTGGCCTTTTTCTCTTACAGCTTTTAATATCCTTTCTTTGTTCTGTACATTTGGTGTTTCAATTATTATGTGGCGAGAGGAGTTTCTTTTCTGATCTAATCTGTTCGGTGTTCTGTAAGCTTCTAGATTTTTTATTGGCATCTCTTTTTTCAGGTTTGGGAAGTTTTCTTCTATGACTTTGTTGAAGATATTTCCTGGACCTTGGATTCAGGAGTCTTCTCTTTCCTCTATGCCTATGATTCTTAGGTTCCATCTTTTCATTGAGTCCTTGATTTCTTGGATGTTGTGGGAGAGAGATTTTTTAGCCTTCTCATTTTCTTTGGATGTTGTACTGATTTCTTCCATCGAATCTTCAATGCCTGAGATCCTGTCTTCCATCTCTTGCATCCTATTGTTGATACTTGCATCCGTAGTTCCTGTTCTCTTCCCTTGGTTCTCCACTTCCTCTTTTAACTCTGACTGTGTTTTCTTTAATGTTTCTATTTCTATTTTCATGTCTTGTATGGTATTGTTCGTTTTGTACATTTCCTTCTCCAGCTTACTTGTTTTTGTCTGAAAATCTTTCATTGCTTTGTCTTTTTCCTGTTCAAGCTCTGTCACCTTGGCTTGGAGCTCTTTAATGGTATTGTTCATTGTTTTGGCTTGTAAAGTTGTGGCTTCTTTGAATACCTTCATAGATTTAAGTTCTTCTTGAAGGGACTCTATCACTTTCCATAATGCAGAATTGTCATTGTTTTCTTGTGTTACTGTTGGTGTGAGGTCATTCGAATTGGATGAGCTAGGATAATTCTGCTTTGTTGGAGTCATATTTCCTTGATTTCTATTTTTTCTTGTACCTTTGGCCATGTGTGTGTGTTTAGCTTTCTGTTCTTGCTTGTCATTTTCTGTGTTTGGATCCACAGGGTATGCTTTGGTGAAGGAGTCGAATTGCTTGGCTATCTGTCCTTGCTTACAGGGTGATCTCAGTGTCACTGTGGTTTTAATAGCCTGAATCTTTGTTAGCTGGTGTAGCCTATTCCCAAGTAGTGAGTAATGGTCCGGGATTGTTACACTGCTCCCAGTTCAGACTTCTCTATTTTGCACACTGAGTGATCAGCCTTCAATGGTTCTAATGGTATGGACCTGTTTGCCCAGGCACAGATTTTGTGGGCTTTGTTTGTCATCACGGAGGCTGACAGGGCCCGGCTCCACACCTAATGTGTCTGGATTTACCCAAATACAGCTATGGTCCCCTGGATTCTGGTTACCCACTAGGCTTCTCCGCTACAGGCCTGGCCGCTTCCCTCCCTATCTGCTCCGCCTTGGGTGGGCAGAGCTTCGGCCCCTCCCGCTTTCTGAACCGGCCTCCCGCCCTAGCTGCTTTGCTGTGGGTGTGAGGAGCTTCGGCCCCTCCCACTGCCAGAGCCGGCCTCCCGCCCTAACTGCTTTGCCATAGGTGGGCGGAGTTTCGGCCCCTCCCGCCTTCTCAACCAGCCTCCCGCCCTAGCTGCTTTGCCGTGGGTGGGCGGAGCTTTGGCCCCTCCCGCCAGCGTCTGCTTCCCTCCCCAACTGCTCTGCCCACCCACCTTCCGCTCTGGCTCGATTGGCTGCGGATCACCCGCTGAGCGCCCGTTTTCTTCGTCTCGAAAAAACAAAAAAAAACAAAAAAACAAAACAAACAAACAAAAAAAACCCACAAGACTTCAACTATTCTGCAAAATTTCCTAAATAGTTATAAGGTCTTCCTGAGGTGTGGGAAGCCCAGTAGGCTAGTGGGCGATCGCCATGTGGCCTTTTTTTCTGCTTGTTGTGTGTTGGGATCGATCTTACCAGGCGCCTCTCCAAATGGGAGTTCCTGAATCCCGGATTTAGTGGCTTCCGTGTCTGCGAGAGATGGGGGAGAGCCTTGCCCTGGGACTTTTAACAGTCCCTTGGGAGCTGTGCGTGTTCCCGGAGGGGCCAGACCCTCCGGTTTTTGCACAGTGTCCCACAACTCTGTGTTTTCTATGGGTCTTCTCTCCCACATTCAAAATGCATCCATGCAGTTTGCTGCCATCTTGGCCCCCCCCCCATGAAATGCTTTTTTAAAAAGCACTCTTTTTCTCTTTTCCCTCTTTTTTTGAAAATTCAAAAACAATCAAGAGATATTTCATATTTATAATCCTAGCACATAGAAGGCTGGTGAAGATGGATTACTAGGTGTATCAGAACAGCCTGGTTGAGTTCCAGGCTAGTCTGTGCTATGATTCACAACTCAGGGAACACAGCACAACAACAACAAAAACTAATGCAAGAAAAAAAGAGACAAAGGATATACATTTGGGAGGGGATTTGGGGGGAGGTCAAACTGTAATCAGAATATATTTTATCAAAAAATCTATTTTCAATAAAAATTCAAATACATAAAAAGAGAAAAAGTGAAAAATAAGTACTTAACTCTTTTTTTTTATTTAACTTAAATAGCATTCCTCCAGAAAGTCTCTGTTTCTTCAGCCCAATACCTACATTACTGCTTCTGTTTATCTTTTTCTATAGAAGTCTGATAATTCACCATGTATGTCACATAACTGAAATAGTAAAAAGACACTCCTCTTCTGTCACATTTATGCAGCAGTGCTTTATTCTCCAGACTCACATCTTTGGCCTGAGCCTTCTGTGGACACAAGTAGCTGCCTTAAACTGCATGACTCACTGGGTTAGAGGGTTCACATAGGCCTTCTCAATCAGTGTTGGTATTGTAAACTGGCTCTTAACTTTTTTCCTTGTGGATATGATCTCCTCATACCTTAGAGATATTTCATCTATGCAAACTAGTGAAAACATCTTAAGAACCAATATACAAGTTCTAGAACTCTCACAGAATCAGTTAATCCCAATTTTATAGGCTATAGAAAGTCAGGAGGACAGTCCATATCAAAGGCAGCATTAGTGTGATGGAGAGAATTAAGCTGTACTTCTTCATGTCAAGAATTACCAACAACCTATATTTAAACTAATACAAGAACATAGTACCATACTTTGGCTTTTTTTTCATGTTTATTTTTTCTCACATTATGCCCTTTGTTCACATCACAATTATGTCTTAGTATATGACAGTGCCTAAAACAGGGTAGAAATTTGGAATGTATGCATATATGTATTAAAAATTGAAAGAACAATTGACATACTAGTGCTATAATATGATATTTAGATATTATTTCTGATACTATATATTTAAGATTTAATTTCAACATACATGACCTGAAATGAAAATAAACTTGATTTGATCAAAATATCTCAAGATACACTATAGAAGACAGATAGAAGATAAATGATGTAAAATGTTGTGCAAGATGACATTGCAGGTAAGAAAGAACAATGGGTGACAAGCCTGACATAAATATTCAATCCCAGTACATGCATGGTGGAATGAGAAAACAGCCACTCCCAATGTGTCCTCTGACATCTCAGAATGTACACACACACACACACACACACACACACACACACACACACACACAAATACTTTTAAAAGGGTGTATAAAAAATTAAAGAGCATCTTGCATTCTATCAGTCCAAACTAAAATAAATCTGTACTTCAGTGGCTGTAGAAATAGAAGATAGTATATAAACTCAGAGAATAAAATGTACGCTATGGACTACTACTACTACTACTACTACTACTACTACTACTACTATTACTATACTACTACTATTACTACTACTAATAATAATAATTAGTAATGAATTCAAAAGTAAATTAAGTAATTTTCGAATTAATCAAAATGAAAATTACCATACCAAAATGTATGGAACACAATGATGGAAATACTGAGAAGTAAGTTTATATAGCATTGGTTGCATTCATTAAAAATGTGTAGAGGTAGCTGGGCATGGTGGTGCATGCCTTTAATCCCAGCACTTGGGAGGCAGAGGCAGGCAGATCACTATGAGCTCGAGGCCAGCCTGGTCTACAAAGCGAGTTCAGGACAGCCAGGGCTGTTACACAGAGAAACCCTCCCGAAAAACCAAAAAAAAAAAAATGTATAGAGGTTTACAGATTTTTCTCACTCTTTCTTCCCTGACCCAGAGGTCACTGAGTGGAGAATTGTTCAGTTTCCATGAGTTTGTAGGCTTTCTGTTGTTTCTGTTGTTTATTCCATGGTACTCTGATAAGGTACAAGGGTTAGATTATTTCAATCTTCTTCTATGTGTTGAGGCTTGCTTGGTGATCAACTATATAGCCAATTTTGGAGAAGATTCCTTGTAGTGCTGAGAAGAAAGTATATTCTTTTTTGTTTGGATGGAATGTTTTGGAGATATCTTTGTAGATTAATTTGATAGTTTCTCTGTTTAGTTTCTATCTCATTGACCTGTCCATTAGTGAGAGTGGGGCGTTGAAGTCTCCTACTATGAATGTCTGGGGATATATGTGTGATTTAAGCTTTAATAATGTTTCTTTTACAAATGTGGGTGCCCTTGCATCAATGGGATAAATGTTCAGAATTGAGATATATTCTTGGTGAATCTTTCCTTTGATGAATATGAAGAGTCCTTCCCCATCTCTTTTGATTTATTTGATTAATTGAAAGTCTATTTTATTACATATTGGAATCACTACTCCTGCTTCTTTCTTAGGTCTGTTTTCCTAGAAAACTTTTTTCCAGCCTTATATACTGAGGTAATGTTTACCTTTGTGGCTGAGATGTGTTTCTTGTATGTAGCAGATTGATGGATCCTGTTTTCACATCCACCTAATTAGCATCTGTCTTTCTATTGGAGAATTGAGTCCATTGATGTTGAGAGATATTAATGACCAATGGTTCTAATTGCTGTTATTTTGATGTTGACGGTGTTAGAGAGAGAAAAAAACAGTGTGTGTGTGTGTGTGTGTGTGTGTGTGTGTGTGTGTGTGTGTGTG
>CAJQZJ010032563.1:1474733-1492588 GCA_907164525.1 Lophiomys imhausi
GTGTGTGTGTGTGTGTGTGTGTGTGTGTGTGTGTGTGTGTGTGTGTGTTTGTGTGTTTCAATGCGATGTGAAGTACTGGGGCAGGTTGATGGAGGGGTCCATTCTCTGAGAAGAAGGGGGAGGGGTAATGCAGGCAGAGGGTCCAGGGTTTGATTGAGAGGACAGGAAGGAAGGGGCTGTGAATTGGATGTTAAAATTAATACATAAATTTGAAAGTAAAAATAATAATTTTTGGTTGTAAGCCTAGCCTTTAGTGGCTGGCTCTACACTTTCTGTCTAATTAGACCTTCTCAGGTCTCTGATGTGGTTGAAGACTAGATAGTTATAGTTTCACAGTTAAGATTTAAGTGGTTTAGTAATTAAAAGGGTGTTTTAGGTCTAAAAAGATGTTTTTAAGTTGGTAATGCAAATTAGGATGAAAACTTAATTAGGTATAGAATTTTAAACTCATTGAGATAGATAATAGAATATTAATATCAGTTGCTAAATATGTATAGATTGGACATTGGGAATGTATGTTATACCTTATAATTTTCAAATTTGTGGCCTAATTGTTCTTATCTATTTGTATTGTATTTATTGTTATAAGAAAAAGAGTCATTTATTGGACTAAAAGGGGGAGCTGTTGGAGGGGAAAAGATACACCTTAAATT
The DNA here is from genome assembly GCA_907164525.1 of Lophiomys imhausi. Taxonomy (NCBI): domain Eukaryota; kingdom Metazoa; phylum Chordata; class Mammalia; order Rodentia; family Muridae; genus Lophiomys; species Lophiomys imhausi. The sequence goes on from CAJQZJ010032563.1 coordinate 1,475,387, forward strand.
GAAAAAATAAAGCAGATAGGAATATGAGGGGAAGAGGTCAGGAGGTTGAGACCTGAAGGGGGAGGAGGGAGGATATTATGATTGAGGAGTAACTTGAAGAAATAAATAAAATAATAATAATAATAATGTGGGAAAGAAACATGTTCTATAAAAATAATGTAAAAAATGTTTAGAGATTTGAGATGTCTTAGTTAGGGTTTATATTTCTGTGAAGAAACACCATGATCACAGCACAGCAGGTCTTATAAAGGAAAACACTTTTGGGGATGGTTTACAGTTCAGAGGTTTAGTTTATTATTTTAAGTGTGAAACATAGTGGCCTACATGCAGACATGGTACTAGAAAAGGAGCTAAGAGCTCCAAATCTTGATCCACAAGCAGTAAAAGTGATTGTGAGGTCATAGGTGTAATTTGAGCTCATGATCCCTGAACATTCAAACCAATAGTGACATAGGACTCCAACAAGGCCATACCTCTTAATAGTGCCACTCCTTATGGGCTGAACATTAAAAAAGAAACAAAAAACATACATGAGTCTATGTGTCTACTCAAATCACCACAACAGCTAATGACATAAATTCACATTAGATCCTTTGCAAGAACAAGGACAAAAAAAAAAAACCAACCAAACAAACAAACAAAACACAGCTGAAAATGGTAGATGGGAAGAGGGAACTAAATGCAAACTTAAAAAAGAAACAAAAACACAAAAAAAACCCCACAAAATACAAAGAAGCAATGATAGAAAGAGCCAGATATTTGAAAATATTAAGATAGATAGATCTTTAGCCAAATTAATCAATGGAAATTTTAAAGACACACTTTACTTCTAAATTCCACTTAAGTGGAAAAACTAAAAGAAATTGGTGAATTTCTAAATGTGTAGGAACTACCACAGTTAAACTCAGATGAAGTAAGTAACTTACATAGGCTTATAACAACCACTAAAATAGCAGCAGTAATTAAAAGTCTCTAAACAAAAACAAAATATCCAGGGTCAGATGCAGCTAAAAAAAAATTGTACCAGACCTCATAGAAAAATTAACATCAATACTCTTTAAATTGAGCTATAAAATGGAAAAGGAAAGAACAGTTCTAAATGATGCTTATGAAGCTAGCATTACCTGATATTCACCAGAAAAAAAAAACAAACAAAAATAAGGAAATATAGATCAATATTCCCATGAACAAAGAATCTAGTTTTACACCAGCAATAAAGGGTTGGTTCAACATATTTACATCATTAAAAGCAATCAAAACAAAAATAGACCCAAAAATAGAAATCACATGATCATCTCATTAACTGCAAGGAAATAAAGAAAAGAAAAAAACATTTAACAAATTCCAATATCATTCATTATAAAATTCCAGAATAATAAAAGGAAACAGGACACATCTGAATACTAAAGGCAATATTTAAAAAGCCCACAGCATATTTATGTGGCAAATTATGTTTATGGATTTTCATATGTTGAACCATCCCTGCATTCCTGAGATGAAGCCTACTTGATCATGGTGTATGATACTTTTGATGTGTTCTTGGATTCGGTTTGCTAGTATTTTATTAAGTATTTTTGTGTCTATGTTCATGAGGGAAATGGGTCTGAAGTTCTCTTTGTTGGGTCTTTGTGTGGTTTAGGAATCATTGTGACTGTGGGCTCATAAAATGAGTTTGACAGTGTTCCTTATGATTCAATTTTGTAGAAGAGTTTGAAGAGTATTAGTATTAGCTCTTTTTTGAAGGACTGGTAGAATTCTGATTAAAGATCCAGAAATGAACCCACATATCTATGGTCACTTAATTTTTGACAAAAAAGCCAAAATCATACAATGAAAAAAGGACAATATCTTCAACAAATGGTGCTGGTCTAAGTGGATGTCGACATGTAAATGAATGAAATTAGACTCAAACTAACCACCTTGCACAAAACTTAAGTCCAAGTGGATAAAGACCTTAACATAAGGCCTGACACACTTAATCTATTAGTAGAGAAAGTGGAAAAAACCCTCGAGCTCATCAGAACGGGTGACAGCATCCTGAACAGAACACCAAAAGCTCACAATCTAAGACCAACAATCAATAAATGAGTCCTCATGAAACTGACAAGCTTCTATAAGGCAAAGACACTGTCATTTGAACAAAATGGCAACCTACAGATTGGGAAAAGATCTTCACCAACCCCACATATGACAGGGGGCTAATATTCAAAATTTACAAAGAACTAAGGAAATTAAATGCCAAGAAACCAAATAATCCAATCAAAAAATGGTCAGCAGAGCTAAACAGAGAATTCACAAAAAGGAATCCCTAATGACTGAGAGACACTTGAAGAAATGCTCAGCATCCTTAATCATCAGAGAAGTGCAACTCAAGATGTCTCTGAGATTCGATCTCACACCTGTCAGAATGGCTAAGATCAAAAACTCAAATGACAGCACATGCTGGCGAGGTGGAGAAAGGGGAACACTCCTCTATTACTGGTGGGAATGAAAGCTTGTACAACCACTATGAAAATCAGTCTGGCTATGTCACAGAGAACTTGGAATAGCTCTACCTGTAGACTCAGCCATACCACTTCTGGGTATACATCCAAATGATTTCTTACCAAGCTACAAGGAAGTTTCCTCATGTATGTGCATAGCAGCCTTACTTGTAATAGCTGGACAGTGGAAACAACGCTGATGTCCCTCAACTGAGGAACGGATTTAAAAAACTGTGGTACATCTACACAATGGAGTACTTAGCCATCAGAAACAATGAAATAATGCAATTTTCACCCAAATGGTTGGAACTAGAGAAGCTCATTGTGAGTGAGCGAATCCAGACACAGAAGGATTCAATGGCATCTATTAACTTATAATCGGATTTTAGCCCTATAGTACAGCCAATGCCTCAAAGGGAACAGGAACATAGACTTTGTCACATGTCCATGAGACACTTTGCCCTAGTGATGCTACCTTGTAGGCCCCCAGTGTATGAGGAGGCTCTTGGCCCTCATATGACTGCTGGGCTGGGGCAGAAGACTGACATGTAAGGACACTCCACTCCAGAGGAGTGGGATGGAAGGGATGGGGGGTACGGGGTGGGAGGGCAGGACTGGTAGAGGTGGAAAGAGGAAACTGTGATGGAAATGTAACCTGAAGTAATAAATAAATATTAAAAAAGCCCACAGAAAATAAAGTATTGATACCAAAACTACATGTAGTAGCTGATCAATATTCTTCATGTAATACATATAAAAGGATCTGAACCAAGATTATGAAATTTTTATTTCATTTTTATTTGTTTTGTTAGTAAGGTTTATACCACATAAAGTTAAATTATGAGACAGAAAATGAGCATTGGTTTCACATGTTTTCTGAAGTTTTGAAGTATATATAATAGCTACAGTTTAAGAAACACAATTTTGTAGATACTTTATTCATCCCAAATGTTTCAAGACCGTAGCTCAAGCAGAAGTACAGATAGAAACCTTGAGGAGGATAAATGAGTTTTTACTATTTTTTTGTAGGCAGAAGATATTTATTTTTCAGAAATAAATACTAGTGCATTACTAAAATGATTTTCTAGGGGAAAAACCTATGGAAAGGGTAAATGTACTAATAAAGGTGTCATAAGTCAAATAGAAACTAAAGTATTTGAAAGACAAGAATCTTTGGCATGTGCTCTGTATTTTTTTATATATTCATGTTAATAAGTTATAATATGTATTTGCAACATAGATGTAAATGTGCAAAGAATGTTAGTTTGTTCTTACTTTCAAATACATTTGAGTGAATGCCTCAAGTTTAATAGGAAGAAAGTTCTACTCAGGTCGTTTTTGGGTCAGAGTAGCCAAAACCAGTTGTCCCTTTATTCATGCCTTGAGTTCCATAAGAATCTAAGAGTTCTTTATAAATGTCTGAATAACTAGGACGAAAGTATTTAATCCGTTGTTTAAGCCCATGTTTTGTATAAAACCAGGATATTCGAAAGAGAAGTCTTTTAGATGTACAACAAGAAATGACCAAGACTTCCTAGACCATGTTTTATGTAGTTTATTTTGATTATGTTCTCTCTCTAATAACATATAAAAAATGCTCAGTAAATTTGTTGTATGAGTGTCTGTGTGTATATTTCAGAAAGAATGCAAGAACAAGAGATCAAGAGGGTGAGAGAGAGAAAGAACTAGTGAGAGTAAGCAAGAGAATTAGAGAGTGAAAGAGAAAGAGAGAGCTAGAGAGTAAGAGTGAGAGATAAAACCAAAAGAGAGGGGGGGGAGAACAAGAGAGAGAGAGAAAGAGAGAGTTGGGGTATTGAATCCTATACTTTCTATTTGGTTTCACCTGTAAAACACTAAAAATCTAAAAAGTTTTACTATATAATTAGAGATTAGGAAACTGTATTCAGTATTTGTTACCACTTATCCAGTGTATTAGTTTTATGTCATGTGTGACTTAATTCTGGATATTTATCAATATCAGTATATTTTGCTTTAGGTATAACTTATTATTTACATAGCTTATCAAGGGAAAATGTACTGGAAGATTTTTAATACTGCACATAATGTGCTAATAATTATAAGTGGAATTAAGGGACCTCAAACACTTTGTAAATGTGCCTTTCATTTATCCTTAGTAAAAATGTTTTAAAAACTCTTGTCCTCATGATGTCATCATATATACTTTGTCACTCCAGGAATTTTAACACTATCAATCAAAACACACTTTCATTCAAAGAATTGATACTTTTCACTTAATTTTACTTTTTATATATACAAGAGATTTTTTAGAAATAGCAATAAATTTATTTTAATGATAATTTTCAGCATGTTAATTCAAATACGTAATGAATATCTCATTACAAATGAGACCCAAGTGTTGAAAAATCAGTACATATAGTTAAAATTAAATAAAGAGAAGCAAAAACAAGAAGTAGGTTTTATAGCATTCAAATTTAACTGTGTTTTATGTTCATATTTTCTAAATCTGGGATTTAATTTAAAGTGGTTCATAGTCTCTTTATTCATATGTATACTATACATAATTGTATATGTTAAATTTTGTCCTGTCCTTAGTTCATATATGTTTTTAGCATCTTGTCCACCTTATAGCTAGACAAACCTTTTCAAAATACCAGTCCTGTCACATCAATCCTCTGCTTGAGATTCTTCATTGATGCATCAGCTCTAGAAGAAAAGTTGAGAGGTCTTGACTCTTTAACATTTGGTGTCTATTACCATTTTCTCACCATCTCTATCCTGCCAAATAATTTACAGTGACTTTAAAGTACATTTTAGTTCTCCAGCTGCAATTTTTTTCTAAATTGTTACCTCTAAACAACATATTCTTTCCTTTACTAACAGAAATAATCTTGTGATATATTAAACTCAAAGCAATGCACACATATCACCTAAAAGTTCAATGCTTCATGTAAACATTGATTAGAGTTTTCCAGTCACTTTTCCTACCTTTTTGCTCTTATGATTTATATTGTCATTAGTCTTCTTAGAAAGAGATAACTGCAAATGCTTTCAATACAACTGATGAATATTTTTGTGTTACATATGTTTCTTAATGTGTCTGTGAAATAAAAAGCGGGGAAAGTTTAATGTAGAAATTTTATACTTAGAATATATAAAATTCTGACATAAATATAAACAGAAAAGAATCTCATTTGTATAGAATAGTACAATGTGTGAAGCATTGAATTCTCTGAAATGAATGCAAAATTCGTCCATTTTTGTAATATTTACAAAGATATAAAAGGGCAGATAGTTTACAAAACCCTTTACAGTTCACTATTGTCCATTTTCTATCTTATCAAATATATTCTGTATTTAATTATATGGACTACTTTAGTAATTAAAATATAAATGTATCTATCTCTTCTTCAGGGGTACTTTCAAAGATAGAAGACCTAATTAACCTTCAGGTTCATATCACCCTAAGGATTATACTCTGTATTCCTAGAACATTAAGAGTCAAAGAGGGTTGACTAGATGTCACAGTGCTAAAATTAATGATTTCAGTTATCTTTCTCAGTTATTTTTCTTTCTGTTATGACTAAAGTTTAACATCTTCTATCCCATAATCAAGCTAAAATCTCAAGCACACTTAATGCTAAATATAAGCCATGTAAACTTGTGTCATTATTTTATAGTACAGATAATTATTTATCGATAACATTACTATACTTGCTTTAATTCTCTCTCTTGTACTTGTATTTTCCCTCCTACATGCTATTTTCTAGGACATTGATTTTTTTTCAAGCAAATTCTCCTACTGTAACTTTTCTATTATAAAATATTCAAAGCTTCTTCAGAGTGTCTGATGCAGAAAAATAAGACCCTTTTGGCCTTGGTTTCTATTAGACTCATTTCAATATATTTATTACAATTTTCACCAGTTGCTCAGCAACCTGTCCACAATTAACCATATAATAGTCTTTTATCGAGAAGGCTAGCTAATTCTGATCCTCACATACCTCTCTTGAACCCAGCTGAGAATAATGTTATTAGATCTGATCTTCTAGTCATATAATAGATGTATGGGATCAGTTATTAGTTTACGGTCAGTAAGTTGTTTATCACAGTACCATTAAATAATCAAATCGTAAGTTTCTTAATCCTCTCTAAACTACACGTCTTCTATGGTATGCTTAGTACATATATCTAGGGAAAAACTTTAGAAATTACAAAATTCAACCTTGAAAGTCTGTATAGCAATTACTATAGTATTTGTATCTTGGAGCAAAGAGTTTTGGTTTGGAAATATTTAATCTTCCAAGACATCTTTATGTACCATCTGGGTACACACAGAAAAAAGTTATGGAAGCAAGGAGAGCTTCTTTGTTACTTTAAATCACATAATATTGATAAACTTAGCATAAGTTGTACTTTAAAAGATGCCTTCAATATCCACTTATAAGTGAGTATATACCATGTCTATCTTTCTGGGTCTGCATTAGCTCACTTAGGATGAACTTCTCTAGTTCCATCCATTTGGTTGCAAATTGCATGATTTCTTTGTTTCTGATAGCTGAGTAGTATTCTATTGTGTAAATGTACCACAAATTTTTATTGTTGGTGGTGGTGTTTTGTTTTTTGTTTGTTTGTTTGTTTGTTTTTATCAGTTCTTCCATTGAAGGACATTTGAGTTGTTTCTAGTTTCTGACTATTACGAATAAAACTGCTAGGAACATAGTTGAGGCTATGTATTTGTGGTTTGGTGGGGAATCCTTTGGATATATGCCCAGGAGTGGTATGGCTGTGTCTTGAGATAGAACTATTTCCAGTTTTCTGAGATATCGCTGGACTGATTCACAAAGTGGTTGTGCAAGTTTTCACTTACACCAGCAACAAAGGAGTGTTCCTCTTTCCCCACATCTTTGCCAGCATGTGCTATCACTTGAGACTTTGATCTTAGCCATTCTTATGGATGTGAGATAGAATCTCAGAGTCGTTTTGAGTTTCATCTCCCTGATGATTAAGGATGCTGAGCATTTCTTCAAGTGCTTCTCAGCCATTAGAGATTCCTCTGTAGTGAGTTCTTGCTTTAGCTCTGTACCACATGTTTCAATTGCATTATTTGGTTTCTTGGTGTTTAATTTCTCCAGTTCTTTGTAGATTTTTCATAATAGTCCTGTGTCAGATACATGGATGTTGAAGATCTTTTCCCAGTGTGTAGGCTGCCGTTTTGTTCTAATGACAGTGCTCTTTGCCTAACATAAGCTTTTTAAGTTTCATAAGGTCCCATTTATTGATTGTTAGTTTTGAAATCTGAGCTATTAGTGTTCTGTTCAGGAAGTTGTCACCTGTGCCAATGAGATCCGGGGTTTTCCCCACTTTCTCTTCTATTAGATTTAATGTATCCAATTTTATGCTGAGTTCTTTGATTCACTTGGACTTAAGTTATATGCAGAACACAACCATCCTACAGCCTACAGACCCAAACAGACAGGAACCTAGCATAACTATACTATGAAAAACTCCACCCAGCAGCTAATCATGGACTCTATTGTCTGTTAGTGGAACACATTTCCCTTGCTGGGCTGCCAATATCAGGCCCCAGTACAAGAAGATCTTAGCCCTCATGTGAATGATGAACTGAGGCGGGTTGATATATGTGGGATCCCCTCATCTGAGGAGGAGACAATGAAGATGGAGAAGAGGGAGAGATTGTGGGACCTGGAGGGGAGGAGGGTGGATACTTCAATTGAGATGTAATTTGAAAAAATACATTAATTAAAAAAAAAGAGGCAAAAAAACATGCATTTAAAATTAGTAACAATAATGACACCGCTTTTCTCAAACTGAAACAATAGTATAGAAGAAACCAAAAATAGCAGGTGTATCTAAAGACAATGATATTATCCGTAGTCCAGAAGCATTGAGATAGAGGTCAGGGAAAGACTCGTTATTTCTTCTCACCATCCTTAATAGTATAGGAACAAATCTCCACTTCAACTTGTCTTGCAGGTCTCCCTTTATCTTCAAAATGAAAATAATAAAAATAATAGTAATAATTTTTTAAAAATTTTAGAAACAGGTATCATGAAATAAAAGAAAGGATATGTGTGGAGCCAATTTGAGAAACTATACAAGAGAAACTTTCAAATTATAGAATGTTTCTTCCTCCCTTTGTTATACCCATCTTTTTGTACATTCAATATAATATTTTCCTAATTCTTCTATTCTTGTATGTGAAATATAAACTCAGGTGCATGGGCTGTCTCTCTATATATCATTGGGACATATCTGGACAGGTCCTCTTTCTTAGTAATTCTTATACTTTAACAATCAAACATTTAATAGTCAATAGTTACTAACCAAATAAAGAATAAAATATATATTTTGGAGACAGAAGAGAGTTATGTTTTTAAACAGTTTCATGTATTTATTCATTTTTTACATATTTATCTTCTGTTCAATATTAGGTAAATAAGCTTATGTTTTAAGAGGAAGTAAAATAAATATATACTAAAAATATAGTATCTGTCTTAAAGTTAGTATTCATCCATAAGAATTACTAGAAGCAAGATGACTGTGAAGGTAATGTTTCTGAAATAAAATGATGGGAGAAGGTATATGAGTTTTTTAAATAATATCTCTGAATTTTCCGTGTGTGTGTGTGTGTGTGTGTGTGTGTGTGTGTGTGTGTGTGTGTGCATGTGTAATACAACTATATGCTGTCTTTTGCTTGGGAGTAACTACTGACACCAAATGCTTCTCTAGCTCAATGAGATGATTTGTTTCATAGAAGGCTTAAAGTGTCAGGCTGAAAGATGGTTGTAGGGAGATGAAGCAAGGCGTTCTAAATGTACGCAAACATAGGACACTTGCCATTAATCTCATTAAAAAACTCTGTAGTGAGTTTTCGATTCCATCACTGGATTCTTGGAAGAAAATTGTACTTAGTGATAACAAATACTTCATTTCATGTTTTGTGTATTTTACAAGTGGTGTGTAGCTGGGGATTTCAAAATGTAAATAAATAAGGTTAATAAGGTGCTGACATGTGACTCTGCAGCTTAATTTTAATCAACAGGTGGAACAATAAATGATCATTTGAAAAGAAAATTAATAGTTTCAAGACTGTGTAAAACATTTCATTGATTCTATTTTGATTGTAATAAGCCTATTTTCACATATTTTTGAAAATTCATTATTATATTATTCATATATTTACATTTAAGTGTAGTCTTTTTCATTTGATAAACATCTCATGATTGCTGTATAATATTTCTGCACATCATTTTCAAAAGTAATTTGTCATTATTTGATATGTGAATTCTTCAGTATTTCAAATAATTTAAGTTATGGGGATCTTTTTTACGTCAAAATACTTGACACGAAAATAATTTGTTTAATATTTGTTTTCTAATATCTTAATTGACAATATTGGTTTGACAGATGTGCCAGTAAATAGGCTGAATAAATTCTTATGAATTTCATTTTTAATGAATACTTTATAATTTATTCACTTTAGACATGTATCAGTGAGATACTTGGTACTCAATGAACAATAGCCAATACAATGTAAAACTTAGTATTCAATTATATTTGCTATTAAGTTAAAAAGATCTGTGCAACTTAGGAACATGAGCAATTGGCACTGCAAATTTAGAAAGGCATATACTTCTAAGCTATCAATTACACTATAAATTAGTATCTACTAACCTATTTATCTATCATGACATCATATTGCTAGGTACATATTACTTAATTACTCATTTCTTTAAAAATTTCAGCAATTTCAGCAAAAGGAATTTTTTCACATTTTAGCACTTCAGAAACTAAAAAGAAGTCAAGAACTTTTGAATGTAAGTTGTTGCTTAATTACCATGGTAAATTACATTAATTATCATTGAGGAAGTTTAAAGATCAAAAATTTAATGTAAATTAAACATTAATTTAATTTTTGATATAAAATATATTTTCATAAGATCAGTATTGAACTATTCTTAAAGCTGATTTATAAGTTATTTCTGTTTTTTTAGTAACTTTAAATGCTTCCAGACAGTGACAGTTTTGTATAAAGAAGATGATTAAAAAAAACATTACTTTCTATCATTTCAAAGATTGTCCACCTCAGTTTACACTTCTCTAATGGGAACATTTACATAAACATAGTGTTGGATGGATTCAAGCCATTAAACCCAAGTGGACCACAGCTTATAGCTTGTCATTATTATTATATTTGAGATGACTTGGCTATATTCTCAGCTACTGTGTACTTATTAAAAACAATAGTATCAGACATAACAAAGCAGAGGCATCCTTTTATTTTACACATCAAGTTCAATGACTTTGGTAGAAGTTTCGTGTGTTGATATTTTCCCTTTGCAAATCTATGTAATTGATATTCAAAATAGAAAAGCAAACTACAAATTGACTTCAGTGATCAAAATTTTAAAATATTTGGAAATGATGACTCAAAGATAATTTCAAAGTTAGAAATATTTTAATTTCATTTTGATGTTACATTATATTGGATAAAAATCTATACAGTTTTTATTTTTGCATTATTTCATTTTAAATGTTTATTACATTTTCCACCATAACATGTCATTATTATTATTATTATTATTATTATTATTATTATTATTATTTACTTTATAGATGTTCACTGACATGCTTCCAATAAAATACTGCATTTAAGAAGGTGATAGGACCAGGGAGTATAACTTGCACAAAGCAATGCTCAAACACCTAAGAGTAGTTTCTTTCAGTGTTAAATGCACATTTAATCTATTGATTTTTTTAAATTGTTGGGAAATATACTCTAGTTTAGCAGAATACCTGTTTTAACTTCTTTATAAATTAGACAGTAATTAGAAATCAATGTGATATAGAACTCAAAATGGAAAAATATAAAAGAAGTTTTAATTCACTCATGTTATAAGATTTTATTTTGTAATTCTCTAAATTACATATTTATAATCTTTTATGTTTATTATCTTCCATATTTATTGTTAATTTTATAAAAATTTTAAGCAATAATTTTTATTAAATTGCACCATTAATTCTAATTGGATATTGTTCACACCATTCCTGATTATTATAACTTGCATGTGTAGCATATGTCATTTTCCATTTTCATGATTCCAAATGTAAAACATTTATGATTTGAAAAGTCATGTTTTGTATATGTAAATCATTTCATTTTATTTTGTTATATGGGGAAATGTCTTGTTAATAATAATAAATTTATATTTTAGATATCCTTCATGTTGTAATCATAGTATTAAAAAATATAACTCAATTTAACTAATTGCAAGACAAATTAATTCTGTTAATCCATATTTTATATACATGATTCTATTTTAAATGATGAACAGATTTTTTGAATGTACTTTTTTTTCCTTTAATTTGGTTGTATGTCTTGTTATGTTTTACTGTTATGTTAAAGGCAATAATTTTGTAATTGTACAGCATACTTCATTTTTTAAAGAAAAAAATAGACTTAAGATTGGATAATTTATTTTGTATATTAATTTTGTCTTCTTGGTGCACTTCATTTTAAGGATTGTGTCAACATTGACACTTACCACATGAAACAGTTATGTATGTGAACAGTTTAATGCTTTTAAGCTTTTAAATTATCTCTTTACATGACTGAAAAAAATCACGTTTCATATAGTCTTATCCTAAAAAGATACCAGTGTCATTATTCTGAATTGGTTTATATTTGATATAAATAACTACAAATACATACTAAAGAATGATAATGAGTGTTTTCACTGCCTTTGAAGGAAACAGTGTGGCTCTTATAAATAGATGTAGCTTTGTTAAATTTAATTCTTCTTTGTATTTTTATGAAATCATATTTATTTTTCACTTTAGAGATATCTCAATATTGCAAATAAATCCATCATACCTGCAGATTATAAGGTCACATCTGAACTGATAAAAAATGTTTAATGGGTTGCTACTAAATGTTCAAATATCACACTTTCTCAGAGTGATGTTTTTGAAAGTACAGGTCACAGTTAACATTTTTCTTGCTCACATTTGAACTACTTTTAATCATGCCAGTATTAGGAATGTGATTTTTCCATGGTAAATATTTATAGTCATATTTCATTTACATTTTCTTACTTAATATTGGTAATCTTATTTGTGCTTTAACATTAAATCTATTTATTAATTTATTTTTCTTTGTATGTTTTTGAGTGTCTACTGTGTTCCAAGCATTAATCTAGCAGTAGGTCTACAGCAATGAGCAGATATCCAAATATCTAAGTGTACACTTTGCTTGCATTCTTGTATGTTGATGGAAGGAATAGGAGTACAATGTGTATTGAAACATAACTGATTTAAGAAAATATCCGGTGGAAATATATATTTGGCTAGACTTTTGTTTTAGGCAAATAGATATTTTCTTTCTTCATCATTAAATCTCATTATATTTGGGTAATGAAGAAGTAAATGGTCACCATTACCACTGCTCAGATATATACTTCAATGCTCAAACCTTCAAGATTAGGTTGCTCAATAGTCCTTTCCCAAAAATATAGGAAACATGAATTGAAATTCTCAGTTTAATCTGGATGTGTGCCTACGTCCTGGAGAATTAAAGAAAGTGGTTCTGGAAATCTGTCAGTAACTTTCTGGTGATTAAATAGAGACACAACCAAAGCTTGTTTTGAAGAATCAACAAGAAATTGTTACTTGAATATAATACTTTTCAGATTAATCTGTAGTAGTATGTATTCATTCAACTCAAAGTTGTTAAAAATTCAGGTACTCATGTTTTAGAAAGAGTACAAGTTCTACTATTTTTCATACTTTTAGTATGGCATGTATATAGTTATTTACTTATGTAAACTCAAAAACCCTGCAGCTGACGAGAAGTCTCAGTGGTAAAGAATGCTAACAGCAGAGAACTTGAATAAAACTCAGTTACCAGAACCTACCTGGACAGCACACAGCCAGCTGTAACTCCACTCTAAGAAATCTGAAGCCTTTGTCTCCCACCTACAACACACACACACACACACACACACACACACACACACACATGCATGCACACACGCACAAATAAAATTATAAATCAAATCAAGTCATACATGTTACAGTGAAGTAAAAGATATTTAAGTATCAGGTGTTCATTTGGCTTTCATATTATCTTAAAGCAGAAAAGTTAAGTTCAACTTAATTAAAGAATAAGGACTTCATAAAAAGTAGAATATTATTTCACAGAAATGCATCACCATATATATTGCTGCATAAAAGTCCTAAAGGAGTTATTGTTTGTCCATATTAATAAAAATATCCTTGTTAAGATGTATTTAATAGGTAGCACAGACTTATTGGCACAGCTATTGCTTGTAGTTTATTCTGACTTTCAAACAATAACATGGTTACTTAGTTTTTCTGACTGATATTTTAAAATGCATTAGTTGTTCAATATAATCCATTAATTTATCACCAGTAACATATCTCTAGTTTTTCACGTGTAATTTTATAATTCTTGTTAAGCTCTAGTGAGTTTAAGAATGAATATGGCAATTCATATTGGAATAGTTCATGCCAACCATCTCTATACTTCCTGCCTAGTAACTAAGGGTTTTATATTTGTACATCATATCTCATTGTACATCATGAGTAGGCAATCAGCAGTACTGCATCAACCACTTTGTGGACAATATAAGAAAAGAAAAACACAGAACTCAAATCAACTTTTTTTAAAAAGTTGCAATTTACTCTTTTTGGAGTTGATAAACAACCTTGTATCTGTTTGTCTAAAAGGCCTAATTAAAGACACTGGTCATAAATGCCAAATATTGAGAAATATATATATATAAACAAAATATGTGTCACTCACTTAACTTTAAAAATATTCAGAAACCGCTTATGCAGAACTTTTCTATCTTTATTAATAACTCAAACTACAAAATCAAATGATTCTTTTTTGTTAAGCATTTAAAAAATCTTTAAAATATATCCTCAATAAGTTCCATGCTTCTATTAAAAGGTTACTTTTTATTACATAAGAAAAATGTCATATCTAGAAAACACAACCTTTCCAGACATTAATTGAAAAGAAAAGGAAAATCCTAATTTAGCAATTTAATAAAGGGGAGATTAGTGCTCTATTCACAATTACAATAAATAGTGGTAAGATACATACATATATGAATCAGTATACATACATATAATGAACTATTAATATTTAGAAATGTACAGTTAAGAATAATACCGGATAGAAAACTATCCCTATAACTAATTCCATTGGCTCTTGGTTGCTTTCACCAGATGAAATTTTTTGTTTAATTTTATTCATTTAAGAATTGCTAAAAAAAAAATTGCTTTATCTGGGCCTGAAGAGGTGGATCAGAGGTTAAGAGTACTGACAGCTCTTTCAGAGGTCATGAGTTCAATTCCAGCAACCACATGGCGGCTCATAACCATCTATAATATGATCTGGTGCCCTCTTCTGGCCTACAGTCACAACTGCAGACAGAATACATAAATCTAAAAGAAAAAAACGAAGGAAAAAGAAAAGAATTACTTTTTCTAAAACTTTAACTTCATACAGTGAAAAATGTTAACTAATTTCAGGGACCACATCAACATATAAAAATAAAATGTCTCATGACCTGACCACTTTACCATGTTAGATATTTGCCTGGTAAATGAGATTAGGAAAAACATTTATACATAATAGTCTACCTTTTTCATCAATTTTTTAAAAATCCATGATTTGATTTCAAATTTTCTTACTTCAGTTGCTTGTTCTAAAATAGAAAAGGTTGATATTTTCCCAGAAATTTGAACTGATTGATATGATACCAGACTATTCAAAACATCATTTTGAGAAAAGTGTAGTTACATAGTTATTCATTCTGTCAAAATTATATCTGCTAAAATTCATCTGATTACCTAAAAGGAAAAAAATAGTTGATAGGGGCCCATAAAAGAATGTTTTATTCTACTTGTGTTAATTTTAATGTATTCGGTTAGAATGCTTTATTCTGTGTGTAATGGCTTTCATAGATTGATAGAAAACAATCCTTGGGTCTGGTGTAACAAACATTTTAGGGGTGTGCTTGCGTTTTACTTCACCATGTTTATTGTCCTTAAAGTAATAGTAGAAAATATAATTTATTAAACTTATCAGAAAAACTACAAAATTCAAAAGAAAAAGTTAGCATCTAGTGCTACTGTGTCCCACAGGTTCTTCTCCATTGACCCTCACTTCCTCCACTGGTGAGTTAGAGGAGCATAACAGGACTACCACTGGTGCTTTTGCTGTTGCTAGCACACCTGCAGATGTTACTGTATCCAGTGTGACAGCTGTCACCAGCCATAGACTTTCCAAGGAACAGCGAGTGCAAGTTACCAGTCTCAGAAATTCAGGTCTGGATCTCAACACAGCCAAGGACCAGCTCTCTCCTCATCAAGCAGATACACAAAGCACAAGCAGAAGACCTCGAAATGCTGAACACATAGAAAGAACTAAAGAACTTGCAGTTGTTACTCATAGAGGTATCGATGTTATATTACTTGTGCCCATATAGTTATAGTCAAAGATATATTTGGTGATGATTCTAACCAGAGAATGAGTTGTGAGAGAGCTAAGGTGTAGACTACGAAGGAAATAATCTGTTTTTCAGATGCCTTCCTCTTTATCTTATATTTTTGCCAAATTAATAAAAAACATAATTTGAATAATAAAAGTATAATGCAAGTAATTTAGAGGTATGGTTAAAAGAAAAAGGGAATATTTTTTAAAAGGGATAACACAAATGAGAAATAACAACTGTCATTATTACTTGCCATCATATATAATTAAAAAAAATAAAATACCAGTATAAAGTAAACATGTTTTATAAATAAATGCATATATATGCAATTACAAAATTTATACCATGTAAGGATTTTCAGTGTTTGTATAAAATTTAAAAGTATTAATAATTAATACTTAAGAAAATTAAATATTTTGAGAAAAAGAAATCATATCTTGTGTTTCTTGCTATACTTTCATGATGCAATTTTAAATTAACTATTGCCTAACTATAATTTTATGAGCATGTTTTTCAATTTGAAACGTTTAATAGCTATGTTTTATATTATGAATACAAAAATAAAATAGCAATTAGATTAAATATATTTCGGATAAAATTTTAAAAATCATATATACTAAATTTGCAACTCAATTAAAGCTTGTAACTGGAACATTTAGGTAAAACAGCAAACAGATTTTTTTATATTTTTTGTGGCAAATTGCTTAAATGCCTCATAAACAAATAAAACCTCAGTAATGTAAAAAATAAACAGTTCAGTTTTATCAAGATATGGATAATTGGAAACATTAATCGAGTCAACACACTGAAAATATAGCACATGTATCCCAATTGCTACTCATATTCACATATATTCTTTAATCTGTATATGGCTTATGAAGTGTGGTTGTGCATGATTTATATAGACCATGATATAAATAATTTTTAAAAATGATTTTGAACACATACTCAATGAAATTAAGGTTTGTGGAATAAGGTAGAAGAAAAGAAAATCAAGCAAGCTACATCTCACAAACAAGTGTATTTCCATTTTAATTTGTCATGGAAATGCTTGCAATGTTTCCTTAAATTACATATCCTAAAGTAAAATCTTATCATGGGGAATTTTCATTTAAACCATTCTATTGACATTACTTGTTTCTATATTCACATTCCACTGTGATTTTTGCTACTAATAAGAGAAAGTTTTA
>CAJQZJ010032563.1:1492598-1525035 GCA_907164525.1 Lophiomys imhausi
GTAAATAGCAGTTGGAAATTAATCCCCTGTAAAAAGTAAATTTATTCATACAAACTTTAGCATCAAAAGCCACCTTTCCTTGATAGATCTGAAACCATGTCTCAGCCGCTGTTAAAATCTTTCAGTGCCTTTTGAAAGACTTGTTTCCTATCTATACTCATTTTAAAATGATGAATTTAGATAATGCTTATTTTGGGGGCAATCTGTCTTGGAAATATTCCTCATGGTTTTTATGTTAACATAAAGGAGACAAACTTATAGAGAAGGCATTTATTTGTTATATTCATTAATATTTTCAACCAACTAAAATATTTTATTTCTACTAAATTAAATTTCATTAAAACTTATCTTACTGCCCTCCATTATCTGATAACTCTGCCGTTGATTTCATTTATCTATTATATTTGTTCTTTAGAACAAAGTTACTACCACTATGAGGCAAACATTACCCATGCCTACTGGTTTAAAGGTAAAACTCACATATTATTCTATGTCAATATTCTTTTTGAAAGCCCTAAAATAATAGGTACATTTTCTGGCATTAAACCCTCTTTCAAAGAATATTTCCAGCAACTCCAAATACCTAAATGGTCTTTGGTGGAAATCAAAGCCATTTTCTTTAAAAATGAATGCTTCTAGCTCAGACTACATACTTGACTGTTTCCTGAGAAACAGAATGTTTTTACAGTGCATAAATAACTTCTCTCTCACCTTCAAACATTTGCTTTTAATAGAGTTAATAGAGAAAACCAACCTGGTGGTGCAGAAAGATATTTTTTAAATCCTTGATTGTTCAGAATAAGATAAAAATTTAGAGTGTCTGAATCATTTAAAATAACAATTAATTCAATCCAAATCAATTCTTTAATATATATACTAATATTTGCTAAAGTTTATTTATTGCTTCAAGTTAAATCTCCATCATAGTACTTTCCCTATAACCCTCCAAAAACTGCCCTCCCACCCTCTCCCCCTTCTCCGAAAACTCATATTTTTTTAAGTAATTAGGCCACAATTATGAAAATTATAAGATATAACATACTGTCCCAATGTCCAGTCCATACACATTTGGCAACTAATATCATTATTCTATTATCTATCTATCTCCATGAGATTAAATTTCTATATCTAACTCAGTTTCCACCCTAATTTACATTACCAACTTAAAAACATCTTCTTAGACCTAGAACATCCTTTTAAATCGTAAACAACTAAAATTCAACTGCGAGATTATAACTATCTAGTCTTCAACCACACCAGAGACCTAAGAAGGATAAATATATCTGATTATACAGGAAGTGCATTTTTAAAAATTTATTTATTTATTACTTCAGGTTACATCTCCATCACAGTGTCCTCTTTCCACCCCTCCAAGTACCCTCTACCCCCTATCCCTTCCATCCCACTCCTCTGGAGTGGAGTGTCCCTACATAACTGTCCCCCACCCCAGTTCAGCAGTCATATGAGGGCCAAGAGCCTCCTCATACACTGGGGACCTACAAGGCAGCACCACTAGGAAAAAGTCTCTCACTGACAGGCAAAACAGTCTATGTAAATGTTCCCTTTTATGGACTGGTTGTAGTACAGTTATCCTGTACTATATGGCTAAAATCTGACTATAAATGAATAGATGCCATGTGCATCCTTCTGAGTCTGCATTAGCTCACTGAGGATAAGATTCTCTAGTTCCATCTATTTGTATTTTACTAAGAAATTATTATTCATTTTCATCCCCTAGAATTTTTCTTCAGGGTAAAATCTATCAGATCAACCAACACTTAATGATGGCATGGGAACCTATAATCTGAGTATTTCTTCAGTATCCAAAGTTGTCTCATGCATCTCTAACAAACACTATAGCTTCTTCCTTCATTCATTTCTTCCTTCCTTCTTTCTTTCCTCTTTTTTCTTACATTCTTTTAAATGCCAAATGTATTTTCTTCAAGATTGTCTAAACCCTGTTTTTCTTTTCAAATAATTTTTTTTTTTTTGTTTTTGTTTTTCAAGGCAGAGTTTCTCTGTGTAGCCCTGGCTGTCCTGGACTTGCTTTTTAGACCAGACTGGCCTCGAACTCACAGAGATCTGTCTGCCTCTGCCTCCCAAGTGCTGGGATTAAAGGCGTGCGCCACGACCGCCCGGCTCAAATTATTTATTTATTTATTTGTTTGTTTGTTTGTTTATTTATTTTGAGGATTATAACATAATTACCCTATTTCCCACTTTTCTTCCTCCCTCCTAACCCTCCCATAAGCCATTCCCTGCATTCTTTCTCAAACATGACCTCATTTTATTTAATACTTACAACACAGACACATGCATATATGCATAAACATATATGTATATATACATATGTATATATGTTATATAAGTATGCTATGTATGTATATAAACAATATATGCATATATACAATATATATGCATATGTAGTATATATTTATATATGCTACGTATATATATACAACATGTATCTATGTATGTGTATATGCTATATATATATATGTATGCATATATATACATATATATTCCTAAATACATAAATACAGGCCACGCAGTGTATATAATAGTACTTATTTGTACATTTTCAGGGATATATTTAGTATTGAATAACAAATTTGTATGCTTTGCCCCAGGGGATAACTCTTTTCCTGATCTCAGTATTCCTTAGTTGATTGTGATTCTTTGTATAGAAATGAACCTCTTGAGCATTATTTGTCCATGATAGCATGTCCACTGTTGTCCTTCCTGAGTTCATTTTAATTGGTTATATTAGTGAAACTTTGCAATTGTAGCTACTACACTCTTAGGAGACCAAAATCTCTCAGGAAACTCTTTGTTGCCATTTCTTTCTAGTCTTTCTTCCACAGTGTTCCCTCAGCTTTAGAAGATGCAGTTGTGTCCAATGGGACTGTGTTCTGAAACTGTGCATTTTGATTGGTTGTGGCTTCCAAACCATTCTTATTATCTCTTTCTTCCCTTCAAATAGATGATTTTAATTCCAGTTCCTGTTATGAAATTCATATTCCTAAAATATTAGAATATCTAAATATAACTTGCTATTTTGACATTATAGGTGAATCCCAACCATAAGACCTATCCTGTATATTCTTAGAATCACCTAGGATAGATAGTGTAATAAATGATGGTTCTTCTTGGTGCATTCATTTTCCCTAGTATAGTTTTGGTCCCACAGTTGTATTCATAAAGGATCTGCTAAACTAATAAATAAATACTCATTTATGTTACTGAAATTTTAAATGAGTATTTCTCATTATAATATCATAACTCTGGTGCATATTTAAAGAAATATTTGTGCATTTAATTTTGTCACTATTTTAACTCTTTCATTAGAATAAATGAGATAAAATATACTATTTTCATAAAACTACACTATTATGTTGCTAGTATAGTAATGCTTCAAAATCCAAAATGAATAAGAATAAAATGTCTTATTATAGGCTTTGTACATAGTTTCAAACTCAAAAAATACCTTGAGTTAAACAGAAATGAATTATAAAGTCAATCAATTTCATTTTTACAAATACACATATGGTACAATGCATGCTGTTTTGGTGATGTTAATTCTCCTCTAAAGCACAAACATTGGGTAGTTCTCTTAAGTGTAGGTTCCTCAATGTTCATAAATTAATTGTATTTTGTACTATCATAATTTTCTATTTTCATTGTTCTTCTGTACTCATATTACAACTATTTTCTTTTGGTCCCTTTTAATCATCAATAGCTATTTACATATCATTTTTCAATAACTCAAATAAATTGAAGTCTCTACATTAAGATAAATAGTATTTATAAACACAACAAAACTATGCAAACTGTAATTTAATATGACATCTGGTACTTGATTTCATAATGCTTAACTGTCTATTTTATCTACAAATGCTAAGTTGTACCTTACTATGTCCATTTCTATAAATAATAGTTTTTTAAGTTAATGAATAATCTTAAAATGGATATTTATCGAACATCCTTATACTCTCCCTATATAAATTTCAAATGATTTTCCTAAGTAATTTAGTGTACTTGCAGATTATGATAAGTAAAAGAAAGTCACTGTGTTTGTTGAATTTAAAGATCAGAAACTAGGCCGAGTCCCCATTATGTTATCCTTGTATAACTATCTGATCTTGAATAATCAGTTCAAGTACCTTACCACAATTAATTAATAGACATGCAGTCTTAGAGGATTATTTGAAAAAAAAAGAAAATGGGAAAAAAGGAAAACAATTACATGTATAAGTATTTAATTCATAATAGTTGTTTTATTATTGTCTACCAAACTTGTCCTAACTCTTGTACATATATGGAACTGTACAGAACAGTAGTGATATAAATGTGACCAGCACAGTTTTTACCAGTGAGTATTCCACATTCTTCAATATTTACTTCCCTGCCCTCCCCTAAAAGTCTCCCTCATTCCCATTTCCCCTATCAATCACTTGTATCTAGCTGAGCAGTCTACATATTTTGAAGAAAGAGTTGAAATCTATTTTAAGAAAAATTTTCATCACATTATGTTTAAAAAAAACTAATGAAGCAAGTGAAAGGATGGATTGAGTTTGGAAATAAAAGTCAAAGAGGGCTCTATGGATTATATTTGACTAATTCTAGAAGACTGAATAGAAGATGGAAACTGGTTATTTTGTTAAATCACTAACACCCAAAGAAAGTTTTTAGAATGGATTTGTGTTGAATAGAAATATAAACCATAACCAAAGTATATAAAATTGGTGAGCTATGTTTAAAGGAAAAATAACATTAGCATATGTAAACTTAAGTGATACTTTTAATATATGAAACTCTAGATATCTTGTTAATAAAATTACATTCAAGTAGTCATATCTAAAAATGGACTAAATTTATTTGAGTTAACTATAAATCTATTTTAAAATTATTTTCTAATACTCATTCATAATACTTTATAGTGCTAATACCTCTAATACCAATAACTAACTCCATATTTTACTCCTAAACACTTGCAAGTAAAATTACCTAAATGATTTTATGTAAGTATGTAACAATATAATAGAACTTACTGTGTCTGTTTTTTCATCATTATTTAGTTCAGATAATGTATTTTCAGACTGTAACTTTATAAAATATATAGCCTCTTGCAGATACTCTATGAGAAATTGGAACTCATATGTCCTGTGTTATTACTCATTTTCATTAATTCATTCAAAATTCATTTTTATTCATTTTAGAAAACATTTTATTAAGATAAAATAGATTATAGTAATTGGCTGTAGAAATAATTGGGTATTCTTTTGCAATAAATGATCAACCATCTCATAGTAACAATAAATTAGTCATGAAAATCTCATAGTCATTCACTTATTTTAACATTATTTTTATTAAAGACTAGTATGAGATCTATTTTTCCATGAAATGAGAATTAACATCACCTCTTAATGAGAGTTCTTGATATTGAACATTTTTAGTTAAAATATCTGAATCTATTTTCCTGAGAAGTTCCTTCTACAAATTCATAATGATCATTAAATTTTTGTTTTGTACTTTCCAGGGTAAATTAAAAAAAAATAACTTGAATAAGGTATGCAGTTAAATATGTTGTATGAGTTTTCTAGAAATAGTTTGTGTTGGTTTTGCAGAACACAGCAATTCTTTAACAGTATGTCCAATGATAGTTCATACCAGTGAGGTGTTATATTGTTATTAAAATTACAATTATTTGAGTATATTAGGTGATGTATATGAAGAAGACTTTCTTATGTAAAACTAAAGCTTAAAAGAAAATACAGTTAAAATATCATTCTCTAAATAAGAAAGGGTACTTATTATTTTTAATTTTAAGAGGGGGACACCAATTTCAGCATCACAGTTTATTCAGGTCCACAATTTTTTTTAACAAAGGTGGTAATTTTTAATTTTAACATTCTTTTCAAGTAAGTTAAATAAAAATAAATAATATTCAAATAAATTTTTGAAGCATCATGCTGTGTTTTTGTTTTTGGTTTTTGGTTTGGTCGATTCTTTAGTGGGTTTTTTTTTAATGTAGATTCTTCTCAAACAATACATCCCAGTCACAGTTTCTCCTGGCATAGTCAGAGATAAACTTGTTCTCACTGTTAGGAGTCCTGTGTGCAGAGCACCTGGTGCAGATCCATGCAGGCCCTGTGCTTTGCCATTTCAGTATCTGCGAGCCCAGACTGTTAAACACAATTATTTGTATAAGCAAGTTTATATAGAAAAGGGGCCTTATCTTATACAAAAGCTTTGTTCAGATGTAGTTTGACATCATTAGTATAACAGAATATCTCCTGTGTCATATAATTCTTTGATGCTAAATATGTGCATGTCATTAAATTACATGGTTTCCTGTACATATACTTTAAATATTTTCAGGTAATTAACAGCATTTGCATATATTGTGCTAATGTTTTTTCATGTTATTGATGTTTCTCTGGTTTAAACATCATTGGCATCATCACATTGAAAAATATATTTTATAGATTCCCCAACCATATTTTGATGGATGCAGGATTCCATTCAGGAATCAGTTAGTAGAGTCTTATTGCAAATTATACCTCTTCCTAATCGTGTGATGATATCATATGACTATCAGATATCATCTGTATGGTAGAGAAAAAGTAAGACAATTATTAGAGAAGGAATAATAACAAACTGATTAATACATCTAGATGATGATAAGTGAGAATGATCTGTCTTGTGGATGTGTCCCATGTGATGTGTCTTAGTGTCTGGATTAAAAGTTATGAGGGAATTTTTATGAGGAAGTCTATTCTAACATTTCTTTAAAATAATAGATAAGGTGCTTTTAATATCTCTAATTTGCAAATTGACAAAACATTCAAGCAGAATGTGGCCAGACAGCTAAATGGGTAAAAAACGTCCAGGCCTTCGATTAAATTCCTAGAAACCACATGGTTAAAGCAGGCAGAGAACTTCTGCAAGGTTTCTTCTGATATAAAAAATGTTTACCAGTACACACTCATTAGTATGTGTATACATACACATAACACACACAAACACACCACATAAACATAAAACACACCCAGGAAGACACACACACACACAACACACACACACACATATAGACACATATATGCACACACCACACACACACACATACCAGACACACACACATATAGCATCTCCCCAAAACACATACCACATACATACACACTCCATACACAAACACACAAACAAACACCCCACAAACATATCCCACACACATATATCAAATCACACATACCATATACACACCACGTACACACACACACACACACACACACACACACAAAACATAAACACACACATACATACCATACACCACATATACCCCAGATACACACATACCACTACACATGCACACATACCACACAGACATGCACACATAACACACACACACACACACACACATATAGCATCTCCCCAAAACACATACCACATACATACACACTCCATACACAAACACACAAACAAACACCCCACAAACATATCCCACACACATATATCAAATCACACATACCACATACACACCACGTACACACACACACACACAAACACACACACACACACAAAACATAAACACACACATACATACCATACACCACATATACCCCAGATACACACATACCACTACACATGCACACATACCACACAGACATGCACACATAACACACACACACACACACACACACACAAAACTGAAAAATCAAAAGCTGACAATAAGCTGACAAATGTAAATATAATATATATTCAAAATTAGGTTGAGGAAGATACCAACTGTATATTCTAAAAGCACATAAAAATCTTTCAATAATGTATGATATAAATATTTTTTTTATTCTAAAATTGTTCATTCCATCTGAAGACATCACAGGATGAAAAGTGAAAGGAACCTTCTTAATCAAATTCATACTAAAACATGAAAAAAGAGTGATTAATGATCTAATTGTTATATGTGCTGTGCGGAAATCATAAGTGAGCTATATGATATAGGGTGGTCATTTGACCTGGGAAATCTAGAAAACCTTGTTGTAAATATAAAACTGAAAATGAGACTGAATACAATAACAGAGATCATCATGCTCTTAGATATGCTCTACCATGCTGTAAAAACAAAGTTTAAAATAAGTTCTGAGTTCATACATTACATGGAGATTGAGTCTCACTTGAGGGAAAACACAACGTAAGATTCCTGGACTACGTATATAGGTGGAGAATCATATAGATGAGGTAGAATATAGAAAGGAATACTGTATTTGGCCTTAAATATTTGAAAGCAATTGAACTAATTGGCAGCTTTAACTGGGAGATAATACTATCTACTTAAGAAATAATATTAGTAAGACTTTGAATGAGTTTTAAATAAACAGGGAACAGACATTTTAGTATAATATACAAAAGTCCAATTAACAATTAATAGTGACCTGGATTCTATATATTACACTAAGTCTCAAAATTCAGTGTGGATCAACCATCAAACTCATGTGTTCTAAGGGAGATGGTGACTTGATATTATTACAGTATGGTCTGATCTTCTAAGTTTCAAATTCTTAAGTTTATGAGGGGGGCGTATTTAGTAGTTACACAACTATCATAGGAGAAAGCAACACAAAAGATCAATACTATGTTATCCACTTATTCTGAGATCTTGTCCTCAGCTAACATATAATAGCATTAGAAAATAAATGGGATTGTGTAACCGAACTTTTAAATTATTATTTAACACTTATTTATTTATTACTAAATTCACTTATAACAAACACCAACAATTTCTTAACTATTAATCCTATAAATTCCTACAACCCATTTAACCTATCCACTAAACCTATTGATAATTATAACAACTACTTTCATAACCTTTTAGTCTCTGGGGCAGGTCCTCATTCGTCAGGAACACAGTCTTTGTTGTAGATTCTTTAACGCACTTAGCAATCCTTTTTCTGGATCTCTCAGATGCAGGTTCGTCAGGGTAAGTTGGTTATTGCAGTCTCACCTTAAATAAGGCTTCATGCTTTCTTCTCTGTGGGAGACCCCAGCCGTCTGCAGGCCAACTTACTTCTTTTGAATCAGAAACTCAGCTGCTCTGCCTCAGTCCTTAAAGCCAGGCACAGTTTCCCCTAGGCCACTGATCGGACAGATCAAACCCCTCCAGGCAAAAGCTGAGCCACAGGGTCCAGTCCTTGGCCTTTTGGTGTCTTGCTCAGGCTTTCTTTGCTCACCGGCTTCTTTCTGCTTCAGGGAGAGAGCTGGCCATCAATGGCCAGCCCTTTTTTCAGCAGGACTCTTGGAGCTCTCTAGCATCAGGGGCCTCTTCTTCTGGGCTCCATGCACTGTCCTTCAATAGGAGAAACTGTGTTTCAGCTTAATTTGGGGTCCGCCCACTTAGCAGCTGAAAACAATGTCAGGCCAGATAGTTTCTTCAAGTCTATTGAGTCTTTCCTGTTTTTCCTGACTTCATGCTGATAATGCTCTTCAGGCCCCGAATTAAGAGACAGTATCAGAACTCCTATATATTTTCTAAATCTAATTTAATTTATCTAACTCCCTACAGGATTGTGTAGTATTAATTACAATAATTCAAGAAATCCTTTAGAATAACTTCTGACATCCACTATACCTTTATGGGGAAAATCAGTTTGTAAGTTCAAAAACAATGAGATCAATGCAAAGTTTTAGCATAAATTCTACACCTACAGATATTGTTCTTAAATATGTCATTCCATAAATAAAAGAAAAAAACTTTATTCCCTTTCTTATCCTATTTCAAAACCCTGAAGGCTAACTTAAAGACTATAGTGACAAGATACACAAAAATGCTATCAATATTTTCAGTAAATGCTTAAATCTTGTATTTTTAATAGTTAAATTGTTTTCTCCTGCTTGGCTTCCATGATCATACCTTGTGAAAAAAAAAAAGAACATACTGACTTTAAAACAATATTAAATGCATAAATAATGAAAGATGGGAAAATGTATAGGAAGATAATACAGGTTATATATGACTGTTTAAATATACATCTTTTTTTTTTAATTAGGTTTTTTTGAGACAGAGTTTCTCTGTGTAACAGCTGTGGCTGTCCTGGAACTCACTCTGTAGACCAGGCTGGCCTTGAACTCACAGAGATCCACCTGCCTCTGCCTCCCAAGTGCTGAGATTAAAGTGTGTGCCACCACACCTGGCCTTTATATATATACTTCTACTTGTTAATTTTGGATGTAAAACGTTTGATATTAGTATAGTAAATACCTATAACAAATAGAGAATTGTCAAGTTTCGACTGGGAGTACCTATAAATATTTATCTATTTTTGTTTTTCTTCTATTTTCCCTTGACATTTTTCTCTCTACGTTGTCATGTGGAAAATTGTATTCAGTTTTGTCTTTCAGTAACCTAAAAATCTATGAACCAAAGCAACCTTATTTCTTATTTAAATACATAATTATAGATTATATATCATTCCCATCTTCTGTTTCATTATTCTGCTTTATCAAATTTATGATGGTATCAGAGCAACATTATTCATGACATTAGATATATTCTTATATTTCTAAAATTTTAAATTTGTAAAGCAAATTATTTTTTGTGTGAAATTAGGAAAGTGTTAGAATTTACATGGTAACAAATTTACATATATTTTAAAGATATAATATTAAATATTGGGGCCACCATTGAACCTATGACAATATTAGATAGTGGAAGTTATTTCATTTACAAATGACTAATCAATAAGTATTCATTTTAATATTTTTGTATAATGTCACCTCTCAAAACATGCTCTTAAGTGAGATGTTTACAAATATTATAATTTCTGATCAACAGGCCTTCTTACATATATCTTGGCTGAGGCATTATGGCAGA
Organism: Lophiomys imhausi; assembly: GCA_907164525.1. Taxonomy (NCBI): domain Eukaryota; kingdom Metazoa; phylum Chordata; class Mammalia; order Rodentia; family Muridae; genus Lophiomys; species Lophiomys imhausi. The sequence goes on from CAJQZJ010032563.1 coordinate 1,503,466, forward strand.
CTACATTATTGAAATAACTGTATGGTCTCATAAAATTCTCTTGTTTTCTAGATGTTATTTTTCAGAGTTTTAAATATCTCACTATGCCCAATAATATTATTTTTGGCTTACTTTTTATATTAGCATACAATTTATTGTTTTGTAAAAAATGGGTAAAAATGGAAGGCAATAATATTTAATGAATTTATAATAAAATAAAAGGTTTCTATGAATGGTTTCATATGACTATAATCCCAGTTGGAGATGCTCAGACATGAGCATTTATTGAACTTGATTCCTGTTCTGTGCAGCTATTTTCCAAGAAATAGGAAGACCTAGTGATCCTTTGTCTCAAAAAGCAGAACAAAAATTAAGCTTCAAACAATAAAACTGAAGAATCTATCTTTAAGATAAAAAATTAAAATCTCTTATGCATAACATACTTTCTTGAACATTTACCATAGCTTAATTTACCTGGGAATGAAATGGTCATCAATAAAAGCTCTTTTTTCCTTGTTAAAGTATATAAAATGAATAGAATGTCTACTGATGTTTGAGACTGATGCCAAAGAAACTACCCTGCCTTTTAACATAGAGGAAAACAGTCCTGTGTTACAGACATTTTTATCTTCTTCAGAATTATTTCAAGGAAATTTCACCCATTTTTTCAACATGCCGCCATCCTTGTATGTGGTTTTTAGGCCATATGGCACTCCTGTTATGAGCAGAGGGAAGTCACACAGTTACTCTACACTGTTCAGTAGAACAGAACAGCATGGTGTTGACATTGGGTCTTGTTAAAAACATTTTTCTTCTCTTCATCATTATATCATTCATATTCTGAATCATAGGCTATTAATTTTAATGCAATTGCTTGAAATTTCCATAAATATTCTTTATATGGTATTTCTTCATAATATTAATAACTTTTAAGTAATACACATTTCCACAATTGTTTTACTCAGTTCCTAAGTGAGGTTTGTGCTTTTCTTGTGAATAAACTTACAATAAAGAAAGAAAAAGTTTTATCTGCTTTCCTGAACTTTCCCACTCAAAAGTTGACCTTTCATTCCTGTTCTATCTTTAAAATAAATTTCCATATTTGCAGCAACAAACATGAGATTATGTTTCATATTCTAAGGAAATGTAGAAGAATTTTAATTCAGCAGCATGGCTGTTCTGGCATGGGATCACATCTCAAAAGACCTAGGTCTGTGTGATCATGCTGGAATGCAGACATGCCACATATGCTTGATCCCTCTGGCTAGAACACAAACCTTTAATCCGCTTGGCTGGAATACAGACACACCCTTATTATACACTTTCAATCCCAAACAATGAAGGTAAAGTTAGTTTGTAGAGGGAAGCACCCATATTTGAAAGTGAATTCAGATTGAGGGGCAGAGAAGATGAGAAATCAGAGAAAGATTTGAAAGAATAGGATATCCCCAACTCTCAGCAGAACAGCAAAGGAAAGAGGCAACTTAAGAGTGTTTAAGGGGAGGCAGTGGAGTTGAGTTGAGTTCAGACAGTTAACAGTCATGGAGGAGTCAGTTGAGAGGCAGTACAGTGGCAATTCAGTTCAGTTTAGTTGATTGAGTGCAGTGCAGTGGAGTTGTTCATTCTTTCCTGAGTTTATGCAGTGACTGTTGAAACCAGAGAATGAGAAGAAACTAGAAGATTAGAACAAGTTGCCAGAGTTAGTTTGAGGCCAAGGAGAACAATTCGGTAAAGAGGCTAGAGGAGCTAGATTGAGTAAGTTAGCTAAGAGAGGACTTTGAGCAGCAACAGCTGAGTTGATCCAACCAGTCACAGTTCAGAAAGAACTAGAAAGGGTGGGTTTATTCAGCAATATGCCTCAAGAGAACAATTATATCTGATGAATAAAAGTTACTTTTACAAGAAAACAACTAATGTGTTTGTTGGATGAGTCTTAAAATATTTTAACTCTCTAAGATAGAGTAATATAAAAGATAGCTAAAAAGCAGACATTGATGATTATTTAAAATGCATATCATCAAATAAAAAGACATAACAATTAGAAAACAAGGAATAAAGATGAGACATTAATCTTTGCATAATTCAAACTGTTGTCTGACTATAAAGAATGTTGTTGCTGGGCAGTGGTGGCGCACGCCTTTAATCCCAGCACTTGGGAGGCAGAGGCAGGCGGATCTTTGCGAGTTCGAGGCCAGCCTGGTCTACAAATTGAGTCCAGGACAGCCAGGGCTACACAGAGAAACCCTGTCTCGAAAAACAAAAAACAAAACAAAACAAAAAAAAAAAGAATGTTGTTATACTGTATTTAGATTGTGGTTTCAATAATAGTATTTAAGTTTTAGAGTCAGTGATTGCCTTCAGCAATTAACTGAGCATCCTTCATCTTCACATCTTTATAAAGGGAGTAATTATTTTTATGTAGATTTTTGCATGTTTAATTTCAATAAGATACCACCTACGTCCTTTATGAAAACAATGTATTTCAATATTATAAAAATATTTTTGAAGTAAAGATAAATGTAAATATATTAAGAAAAAATACTAGCAGAGACCCGTATTGTATTTCATTGCGTTTAAGATAAAACATATAATTCAACTGAGTATTGATAAAATGTATTATAAGAAAGAATATTCAGCTGAACATTATTTATATTGCTATCATATATCTTATATCAAAATGATTTTGTAACATTAATTCATCTCCAACATCTGCTAGATAATGATTTTTTTAAGAGTTTACTTTGCTCAATTCTTCTGAATTCTCTATGGTTGTTGAGAATGAGAGTGCTTAAGAGTCCAGTTGTGTACTCTAGATATTCCATTCATTTCTCAAGAAACTAGTGACCAACTCTCTTAGTTTGGGTTCTATTGCTATGAAGAGACACCATTACTTCAGCAACTCTTACAAAGAAACACATTTAATTGGGGATGGCTTACAGTTTTAGAGTTTTACTTCATTATCATCCTGGCAGGAAGTTTCACCAGATTTATGTTTTCTATAGTTTCCTTCACTGCCTAAGCTTGACTGTCCAGAAACTAGATCTCTACAACATTGGCTTCAAACTCAGCTATCCTCCTGCCTCTGCCTTCTGAATGTTTGGATTAAAGGCATGCAATACCACACATGGCCCCAAATTTCTCTTAAATCTCATTTCACAAGCTGAAATCTTAGCTTGTAGGGTATTGCCCTGAAGTAACCACTCCCTTTATTCCATTAAACAACAGGATTTTTAAAATCTGCTTAATTCCTTGAACACCAGATTTAGCTCCATTCCACTTCCTGGTGCCCCTTTTCTTCTCAAAGTGTAAATTTTACAACTTCCCTTTTCAGCTTGCTTGTTTTCATTATATAACTGCATAAGTATGACAACAGGTGTAATGGCTCTGCAATGGTAATGTAATGGTTACATCACATTGTCCACACAAAGCTGTTCTGAAATATCCTCTGCAAACTCAATGAATCCAAAACTCTTCAGTTTAGTCTCAGGAATACTTTTTGGACAAGGATAGAAAACTGCACATTCTTCACCAAAATACCACAAAAAGTGTTTCTAGACCACATACTAACATTCTTCTGTGGGATCTGACTAACTCCATTATTTAAAAGGATTCCATTTTGTATTAGGTTTGATTCATAGCTGACCTCCAGTTCCAGAAAACCAATAAAATATACCCAATCTTGCATTCTAGGGGAGTACCCTAGCCATAACCAGCCAGGTCACTCTAAGACAGCATCCAAAAAGTCTAAATAAACTTTCTGCTTGTCAAACTGACCTTAATGGATATGGCAACAATGAGGCATTTAGGGATAGAAAGGTTTGTCTGTCCAAATGTCATCCAATCTTATGCTAGAAACCCCTTTATTTGCTTAAGCCCTTACAAAAAACCCTGTATTTTCAGAGCTCAGTGATCCAACTCTGACTGCTGCATCAGTGACAGTTGTGAGTCCCTGCTCAAGATTCAAAAAACAGCCCTCAAGTACAAAGCATCAGAGTTGACTCCTGGGTATTCTTTTGGGTCTCACGAACTGTGAAGAACAAAACCTCTTTGTCCAGGTGTCAATAATTCAAATCATTCCAGAACCACTATCTTCCATGCTCCTACAGGTAGGGCTCATTAAACTATACTTCAAGTATTACACTACTTTCATAACCCAAAGTACCAATGTGCACATTTCTCCAGACAAAAACGTGGTCTAGTTTATCACAGCAATAGTCGAGTCCCTGGTATCAATTTCTTCTGCCTTAATTAGTGTTTCTACTGCTGTGAAGAGACACCATGACAACAGCAATTCTTATCAATGAAAATATTTAGTTGTGGATGGCTTACAGTTTCAGAGGTTTAGTTCATTATCATCATGGTAGGAAGCATGTCATTGCACAGGCAGAAATGGTGCTGGGGAAGGAGCTGAAAGTTCTACATCAGGTCCACAAGGAATGGCAATACTAGGATGTGTGGGCTTGTTGAGCAAGTGTGATTTTTGTTGGAGTAGGGAGTGAGTTTTGAGCTCTCAGAAGCTTAAAATCTAATGATTCACAATCTCTTCCTCCTGCTTGTGGACCTATCTGGACTATTTTTTTTTTAATTTAAACAACCATATCCACCAATAGTAAGATAATGAGGAATAATCACTATTCCATCTAGCTGACATCCTTTAAAATATACAAGTCATCATGTATATATTTACACATGTTGTTTAATATGGTTCATAAAACTACATATAAAAACAAAATATTTAATGGTTCTCATTTATCATGGTGTATTCATCCAGGTTCACTCAAACATAAAGAACATTGTAGTAACTTAAGCAGAATTCCTATAAAGTAAGTATTTCTAAATATATAAATAGAAAAGTTTCTCAATTGTTTATCTGAGTGATGTCACCTAGAATAGAAAAAAGAAAACAGGCAGGGATGATTTTAAGCTCAATGAATGAAGACTATGATCCTTGGACAGAATCCTACATCACAAGCTTACAGAAAGAACAAGGGGTCTTCAGATAACCACTTTAGCCAAATCAAACTAGTGGTATGTTAAGTCAGTCAGTGTAATGAAAATATTGACCTGCTTTCTTCCTTTCTTCCGTCTTCCCATTACATTTTTCAGATTTTGTGGGAATCTGTTGATAGAGTTTAATATGTCCAAACAGTAAATATTCTTAAAAATATTCTGGATATATTTTTTTTTCATTTTTCCTGTTCTGTAAGATTACTTGAAAGTGTGTGTTTGTGTGTGTGTGTGTGTTTAGTTTGGGCAATGGCACTACTAGTTTAGCAAGGTTATAGCCAGTTTGGATTAACCATGACAGAAGTCAAGGACAAAATTTACAGAGAGGCACACAAAATTCACAAGGACAGGGCAGCAAAGAGAGCATAGATGGGATTTAAATACTGTTTTGCCACTTAAGTAAACATGTAAATAGTTGCATTACTTTGCATTAACTGAAGCCATCAAAGCACATCTATGTTTGATTTAAACATAATTCAAATTTCGATTACAAAGTATTCCAGTTAAGTATGTGTATATAACCTGAGAAGTGAGATCTCAAGGATTAAGCAATTATTAAGTTTATTAATGTAATTTTATTTCAATCTCAAAATTTTAATTCTTCACTACACTGTTGAATATTGCAGTAGTAGAATATATTGTACTGTCTAATGCTTACAGAGAGTGTGTAGCATGGTAAGTATTCTTTAAGCAATTATTACTTTTTCATCTGTATAGGTGTTATAGTGCACATACATACCCTTTCTATTGAGTACAAAAAATATAATTCACCTTGAGAAAGAAAATACTGTTACCAACTCCATATTCAATAGCCTTGTAAAATTCAAGCGAAATTTATGAACAGAGAAGAGAAATTATAAACAAAATAATTAATTGGTAAATCATTTGTGTTAAAAAAATACCAAACAAGAGAGAACTTTGAAAGTATTAAGTAAAGTTATAATATTATAACACAGTTAAAAGTTACTTAAGTTGAAGCTGTTGGAAAATAAAGATTGAAAATGTAATTAAATTAAAAGGTTGAAACATTTCTAAAGTGTAAAAAGTATCTGTAAGCTTTAGCAATGGTAATTTCCCATATGGTGACTTTATTATACCAACTATAAGGATCCCTAAAGAGAACATAAAATCCCACATTTTACATATAATCCTGACATTTTACAACACACGTAACTGTAAGACCTGCTACGCCAAGTGTTGAGAATACATCTGCTGTTATCTAAGCTAGGGATTCCTGAATTTGCTCCATATTTAGAAAAGAATGAAGGTTACAGACATATTTAACAATATTTTCCCATAATTAATCATGTGAATTTTCAACCATTTATTTAAACTATATACGGTCTCTGAAACAAAATTAATACAGTTAGTTCTACTTACAAGACCTGTAAAATTTAACCAAGTATATTTTTCCATATTTAATAAAATAAGATACATCCTTATAAAGCTCAACATTCTTTTCCAGGTTTGAAAATGAAAATCTCCTAGTTCCAAGATATTCTGAAGTGTTCAAAAGTTTAGAGTTCCAATCTCACTTTATGATGGAGTGTTTATCTTTAAGTTAAAGACCTTACATGAAGTTAACTCAAATCATGCCAAGTAGCTGTTCCATATGTTTGTATGACTTACTGTGATTTGGGGCAGTGAATATTTCCATACATTCCTACTGATCTTATTCATTTTATTAATGGTTTTGGAAGATTTCTGACTTGGTCTAAAAGTAAAATTTGCACTATAAAACCTAAAGAAAGTAGGTGATGAATTTTATTTGATGTCTTTTTAGTGTAAAAAAACCCTCAAAATTATAAAGACAATATGATATATCTTTGGCAGAGAATGGAAATTAATTTTTGCAATAATATAAGAAAAACTAACATTCAATTTGTAAGCCTTAAGCTTGCATGGCAGGACAGACAAGATTTAAAAATTTAAGAAACACATTGGAATGTCTGGGCCATATCACCCAACTTTAGCAGTTTTCAACAGAGCATTTTAAAATTTTTAAATAAGTATGAAATGAATATATGTCTTATAAAATTTAGTTTCATTGCATAATTTCACAATTGAAAATATTTTGGACTTTGTGTCTCTCTAATATGTATGACCCAACAAATGTTCTCTGTATTTCTTAACATTTTTAGTTGTACCTTCACGTTTCCCATCAAATGGTGCCCACTATCACTTCTCTGTATGTAAATTTCTACTTAGTTTATTTTAAGCATGAATTTAAGTGCAGTACTTTGTAATGATTCATGCATGCCTTGTGTACCTGGTAGCACTTCAATGTTCAGGGACTATACATATAGAAAGGTTAGTAGGATATTAATGAATTTTCTGTTAGAACTTTCCTACATATTCCAGAAATCGTTATATTACTACTTAGTTCTCACTACTTTTTAAAAAATATGCTAAAGAAATATCTATGAAGAAAATGTTATTCCTTAAAATTTTTTATTGTCATTGCAGTGATATCCTGTGAATGATGTTAGAAATTGTGAGTTGTTGTGACCTGTACTCTGGAACATCACTTCAGCTTTTTTTTTTCCTCAGGACTATATTGAAGAATTAGGTAGAAGCCCCATTCATAACATGTTCCCAAAACTTCCTTGGTTCAGACAATAGTAGAGCTAGAGAAGCAAGTTAAACTTTAATATTTGTAGACCTGAAAACAGGGAGTCACTCTGTATATCAAAATCTGTTCTCTTATTGCAGTTGAATATTTTAAATACCCCAGAGAAATTCTAATTGCTAGGACAGAACTGAGTTTTCTGATTACATTAGATTTGCCACATTATCTTGGTCTAAATTCTGTTTCTACACAGTTAACATTACACAGATGAATCTCTTAGAACTTATGGAAATATTAAGCAATGAGTTGTGTGTTTATGGGATTCGAAAACAGGTATCTAGATCCCTGTTGAAATGTTGAGGAAAGAATGTTACATTAACTTCAATAAACATGATAACAAAATGGGTTTTAGCTCATATGTCATCTAGTGTATAGCCCAAAAAGAGTGGGAATCAGTGAATAAATCCAACAATGATAGTTAATACGGCTCCTATAGATAGTACATAGTGAAAGTGGACAACTACATAGTGAAACTACAACTTAGTTATCAATTATATTTATTAATAAGTATAAACTGTAAGGTTAGGCCAAAAAGCAGTTAGCAGGCTGGTGGCAGGCCTGCAGGTCTGGCCCACTTTAACAGGGGAAATAGCCCTGGACCAAGGGTGACTTTTACCACCTTCAACCTAAACTCTCTTAACTAATATATTCATTAAGAACTATAAGTTGTTATATTAAGCAGGCATAGGCCTGGCAGAAGATCCGCAGGCCTGACTTGCTTTAAAGTCCCTTAGGCCTTGTGGGGTGGCCTGGCAGGTCAGTTGTAAGATAATTATTAATAACCTTAAACTGATATATTAGGCCAGCAGAACAGGCAGAGGTGGCCTGGCAGGGTAGCTGCCAGGGCCTGCTGAGAGTCCTATGGCTGGAAGTCTGTAGGTCTTCAAACCTGAAACCCACAGTGGCCTTTCTCCCAATGATTAATTAAACCAAGACCTTTTAATGTTTCAACACTTAGCCTTTAGCTGAGCAGACTCTCAACTAACTAACCTAAATTAACAAGGACCATCTAATCCCAATCAACCATGTGTTTGCTGTACCTTCAAGAGCTCTCAGACACATTTGTCTGCTACCATGTCTCAGGGCAGGAGGAGAGATTCCTACGGTTTCTTTCTCCATCTCAGGAAGTCCCATCTTCCTATACTCTTTCTGCCAGCTAATTGGCCATCATTGACTTTTATAAACCAATCAGAGAATGCCTCAGAAGGGTGGTAACCAGATCTCGGCATTGAAAATAGCCTTTCAGAACCAATTAGACCTTCTTCCAACAATAGAGTATGTATCATGGAGTACAAGGTCATGTGAGGAATTTGATAGAATGATACCTGTTAGTCCTCCAACTGTAATGAGAAAGATGAAACCTAAAGCTCATGGTGATCATTTAATATTTTCTCCATGGAGAGTAGCAGTTCAGCTAAAACTTTTACCCCATTGAAATAGCAATAATTATAGTGGGTAACGTAAAGTAAGCTTAAGTATCGACATCTAATCACACTGGAAATATGTGATGGGCTCTTGCAATAAAACCTAGGAAACAAATGGATATCATAGCTCAAACTCTTCCCATATATCCAAATGGTTTCCTTTCCCCCGACCCCTAATAGCAGGTAACTACATGTGAGATACTGTCAAATCCTGGAAGGATAAAAACATATACTTCTGGGTGGCCAAAGAATCAGAATAGATGTAGATAGAGAATGGGGTCGCCTCCTCCAGCAGGATCAAAGAAAGTTGTATTTAAGTTTCAATCAGATAGAAGTATAGTAATACCTGCACCTAGACCAAGACGAGAGAGGAGATTGAAATATGGCCGCAAGCCGGGCGGTGGTGGCGCACGCCTTTAATCCCAGCACTTGGGAGGCAGAGGCAGGCGGATCTTTGCGAGTTCGAGGCCAGCCTGGTCTACAAAGTGAGTCCAGGACAGCCAGGGCTACACAGAGAAACCCTGTCTCGAAAAACCAAAAAAAAAAAAAAAAAGAAAAAAAAGAAATATGGCCGCAATTAGTACAAATCATGCAAATAGTGTTGTTTGATGCTGTGTTATGGCTGGGGGTTTTATGCTAATAATGATGGTAATGACATTGATGGCACCTAGGATAGATGAGATACCGGCCTGATGAAGAGAGAAAGAACCAGTGAGGAAGTATCACAAACAATGATAATAACAACACATCACCATTTAGCATATATCAAAAATTCATCAGAAATCAATTTCTTCCATTTTTTTTCCTAAGGAAGGCAATTGATAACTTTTTTAGTTAGAGAATAGTATAATCTACAAAATAATAAAATCTCAACAATTTTTTAAATTTTTATTATTTTTAAAAATATTTATTTATTACTTCAGGTTACATCTCCATCGAAGTGCCCTCTTTCCACCCCTCCCATCCTGCCAACCCACCCTCTAACCCCTATTCCTTCCATCCCGCTCCTCTAGAGTGGAGTAAATCTCAACAATTTTATGTGAAAAGAAGACAATATCCTTAAAAATAATTTTCGTAGAAAGTTGGCAGAATAGATGTTTGCTTTTCAACAGAGTATGTGGGATGTCAACAGCTTTTGTTTGTGTATTTAGACCTGCACACTTTTCATTGTGCAAGGTTATTTAATTAAAGGTTACATGCATACAATGTGTTTTGATTGACCCAAACCCATAATTACTCCTCCTTCATTCTACCCCTAAACTCCTTCTCACCAAACTTATGAGTTTATGTAATATGCTTGTAAATTAATCTGCTGTCAATTTTGAGATATTACATATTCTCAAAATCAAACACTTATTTATGTTTCAATTAATTAAGATAAAAAAGTGATCCTCTCAATATAGTTCATTTGTTGAATACAAAAAGAAAAGTAATCTTATAATTAATTTAAAATGAAAACTTATAACTACATAACTAAATACTACTTCTAAAAGTAAAAAAATGAAAAATTTCTTATTACTCATGAAAAACTAAGTGAAAGTACAAATGAACCAAAAAGTAGTAAAATAGAGATGATTTATACAAAATGGGTTTTCTTAGAAAAAGAATAAGTAGCAGATGTTTTACTAACTGACCGAGATTTACACTGTGGTTTCTGTGACCAATCAGACACTTTAATAATAAATACTATAAAACTGGAGATTTGTAATAAATAATTTTTATATCAGGATATAATAATAGTAAAAATTGTAGTTATTTCTGATAATCCTGATTATATCATGTCATTTTCTTCTAGTATAATTTCAAAATCAAAAATTTAATAATTCCAATAAAATATTATTTCAGTGATACTAACATTTATATTTCTCTATTTTAATAGTTTTTATCATGAAAATTGCAGTGTTTTATTAAGTGTACACACCAAAAAAACAGGTTTACATATTAGATAGGCTCCTTCGTAATTGTGTAGTAAACAACTCAGGCATTTCAAATGAGGCACTTAAAGCCAACAGATGTCTTTTGACATTCTATTATGTAATTTATGTGATAGAATGGTCACTTAAATTCCAAATTTTTAGGTGATTTTTTATTCCTTCTGTCATATCTACATGACATGTTTACTTCTACCAATAAAGGCCACTGTCAACATTGTCTCCACTACTTCCCTCTCTTCTTGTTCCTACTTATAATGCCCTCTCTGTTTTGACTGGTAATGATGATCTAAGATAGACAACAAGGAAGGACACATATCATCTATTACACACACACACACACACACACACACACACACACACACACACAAACCTTTTTAACAGCTGGTTTAAAACAAGCTTTTATTTATATATAAACACATATATTTATTTTATAAAAGGGATTTCATATTAAAACACCTCAAATAAGCCTTTTTAAATGATCAACACAAAACTTACATTAATGATGTCCAAGTATATTGTTAGGTTAAGTCACCTAAAATTTTCAACTAGTGAGGTTCCATTTGCATGGAGAGTTGTTTGCCTTGGAGTCAGTCAAAAATTTGAACAAAGGCCTGACAAAGTGGCTCATGACATAACCCTAATACTTGCAAAGTGGATGTAGAAAATACAACTTCCTGACAAACCTAAGGTACATAGCAAAACAATTTCCAAATTAGTATAATTCTGAGTATCACAAATCATTCTTTACAAATCCATACAAACTATACTTTATTAACAAAATGTATAAAATAAAGCATTTGCTAATTGCAAGACAGTGGAGGTACTAACTATCAAGGTTAGAGACTTTAATTTTATCCTTCAAACCCAAGTAGCAGAAAAAAATGGAAAAAAAAACCTAAGTGCTTAAAGCTGTCTACTAACCTCAATATCCATGCTGCAGTATGTATGCCTACATACTCGCAGGCATGTGTCCACATGCATCCTCATGGTTATACACACACACACACACACACAAAAAAAAACCCAGAACATAAATGGAAAAATAAATTAAAAGAGATAAACCTCCTTGTCATACAAATTACTTTCAAATATTTTAATACATTTCTAGATTTTAAAACACCTCCTTTAGTCTCTAAATTTAATTTACATATTCTTGTATTTGTATCTATCTATTTATTTAATATGAATAATGTCATAGCATGGCAATGAGACAATTTCTGATCTGCATTGGCAGAATATCTTCAAATCACCAAATGGTGTTAAAATATTAACCACCTATCATTTATTTTCATACATTTGGAAATATTTGTTTTGATATCAATCATAGGGTAAAGAGCAATGATAACATGTGAAAATTATTGACAGAAATACTAAAGTATAGTTATTCCAGTTATATTATTTTCCTAATATGCCAAAGTTCTTCGTATACTTAAAAACATTTAAGAAAATAATAAAGATCATAATACTATTTCCATTCTTCTAATTTCCCAGCTACCATTTGTTTACAAGTATAGTTCATCCCATAAAATTTAATGAAGTAAAGTGGTTAATGATGGACAGTTAAGGTTACATATTTATTCTAAAATTTAGATAGTTCTAAAGAAACCTATACATGTGTATAAGTCATCTCCCTACATCTGTATTTGGAATTCTGCAATGTTTAATACTTTATTGCTAGGTAATTTTAGTGCCTTTTTTATTTCCCATTTTCCTCTGAGTATCATCAATTAAACTTAAGACAACAGTTTCTTTAACTTGCATAATTCCATGCTAACCAAATTTGTTAACTTGAATTTCATTTTCAAAATTGTATTTCCTGATACATGCTTTTGTTTGTTTTCTTAACTAGTGAAAAAGGCCATAGATTTTAAATCTAGAGGATTTAAGTTGTTCCCAGGGAAAGACAACAGCAACAAGTTTTCCCTCTGTGAGTGCACTCTTTTTTTGTTACTTTCTCTAGTGCAAGAGTGAAGTCTGTTGTGTCTGTTTCATCTGTGTGTGCTTTATCTAAGTGTGTTTATTTACCAAGTAACTGCATTAATATTTATATAACATGCATGATGGTTATTAAATATCTTCTTGGAATTAAATGTGTAACAGTTTAATGGTAATTTATCAAACTTACACTTTTTTGCTAAAATTTATTGCCATGATCTCGTGGTGATAAAAATAAAAAAAAATTATCTTGAGTGTGTGAGGACAAAATGCACATAATTTCCTAATGTTCTTGGTATCTTATAGCAACACTTATTTGAATATGTCTCAAGAATCACAGACATATTTTAAGGAACATTCCAATGAGAATTTTCCTTTAAAGAAGTTTATTAACTTGAGATAATTTATTCAAGTAAATATTGAAAAATGTTTTCTAAATGAATTTTATTATAATTATTTCCTAATTTGAAAATGTTATTAAAAGGTCAAAAATATTTTTCTCACACAGATGGGCTTTATCTTTTAATGCCCACTATTAATTTCAAAATAAGTCACAGATAAAAAGTTCTATGCTGTCATAAACATAAAATGAATATTTTCAAAAGATCTGTGCATGTCTGACATAGAATGGAAAATAAATTAGTAGAAATTCCCTAACTCATTGTTGTATATATGAAATTTGAAGCAAGCATGTTGTTTAATAAAAACACCTGAGTTCTAAAATAGTATGAAAAATTGATAGTAGCTATTGAAAAATATATACAATATTACTACTTATTCTTGCACAGAGGCACACTCTAATTACATTTTGTTCAAATACAAAAACTTATTAAATAACGTTGTGGCCAATGCTTTATATAAAAGCTCATTCAAACAGTTACAAAACAGTTTATATATATTTTTACTTGTATATATACCTAATAAATTGCCACCTAAATTATTTTCTCAAATATTAAGGGAGTGGTCTACATCACTTATGTTATCATTGTATATGCTATTAGATGAACTTTAAAGAATTTTTCACATTTTATTAATTACATTTGAGAATACAAAACTGAAGTTCTCTGAGTTTGGATGCCGCAGTATAGATACTTTCAAAATACTGAGCTTACAATTATGATTTCTTTATATATTTGGGGTTAAAATATATTTTTAAAATGTTTAGCCAATATTTCAAAAATGCTAAATTATATTTTATATGCACACTGATTACTGTGGTTTGGAAGAACATTCATATATCTCATAATTGAAAAAAATACATGTACACCATGTGTTACAAAAAATCATTAAGTTTGATAATTCCAGCATATGATATTTTTATCAGTTATATGACAAGAAAAATTACATGTTTGCATAACTAAATATGATATCTAGTACAGTTTTTCTCTAAGTCTTTTAAATTTTAAATTTTAAAAAACGTTCTAATCATGTAGCCCATAAAATAGTCTATTTTAATATAAATTATCCCAGCAGAGATAAAACCAAGTAATTTGTGAAAATGTTTTCATGGATGCAAAATAGTAGCCTCACATTACTTAAATTTTATTTCAATACTACTCATTTACCCATCCTTGAACAATTTGTTCAAAAACTGTATTATCTCATTGTTGGCATTAATAAAGCATATCACTCCGATTTTAATCATTATTGCCTATTTTCAAGTAAATACTTAAATCCTCAGCATTTGTATCATTTCTTTAATACAACCCAATATATTAAACCAATTACACTATTATTAGATATCTATCTTTTTCACTAAGAATGAAAGTTGAAAGCCTATTTCTTTGATGAAAAAGAATCAGTTGTTTGGGCAGTACTGAACATTAGTGTGGCTGGTATAAAACATGTGATTGCCACGACCTGCCTTCCCAGCATATTTAAATGGTGCAAATTAGCTCATTGTTCATGAAGCTCCAGCATTCTCTTTACCAGAGTCCAAACACTAATTCAAGGATTATTCTCCTTTAATGTCTTAGTTAAAGAATTGTCCCTCTCATCTTTTTCCTCAAAGGAAAAGGTTCGTCAATCTAAGCACAAAACTGGTAGTTTTTCTAAGAAAAGTGAAATATTGTATGCTGTATTATAAGAACATTCAAAAACAAATTCTTGTAATTTTAAACTGCTTAACTTGGTGACTTGTTTAGTAGGGCTCTATGGAGTATAACGTAGAATTATGAAGAAACTGTGAGCCTTCCATGTGATCATGTTTTTATTTCTTATATCAAACCCATGTTCTCACTCATTCATGAATCATTTACTTCATGGTTGCCCCTGCTTAGCTCTACTAGAATAACGCAATAAAGGGATGCTTAAAATTCAGTCTCAATTTTCAAGGACGCAACATTTTCCCAAGAAGTGAAATGAAATGAGAAGCAGTTTTTTATACGATATTAAATGCATTTGTACAAAATAGCACAACAGTGTTGATAATTTGGTGTTTAATATTAAAAAATCCAAAGCAGCATATTTTTAAAGTTAGAACAAAAATCAAATAAAAATATAATAATAATAATAATAATAATAATAATGTAATCAAAAAGATGTGGTCATATGAAGTTCATTTAAATAAAAAATATGTATATTCTTATTTTGGACAAAAAAGTTCTTCTAATTCACCTAAATGTATTTTGATGTTTATAGAGACTTTTAAATTACAATATATACAGTATTCAAGAATGTATGGGTTTTTGAAGTACATTTTTAAGATCATATATAATAAAATACTTTTTTTTCTTTATAAAAATAAATAATTTACCTTATAAGATCAATCTTCATTTGTTTCTTTAAAAAAAAAAAAAGAGAGATTCCCAATGCTTTAACAATGTTAATGATGAAAATATACTTAAAAGGCTGAGCAACAAAAGATTTTCCCATCACCCAGTGATGGTCTTCTCAAGAGTCAACATTTTACTTTAAAAACACTCGTATAGCCGGGCATGGTGGCGCATGCCTTTAATCCCAGCACTTGGGAGGCAGAGGCAGGCGGATAACTGTGAGTTCGAGGCCAGCCTGGTCTACAAAGTGAGTCTAGGACAGCCAGGGCTGTTACACAGAGAAACCCTGTCTCGAAAAAAAAAAAAGAAAAGAAAAGAAAAACAAAACAAAAAAACAAACAAACAAAAAAAAACACTCATATAAATGCTATGCTGCAAATTACTATGGAGATTACATGAAATGAAGAAAATAAGGCTGACCAACCACTTCAAAGGCATTAGGCAGTGAAAGCAGCTGATTGAATGAATACTCACTTCATGTGAAGATCTGGTAACAATACGTCTGGGAAGTATTGTAATTTCTGTATACCAATGAAAATAAAATATCATATAAAGAAATGCACACAAAATAATGTCAATTAAAACTTTATAAGATGAAATTAATCAATCATGCTGTCAAAAATATGATATCTTCATATTAAGATAAAATGTAAGAATTTTAGACTTTTAGAACATGATCTATAATAGCTACATCATTCTAAGTTTTCTAGTCACTGACATTAATCAGCAGTATAGTACTGAATACATTTCTTAATCTATACATGCTTCAGGCTGCCTACCTGCAGGAGGGTTATGTAATAGTAGTTAACTGGAAGGTTATTTGTAGAATGAAATTAATTATACAAAGTGTCTAGAATGATTCATGATGCATAGTACAATGTAAATAAATATTAATATTTATGTAAAATATTGCATAGTATTACATTTGAGGCAATAATAATGAGAGTTGAAAAATAAAAATTTAATTTTTTATCTTCTAATTATGTATAAACAGGCACTTGTGTATTATAATAAGCTATGTACTGTCCTAAAATTTATGTTATGTATTACACTATAGCAAGGTAGTTAAAGCTAGATAATGCAACCCTTCAAATACTCCACACAGTTTAAACAGTGACAGTTTAATATCATTCTATAGACAAGAATTCTAAAAATCAGAAATAGAATACTGCAATGAAAATTTTCATGAAATTTCAAGGAAAAGAACATATAAGAATATGTTGATAATCAAACTAGTAGGACATATGTATTGAAAAATGTGACTTATCATAGCTTTTATTAATATGTAAAAACAACTAAATTTCATGATTTTATGAAATATATAAACTTAAGAACAGAGTATAAAAAACAAAATCACCAGCTGACAAAATGTTTTTTAAATTATATAAATAGCATCTAAATAAAATGTTCTCAGTTATGTATGAAGTAGGTTTAGTGTAATAGGGTAAGAATGAGTGATTATCTTTTGAAAGAATATCTTTTTAACTTTGTATTATACTTTTATAAAGTTATGATAACTAAAATGGAGTTGTGTAGAGACATGAAAGAAACTTGTACACTTCTATGAATGTATCATATATTTAGAGAAAGGAGCTGTATTAGAGCAACACATAAATATTGCTGACAAATGAGGAATAAAATTGATTTAGTACATTATCTAAAGTCTTTGAAGATGTTAGCAATAATAAAAATGCATTTATAAATTTAGCAGTCATGTCATACTCAGTGTAGGTTGAAAATAGACCATATTATTATCATGGACATTTTAAGCATGACTAATTTGTATTTGAGAAGAAATGAAATGTCAATAGAAGCTTCGGAATGTGATTCATTGAAAATCTGAATATTCTTGGTATTGAAAACTGATTCATGCATAGGAGGTAAAAACATCTTTAATTTTTCAAACAATGAAAAACATAAAATATGACTATTTCTGTCAGTAACTTAGAATTATCCCACTACAATGGAATTAACCAACAAAACACAATAACTCAGAAAAACCCAGAACATTTAAGGGAAATTAAATAGCAATTTGAAGAGACAAGTTAAAAATGAAACATGCAATGAATCTATAAGCATCTAACAGAGTTGATGAGAACTAATTTATTTATGATATTTATACAATAGTTTTTGAATGATCTGATAATTATGCCATTTTGTATCTATTTGAGTAAATAATGACCTCACAGTGGGTACAACTGTGAGAGAACACACACAAGCTTTCTGCCTGCCTGGTGAGTAACTTTAAAAACAATGATGGATTCGAACTACGAACTATAAAAGTTAAGCTAATTTACAGGAACTGTCAGCTTTGATTTTACATTAGAATTACTTCAGTTCTTTTCATAAAGTCAATAAATGCTGACATGGTGCCATCTAGGTACCTTCTAAATTCATTGTAAGGTGGAGAGAGAACTGAACATCAGTGCTTTTCAGAAAATAATTTCCAGATGATCAAAGTACACAGTGCAATGCCAGGAGCATTGTAGGCTTCATATTTTTTCCCTCTGGAGCTCTGTTCTTTTCTTTAAAGGAGCAGATGAACTTATAGGGAGATAAGCAATAAAAATTATCCACAGGTTCACTGTAAGATTGATATTATAGGATATCACTCAGAATTTAAGGCCAGAATGAGTTGTATCATTAGACCCTGCTTCAATATGAATAATGAAAAATTGTACATCCATATATAGCTATGTACACAAGCATGAATAAATAAACTTATCATAAAAACACTTTAATTATCCAATGTGATCATATTCACATCAGTGAAAATGTTAACAATCTATCATTAACTGAATTACCCTTAAAAGCTATGAATATAAGCAAAATAGCTAATTCTAAAAGTTATAAAAATTGTATGAAAGCAAAGCCAAAACTTTGATATCCAGAATTACCAAAATTACAATGAAACACAAAATACAATAAAGTGTTATAAATTTTTGAAAGCTAAAAAAGAGTTGTGTGTAGATGTGAAGAAATTTACACTTAAAAAATGTTGTTGGCAAACTAAAATGTTTCCCTATTCAAAATTGTTAGTAAGAAATTATTGTTTTCATATTACTTTTTATTATAACTTTAAAAATAACTGGAACTTAGCAACATTAGTCACAACAGGTGATGATTACTCCACTGTTGATAATTAAAACTAAAGTATCAAATATTGATATGCTAATATTCATATTAGTATATATCTTTAATATGGCCATTAGAATTATTTTCTGATGTGACTTTGAGTAGAATAAATATTTTACCTTTAGTGTCATTTTCTGAAATGACATTTTATTCTTCTGTAGTCAAAAAATGTGCTACAGTGTATTTCTGTAGATTTTAATATTTTTAGTATTTAGTTTCTAACCAAACATATTGTCAATTTGTTTTTTTTTTTCATTTTTCTCCTGTCACAGTAAATGAAGGAGGTATTAAAACAGCTTCCAACTTATGTCCAGATCCTGGAGAACCAGAAAATGGGAAGAGACTTGGATCAGATTTTAGGTAATATTTTAATTTATTTTTATTATATAATTTGCCTTTTTTCAGTTTAAATATTGAACATAATTGATAATATAGGAGTGTGGATTTAGTGATCTCAAATTATGTAAGCCAGATTATCTATATATGTTACTATTAATAACGTTTCAGTGTTTTAAAGTGACTAGTTAAATAATGTACCAAAATTTCCATGGTATTCTTAGACAGAAATACTATTTTTGTTATTAATTGAATGAAAAATTAGGCAATTTACATTTTAAAGTTACCAATTCTCTCTTAAATTCTATTTAATACATGTATGAATCTGAATAATTTGCTCAGTCCTTTGCACTTCTAATTCTATAACATGTAAATAAGACTATTCATATACAATACTGAATTTTCAATGATGTGAAATCAGCCAGCAAATATTTCAGAGAGAACTTATTTATATCTATAGATATAAAATGGCTCAAGTCTTTAACTATGTCATCTAATTAGCATTTAATTCAAAATTAGTTTTACAAAAAAACTAAAGATGAATATGTTATTGTACAGGCCACTAATCTACCCAACTAACAAGACTGGTTAAGCAACTTCTATCTATATATGTATATCAATATTTATTTATTCCTGATATTGTTAAATGAGCATTTTATCATTGAAAAGTTATGCAGTGAATGGGGAAAGTCTATGAGATATCAACCTTACACAACAGGAGTATAGGATTACTGAGAGTCTTCCCTAATAAAGTGAACACTCATTGTTTACCCAATACCAAATTGTTAGCCCTGAAAACATATGCATGCAAACTAACTAACATTATACATACTTAAGGTGATTATATTTAGGAGTATGTGTGTGTGTGTATGTAAAAATAATTAATAAAAATTAATTAATAAAAATAGGAACATGAATTTGAAAAGGAATAATGAAGTGTATATGAGAAACTTGGGAGGGAGAAAGGGAAAGAGACAAATAGTATATTTTCTTATTATCTCAAAATGAAAAAATATTTTGAAAGGATGACAAAAGTGTTCTTATTGAAACGTTAAAGTAACACTCAGCAATAAATCACTTTTTTTTAGCATATACAAGGTCACAATTCAACTTCCCCCACTTTTAAAACAAAAGAAGGTCCAACTCCTATGAATATATTGAATGAAAATTTAGTTAAGATTAATAATTAGTTTGCATAGGTCTTTATTGCATTTGAAGGTTATTTTTCATTGACCATATTAAAAACTATCCCACAAGTTACACTCTTTATTTCCTTTTACTATTTGTATCAAGTACAAAAGATACTCAAACGTTTTCCCTAGGTAATTAAAGGAGAGCTTTTATAAAATAAATCTATGATAATATTTTCATAATAAGTCTATACTTGCTGTAGAAATAATAAAATTGAAACATGAATACATATTTCCTAAAATATTTCTGTATCTTCAAACCCTGAAACACACCCACTTAAAGACAGAAATAAAGTACAACAGAAATAAACTGAAAAGTTCTTGATATAATTGAACTTTAACTCTAATAAACTCCATGAGAGGACTCCCCTTTTCTGAGGAGAGGGAATGGGGAAAGGGAAGGGGGTGGGAGGAAGGAGGGAAAATAAGAGGGAGAGACTGAGAGGAGAGGTAGGTGGGGAAGCCGCAAACAGGATGTAAAGTTAATTAATTAATTAAAAAAAGAATTCAGGAAAATAAGGAGAAAATTTAAGGGCTTATTTGGTGTTGTATATTTCAAAGGTCTCAGATGTCAAAGAAATTATTTGAAGATTAGGATAAATGAATTTAAATTTAAATATATCAGGGAGAAATCTACAAGTCATGAAAAATATTAGAAGGCTTGCTGAGATGGCACTATGGATAAAGTGCTTGCATGCAAGCTTTAGGTCTTGAATTCAGATCCAGTCACCTATATGAAAAAGGATTAGACATCAGAGAGAGGAGGATATCAATACACTTACCAGCAAGCATGCAGAAACACCACACTCAGGTTCAGTGAGAGACCCTGGCTCATAAATTAGCGAAAAGAGACACTTCAGGGCCTTCCCGCTTTCAGGCATAGTGGTCAACACAAAATGAACTCAATGGTATCTTTATAAACAATGTTTGCTTTTTTATTTTTATTCCTGTTCATTTGTATATGTGTGTTTCCTAGTTTTGTTTTTGTTTCTTTTCTTGGAGGGAACAGACAGAACAAAGTTGGGTGGTTAGAGAAGAATCTGGGAGGAATTGCAGGATGGAATTAACAAAATCAAAACAGATTGCATGCATTTTTTTAAATAAAAAAATGAGTATAGGGAAATACATCTGATGCTAACCTGATCTCTATATAGTCAAATCCAACTGCACACATTCATAAACACACACACACACACACACACACACACACACACACACACACACACA
>CAJQZJ010032563.1:1525045-1558253 GCA_907164525.1 Lophiomys imhausi
CACACACACACACACACACACACACACACACACACACACACACACACTAGTTCAATATAAGATGATTCTACATAGATTATATAGAGGAACCACAGAAAAATACCAAACACCCACATTATTTGAGATTACTAAAATACAAGCAGCTCTCTCATAATGATTTTGAGCAGCCATTTGAAGTAGACAAAACCTAGGATGGAAATGAAAAGGAATAAAACTGTCTCTTCTTGTTTAACAATATGAGTGTTGTTGCTGAGATGTTCCCTTTGGAATGACAATTTGAAGATAATTTCAAATAGGTTGAAGAGTGAACAGACAATTCAGATAGTTAACATATTTGGGATATCAATTAGCTCAAAGCAGTAGAATAAAGGAAATTATGTAATCACTAGAAAATCAAGACATTTTATTTTTATAGGTGCTAAGGTCTAAAGTTATACAGAAGAATATATTGGTGGTGTGAGAGAACATCTCTCTCATATGTCAAAAAAATATGAACTTACAATAAATATTATTCCAAGTACAGAGAAAGACTTGATACAAACCTTGACAGAAAGTCTCATTGAGGGATTATGTAGACTACATTGAAAAATCCAGCCTGGTAATGAGTAGTCCCATTCTCTAGTTTCAGGCCTTAGACTGTATAAGAGTAGGGAAAAGTAGCTGGATGCTCATCATGATTATACTAATTTCTTTCTGCTTTTGACTGTGGGTGTGACTTGACTCTCTCAAGTTTATGTCATCTAGATTTACCTGTTGCAAAAGACTGTAACCTCAAATAGTGAACTACCTTTTCCCCTTAGGAGCTTTGTTTCCATGGAATTTTTATTATTGCAACAGAAATGGAACTGGGTCAAGAATTATTCAGATGTATCAGAATGGAAGATAGGTAGACATTAAAGACTGAGAGGCTATGTTATGGAAATATTTAATGCTTTCTTGATAATGCTTGATCAAACAAGGTCAGTAAAAAAAATGTATGCCTATGAAGAGAGGTATGGATGGGATATGAATTAAGAGTGAGAGAAAAATGGTAAACTATCTGTTATCAAGAGGGAAGAGCAAACTTGATGTTGAAAATGTTAACCTGCAGAATAATTTTTGGTGCCCTTTGGAGATTGATGATAATGACTCTGTTACTTGATTTCTATCTAGCATTATTGACTGACCCAAGCAGGAATGTAAAATGTGTTATGCAAAGTATGTTAAAGTTCACTGTGTTTGGCAAATTGATAGTAATTATTTCATGCTTATGGACTATATTCATAGACCTGAGGCACAAAAATCCTCAAGTAATTGCCTAAATTGAGAGATATTTAAGAGGGAATGCATTTTAATATCTTTTAAAGTCAGTCTTAGCAACAATATTCTGTCCTATTAGAAAACACCAGTCTAAGAATTTATAGACTTATCTGAGAGATTCAAAGACTTTATATATTTTTTTCCATTTTTCATCTTTTTTATAATTTATTTTTTATTTCTTCAAGTTACATCTCAATCACAATCCCTTCCCTACTCCCCCCTCCAGCCCACCCTTCCACCCTCTTCCTCCTCAACCCTCCATCCTCTACCCCCTTTTTTTTTCTTTTTTTTTTTTTTTTAGTTTAAGGTATATCTTTTTCCTCCCAACAGCTCCACCTTTCAGTCCAGCATTCTGTCTACAGTTGAAGCAAAGGGTTTTTATTGCCAAGAGATAGGCTTGCCACTAATTCAACCATCTCACTCTGGAGATTCTTTGATGCTCATCTTCTACTTGGAATAGAATAGGGGGTGCTGTCAGGCGCTGACAT
The DNA here is from genome assembly GCA_907164525.1 of Lophiomys imhausi. Taxonomy (NCBI): domain Eukaryota; kingdom Metazoa; phylum Chordata; class Mammalia; order Rodentia; family Muridae; genus Lophiomys; species Lophiomys imhausi. Next base: position 1,526,833 of record CAJQZJ010032563.1, read on the forward strand.
GTCTCGATATCAAAAAATCTTAAGTTAAGAAAACATCTTTGAATGCCATATTCTGCAGATCTCTTGAGGTTTTTGAAGAATCCCTATCTATCGCTTATATTCAGATAAGCAAATGTTGCTTGTCACTTAGCAACTTGATTTCTGAGTAGCTTAGAAAATATCTGTGATAGACTGTCATAGTAACTAACAAAATGACACGCTTGCATGACTATTAGTTTGCATTTCTTAATTATCCTAAACAATTTATGACGGTTGGTAGCAAAAGGCCAAAACTTCACTTTTCATTTTTAAGCATTACTAGGTACAATATCTTTAAGAAGCGTTACCCTTAATTTTGTATCAAAAAAAGACTTTATATATTTTTAAAACTATGCATTGCATGCATTTTAATGGACTATATGTGAATGATGTCAAAATGATATACAAAAAGCTAATAAAGTTATAAAACACTGATAAAAGATAAAACGAGAGTATACCTCAGCTAACTCTGTTTTCTTTTTCTTTCATCATTATCACCTTCCTCAAAATCTTAGGTATTCCTAAACCCTTGTCTTGTCAAAAGAGAAATGAATAAGTAGCTTTAGTTTAACCACCATCTGTATCTAAAGATGACATACCTCGACTGCATTATTGACCTAGCATGTGTCTACTATGTATTAAAATGCTGTGATAAACTTTCCTAGTGTTCTCCACCCAGATGACATTTAAATTCCGTGATTAAAATATTGAGATCATAAAAGAATAATCTATAAAATATTAACAAAATAATATTGTATTGAATTTCATTTAAACAAGTACACTTTCTTTTCAAAAGGCAATGCTAAATGGAAGAAAACAGAAACCAGAGGCAGGGTATTGTATTCCATAGGTTTGTGTATATTGTGCCTTCATTGTCATTGGATTTTAAGAATTCTTTGATTTCCTTCTTTATTTCTTCCCTGACCCAGTAGTCATTCATTAGAGATTTGTTCAGTTTTCATGAATGTGGAGGCTTTCTGTTATTTCTGTTGATGTTTAATTCTAGCTTTAATCCATGGTGGTCTAATAAGATACACGGGGTTATTTCAATTTTCTGGTATCTGTTAAGGATTGCTTTTTGTCCAACTATATGGTCGATTTTGGAAAATGTTCCATGAGGTGCTGAAAAGAAGGTTTATTCTTTTGTGTTTGGGTGAAAAGTTCCATAGATATCTGTTAGGTTCATTTGATTCATGACCTCTGTTAGACTCATTATTTCTTTGTTTGGTTTCTGTCTTGATGACCTGTCTATTGTTGTAAGTGGGTGTTGAAGTCTCCCACTACTAATGTGTGGAGATCAATGTGAGGCTTAGCTTTAGAAGGTTTCTTTTACAAATGTGGGTGCCCTTGTATTTGGGGCATAGATATTCAGTAATGAGAAGTCATTTTGATGATTTTTTTTTTTTACTTTAATGAGTATGTTTTGCCCTTCCCTGTGTTTTTTTTGATTAACTTCAGTTTAAAGTCTATTTTATCTCATGGAACGAAGCCTATTCCAGCTTGCTTCCTGTGCCCATTTGCTTGGAAAACCTTTTCCCAGCCCTTTACGCTGAGGTAGCATCTAACTTTGTTAGTGAGATGTGTTTCTTCTATGTAGCAAAATGTTGGGTCTTATTTATAGATCCATTCTGTAAGTCTGTGTCTTTTTATTGGGGACTTGAATCCACTGATGTTGTCATTTCCTATTATTTTGATGTAGGTGGTGGTTGTGTGTTTCTTTTGGTTTAGCTGCAGTGGAGTTTTTTGCTTCCTCTGTTTTCGTGGGTGTAGTTTTCTTCTCTGGGTTGGAATTTTCTTTCTAGGATCTTCTGTAGGGCTGGATTGGTGGGTAGATACTGTTTAAATTTGGTTTTGTCATGTAATATCTTGTTTTCTCCATCTATGTTGATAGAGAGTTTTGCTGGATATAGTTGTCTGGCTGGACACATATGTTCTTTCAGGGTTTGTAGGAAGTCTGCCCAGGCCCTTCTTGCTTTTTCATTTCTGAGAAGTCAGGTGTAATTCTGATGGGTCTTCCATTATATGTTACTTTACCTTTGTTTCTTACAGCTTTTAATATTCTTTCTTTGTTCTGTACATTTGGAGTTTCAATTATTATGTGACGAAATAATTTTTTTTTTTCTGGTCTAATCTATTTGTTGTTCTGTATGCTCCTTGGAGTTTATTAGGATCTCTTTAGGTTTGGGAAGTTTTCTTCCATGATTTTGTTGAAGATATTTCCTGGACCTTGGAGTCAGGTGTCTTCTCTTTCTTCTATGCCTATAATTCTTAGGTTCTGTCTTTTCATTGAATGCTTGATTTCTTGGATGTTGTGGATGATTTTTTTTTTTTAGATTTCTCTTTGTCTTTGGTTGTTGTACAGATTTATTCAATTGAATCTTTGACTCCTGAGATTTTGTCTTCCATCTCTTTTGTCCTATTTTTGATACTCATGTCTGTAGTTCCTGTTCTCTTCCCTTGATTTTCCACCTCCAGGATTTCTCTGCTTGTGTTTTCTTCATTGCTTCCATTCTCAATTTCAAGTCTTGAATAATTTTACTCGTTTTATACATTTTCTGCTCCAATTTGCTTGTCCTTGTCTGCAAACCTTTCACATCTTTCAAAATTTCCATTGCCTTGTCTCTTTCCCGTTCATGTTGGGCTGTGTTGACTTGGAGGTCTCTAATGGTCTCCATTGCTTTCGTTTGTAAAATTGAGGATTCTTTATCTACTTTCAGAGATGTAATTTCTTTTCGTAAGGACTCTATCACTTTCCAAAGTATATATTTGTCATCATTTTCATGAGTTTCAGCTGTAGTGGGATGGTCAGGGTTTACTGTACTAGCATAGCTGAATTTTGTTGGACTCATATTTCCCTGAATTTGTCAGTTCTGTTCTTTCATTGGCCTTTAGCCATCTGGTTGTTATTAGCTGTTTGTTCCTGGTGCCTTCTGGGCTTGGTGCCAAAATGGGAGCTTTGGTGTAGATGCTGTATAACTGGGTGATCTGTATCTCTCCACAGGCTGGATGAGGCCTTGTGTGAGAGCTGGTTTTCAATGTGTCTCCCAGAGCTTACCCCTTCCTGTTGTGTCCCAGTTGGGTACTTAGGTCAGATGTTCTGGTGGAATGTGTTATTCCTGCCTGCAGGTGCCTGAGATCCAACTGGTCTTCTTGGTGATGCTGGTGTGAGTTGGTAGGCCACAGACTGTAGGCTAGAGCTTCAGCTCCCCAGAAGCTTATGTGTCAAGACTGTAATCCTGGTCCTCCCAAGCTGCTCTCAAGGGGTTCTCAGGTTCAATGTGTGCCTTATAGCCAGAAGCACTGTGATCTGGTACAGCCCATGTCACCCAGGCAATGAGCAATGGTTTGAGATTGTTTCACTGCTCCTAAGACAGAGCTCTCTGTGTTGTAGCCTGGATATTCAGCTGAGAGGCAAGGCAGGTGCAGTCAGGGAATTCACACCCTGTCCATAGTGCTTGGATTCAGAGATGCACAACTTCCTTTTGTCAGACAGAATCACTGTGCTCCAGCATAGTGTGACTGCCCCATGTGGTTTCTGGCAGTTTCCCTGTAGCTAGGGTGTCAGGACTGTGGTTGTGGCCCTTTCACACTCTCTTCCAGGGAGTTTCAAGATCAACCTGTGCCTCTCAGTCAGAAGTTCTTTGGGTTGGTGCACCCCACCTACTTAGGCCACCCCCAATAGTTGAGAACTGCTGTACTGCTCCAGACTGTTATCTAGATGCTGTAAAATGAGGCAGTAGACTGAGAGCCCTCCCAAAGTGGATGTGAGCAGTGTATTCACAAAGCATCTCCAGCACTTGGACTCAGGGGGGATGTCAGCCACTCTTTTCCCTGTCAGAGGTACTGTGATCCAGTGTAGCCTGTCAGGGTTGGCAGGGCTTCTAACAGATTTCCTGTAGCTGGGGTACCAGGACTGTGGGTATGGTGCTCCCTTGCTACACTTAGGAGGGTCTCAGAATCATCCTGTGCCTCTCTGTCAGAAGTTCTGTGGTCAGGGTGGAGGGTTGCCTGCCCCCTCGGGTAGCATGCCCCAGTCCAGGACCGTTACACTGCTCTGGGCTGAGATCTAAATTCACTAAACTGAGGCTGTAGACTGAGTGCCCTGCTGAAGTGAGCACAGGCAGAGAGTTCCAATATGGAGTTCATCAGCGAGTCTCAATGGCCTTTTCCCTGCCTGAATCACAGTGTTCCAGAGCAGCCTGCCTGGGTCAGCAGGGGCTTCCACCAGAACCCCTGTAGTCAAACTAGGAGTGAGTGGGTCAGGTAGTTCCAATTTGTATCCTATATCCTGCCCACAGTGCCCTTGGGTTCAGGGAAGCTCAGGGCCTGCCAGCTGAATCCCACAGTTACTGGTTAGCCAGATGCCCCCATACTGAATTTTCCAGGGAGAATCGCCCTCCATATTACAGTACTGGCTCTGCTGGTCTTCTGGGTGTCTGAACACCTGCACAGACACTTTGGGTACAGGAAAATGAGGAAGTCCTCTTTGGAGGTTCAAACTGCCAGCTGGTGTCCTGAAACGATCTGGTATGCTGTCTCTTCCACTATGGCAGGGAATTCAGTCTCCCAGCGGGAAGTGCTTCATGACCTTTGTCTGGAGACTCTGATCCTTCACTGTCTATATTTCCAATACTGAGTTCTTTATTGTCCCTGGATTTGCTGGGCAAGCCCAGATAGGCTTGTGCCTCACAAACTGCCGTTCAGCAGGAGTATATCTCTGCAGATGTCCAATCAGTCTTCCTGATATTCAGAATGTGTCTGACTTGATCACTGCCATCTTGCCCCCCTCCCCAAAGTATTTTTTTCAAGGACAGAAAGAACTATCTGGTTTAATCCTTCCTTTTGGACCATGGATGCGGTCCTAGGCAATCTTCCCATGTTTTCAGAAACTTGAAGCATTGGATTCTAGTTGCAGTTCTCCCAGTTTTCTCCATTATGCGTACTCTGCCATAATTCTTCCTCTCCAATAGCAGGCACAATAGGTGTTATTCCAATTTAAAAAAAGAAAGAAAGAAATGAAAGAAGGAAGGAAAGACAGATAATAGAATTTTGTGTAGCCTACTTTAAAAAAATGTTCAATTTGAACATATTAAATGTCTTAGACCTATAATCCTGTGAATTCTTACTTTTTCACTTTTGCTTTTTCCTCATCTGAGGAGGTCTGTTTCTGCAGTGACTTTGTGTGTGTTGTCCTAAACATTCATTCTCTTATATAGTCAGACTTCCTTCAGAGAGTATATTGTTTCCTAAATCAGTCACTTTCTGGTTATTCACACTTCAAATATATATATATTTGTAATCTCTGAAGCAATTTATAGAAAAATCTTTGAAAGTTGAGGTATCTTACTAATTCCAGTGTGCTAACCATTTGTGTTTCAATCTCTAAGGCAAGAGCCCTGGCAGCTGGGTTTTGAAGCCTTGGAAGCTTTTTTTTTTTTTTCTAATTTGAAATGCCCATGGAAAATCACAGAATTTGGGGAGAAAAAAAAGAGTAAGGCTGCCAAAGAAATATAAAAGCTGGTGGTATAGTGTATGCTGAAGTATAACTTAAAATTTTAAATGTCTCTTAAAATTACAACCAAATGTCTGTGAAATCCCAGTTTGTGAAATTCTTGCTTTTTACAGATTCTCACAAGAAAGATTTTATATGACTCCTTCTTGTCAAAAGCATAGAAAACTAAGGAAGAGAGGAAATTTAAAGATGCAAAACTGATTTTTCCAGACAACCATTTGCTTCCCTCTGAGAATGAGAGTGTTGCTAGCTCCAGGTTTGCATTTTGATTGCATTATCCAGACAATGATGGATACCTCAGAGAGTGGGTACTGCCGTTGGGGTTCATGAGAACATGACAATTAGGAGAAATTTAATAATGCAAATATATTACACTTTTGAATGTGAATGTGTATCACCATTTCGAATGGACCTTCTAAGCACACTAGTATATTCATGAATTTTAATTTATTAAATTTAAAGAAATCTTTTACAATAGGAATTTCCAAAGTCATTCTTGCTGCCCCAAGTGCTCAAGTGCTTATAAGGTTTCCTTAAGAACATCTGTCACTTTGGTGTTTCCACTCTCACTATACACATTAGCTCTTTATCACTAATAATGTCTATACACTAACCTCAGTTTTCTTGTCCGTACCTATAATTCTATAACCATCACACCTCCTTTTTGCACTCCCAAGACTTAGTTTGTTTTACCTCAGTCCTGTCATAATGTCATGTTTGCATTTTCTTGAACTAACTTCTTCAAGGATTCTTTACATGAGTGGAGTTTCAGAGATCCATGGTGTCAATATCTGAAGCCAGAGGGATCCTCTTACAATTTTAGGGAACTTGCCTCCTGGCAACCCAAGATTCACAGCCTTACATCCTGAAAAGAATTTCAGAACTAGACCAGTTATGAATCAAATTTGGGTTAATAGTGTGATTTTAATATAGGCAAGTTCACTGGGATTTGAAGACAGAGACACTCTCAGAAGGAAGACAACCTGGAAGATGGAAGATGTGTGTATCTCCAAAAGAGAGCCAAGTCAGAGCTGGTTGTTTTGAAAGTGGACTTGTGTACGATTTTTGGTGGGGATTAAATGTACTATCTTCAAAGGGTTTCTATGAATTGAATAAGATCACTGGATGTTTCTTGATGAAAAATATAAATTAAAACCACAGAATACAGGGAGGTGGGATGTCTTTATTGTAAACAGTTCTGGTTGAGATTCTCAAATGATGCCTGGGGAAATGTACAAATCTCTACCCAAGATCATGTCTGTTCATGTCATATGCTGATTCATTTTCATTTTAACATAAATTATATGTATGTAAAGCAATAATAATGCTATGCCAGGAACCTTTGTTCCAAAGATTAACTTTACTGGAATTCCTACTGTCCAGCTCTCCTGAGGGTTCAATTAGAAACAGCATAAGCAGCCTCATTACCTTTATTTGGTCCCTAATGTCTCTTTCTTTACCTTGCCTCATTTGAAATTGTGTCTTCAGAAGTGCAGTTTTCCTATATATCTTCCATGTAGGTCTTCCAGCAGCACCAAAGACCTCATTATCCTGACTCATCTTTTTCTCTCCATTGTTTATCTTTTGTATTTTTTCTGAGAGTTGAATATTTATTTTTAAATTTAAAATAAAATCTAAACTAGTCTTTTTGATAATACAAGTATATATCACTAAAGATGAAAGAGTGTTGTAATTTGGAGTCAGGTGCATGTAACATTACTTCCTGACACTTCTTTTGCATGATTTGAAATACTTTTCTTATTCAAAGCTTTGCTTCCTTTTTTTCTTTTCTCAGTAAAAATAGAAACACTAACATAAAAATGTACCAGAAGAGATAAGATTTACATTATCTAACATATAGTCATGAAGTCATTCATTGAATAACCAGGACAAAGCAGCAGTCAGTCAATATTTTCTTTTGATTTCAAACTATTTTCTAAATGACTACAATGAAAATATCTTCACTCTAGCCTCAGTAAAGAAATATTTCCCTTGTCCCATTTTATCTTATTTTGTAGTATTTTGTTGCCAGCTCTTAGAAATGGAAGGGGAGTAGATCTTGGAGAGAGGGGAGGTCTAGCAGAGCTTGGATGTGTGAAGGGAAGGAAACTGTGGTTGGGATGTATTGCATGGGAGAAGAATCTATTTTCAAGAAAGAAAGAAAGAGAGAGAGAGAGAGAGAGAAAAGAAAGGAGAAAGAAAAAGAAAGAAAAAAATTATGTTTTTTTTTCCAAGAACTCAAACTCCTTTAATTCTCTTCCTCACTCTCATTCTTTAATGATCTTTCATTCTCCTTGACTTTTTGCTTGTTTGTTTATTTTTTATTTCCATTTACATCTCCATCACAGCCCCCTCTCTCCACCCCTTCTTGGGCTACGCTTTCACCTTCCCACCCTCTCCCACCTATTCTAGTCCTCAGGTGTGGAGTGCCCTACCTATGAGTCTGCTTCAGTTCAGAAGCCATATGAGAGGTAGGAGCTTCCTCTTGCACATGGCAGCTCCTCTAGGGCAAAGTGTCCCACTAACAAGTAACAAAGTCTATGTTCCTGTTCCTTTCAGTCTGTTGGTTAAAGGATAGTTATCCTGTATTGTATGGCTAAAATCCAGTTATAAGTGAATAGATACCAAGTGAATCTTTCTGGGTCCCGGTTAGCGCACAGAGGATGAGCTTTTCTAGTTCCATCCATTTGGCTGCAAATTGCATGATTTCCTCATTTCTAATAGCTGAGTAGTATTCCATTGTGTAGATGTACCACAGCTTTTTTATCCATTTTTCAGTTGAGGGACATCTGGCTTGTTTCCAGTTTCTAGCTATTACAAATAAAGGTGCTATGAACATAGTTGAGGAGATATCCTTGAGGTTTGGTGCTGAATCATTTAGATGTGTATACCCAGGAGTGGTAAGGCTGGGTCTTGAGATATAGCTATTTCAAGTTTTCTAAGCTATTGCCAGACTGATTTCCATAGTGGTTGTACAAGTTTTTACTACCACCAGCAATGGAGGAGTGTTCCCCTTTCTCCAAAACCTTGTCAGTATTTGCTGTTATTTGAGTTTTTGATTTTAGCCATTCTGACAGGTGTGGGATGGAATCTCAGAGCTGTCCTGAGGTGCATTTCTCTGATGATTAAGGATGTTATCTTTAATGATCTTTAGTTCTCCTTGACTTTTTAAAAAGACTTCTCACTTCCACAGTAGTCATAGTTTGCTAGTACATGAAGTGATATTTTCACATTCAGGAAAAAGGTGAACAGGGTGACCACTCAAAGCCACCTCTCTCCCAAATGACACCTGATGGAAGACATATACATTGGTCATCATATACACTCATGCTTCATTCTCTTAGCTTAAGAATGACTTCACTCCAGAGTTCTATTTTGTTACTGAGTGAACTTGCTTGCCAGAACTTCCCACTTAGTAATTACAAAGCCAAACTTTGAACCCAGCACTTATGGCTTTCAATTTGTTGCTCTTTCCCTTTGCTTATACATTTGCATTTTAGCATTTTAGCTTTTCTTTAAGACAGTCTAAACCTAGCCTTCTGGCATTATCTTTTCTAGCACCATATTGTGATACAGAACGCTAAACCTGTCTCTTACATAAAATAACAAAAAATCATTTTAGTTGCATGGTGCATATTTAAAAACAATAAATGTTAAAACAGTACTCTTCCTTAAACTAACTAGTTTTATATGACAAATTTTTCTTTAGAGTGTCTTCATTCTTTATGAGCACTACTTTTTTTTCAAGTAGATGATCATTCCAGTCTTTAAAAATCAACTTTCTTTAAAGTATTTTTTCATCTCTAACATAATTTGTGTCTACATTCACTGATGTCATTTGATTCGCATAATATTTCTTGTTTCTATTATTTCTAAATCAGACATTCATTTTATATATTAAAAGATCTACACCATTGCATTATGTTTTTGTTAACAAAACCAATCCACTTTAAAAGTTTAAGAAAAGTTTTATATGTGAAGTGGTGGTCAAAACCCCATCACCCCTTTCTCCAGTAATATATTTTTAGAATGATGTAATTAATTTGTATTAATATTATCCATATGGAAATATTTTCTGGCCTCTTTGAAAAAAATCTTAAAATCCTATCACTTGGGTCTTTTTGCAATTGGAATAACAGCTCTTTTATTATTTTTTAGGGCCCGAGAAGTTTTGTACAGTGCTGTTCAGTAAAATTTAGCTCTTATAGAAATGCATATATTTGGGGCTGGAGAGATGGCTCAGCAGTTAAGAGCACTGCCTAGTGCTCTTCCAAAGGTCCTGAGTTCAATTCCCACCAACCACATGGGGGCTTACAACCATCCAAAAGGTGATCTGGTGCCCTCTTCTGGAATGCAGGTGTACATTCAGATAGAGCACACATATGCATAAAATAAATAAAATAAATCTTTTTTTTTTTAAAGATTTATTTATTATGTATACAGTATTCTGTCTGCAGGTATATCTGCAGGCCAGAAGAGGGCACCAGATTTCATTATGGATGGTTGTGAGCCACCATGTGGTGGCTGGGAATTGAACTCATGACCTCTGGAAAAGCAGCCAGTGCTCTTAACCGCTGAGCCATTTCTCCAAATCTTTAAAAAAAAAAAAGTAGAATGTTAAAGTCAGGTACCAAATACATATGGACTGGTCATTGGGAATGTACGTTAAGCCATATAACCCTCATAACTGTGGCCTAATTACCTCTGTTGTACTGTATTGTATTTATTATTATAAGAGAAAGAGCCATTTGTTGGACTGAAAGGAGAAAGTGTAGGGGGAAATAAGATACACCTTAAACTTAAAAGAAAAAAAAAGGGAAGAGGATGGGGGGTTGAGGGTGGGAGGGTGGGACTGGAGGGGGAATAGGGAGGGGACTGCGACTGAGATGTAACTTGAAGAAATAAAAAATAAAGGAAAAAAAAGAATGAAAAAAAGAAATGCATATATTTTAAATTATATAAGAGTAAAGATAAACTAGTATAAATGGATATTTCAAAATTCACTCCAATGATACTATCTAAGCTGATAGGACTTTTAAGAATGTATGACTTAAGGAAATACATAAACTCCATAGGGAAGAATATGACATGAATAACTCACAAATAACTTCAACACAATATAGCACTGTAGTAAGCTTAAGACTTCATCTGCAATCTCAGTCTTTGCTTGCACAAAATTTTTCTTTGCTAGAAGGGAAATACAAGCTTGTTGCTATCATACTGTGTTCCATAAAGGAGAAAATAATAAAAATTTAATCCAAACAACAATTGGAGGAAACCAAAAATCATGATACCATCTTTCTGAAGTACACTTTTAAATATATATGTTTATAAATATATTATTTTGTAATAAAAACATACACACACAAACATTTTATGAAGACAGTAAAAAAAAGGGGGGGGGGTGACTGAAGTTTGACCAAAACTATTTGGCAGTGATCTTGCTCTGTGTTTTTAGAATTAATTCTTTTCTTTTTTTGGAGGGAAGGGGTGGCATAATATACAAACAAACAAGAAAAGACAAAGAAACTATAAGGTAAAAACAAATGCCAGAACAGAGCATTATGAGACAGAAAATAACCCTGTAATAATATCACTTATTATGTTTTGTGTTTGCCATCCATTGCTGGGCATGAGGTCTGCTATTAAACATGCTTTGTATACTGAGTAAGACTCCATTGATGAAAACTAATATTTTCTTTGGGAGTAGTTGTCATTTGGAGACAACTTCTGAATTAAAGATGTGGTATTATGTCCACTTCCCTTCTCAGGGACGGGACTCGGTCTAATTTAGACCCATTCAGGCTCTGTGTGTGCTGTAGCAATCTTTGTGAATTCACGTGTGTGTTAACCTTGTTAGGTCTAGAAGACCTTGTATCCATGGTGTCTTTTATCCTCACTGGCTCTTACATTCTTTATGAACCCCCTTCTGTGGAGTTCCCTGAACAATGAAGGGAAAAATAGAAGGAGACTTCCGATTTTGGACATAGTGTTCCAAAGTCTCTCACTCTGCACATTATCCAGTTATAGGTCTCTGTATTTTCTTCCATGCACTGAAAGAGGAAGCTTCTCAGATGGTAGTTGAACAAGCAATTGATCTATGAGTATTGCAGAATGCTGTTAGGATTAATTTTATTGGTACATTACTTTAACGTAACAGTAATATTTTGTTTTCTGCTAAATCCATGGCCTATCTACTTTTAGGTCCTTGGCTATCAGGACAGTGTCAGGTGCGGGTCCTGTCTCATGGAGTGGGCTTTAAATGCAACAAGATAGTAGGTTGTTACTCCTATTTTTTGCCAGGATTATTCTTTTTAATACAAACTTTCTTAACTCAAGCAATATCATCTCTTACGTAGAGCATAATGGTCTAACACACACACACACACACACACACACACACACACACTACAAGTGACCTGTAATAAGATGAAATTGCATGAGTTCTCCTCCTAAACCCTGCAAAAATTTTCTCCTTACTGTTAACATAAAATCAACACTGAAAAATCAATTCTAGTAGAATTTCTCTTTCCTTATTCCTTATTTGAACTATTTTTTAACACTAATGCATATCTAACTCTAATCCTATTCTTTTCTCTGCTCTTAAAAGTGTTTAGCTCATTCTTCTTAGTTCCTTCCTGGGAGATCTCTGTATGAATGCACTCTTGTTATATATTTACCAAATCAAATGTACCTCCCTGAAAATTGTTCTGACCACTCAGGCCACTTAACTATGACACTCATTTCTACTTGGAACATGTCATCAAATATATTTCTTTTTGTTTGTTGTCATTGTTTCTCTAAATAATTTTTTGTCATGACAGCTCTGAGAACCATTCCGAGATACTTCAGGTTGCTGTCCAACCTCCAGGCTGACATGGCCTTGACTGGCTATTTAGCAGGAAATTAATGACACAAAGCATGTACAATCCATGAACCTTAGCAGTTCTCTCCTCTGTCTTTCCTCCTTTCCTCACTCCCACTATCGCTCTCTCCCACTCTCCCTCTTCATGTTTCCCTCTCCATTTCTCCTTCCAGCTTTCCTTTTTTCCCACCTCTCCTTCTTCCCACCATTGGGTAACTATAACTCCTTATTGTGGCAAAATGTTTTATTAATTTTTTATCTAAGTTATATTTAATCCATGGTTTTCATTTACACTAATTCCTGGAATATCTTGTTTTTTTAAATTTATTAAGCTTTTTTTCTGTTTAACTATAACCTATGCCTTTTATTAAAGTTGTTCTTTGGAAATGACTAATATAACTTTTATTTTCTAATGTAACCTTGACTGACAGTGTATAACTCTTCACAAGAAAGTTAATCCATAGGAACAGGTCTGTCTCTCTTATTAACCATTTTGTGTTCATAATGTGTGATTTTTAGAAGAAAATAATTTTGGCCTAGATAAAAACATACTTTAAAATATCTTAATAGTTCAATATTATATAAAGTAAATTTTATCAGTATTTAATTTAGGATTATAAAGTTTTCATAAGCAATAAAATTTAAAGTAATTTTCTTTATAGATTGAAGTTCTATCTTCTACCTCCCCACATTCAATTTCTTAGGATTAAAGATTCAAACTGAGAATAAATAATAAACCAGGTTGATTCATTGAATTTAATGAATGTTTATAGAATATTTGTAATGTTCTAGGAAATGTGCCAATTTTGACAATGCAAAGATGGAGAGATTTTTTTGATTGCTAGATGGCAGGTGACAGGGCTTGTGGCTGGGAAATAGATCTTAAGTTCTAACCTGAAAGATATGTGGCCCTTCTGTGAAGTTTTCACAGGGAGTCTATAATGACTATCAGTTCTAAAATATTAATACAAGTTGTCAGTCTATTACTAGAAAAATAAGATTCATATTCACAGCTAATAATTTGTTATTTTTCAAAGTCACAACTTATTTGAATTATCTAAAAATTTCCACTCGAAATTTCAATGCTGTTACTTTAAAAGTAACCTTCAGACAGAAATGGCATGGTCAAGATAAGACTATATGAGACCCTTAATGAATTATGATGCTTATTATTGCTAGAATATATCTTGTCAAACACTATATAAAACAAATATACTACAAATCATCTGAAAATGACTTACAGTATGGTATGTACGTATAACAATTTTTCAGTCGATAGGATCAATTTTGTCATGTCTGAAAACAAAATGAAATAACTTATACTTCCATTTTATACTAATCATATAGTTGTTGTGTCTAAACATTTTAAAAATTTATATTCTAAAGCATTTATACTTTTATCTACTGTATAAGTCATGTATGTATTTCTTTTTAACATTTTTCCCACACATTTATTTATTTCTTCAAGTTACATCTGAATCGCAGTATTCAGATTCATATGTAACTTGAAAAATAGTTCCTCCCACCTTCCTCCCCTCCTGACCCACACTCCTCCTCTCTTCCCCCTCATGCTCTTATTCTCTTTTTTTTTATTTAAGGTGTATCTTCCCCCCCCAATATCTCCCTCTTTCAGTCTAATAAAAGATTCTTCTCATAACAATAAGCACAATACAAAACAGTAAGAACAATTACACAACAATTCTGAAAATTATAAGGTATAACAGACATTCCTAATGTCCAGTCCATATGCATTCGGGAAATAATAATAATATTCTATTATCTATCAATCTCAATGAGTTTGAAGTTGTATCTTTAACTCAGTTTCCATTCTAACTCTCATTACCAACTTAAAAAAAATCTTTAGACCCAGAACATTCTTTTAATTCCTAAGCAACTTAAAACTTAACTGTGAGACTGTAACTATCTAGTGTTCAACCATATCAGTGACCTGAAAAGTATAAATATACCTGAATAAACAGGAAGTGCAGAGAAAGCAATTTCCAGAACTAAGAAATGACAGACAACTGGCTGCCTGGACAAAGATAGATTTGATATATCATTGTTCTTCCATGAATCACAATGAAACAACTCTTCCTGTCACAAAGACTATTAAATTCCAGCATCAACTATAGATGGTATTGAAAGAGTAGAATAGTTTGGTTATGTGCTCCAGACCACCTCAATCTAGTGGTACCTTACATACACAATGATGCCCTTGTTTCCATTACAAATATAAACTATATAATAGCACCTTTCATGTTGACCTCAACAAAGAGTATGGAAATGGTAATTTCCAACTGTATGGAAAATGGGGCAAAATATGCAGGAGTAAATTCTGTTTGTTCAATGTTTTTGGTAAGGCAAATATCATGGATCAGGTGAGTGTGGGATCCTAATCTGACTATTAATCATTTCAAGTATAAAATAATGCGGATTTTTAAATTTTGTTAATTGTTTTCAAATGTAAAAAAAAGTGACCATTTCTTCATTTATTTCTACTTGAAAAGAAATCATTGTTGTATTTTTTGATCTATTAATTAGAGAAAATCCGATTTTTTTCTGGGTTGTGTTTATGGTAATGTTGATTAACCTAGTAACTGTTGAATAGTTAAAGGAGGAGGGTAACTTGGTCCATACAAAGACCACAGTAAGTTACATTGTATATCATAAGGAACACTTGAGATTTTATTTTCTTTTAAATGTTAGTTAACTAGCCGAAACCAAGCAGACTATATCACCATATAACATTTTTTAATTATTAGTCACATTACTGTGATAAATTAAATGACAAAAACCTTACAATATCCCACCATGGTAGAGATGTTCAACATATATAGGAAGTAGAACATCATATCACACCCACTGTAAGGAAACACAGAAAGATAAATGACTGTGCTAAGTTCATTTTTCCCCTTTTCATTAAGTCTAGCAACCGGTCCATGGAATGAGATCATCTATATTTAGAGTGGGTCTTCCCAACTCAATTAACCTAATTGACCTCATAAATAGTGTCTTAGGATTTTTTAGCTGTAAGAGACACTATGACCTCAGCAACTCTTAAAAGGAAAACATTTAATTGGGGCTGGCTTACAGTTTTCATTATTATAATTGGATTATAAATATATATATAATAGCATCAATTATTATAATTGATAATTATAACATAATTAAAGTTGATATAATCAATTATGTCAAATATATTTTAATTTTTCAATTAATAGTATCTAAACTGAGTATATATCAAATAATTATAATTCTTTAACTGAAAAAGTATCATTTGAAAATATTTGAAAAAATTTACATTGTGTCCATGTTTGCCTGTTTATGTTACTTGAATGATCTTCAAAAGCACTGTTGCTTTTGCTCCTTTTTGATATACATATAAAATGTTATACATAATTTATACAATATATAATATAATTTATATATTTCATATAAATTACAAAGGAAACAAATCAATGTAGTATGATATATATTGTGTTATGTAGTTTCTCTTTTATTTTTCATAATGGATCTGTGTTTACTAAGGTTTAGCATTCACTGAAAATGGATAAACAAGACATATAATTTACCAAGTAAATGAAAAACAAAGTAGAAATAAAGTACAAATAGCAATTAATTTTAGAAGCTTTTCCCACCGAAATATAAGAAAGAAATAAAGTCTTTAACTGTCAAACCATTTTTACAATATATAAAACTTAAAAAATGAGATTGTACCAACTGCTGAAGCAAAGGTATTCTAGGATTCTCGTGAATGTGTGTATATATATTATATATATATAATATATTTATTATATACATATACAGAGAGATAGAATATTACATATGTATATAAAATATAGTATATAATTTCCATATTTCATATAAAATATAAAGGAAACAAAGAAATATAGTATGATAGAGATTCCACAAGAGTAGTTGGTGTCATGAAATTACACTCTTATGGATTTCACATTATCTCATTTTGTAACTAATAAACAGTTGTTCTCATATGAAAATATCTGTTAGCAAGAACATTGTCCTAAAATGTTTCTGTCCATTAGTGCCTATTGGGCAAGTCAGGCCTTTTCAGATCCCCCTTTTGAAATAACTCCCCTTTTCATAATATATATTTGAATCATACACATATAAATAAAGTACATAAAACCTAAGTATTTTGTATTAATGATAGAATCTAAACCCTCCTACCTTCTTCCCCTTCACCCTCCTATCTTCTTTTTTATTTAAAATTTAAGGTATATCTTTTTCCCCACAGCTCTCCCTTTTATTGTACAATTACTCATTTTTAAAAGTACTAGTTTAAATAAACTTAAAGAATTTTTTCATATTTAAAAAAAAACATTAACCTGTCACATTGAGATTTAGTTTGCAATGTTTTTTTGCCTTTGTGTTCAGCACTTTAATACTTTCTCTACACAAATATTTTACATAATATTTATCTTTTACATCAGACTTTACGTCTGGTTAATTTCTACTCATGGAGTTTTAATTTTGAATACTATATATCTGTATTAATGTAGGATTCTTCATATGTCAGGGAATCAAGAGACCTTTAAACCAACCAAAAACAGTATATGATAAAAATATTTAAATAGCTGTTCATCCTAAATGAATTGTATATAAGATTACTTGGTCACTGAGGATACTCTCTTTAAATCAGTTTTCAGCAACTATCTTTGCTTTTTGTTTTTTCTATTTGCTAACATTTTATTCATTTGATTGTAAACAAAATTATACATTCACTATTTCAGCCAAGCTAAATGATTAGAAATTTACATATTTAAAAACTATAAAATTAATTCCCTGACACCTTTTAAGTCTTTATATACAGTACACTTTTGCAAAATTAAATATTTTTAAAAGGTGATAACATTTAACGATGGCCAACATAATTATAGTGACGATTCATACTTGTTTCCAAACAATGCCATTTTGTGGCATCTGCCTGATTATTTGAATCTTAATAATGTGCTCAATCATTTGTTTGGAATGTTGCATCATATTAACTGTTGTAATCTTGGAATTTATTCAATATTGACAGAAATTATGGTGGGTAGATATGATCCTATTTTTGTTATTTCACTGTAACTAAATATTTTCCTATGAATCCCAGTATTTACATTCATTATTAAACTCTCATAGTTACAGGTTTAATTTTGGTTTTATTTGATTCTTCAAAATTTATTTTTATTTGTGTATATGTGGTGCAACTCTCTGAATTGATGGGACAGGAATGTAGGTGTCCAAGGTGTCTACAAAATGGTTTTTTTGATGGCTAAGGCTAAGGAAGACAATATTTATTTCTTATTTGTGTATTTTAAAAACATTTGTCTCCTCTTTTATTCATCTGTTTATATATATATTCCCTTTGAGGTTTTTTGTTGTTTGTTTTTTTGAGACAGAGTTTCTCTGGCTGTCCTGAAACTTATTCTGTAGACCAGGCTGACTTTGTACTCACAGAGATCAGCCTCTTCCTCCCTTGTGCTTGGATTAAAGGTGTGTGCCACCACATCTGGCAATTATAGTCAGGTATAAACTGCCATGTGGGTGCTGGGATTTGGACCTGGGACTTTGGAAAAGCAGCCAATGCTTTTAACCACTGAGCAATCTATCCAGCCTGATATTATATATATATTAAAGTATATTTTAATATATTTAAAGCACAGGTAGATTTTTAACAGCACATATGAACACCAACACATGTCAAATCACTCTAGAGAAGTATTGTGGGTGATTGAAACCCAAGATATGAAATTCAAATTAGAATGTCAAGGATTTATTCACATTTACCACCCCCCTGAAAAATTAGTTAATGATAATCTAACTTGAAAATGACCTCGGATTTTTATAATTCTTTCCACTGATTATATTTATTGAAGTTTCATCTTATTTTTTACTTATAACACATAACTATATTAGTTGTGTTTTTACATTTGTTCAAATCCATGCCACATGGTACACATTTTATCTAATAAGTGGCATACATAGATGAAGAGCTTATTCATCACATACTGTCTGTCTAAAGAGATTTCTTAATGTTTGTAGCCTTGGATCTACTGTGCAGTTCTCCTGTGATGAAGACTATGTTCTACAGGGAGCAAAAAGCATCACTTGTCAACGGATAGCTGAAGTGTTTGCTGCTTGGAGTGACCACAGGCCAGTATGTAAAGGTAAAGAAAAGTATTGTAGTAAAATATTTTGTGAAGATACTGTGATATTTATGTTTGTTTTATTAGGTCAACATCAAAAATAAAACATTTATACATATTCCTTATATTATCATTTCCCTTGTGCTTTTAACATTTTTTTTTCACCAAGAAGCTATAGACCACAGTGTTTTTAATCTAAAGAGTTTCCAAATTGGCAATCCCGGAGATTACAACTGAATCATAAAGTATGTAACATCAAGCATTAGAAACTCTCTTTTGTCTTTACAAATACTTCAACTAATTTTCTTGTGTGGCAGTGAAATTAATATTTTTAAACCATAATTCCAACTTCACTTATAGAACGTATAACTTTACCTGCCTATGATGATGAGGGATAGACCCGGAGATGAATATTGTTTTAATTGAATTTTAACTAAAGACAAGTAATGATTGGTTTCAATTTATATACTACCAGTATTACAGGTATATTCTTATTCTCTTGTCCCCCTCTCTTTATTTTTTCTTTCTGTGTGTTTTTATGTGTGTATGTGTGTGTGTGTGTATTACCTTTGTCCTCACTCTAACTCCCCAAATATTTCTTCAAATAAAATGTTTCCATACATGTGAAAGAAGAGCTTCCTTTTTAAATCTTTTCCGCTTTAGTTGAAATTTTAATTGCTAATGTCACCAATTCTTTGCTTGTTGTACAAATGTGTGTGTGTGTGTGTGTGTGTATATATATATACAATATATATTGTATATATATACATGTACATACATATGTGTGTATTTGTATAAGGAAAAAAATGTAATGGAAAAGTGAAATTTTAATATCTAGAAAACAAAACAGAATGAAGCTAAAGTATCCAGATTAGAATACTTCATATTTTTCTAATGTTAGTTCAAATATATTAAACTATGTTTGCTACATTTGTTCTGGTATTCCAGTGACTTTTTTGTGGTATAAAAGAATACATAATTATAACCCATTCTGTTGGTTTACAGTATCAATACCATAATCTTTAGATATTGAAACTAGTGTGATGATAGACTTAGCTATAAAAAACAGTGCTTGCAAGAGCCATCCCACTAAGGTGAGCATATTCACAAATAGTAAGGACTTATAGCTTATGCATGTAGAAATAAAAGTTACTTCTCAAACTCAAATGCTAATCCCTGTGTTTTAATAGAGCATCAAAATAACTATGATTTCATTGAAGACAAGGTTTGAATATTATTACATCATGGTTTTTTTTTGGCTTCTATATTGTTGCACACTCTTCCCACCTTCTGACTGCCTCTTTGCCATCTGCTTGGCTTGTTCCCTTCTCTCTCTATAAAACCTGACTAGTAACTGTGAAAAACTATTCTTCCTACACTCTACCCCTCTTGCTTTGTCCTAGCTCTTACACCCACTACATTTCTTTAAATAAAATTTCTTACAAAATTATACAATCTCTATTGTAAATTTTATTTTTGGTACTGTATCCCTGACTGGTCTGGACCTTATTATTTACAGTAGGCTAGGCTTTCATTAGTATGGTGATCCCCTGCCTCAGTCTCCCTAATTTGGTGTTTGCCGGTGTTTATTGCTATTAACCATCATTAATGCTTAATCTTTCTAAACATAATTAACATGAACTTTGAATTTACCTTGCCATTACCATTGTTTGATCTTGTGCCTATGATGACTTTTAATGATCACATTTCTACTTTTATAAGTATATTATTTGTCAGGACCTTTCAGTTCTCCCAGGGAGCCTTTTTATAGTTACCATACCCTGGGGATTCTTCTTATATATGAGGAGGAAGATGTCAGAATAAAGAAGGGGCATATGTACTAGATACTATAAAGAGGAAAGATAATTCAGGATAGTGGTTAGATATAAAAGGAGGATTCAGTAAGAAAGATTAAAAATGATGTTCAAGTGTGTATGAATAGAACAGTCTGGTGCTGTTAATAAATGTGAAGGAGCTGAAAATGGAGTTATGTGGGAGGGAATCCGCAGTTACTACAACACTGTCACTAATATTTTTAACAGTCACTATGTGCCAGGCATTATGTTAACAACTGCATATATTTTGTCTAGTTTACTTCTACAAAAAAAATTATGGAGGCATTATAATCTCCATTTTAGTTATGAAAAACATAAGACAGAGAGTGATGCAACTTTCCAAAACTTAAATGACTGCAATATTCTTTAAAAGGATTCTTGTCAGATGGGGAGGATAAGCCAGATTTCAGAGCATCAAAAAGACACACACAAAGAAAAAAAGTATAAAACACAAACTGGTGCACAGTTCTCACTTGGTAATGCCAATTTAGGCTGAAAAAAATTCTCAATTTCTATGAAAAATTTGAACCTGTGTAAATTTATTTCTTCGTGTTTTTATTTTAAGATCTTACAGAAAGTTATATAATATCACAACACTAAAAGTCCATTATTAGTACAATGAAGGTAATGAAATTTAAGAAAAAGATTTAAATACATCTAGGTATGATAATATTTATACACAATTCAATCATTTAGAGGGTAGAGGCAGTGAGATTAGAAGTTCAAAATTATTGCCAGTTAACTTGAAATATTTAAACCAGCCTGAGCCATATGAGATCCTCCCTCAAAATTTCAGTAAAGTTAGACAAAACTAAATAGATGTATATATATATATACACACACACACACACACAGTGCTAATTCTTTTAACAAAAATGCTATTCTACTGTGTTAACTATTACAGATGCCAAAATAGATATACTAGCTTTCATATATACATACATCATACAAACACACATATTCACAGAATATTTTTAATCGTAAAACATGTTTCAAGCACTTTGTGAAACAAATGCAAAATAACGTGTTTCATGAGATTTAGTGTACTGAACTTGTCTACACTCAAGATTCAATCATAACTCTAGAAACATCATCATGACTTCTGAGTTACATATTTCATATATTGTAATTGTTTGTACATTTTTCATAGCAAAAAATTCTGTTGAGAAATCTAAGTTGTTTCAGAAAATGAGATTAATGTTAACATAGGAACAAAATAACAGACAAGTAGTTCAAGTCAAATCATGGAATTTAATATCTATATAAAGAGTGAGATGATATATCTTTTTTTATTCAAGAATGTGACTTTGTAAAACTGCATGAATCCTGTTAGTGATTAAAGATCGTTCTAAGACAGAATTTATATTTTCTGTCATTTTTAATAACTCTACAGTTCTGCACTCATTGCTATGTCCAGAAATGTTTTTGAATGTTAGTGTTGCTTCTCTTAGATTATAACATATATTCTGGTGTCATGTATATTTGCAGAAACATTCTACCATTGTCAACTGGGATATATAAAAAATACATATTAAAGAATTGTTACAATTCCATCTAAATTTATATTATTTCTGCAGTACTTAACCATATCTACAAAGATTTACTTGGTTATTGCTTGCTTTGCACACATGTATAAGGCCTGTAAGACCTGCATTGCTGCTAAAAATAACCGGCTGTGGTTCAGGAAAGAGTAATGGAGAGTACCTGCTGACATGTAATTGAAGTTTTGAAATGACTACCTTCCATGAGTCTGAACAAAGAGTAGTTCTTCTGTCTCATGGGTGCTTGGAGAGAGTAAATATGTTTTTGTTCCAGAGGGTTTCATTAATATCAGTATCAGTGTACTGTGCCTTTCAGAAATCATTAATATAGTTGCTGTCCTCACATTCTTTGGTTAACCAACAAAGAAATTGTTCTTCCTTTTAATTTTATTTTTTATTTCTTCAAGTTACATCTCAATCACAATCCCCTCCCTACTCCCCCTCCAGTCCCATCCTCCCACCCTCTACCTCCTCAACCCGCCATCCTCTACCCTTTTTTTTGGTTAAGGTATATCTTTTTCCCTCCAACAGCTCCCCCTTTCAGTCCAATGAATGGTTCTTTCTCTTATAACAATAAGTACAATACAAAACAACAGAAATAAATGGGCCACAATTATGAGAGTTATATGGCTTAGCATACATTCCCAATGTCCAGTCCATATGTATTTGGCACCTGACTTTAACTTTCTACTATCTAACCATCTCCATGAGTTTAAAGTTCTATTATCTAACTCAGCTTTCATACTAACTTGCATCACAATTTTAAAAACATCTTCTTAGATCCAGAACACCCTCTTGATTCCTAAAAAACTCAAAATTTAACTATGAGACTCTAGCTATCTATTCCTCAACCACCTCAGAGACCTGAGAGGGATAAATATATATGATTATATAGGAAGTGCAGGGCCCGCAGCTTCCAAAACTAAGAAATGACATACAAGTGGCTGCTTGGACAGTTCCCATTTTCTCTCCATACATTACAGCATCAATCTTCAGCCGTTTGCCCCCATTTCTCTGACAGACATTGATTGTAGAGCAGGAATTATGAAGGACTTATCTACCCTGTCTTGGCAGAGCTAGGCTGTCGACTTACCTGCTTCAAAGTTTTGTCCTTTTTGGACAGCATTCTGTCTACAGTTGAAGCTGGGGGGTTTCTTGCCAATAGATAGGCTTGCCACTATTCAACCATTTCACACTGGAGATTCTTCGATGCTCATCTTCTACTTGGAGTAAAATAGGGGATGCTGTCAGGAGCTGACATGTCTCGATATCAAAAAATCTTAAGTTAAGAAAACATCTTTGAATGCCATATTCTGCAGATCTCTTTATGTTTTTGATGATGCCTTATCTATTTCTTATATTTAGATAAGCAATTGTTGCTTGTCTCTTAGCAACATGATTTCTGATTAGCTTAGAAAATAACTGTGATAGACTGTCATAGTAACTAACAAAATGACGTGCTTACATGACTATTAGTTTGCATTTCTTAATTATCCTAAACAGTTTATGATGGTTGGTAGTAAAAGGCCAAAACTACCCATTTCATTTTTAAGCATTACTAGGTACAATACCTTTAAGAAGCGTTACCCTTAATTTTGTATCAATATACAAAGATTAATACCAATGTGGCCAAATATAATCTTAATTTTGTATCAATATACAAAGATCAATACCTATGTAGCCCAATGCAATCTTAATTTTGCATCAGTATACAAGGGTCAATACCATTGTGGCCAAATATAATCTTAATTCATATCAATATACAAAGATCAATACCGATGTAGTCCAATACAATCTTAATTTTGCATTAATATACAATGATCAATACCAATTTAGCCAAATATAATATTAAGTTTGTATCAATATAAAAAGGTATAAAGGCATATTCAATAATCTGTCCTTTTTTCTTGATCTTTTCTATACTATGTCTATGTCCCATTTTTTCTCAAATCTGTTCACTCCTACATAGGAGAGAAAGAAGGATACATAAAAGAAAAAGAGAGAGGTCCCTGGGTCTAACCTCCAAAACCCATTTAACAAGCCCATTTAACAGCTTGTAGTCTCTTCCCCTAAATAACAAAATTTTCCATTATCCGTCAAATGACCAAAAGTGGGGGGGGGGACACCCTCCCCACCTTCTGGGGATGGGACGTCGCTCTCTTAAAATGACTTCCTGCTGATTTGGGACATAGTAATAGTAAACCTGTCTGGGGCCCAAGTAAGAATGGAAAAATGGTTAAAAATGTTAATAGAATCATTTGATGTTCAGTTCTTTTGTGCTCAGCTATTTAGATGTCCTAAGAAGTTGATAGACAGAAGCTAATCTTCAGAGCTTTACTCGAGTTCTGGCTGGAGCAGTCTGTGGAGCTGAACAATCTTAACAATTTTGAGTTGCTGTGGTTGTAGACTTTTGAGGAAACAGCTATTGAGGAAGTCTGCAAGGCTGGATTGTCTGGGTCACTTGTTTTCTTTAGTGTCTGATCTGTTTTCTGCTGAGGTTTCCATTGTCCACTTGTCCCTGGATTCCTTGAATGGATGCTTTAAATCTCCTGGAAAGATAAGAACAGAGCCCTACCCTAATCCTAACTCTGGGACAATTACCTTTTTTTGGGGGGGGAGTGTGTCAGGTAATATTTTTCCTGGACCAAATTTGGTTTTTTGACAATATATAAAGTATTATCTTTCAATCTGGATAAAAGAAGAAACTCTTCTTTTTAAAGGGACATAATTACACATGGATAACAGCAAATAGTAAGCTAAAATATATTAATAATTAATATTATAATTGTATACAATATCAAATGAGAGGTATAATTTCCTAATATGAAATATATGTATGCATACTATATATTTCCTACTTTAAAATTTTAAAAACAATTATTTTAGTTGAATATGCAATAGATCTCCAAAAATGAAACTTATGCACACTATAGCCTTTTACAATGATCAGCACATTTATTTGAGATATTGGCATGTTTATTTAGTGATAGTTGTTGGGAAAATATGTAATAGTGTTAATTTGAAAACAAGAAATTTAATAATAGTACACTAAACTAATTATTTTGATGTTCCCAATCAGTTTTTATTGGATAGGTCCAAATAACCAAGAGTTTTGAGTTTTACAAGACAGTATCATGCACAGCTTGTGAGAATAGTGGGGCAGGTGACTAAGATGGCACTGTACAGAAAAGATAAGAGGGAACTAAAATCCTTTGCTCTTACATAAAAATCACAAAACCACACATTAATTTCCACATTTAATCCTTCCACAATTTATCTTGCTATTAACTTATTAATGTAATTAATCATTTTATTCAACACTCAGAATGAGTAATTATAGTAAACTAAATTCTGTATACGGTATAGGGTAAGAATTTGATATTTGTATTAATCTACAAATCATACAAACAAATCTACAAAATACATGGTAGACTCTATAGCGATGACATATGCAATAATTTGCAATTTCATGTGAAAAAGATAATTTTCATGTTTGAAATAATCCTCCATATTGATCAAGAAAAAAATACCATAATAGTTATTCTATTTACCGGAAGTATAGCATGAGTAAACTCCTAATGTGAGTAGCAGATCTAGGGAATGAGATAGGGAAAGAGGAGTGTTTCAGTTTGCAATTTTTGTAGAAAGATAATAAAATGAGATAACAAAATTAGGATATAGATCAACTTCTTTAAATTTGTCTAGAAGCCCCCTGACACTTTGTTGTTTTGAGTGCTATTTAATTATACTACACTAGAGAGTTCAAATATTTCCATTTGGGCTACAATGTAGCTGTATGTGGGTGGTAGATGAATTACATCAAATTTATACTTTTAATTCAGTATTCAAAGAAATTCTCTTCTTTACTGCATGTCAAGAAACATGAAGTAATTGATGATATAAATTATTTCAATCAACCTTCAGGATCTTAAGTAAAATCTCTTTTAAAATAACCCTATGATACCAGTATTATGTCATTAACACACTTGGTATTCAACCTGAAAATCCAAAAAGATTTACCAGTTTTAGGTGGCATCAACCTGATACAAATCCTCCTGCTGATACTGATGGTCAATCTTCTGATTACCAAAATCACCCAGGATTCATGTATAAATTTATTTATTTAACTCTGAACAGTTTTCTACCATCTCAATACATGCAGAAATGCCACTTCAGGTTTTATTTATGGCTGATCTCTCCTTGAATGAAAAACCCAATTAATAACATTCTTTTCATCTTTCACATTTTACTGCTTTTTTTTCTATGACCTTCAAACATATACTGTATCATATTTAACACCTTAACCACATGGACACACAAACACCTCAGACAGACACACAGCCAGACACACACACACACTCACTCACTTCTAAAGTGCTTAGAGTTTAATAAATCTGCTTCAGTCATCAATGTGCTCTAAATGAAGTTTAGTTAGTTTAATGTAATTAATTTCTTCATAGACAAAATGAGAACTCTGTGTATAGGTTATATTATGAATAATTGCTGATCAAAAAAAAAGAACTATGACCATGTTTAACCAGTCTCTCTGATCAGCATTGGTGTCTTTACAATATTGCATTTTGTATCTCCTCTTACATTGTTTTGTATTTGTAGTACTTATCGATTGACTATTATACACAAATTTCTGTGCAAATAAGAGCTGGTAAATAAGCACTTAGTCAAAATTTTACTAAGGCTTATTTAATTACATTAAGTTATTTGAGAAATTGGAAATGTAGTAATTTTAAGCATGAACGGTTGACCCAGTAGAATACTTATTGGGATATACAATTAGAAAAAATTTGACCAAGGGCAACCCAGCACCTTGTGAGGTTGATCAACCAAACAAACACATAGCAGGTGTGTTTCTGTAGCTGTTATCCATGCTATCTTCATTTCATGGAATATCGTTACAGGTGAAATGATGCATAATAAGGATAATATTAGCAACTAATAGAGTGACATATGGTGCAGGAGATAGGCAGATGGTGTAGTTATAAAAGTTTATAGCACATTTTTTTTACTTTTTCCTTCTAAAAGCAATAGTTTGACTTTTAATGTACAATTTGTATTGACAAGTATACTTTACAATGCTCCATTAAAAAATGTTTTAAGTTTTGTTTAATATTTTATTTGACAGATATAAATGGTGGTACATTTGTCAAATTCTTATACATAACTACATGACTAGATAATTTAATATTTAAAATTACCTAAATAGTAATATATCTTACATTTCAATCTTTTTCTTCATATAATTATTCTTAAACATATTAAACATATCTTGACTTGGTAATAGATCATTAGAAAATTTAAAAATTAAAATTAATTGATTCTGTTTTGGGATATGGACCTGTTTCAGCAATGATCAATAAAAACTTTCTGTTTCCAACTCAGTTACCTCATGAAAGCATGACTTTGTTCATTTTCTTTCTCTATTTGTCACTCCAGTTTGCTTATTTATAAATCTGTTAATGTAGATACAGAAGACAATGACCGCAGACTTCCTCCTGTGGTGAATTCCAAATATTGTCAAGAACATGTGTTAATTTTATGGATGATTAGACTCAATATTAGTGTCAATAGCTCAATACTTTTCATTAAGTTTTAGACCCAGTATCTGTCGGAGTTCTTGGCACACAGAAGCAGTAATACATTTCAAAAAATGTGTTAAATTATCACAAAATATTATAGTGCTCATTGTTATTGTGACATATATTCTAGATTGCTTTTTTCTAAATAAGGAAAATATTGCATTTATTTTCTCCAAAACTTGTTGTCCTTCAAAGTAATCAATTATAATTCATATTATATCAATCTTTTTACCACATTTGTCACAAAATTTTTACTTTGCATAAGAGTTTTTGTATGTAAGTTTTATTTATGTTTTTGTATCTGTACCTATTTTCAGGCACTCTTACCTTATGCTGAGATTTTAATATGTATAATTAAAATATTAAAAGTATAATTTGAACTCAGAATATGCAATTAATAATTATAGATTTTAAAATTGTTAAGTAATAACTATATGTTTTGAAAATTTTGTGTATGGTTACTCAGTTTACATAATTTCCTCTTCTTCTCCTCCCTCCATCTCTGTTTATGTCTGCCCCAAGCCTTCTAAAAATCATGGCCTCTTATTATTTTATTGTTGCTACATTCACGTGTCCATTTATATTTACATATATAATATTTATATTTTATATTTATATATAATATTTGTGTTTACATTTAATATAAGGTGTCTTCATTAGTGCTCATTGTATGTGTATGTGTGCTTGTATATGTGTGTACATCTCTATTTTTGTCTGTATGTGTATCTGAGTCTGTGTATATATATATATGTTTGTGTGTGTGTGTGTGTTTGTGTGTTTAGGGCTTCCCCAGTTGTACTGGATTACCTTCAGGGAGCTATTTTTGCAGAAAACTTATTCTCCCTCTTTCAGAAGTCATTGTTATCTTCCTTTAAGAGTGGGGCCTTCCGAGGTTTTCGCACCCACACTGATGTGTCACCTAGTAGTATCCCTTTCAAATTTTGGTTGGGTAAACATGTTTCTGAAATTTCATGGTTGGAGTGTCTCTGTCATACACAGAAGACATTGGCTCGCTAAAGATTATTAGTATTCTGGCTCTTACATTCTTCCTACCCCTTCTTCAGTGATATTGCATGAGCCTTAGCAGTTGGGCTTGGAATGTAGGTATTGCAACAGGTTAGTTCTGAGCACCTCAAGTGTGGTATTTCTCTGAGTTCTGATGAATTGTCCTTGCAGAATATCCTCTGTCAACTGCAAAAAAAAGAGTCTATTTAATAAGGAGAGAGAACTCTAATATATGCAAGTTCATATTAATATAGATTCTAAGAGAACTGGGTAAAAAATGTATAAAACAATTTATTTTTAACCCTTAACAAATGCAGGTTTTAGAAGTTTGGGACTTCAAGTTTAGTGGAGACAAAATAAAATGTAGTAAAACCAGTATGGATGTAGTGAACAATCAGACAACTTGCAATGCTTGGTGTATGATAAACAAAGTCCATGATACTTCAATAGGGGAATGAATCTTTTGTTTACCACTATACTAGATACAATACATGAAACAGACTACAATTAAGCAAATCATGCCCTTGAGCAATTTACAAACTTATTGAAAATACAGATATTCAAAATCAAACAATGGAAGAACATCTGAAAAACAAGTGAGGCATGATTATTCTGTCAATATTTAAGTTAAAAAACATTTCAAAATAGACAAAAACAGAATGGCTCTATTAACCTTTCAAAAGTAAATTCAATCAGCCATGTGAATAATACTTAATGACTTTATCTCTTAGTTATTACCATATATTGCCATATTTTGAAAACAATTGAATTATTTTAGCAACATTAATATTCACCTGCTAATTAATTCTAATTGAGAGGAGATAAAAGGTGAGTTTTCATCTTCATAGAAATCAGAGGTGTGGGCTGCAATTAGATTAGCTAGAAAAAAAAAAGGAATAACAAAAAGGAGAAAATTACCATATATCATGAAATGGGCTTCAAAGAAGACACATAACCCCTTTGCCTTGACCTCAAACAGTGATTCAAGAAGAGATAGAAAGATACGCACAATGATTAAGACATGGAAAGATGACAAGGCAATAAACAAACATTTACAGTGACAAGAACATAAAATAAACATTGGAGAAAAGGCGTGAGAGATGGAATGATGGATGATGGATATATTGACTGCAAATGGCCTTGTATGATGTTATGGTGAGTGTGAAATGCATAAAAATTTTCATGTGTTCCAACATCTAATGCTCAAATGGTGACACTGTTTTTGAAGTTCGTGGAACCTTTTAAACATGAAGCCTTGCTGGCACATTTAAGGTTGCAGAATAGGCCTTTATACTCCTGACAGCATGTACTGAGGACCAAATGTAATTGCCATGTTTTCCGGCCATAATAGATATTATGCATGTTAACCAAATTATTTCCTTGCACTTCTTTCCTTCAGTTGCTTCTGTCTGGAATTTTTCACAGAAAAGGATAAGCAGTGACAATTAGGTTTTATCTTAGGTATATAAAAGAGAAATCTTGACAAAACAGGTTATTAGTCTAGGGGAAAGAGTTGAACAAATTTTCTAGTTGTTATCCTGTTCCAATGAGAGGCTATGTAGTAGGCATAGGGACAGACAGATTTAAAATTACAAAATTCCTGTCTATAGAAAATTTATTATCTCCCACTGGAGATTCTTCGATGCTCATCTTCTACTTGGAGGAGAATAGGGGGTGCTATCAGGAGTTGATATGTCTTGATATAAAAAAATCTAAAGTTACGAAAACATCTTTGAATGCCATATTCTGCAGATCTTTTGAGGTTTTTGAAGAGGCCCTATCTATCTCTTATATTAGGGTAAGCAGATTTTGCTTGTCTCTTAGCAGCTTTATTTCTGATTAGCTTATAAAATAACTATAATAGGCTGTCATAGTACCTAACAGAATGACCGGCTTGCATGACCATTTGTTTTCATTTCTTAATTATCCTAAACAGTTTATGACAATTAGTAGTAGTCGCAAGCCTATCTCTTGGTAGGAAAAGTCCCTTGCTCCAACTGTAGACAGAATGCTGTCCAAAAAGGACAAAATTTGGAAGCAGGTAAGTAGACAGCCTCGCTCTGCCAAGACAGGGTAGGTAAGTCCTTCATAACCCCTGCGCTACAATCAATGTCTGTCAGAGAAACTGGGCCAAACAACTAAAGATCGATGCTGTAATGTATGGAAAGAAAATGGGAACTGTCCAGGCAGCCACTGGTATGTCATTTCTTAGTTTGGGAAGCTGCAGGCCCTGTATTCAAATACATATGGACTGGTCATTGGGAATGTACGTTAAGCCATATAACCCTCATAACTGTGGCCTAATTACCTCTGTTGTACTGTATTGTATTTATTATTATAAGAGAAAGAGCCATTTGTTTGACTGAAAGGGGGAAACTGTAGGGGGAAATAAGATATACCTTAAACTTTAAAGAAAGAAAAAAGGGAAGAGGATGGGGGGTTGAGGGTGGGAGGGTGGGACTGGAGGGGGAATAGGGAAGGGACTGCGATTGAGATGTAACTTGAAGAAATAAAAAATAAAGGAAAAAAAAAGAAAATGTATTATCAATAGTAGCAACCAAAAAGAGATTCTAATGATAAAATGTGATCCCTGTTCTTAATAGATTTTGATAATAGGTGTTGATTGAATATTTTGGTGCATATCAACCATGAATTCTAACATGGAACTGCATCACTGTCGCGTCCCCCCTTGTCCAGCAAGGAATGACGCAACTCACAAAAGCTCTTCTCCTGCAGTTTATTCAGGTCCCTTGAAAACAGTCTTCTGAATGCCCGGGCAGACCCAATCCACAGGCTAAATACTAAATGAACAGCCAATCAAGTAAAGCCACATGGTGCTATCTTAGAGGCCCACATATAGCCAATCAAGTAAAGCCACATGGTGCTATCTTAGAGGCCCACG
>CAJQZJ010032563.1:1558263-1633616 GCA_907164525.1 Lophiomys imhausi
GGTCTTAGCCAAATATGGACTTGTTTACCATCGAGAGCGCTCACCGTCGGGCTGGTGGAAGGCGGAGACCAGCGCCATCTTTAAGGCGCGGCACGTCGCAGCTCTCTACACATCACAAACTCCATACTTGCATATGATGCCACCACTACACTAGTATAGTGGTACTTGACAAAAATTGTAGAGAGTCATTCCCACATGAGGAAGTGTGCAAGCTGAACCCTAAAGGTATATTTAATTGTTGCTAATGAAAAAACAAATATGGATGACAAGAAAAGAGCACATACAAGGTGTAATTTGTTAAAGATGTAAATTTTCAAGCCCATTGTTGAACTGTAATATTTTTGACCATTTTAATTTTAGATATTGACTATTTTGATGAATTAAAGAAAAATATTATTTTGTAGACTGAGCTACAAAATATTATATTGTTGAGAATGTCAGATAATATTGAATTGTTTCAATGCTTACAATTTGTGGTTCTTAAATCTTTATCACATATTTTGCCACTGTTTACTATCATTCCATTTTACTTATTTTTTTAAAAAAATATTTTTTCTTATCTATTACATCCTGACCACATTTTCTCCCTCTCTCTCCACTCCTCCATCTTTTTCTCCCCACATCCCCTCTCCCCTGGATAAACTCCTCCTCTCTTTCCCTACTGCCAAAAACAAAACAAAACAAACAAACAAACAAAAACAGACCAGCTGTGATATGAGGGTTGGTTCTCAGTCTTATTGTATTTCGATAGGCCATGTTTAGAGCATATACCTGGGAGGCCTGTTCTTTCACCTGCTGGTAGTTATCCATTGGAGTTAGCATCTGGTTTAAGATTGAAGGCATGTGTCCTCTTTTGTCAACATTAGGTCCCCATGTGGTACATACCTGTGCAGATCCTGTGTATTCTGTCAATGTCTCAGTGAGTTCATATGTGTGTTGGTCCTGACCTGATTAGAAAGTCTTGTTTCCTTGGTGTCCCCCATTACATCTTGCTCTTACAATCTTTCTGCCTACTCCTTTGGATGGTTTTCCAAAGCTTAAGCCGCACATCGATCCCCATACCTTAATAGTGGGAGACTTACACAAATGGACAGGTCATCGAGACAGAAACCAAACAGAGAAATACGGAGACTAACAGAGGTCATGCACCAAAGGTACCTAGCAGATATCTACAGAAAGTTTCATTCAAACACAAAAGAATACATCTTCTTTTCAGCACCTCATGGAACCTTCTCCAAACTGACCATATAACTGCACACAATGCAAGCCTCAATAGATACAAGAAAATTGAAATAACCCATTGTATCTTATCAGACCACCAGAAATTAAAGCTGAAATTCAAAAAAAACAGAAATAACAAAAAGCCTACACACTCATGGAAACTGAACAACCCTCTACTCAATGACCACTGAGTCAGAGGACAAATAAATAAGGAAATCAAAGACTTCCTAAAATCAAAAAAAAAAAAAAAAATGAAGGCACAACATACCCAAACCTATGGGATACAATGAAAGCAGTGCTACAATGAAAGTTCATAGTACTAAGTGCCTTCAAAATTAAATTGTGACAGCTTATATTAGCAACCTAACAGCAGAACTGGAAGAGGTAGAAAAAAAAAAAAAAGAAACAAATACTCCAAAGAGGAGCAGAAGGCAGGAAATCATCAAACTTAGAACTGAAATCAATAACATAGAAACAAAACAAACAATTCAAAGAATCAACAAAACCAAGAGTTGGTTCTTTGAGAAAATCAACAAAATAGACAAATCCTTAGCCAAACTAACAAGAAGGCAGAGGGAAAATACCCAAAATAAAAAAAATCAGAAATGAAAAGGTAAAAATAACAACAGACATTGAAGAAATCCAGAAAGGCTTTTGGTCTTACTTCACAAATCTGTACTTCACAAAATTTGAAAACCTAGGTGAAATGCACAATTTTCTTGGTAGATTCCACCTACCAAAGTGAAATCAAGATCAGGTTAACAATTCAAACAGTCCTATAATCCCTAAGGAAATGGAGTCATTAAAAGTCTCCCAACCAAAAAGCCCAGCACAGAATTCTATCAGACCTTCAAAGAAGAGCTAATACCAATACTCTTCAAACTCTTCCACAAAATAGAAACAGAAGGAACACTGCAAAACTCATTCTGTGAGGCCACAGTCACCCTGATTCCTAAACCATACAAAGACCCAGCAAAGAAAGAGAACTTCAGCCCTATCTCCCTCATGAACATAGTTGCAAGTATATTTAATAAATTACTTAGAAACCAGATCCAAGGATACATCAAAAGTATCATGCACCATGATCAAGTAGACTTCATCCCAGGAGTGCAGGGGTGGTTCAACATATGAAAATCCATCAATATAATCCACCTTAAAAACAAGCTGAAAGAAAAAAAAAACCATGATCATCTCGCTAGATGCTGAGAAAATATTGGACATAACTCTAACACACTTTCATGCTAAAAGTCTTGGAGAGAGCAGGCATAAAAGGACCATACCTAAAAATAATAAACCCTAACCCTAATCCTTTCCTGCATATAATAAGATGATCATATGGTTTTGTCTTTCAGTCTATCTATATGGTGAATTACAAATTCTATTTTTCATATGTTGAACCATCCCTGAATCTCTGGGATGAAGCCTACCTGACTATAGTGGAAAAACTTTTTATATATTCTTGTATTTGATTGACTAGTATTTTATTATGGATTTTTTCATTTATGTTTATGAGGGCAATTGGTCTCTAATTCTGTTTCAAGTTACATATTTAATGTGTAAGCATAGGCATGGCTTCATCCAATGAATTGGGACCTGCTCGTTCTGTGTATATTTTCTGTAATAAACTTACACATATTGGTGTACTGGTTTTAAATCTTTGAAAGCATTGTAGGATATCTGATTCTGGGATGTTATTTTTGGCAGAATTTTAAATTATTGTTCCTATTTCAATAGGAATTATAAGTGTGCTTAAGTAGTTTATCTCATTTTATTTGAGCTTGGTAGGTGGTAAACACTAAGAAAATTATTCATTTTTAAAGAATTTTTACATTTTTAAAATTCAGGTCTTAAAGTATGTATTTATGATTGACTAGATTTCCTTAGCTATATTTCCCTTTTCCTCTCTATTTTTGTTAATTTACATCTTCTTTCTCTACCTTTCAGTTACTTTCATTAAGAAATTGCAAATTTATCTATTAGTTCAAAGAACAAGCTCTTTGTCTTATTGATTGCTTGTATCTTGTTTGTTTGTTTCAATTATTTTGATTTCAGCCTTGAGATTGATTATTTCTTTCAATACACACACACACACACACACACACACACACACACACACACACACAATGAATATGCACAGATGGAGGTATGCACTAAAAATAATAAATGACATTAAAATTAAAAATTATATGACACTTTGGAATTTCAAAGCAAGTATCTGACATATCTTGTGAAATTTATTCTTTTTGTTTAATTTTTAAATATTTATTTATTACTTCAGGTTACATCTCCATCACAGTGTCCTCTTTCCACACCTCCCAGTTCCTCCCTTCCACCCTTAATCCCCTATCCCTTCCTTCCCACTCCTCTGGAGTAGAGTGTTCCTACATAACAGTTTCTCACCCCCATTCAGCAGTATTATGAGGGCCGAGAGCCTCCTGATACACTGGGGGCCTACAAGGCAGCACCACCAGGGCAAATTGTCTCATTGACTGGTAATAATTGTCCTGTCCCTTTGGTGCATTGTTTGTAGTATAGTTATCCTGCACTATATGGCTAAACTCCAATTATAAGTCAATAGATGCCATGTCCATCCTTCTGAGTCTGGGTTAGCTCACTCAGGATGAGCTTCTCTAGTTCCATCCATTATCCATTTGGCTGCAAATTGTATGATTTTGTTTTTTCTGATGGCTGATAGTATTCCATTGTGTAGAACCTCACCAAATGACAAGAAAGTTTCCTCATCTATATTCATATCAGTCTTAATTGTGGTAGCTAGAAACTAGAAACAACCCAGATGTCCCTCAACTGAGGAATGGATTAAAAAAACTGTGGTGCATCTTACACAATTTATTCTTTTTAAATCTAGTTATAAGTCATTCAAATAATTCTAAATAAGAAGATATGATAAGGCTTAATGTTCCCTTCTTTATGTCACTGTAGTGAAATGAAGACTATATTCAAGCATCAGAGGCTTGAGTTTAATATCCATTTGTGTATTTTGTGGTAATGATTATGAGAATTGTCTTTAATTTCCATTATGCTACAGAATTTGATTATTTCAGTAGTAGAGGTGGCATAAATGATAATTTCACAAATAATAAACTATGTCAAACAAATTTTCATAGAGAACATAGTCTTGAGGTTGGAAATCTTGAAGGGGAATATTTTCCAATTCATGTTGTTTTTTACCATATGGGATTAAGAGCACAAAACAGTGAAAACTGCAAAATATCCAAACCATTGACATGAAAAAATTCAACTTTGTTTTATAAAAGTTCATATGGGTTTTGGCTCTTATACAATTACTTGTAAATAAGGCTGATTCTCAGTCTCAGGATTTAAGAGTCTTTTTGTTTTCTCCATAGGGAATTACTCTTTTCTGTGCCACATATACCCTAGCTAAGTAGTATGTATGGAATTTTTTTCAAAGAATTTTCCTAAATTTACATTTATTCTGCTTCATATCCCTAAGATGTTCATTTGGGCAGAAGAAGAAGGAGAACAGAAGGGTTAGAAATGATGTAAATACAGTACTAAAGTATAAAATTCTCAAAAAAAGAATTCATATATACAAGAATATGAATATATATGTTATATATACATATGTATGAGTACATGTGTCAATATTCTTTTTTAGAGAACATACAGAGCCAGATTTGATGACTCACACCCTTACTAGCACTTGGGAGGAAGAGCTAGAAAGATGTTTGTATGTTTGGGGTCACCCTTGTCTACATAGAGAGTTACAGGGCAGCCAACACAACTTAGGTAGATCATGGCTCAAAACAACAAAATAAAACATAACATAACAAAACAAAATAAATTGAAGCAGCAACAATGAAAACTCACAAAATTAAACAAAAAGAAAATAAACACATGCATGTGTATGCATATATATTAACATATTTATTTATCTATCTGCATGTATATATGACAATAATTAAAGGAAAAGAGGTCAATGGTCTAGAAGTTGAGAAAAAGTAAGTTAGAGAAGTACATTGGAGGAGTAATAAAAAGGAAAGGAGGAGAAAATGATGTGAGTATATATTAATTTCAAAAAGTACAATTTTAATTAAATAAATAATATAACCTTAAACAGATTTATCCTTCATTTTAAAACATAAAGAGCATATTTGGTAGACATGAAGTCATATTTGTATCATGTATTTTATTCATAATCATTGTGATAAATACTGACAATTATAATTATGTTTCAATATTGTATTCCAGGAAACAGAATGCAAGTAACAATCCATGCACTGACTAGATTTGAAAAAAAAAACACTCAATTTTACTATAAAAAATAAGAATGTAAATCCATAATAAAAAAACTAGAGGGAGACTAAAAGATTGCTCAGAAAAAGAATATTTGGATTCCAGAAATGAAAGGAGAAGGGAAAAAGAGGGGTGGGATGATGTCAGTGAACTATTGAGCAGTACAGAAAGAAGAATTACCTTGGTTGATTGTATCCATAGAGCACTCTTTGGTTAAGATGTAAGTAAGGAAACACAAAGACTCACAGGGAGCAACTAACTTCTTACTGTTAAATGGTTTGTGACATAGTTGACAATGACTACAAATGATTAAAAATGTAACTTGATGTAATAAATAAACATTATAATACAAATATTAACTTTTATATAGCTATATTTTCTTAAAGTGTCGAAATGGAAAGCCTACTGGTTGTTTTCTGATGTACTGCTTAATGCGGAGCTTTTAGATGCAAATATTAGTCATTGTGTTTTAACTTTCGAACTCTGCATATATGACACAAGATGTTGAGAAGCATGGATCCATTGCTGTAAAGAATCTGACATTTGCCAAGTATTCAAATTAAGAAAGAAGTTAGCATCATACAGTGAATATCTTAAACAAAATCTTTTCTTGATTGCAGCAACATAGATTATACAGAGGGTATAAATGTTCAGTTACAAACTTGCCATATTTTCATGGGTTTTCACAATACCATCTTCATTTCCACAATATCTTGGCTTCTATTGTATTTTCCTGTGAGAATTCCCATTAGTCAGCCACTCTGATTAATCTCAATGCCAGAAGATGAGACCAAATCTATTCAATTTTCATCCCACACCACTTAATTAGGATAATCATCAACAGAATTTAAAATCCAGAACAAGGCTAACCTCCAGAGACACAGAAATAATGTGCAGAGTAAATCATACCAACATCAGAGTTTTCTTGGGAAGGAAGGATGGATTTCTTTTAGTTCATGTATTGATCTTTAAACTTATCCTGAAGCATTAATTTAGGTAGTCCAAGATGTGTTGCCAATAACATTGACATTAAAATGGGTCTACAGCAATTATGGAAACTGTAGGAATCCTATCCTGCCAGCAGAGGCTAAAGAGTGTACCTTCCAAAGCTGAGGTAACATCACTGAACATTTCAGGAAATTAAAAAAAAAAAATCTCTTTTACACCACTTTTTCTTTTTCTTTTAACTTACAAAGTAATGGATTTAATTATGAGATTATGCATGCCATAAATTTTTTTTATTCTTCCCTCTGTCTTCTGAACCACCTCATCCTCCCTTGCCATTCCTCTTTCTTACTCCAAATACTTACTGTCTTCTGTTTGTTTTTTTTTTAATTAATAAATTTATTTATTTGTTGATTCAGGTTACATCTCCGTCATATTGTCCTCTTTTCCCCCTTCCCAGCCCCACCCTCCCATCCTCTACCCCCTAAATCTTCCATCTTGCTCCTCTGGAGTGGAGTGTCCCTACATAACAGTCCCATGCCCCAGTTCAGAAGTCATATGAGGGCCAAGAGCCTCTTCATACACTGGGGACTACAAGGCAGTACCACCAGTGAAAAGTGTCTCATTGCTAGGGAGAGAAAACTAAAAAACAGACCAACAAACAAACAAAAAGTCTATGTCCATTTTCCCTTTGGTGTGTTGGTTGTAGTACAGATATCCTGTACTATATAGCTAAAATCCTACTATAAGTGAATAGATGCCATGTGCATCCTTCTGAGTCTGGGTTAGCTCACTCAGGATGAGCTTCTCTAGTTCCATCCATTTGGCTGGATATTGCATAATTTCATTGTTTCTGATAGCTGAGTAATATTCCATTGTGTAGATGTACCACAGTTTTTTAATCCATTCTTCAGTTGAGGGACATCTGGGTTGTTTCCAGTTTCTAGCTATTACAAATAAAGCTACTATGAACATAGATGAGGCGACTTCCTATGATTTGGTGAGGAGTTATTTGGATGTATATCCAGAAGTGGTATGGCTGGGTCCTGAGGCAAAGTTATTCCAAGATTTCTAAGATATCGCCATACTGACCTCCATAGTGGTTGCACAAGCCTGAACTCCCACCAGCAATTGAGGAGGGTTCCCCTTTCTCCACACCCTCGCCAGCATGTGCTGTCATTTGAGCTTTTGATCTTAACCATTCTGACAGGTGTGAGATGGAATCTCAGAGTCGTCTTGAGTTGCATTTCTCTGATGATTAAGGATGTTGAGCATTTCTTCAGGTGTCTCTCGGCCATTAGGGATTCCTCCTTTGTGAATTCTCTATTTAGCTCCTCTCCCATTTTTTGATTGGATTATTTGGTTTGTTGGCATTTAATTTCTTGAGTTCTTTGTAGATTTTGGATATTAGCCCTCTGTCAGATGTGGGATTGGTGAAGATTTTCTCCCAGTCTGTAGGCTGCCATTTTGTTCGAATGACAGTGTCTTTTACCTTACAGAAGCTTTTTAGTTTCATGAGGTCCCATTTATTGATTGTTGATCTCAGGTCATGAGCTGTTGGTGTTCTGTTCAGGAAGTTGTCACCTGTGCCAATGAGTTCAAGGGTTTTTCCCACTTTTTCTTCTAGTAGATTTAGTGTGACTGGCCTTATGTCAAGGTCGTTGATCCACTTGGATTTAAGTTTTGTACAAGGTGATAAGTGTGGGTCTAATTTCATTCTTTTGCAAGTGGACATCCAGTTGGACCAGCACCATTTGTTGAAGATGCTGTCCTTCTTCCATTGTGCGGTTTTGGCTTCGTTGTCAAAAATTTGGTGGCCATAAGTATGTGAGTCCATTTCTGGGTCTTCAATTCAATTCCCTTGGTCTGCTTCTATACCAATACTGTGCTGTTTTTACTATTATTGCTCTGTAGTACAGCTTGAAATCATTTCTTATCCAGCCACAGTTGTTTTTATTAATTCATATTCATATTTATGAATTTATATGAATTCATATGTACATTTATATGAGACTGTTGTAAATTTTATTGTGTCCACAATTTCTTTCTCACAATGTTTGCTGTTGGTATCTCTAAAAATTACTGATTTTCTAAGTTGATCTTGTATACTGCAACCCCAAATTCTACTACAAAACCTTGAGAAAGGCATTTATTTTTTGAATGTTATTTTTGTAATAATAAATGGCAATAACTTGAACTTGTATTTTTTTTATTCTGAAAAATTGAAAAAGTTGGACTGCCACTGTTTTATAGATAATGACAAATATGTAATATTGTCTGGATCACAAAATATAATTCATGGTAATAGTCACATATAGAGTATCCAATATGATGCTTCATTAAGAGAACATGGTATCTGGTGCATATGCCATTCTTTCTATAAGTAGAACACTGGGCTTAGGAATCCCAGAGTTTGACAAGTTAGTGATTATATCCACATACTTATTCTCTAGGAAGATGCATTCTGAATTCTAAATTATGAGGAATTGTTTTTTTTTTTTTGTAATGGAAAGGAATGCTATGTTTCTATTTTAACACTTTAATACATGCAGATTGTTGAAAAAAACATTCTAGAATAATGGAGTCTGTGTTTAAGAAGCACACCATTGCTTTTGCACCTCAAGGTGAACTGACAATAAAGAGCTAAGAAATAACCTTTTTATCCTGATAGTAACAAATGTCTTCTTAGTCTAATTCCATGGGCTACAGTAACTACAGCCCTGTAAAAATGACTAATCTCATTTTTCTCAATGAGCAGAGAGTGTTCTAAATGTAGTGGTTAGAAAAAATTGTCCAATAGTAGGAACTGAGAAAACGGGAATGAGAACAACACACGTGGAATCAGTGTACATTTTAAAAGCATTTTAATGTTTTATATAGAATATAGTTTTTTTAGCTATTAGAGAATCTGAAAACATTTCAAAGCTGATACTAATTAGAATAACAATCCTATATTTTTAAACAGAAAATACGATGTGATTATGTTAGTATAATACACAATTAAGGAAAATATTTGGTTTGCTGAGTAGGTGTGAAGGAAAAATGTATAATATGTATAAATATTTAGAATTTTTCAGATGATTAGAAACTTCTCAAATGTCAATGTGGAACTATGTCTCACACACATATTTTTGGCCACCTGATCCTTTATCTTTCTTAAAGACCCACAGCAACATGATAACTTTCCAGTTTACTTTCAGTGGTTCTGATTATTCAAGGATAGAGCCACGTATGTCATTCTCTTTTCTATTATCCAGTAAGTGAAGAGGCAAAAGTGTTCCAGCAGAGTTAGATACACTTGTGAGCTTGGTGCTCAATTTACCTCTTGCATTGATTATTTGTGCTATAATATTTTAAAGAAAATTGTATATTATATATGTGTCCATATTGTCCTTTATTTTCAAATAAATTTTAGGTTAAACTCATTCAGTTTATTCACTAATATTCTTAGCTCATTTCAAGTGTGACAGTGCTCTCTAGTTCTCTTAAATCCCCTAAGTGCCTTGATGGAATCCTGTATGTATGGTTGGATACTTGTATGCATGATGACTGTAAATTTGTACAAAATACTGGACTTCATGAGATTATGACTTAAAACAAAAGTAAATTAATTCTAAAATATCACAGCCTAACATTTTAGCAGAGGAATTATTTAGAGCTTCAGTAGTCTCAATATCACAAAGATGAAAAAAATATCATTGAAAGCATAGTTTGAATATTTCTATTTTTTAGTTCCCTGTTGTTCAATAACTAAGAATTTTGTGATTAATGATATAATTTAAAAAATAAAATTTTCAATGATTACACTACTGGATCCCATATGACAACATTTAAAATATATTTTTAAGATATTTATTTTTTTTCTAAAATTTTCAAAATTTTCCCCAATAGTGCATGTGATTTGATGATTATATATAGATATAGCCATATAGAAATTTTATTCAAATTTAATTTTTTCAATGTTATAAAACATGGCCAATTCTTTATACTATATTAAATATGCACTAATTGTAAGCATCTGTGCTATGTTGTTACTTCATTTTTTCTAGTCAATATTATTATACTGGGAAGGTTCAGAAGCAAAGAGAGTTAAATTTAGTGTATGTTTGCTTAGAAAAAAAACTCCCCAATACAACATAAATATCAAATAAAATACACTTGATTCACAGTAATACAACAATGGATTTAGAAATCACAATCACAACTGAGGATTGTAATGCATAGTGCAAAGAAATTATAATGCAAATAGTACTTAGCTACAGTGTCACCAGCAAGCAAAGCATAATTATTTTATTGGAAAGAAAATTAAATTTGTTGAGAATAAAAGGTATATTTTCTTTGAAACCCATGCAATCACAATCACATCTTCAAGCACTAAAAATGACAAGAGAAATAATTTTGTTTTATAGTTTACTTTTATTAGATTATTATTAGAAACTGTACATGTATCATCCTGTTTAGAATTGTTAGTTTAAAATATTGCAATGCCATTTAGGCAATGTAGTCTGCAAAAGTCCTTTGCACTTATTATGTTTATAGTTTGTTATTAATAATTTGGCTAATATAAGGTGTGTGATTATAGTTTTGTAACAGGGTCTCATTCTATAAGACAGGACTCTCTCAAATCTACCAACATCCTCCTGTATCATCTTTCTGAGTACTGACATTATATATATGAATCACAACTTTTTGCAGATATACTGTATTTAACTAGAAAACATAAGAAATCACCAAGAAAGAGACCACTTAAAACATGTTAATATTCTTCAAAGAAAAACTGAAGACTATAGTACAAAGGAAATTAAATTTGCCTATAGTATATATTTTTAAATCCCTTTTAATGGGATTAAGAAGTATGGAGATATCTGTACATTTTATTGTCTTATTATGCCATTTTTAGCTATTAGTTAATCTTTTTGGTTCAATTTTTCCTACACACACATGTATACATTACACAAACACACACAGATCACACACAATACAAACTAAACACACACAACCACACATACAAATCTTGCAAATACAATGTCACATACAATTAAGTATTAATATAATTAAAATAATAAGTACAAAGTGTAAAAAAATATTGCTAATTAAACTATTTAACCAGTATTTAGGTTATTGTTAATTGGTTCGATGCTATTAATCTTTAAGCAGACATTATAAAAGAGCACACAGAGACCACATGGATTTTAAAAAGCATTGGCCTGAATTGTGCAATAATAGCCCATTAAAGCTAGCACTTAATTCTATTACCTAAATATGACCCCATATATACCTACGTCCCCTTGGACTGCCATTCTCCCCCGTATGCTGATGTTCCTGGCCATGTGGAATGAGGTTCTTTTTCCTAACCCATGGTGTGTGCCTCCTTCTTCCTGCTGCTGGCTGGAATGTATTAATCCTCTAAAGCACAGTGTTCCTGTTCTAATCTCAGGAAGTCCCACCTTTCTCTGTCTTTGCCCAATCTCAGGCCTCGGCATTTTATTTAACCAATTGGAGTCAACGTAATTAATAGACAGAAAACAGGACCAATTAATTAACATTTAGAATGCTTAAAACTACCCCAACAACGAAGACTCATTAAGTATGTTTGTAAATTGTTACCATGTATATCCATTTGATGAAGGCAAACTAAAACTTCTTTAGATTCTGTCTCATCCTAGTAATAATTGGTATCATCAAGATAAAAAAAAAAGAAAAGAAAACAAATCCAGGAAGATTTCAAGAAATGTGGAAAAATGGGAATTCATATTCAAGGATGGTGGTAATGAAAACTAGTATAGTCAGTGTGAAAACTAGTGTGTAGTTTTCTCATAAAGCTAAAGTCAGAAGTGCCATGTGTCTCAGTTATTCCATCCTTTTACAGAGATACTTGTCCATCCATATTTATTGTTAAGCCAATCCTAATAGGAATGAAAGGAAATCAGTCCACATGTCCATCAACAAAAGAATGAATACAGAAAATTCGACAAAGTCAAACAATATTTTTCAGCCATAAATAAAAATTAAATTATGAATTTTCCAGGAATATGGTTGGAAGTGAATGACATTATATTAATTGGGTTAACCTAGTCGCAGAAAAACAAATATTGCATATCCTCCCTTAGTTTGAGATTTTGCTTCCAATTCTTCTAATTTATATTTTAAAATATGCTAAAATGAGAGCAAATGTGGACAGATGTCATGAAACAACAAAAATTGCCTTATAAAGGAGATGCTTTTTTTAAGGGAGATGGGTTAATAG
The DNA here is from genome assembly GCA_907164525.1 of Lophiomys imhausi. Lineage (NCBI taxonomy): Eukaryota > Metazoa > Chordata > Mammalia > Rodentia > Muridae > Lophiomys > Lophiomys imhausi. The sequence goes on from CAJQZJ010032563.1 coordinate 1,570,952, forward strand.
TACAGAGGTGATATAAAATTCCAAAGGGAGATACTGGGGATAAAGGCAAACAGGGAACACAGGGAGATGAGCTAGGGGGCTGAGTCAATCAAATGTATCTATGTATGAAAATGCATAGATAGGAAACCTGTTAAGTTGTATGTTAGCTGAATAATAAAAATAATATATGAAAAATAATTTTACAATATGGATATCAATACGTTAACCAGGAGTGATTCAAATTCAATTCTTCCAACGATCCAAATTCACTTAAAGCAAAATTATGGCATTAAATTCTGTCAAACAATAATCTGAAAATAGAACCAATCAATCTCAATATGCAGTGAAGATTAAATCAATGATGTAATCTAGTGTTGACCTAATTTTTAATTTTATCATCTGGAATATGAAACATAGTCCCATAGGTTGGATTGAAAATTTTAAGAGATACCTGTGGTGACTGGTGCATATTAAAAACCCAACATATGGCTTGATGTGTTCACACAGAGAATGGGAGTACTAATATCACTACTGATCTACTGATAATTCTTTCCTATGACTATTCATAGACCTCATTTATCTGTTCATTTATTCAACTAACAAATTCTCTGAATCTTTTTTGGTCACTTTCTGTAGGGGATTTTGGATAGATTCTACTAATAAAGCAAAAAAATGTTGTCTCTGGAGAATTTGCATTTCAGTGCAGGCCATAAAATGAAACATGGATTATGTACAGAATAAGTGTGAATAAGAAAGTCCAATAAAATGGCCACTGCTTGAGAAATGATAGGGGAGTTCTTTCAGTGATGACATTAAAGTAGAACTTTGAATGAACGTGAAAACTAAACACACATCACAGAAAACCAGAGCCCTACTTGTGAGGAAAATTGCACAGAGATTCTGGCATAAGGTTGCCAATGTGTCCAATGTGCACTTCCTCTTGAAATATAATGAAGTTTGTGGTAAAAACCTGGCTTTGGGAAACCTACATTATTTTAATACACAGAAACATGATTTTACATGTTATTTGATTTATTTTTCTGATGCTATATAAATAATTTATTAACGTAATTATGTATAACTTATAGATTGATATTCAGTATCATGTTATAATCATGAAGTGAGTAGTGAAGTGGGATTTGAAAGGTAAGATTCTAAGTGCATTTTCCTTTAGAAGACTACGATCTTTGATGTAATGAACAATCTCCTGCATGTGTTCATCATGGTCACTGTGTTTCTGTTAATCAGAAACTATTTCAAAGTATCACTGGTATTGAGTTATATTATCCCCACAACACAACACCAAATAGTAGGTTAATATGAATGGTGGTAAAGAAAAGAAATATTTAGTAATTCAAGAATATATTTGATAAGTGAAATTTCATAGAAAAAACAAACTAAATATTAAACATTGACAGAATAGAAGTTACTGTGTATTATGTCCACTCATAGTTTTTAAAATACTTACACTTGGCAAATGAAAAATTCTAAATATTTTTATGACTATAGATAAGACCTATACAAGAACCTCAATTCCACAATCTTCAAATCTGAAATAAACAAATACATCCCACATAGGTATAACATGTTAGAATCCTAGTTCTTTTTTGGGTGGATAAATTCATGTTTTGTCAACTCCTGTTCTGATGTAAGGAAGACAGAACTATGCCAAATAGAATGACTTAAGCCTGTATTGAATAGGATACCTAGAAAAGTTGACTCTTTTCCCTTCAAGCTTCAGAGAATTTTAATAGCACCCACATTGCTGGAGATGTCAGCAAGAATCATCTGCCTTATACAAGCATGACTTTTCTCACATAATCAAGGTAGAAGTAGTAGATATAAAATGTACAAGAGAAATAGTTCCATCAATAGCCTTAATGAATTAGTCAATTAATGGGCAGCTATGTATGAGGGAAGCTGTTTGGCAGAGGGCACAGATGCTTAACTTTAAATATGCAAGACAACTGCTTGGGCAACTCAGGGCCTGGATTCTTCAATAATAGGTTCTAAATTGTGTTACTTGTAGCTGTGGATGAAGACACTTTTAACAAGGGGAAAGCAAAGATTACTGGGTAAATTTTGAAAGTCCCAGGAAGTATGCTCTGTGACTTTAGCATGAACCATCCTAACATAGAAATAGTAATAATTATAATAATTTTTTCTGCTTCCTCTGCTGAAATGTGTGAAATGTGAATGGCATAAAAGATATGATTTAGTGTAAAATATAGTAGAGAGTGTATGTGCAAGAGAATAAAGAACAAGAAAAGAAAAAGGATTAGTTTTTGGAAACAATATTTCAAGTGTATCAATTTTAGTTACTGGCATGTATATTGCTATTGTAGCATTAAATTTAAATATATATAACTTAAATATATCTCTAAACAAGTGCTTTCTTCCTCATTGTTTTGAAATTTCATGTACTATATTTTAATCATATTCTTTCCCCTCACCTACCTCCTCCCAGATCTTCTCTTACCATGTTCATCCAACTTTACATTTTTTCTATATTGAAAAATGACCAAAGTCAAAACCAAACCAACCTAAAAAATGTATACACACACACAAACATGCACAATAAATACATAAATAATATTAAAATCACTGCATCTGTTTCTTGCTGGCCAACTAATTCTGAGTATGAGAGTGATATACCCATTGACTTTGGGTTCAGTTCCCCTTCTTTTTTCTGGGATTTGTATTGTTTGAACTTTTTTCAGCATGGCACATGCACTCACGGTCTCTGTGACTCCATATAGGCATATGTAACAGAATATTTTTACTTACAACATTTGTATTTATTAACAGTTAACAAACATCTATAAAAGACCTATAACCTAAATTACCTAATATCTATAATCAAATGCCTATAAACACTTAATACCTAAGAACATCTAATAGTCCTATTTTAGTTTTCTTGAAAGGATATTAAAATTCTCTAATTCAGGTCCATAGAGGCATCTTGGTTTAGCAGTCCAGCACTGGCAATCATGGCAAAATTATCTTTAGATTGGCTCAGCTTCCTCCATGCCTAGATTTGCAGGTTCATGTGGTCAGTTCTATAGTGTCCTCCTGAGCTTGCTTCATGCTTTGTTCATTTGTAATTACACCTTAGGCTGTTTGCTTCCACTGCTCTGTCAGTCTCTGCAGCCTTCATGGCTTTCTTGGCACCTATCATGTGCAGACTAGTACTGTAGGTGGGGGTAAGAGAGAGAGATCCATGTGGAGCTACTTAGTTTATATAGGGTGTCATCTTGCAGTCTTTGGAGGTCTCAGAAGTTCATGAGCTTTCTCACAGTATTTCTCAAAATGGCCTCAACTGGGTTCCTCCCAGCTAGGCCCCAAGTCCTCTAACAACTCTAAACTACAAGCTCTTTTCAGATTCCTGGGCCTTCACAGTACTCTCTCAGTGTTTGCCAGAACTCTGTGCTGCCAGGTGCCAGGCTGATGTGCATGATATTGAAGAGTCTTACCTAATTCTAACCCATTACAGTCATAAGCCATGTTGAGTTAGGAAAAGGCAGTTTCTTTGGAAGCATCCACCACCTCTGGTTCTTACAATATTTCTGCTTCCTCTTACATATGTATTCCTAAGCCATAAGGAGAATGAGATGATAGAGATCTCACATTAAGCACTGAGTACTCCAAAATCTCTCATTGTCTGAGTATTGTACAATTGGTCCTATGTAAATTACCACCTACAGGAAGTAGCAACTTCTGTAAAGAAGGTTGGATGATGTACTGCTTTATTGGTATTATATGTCATTAGGAGTCATTTAGAAGAATAACAGTATGCTTGTTTATATAATGTCTTTTTAATGTACCACTGCACAACAATATCTCACCAATATATACATCTATTAGACAGGTGGTATATAAAAATTATTAAGATATTGTCTCTCAGCAAATTGTTATTGAGCACCTATCAAGGTCACATAATATTGATAATACATTTTTTCTTTAGTCAGATATGGTTATTGAAAATTAGAAGATAATAAAAACATTGAAAGGGGTTATACACTTTAAAAGCTAGTCTGTGTAATTTGCATGTACTGGAGGAAATAAGATGCTGTCTTTCACACAGAAATGTTTTGTTATCATTTGGTTGGTTGTCCTCTGTATTATATGACTAAAACATCTTTGCCTTACATGGTGAAATCACTTAATTTATGTTGCTCTTGACATCATGATAAGAACTCTATCCACTACAAGTTAGGAACAAAAAAAGTAATTTTCTATCAAGTTTCTGAGTGGCTCTACTCTTGCCAAGAGCTTCATTAGCTCTAATCCACATAATAATACTTCTAGCAAAAATAATATCACCTGTAAGGAAGTATGGGCAATCATGGAAAGAATTGTCACCTATCTAGTTTAATGGCAATATAGTCACAAAGAAAAATGCTATAATTACTCACTCCATTCTGATGGGAATGGTGCTGACATCTTATTGTACTTGCAAATTTTAATGGGAAATAACCCACTAGTGTCTGAAGAGACTACCAGATACTTCCATGACACTCTAAAAGTTGTGGGTTTATAAGTTGACACGTACTTTCTTGCATCTTCTTTAATAAAGGCAGTGTTCTCATTTCACATCAATTACATGTATAAAGATACATTCTGAAGGCAACTTTCATCTCTGATTCCTTGGCAGTGATGACCTGGGTGCTTGTCAGCACTTATAGTGTAAGAGAGGAGTCTTACATTGGGAGTCCTTAAGGCCAAGTATCAGGATTTTTATTCTGAGGACATGTCTTCAAATATAATCTCTTCAAGGCAGTCTAGAGGTGGAAAAGTAGAATAGAGTCAGTAATATTTGTATACACTTGTTGGAGCCCAATACAAAATTACTTTCTAAAAATGTTGATATATAATTTCCATCTATAATGCATACTTCATAAATATAGCTTTCTTCTTTAAAAAGCTGAAGGTTTTATTTCACAAAGACAGAATAAGCATCTTATATGGGTATATGCTCAGTGTAGATGCTCATAAGTCCATTTGAATGTTTCCCAGGTGAAAATGGGATGGTGGAATAAGGTTTGCAAAGTTCAGGTTAAATGCATGAGCAAAATGACATGCATTTCCAAAATGCATTTTCATAGGTCCTGCCAGGAAGTTCTTGGACAGATTGTGAGCTAGAAATAGACTGAAGCTAGGCTAGTACTTTGAATCACCTCATTTGAGAAACCAAACCTTTGTCTTTTAAAGTCTCTAGGCGTTTCTCAAGCATGTCATCCAGGCCTTGCTGTCTTTAATGATTTGGAAGGATGCCAGTCTGTCTCCTCCATTAGTGGCTGCTGAAAGGATCAGGGAGGCACAGTGACATCTGAGTCCAGAGGAAATGAATGGTACAGCTGAGTATCATCAGGGTAATGATGGCATCTCATTACTCTCCTGGTCTATTATTTGGTACAGAAATATAACAGGGAATTTTCCTAGTTCATTTGTAAGAATTAGATGGTTAATATGAAAAGTGTAGAGACAACTAGAGGAAAATTATGGGAAGTAACTCAGAATGTTTAACTTAATTTTATTCATTCAAAAATATAATAATTAAGAGCAGAAATGTCTTTTCTGTTATAAAATATTTCATAAACAATTCAATTTTCTAAAAAGATATTCACAGGAATTAACACTTGTATTAATTGTTTGTGTTAGTATTAGGATTTTAATGAAAGAGGTGGTGCATCCAAACCCCCTTAAACATAGTAAATTCATGGGCATGACACCAGGGCTCACCCTCTGACTATCTTCTGTGCCACCTGTGCCAGGAAATCTGTGACCCTGTTTTACCTTACACAAATACTGATAGAATTTACACAGCTTCTCATGTTTGTAAGTTAATTATTAGCCTTCAAGGAGCTAGTAATAAATACATGCATTCCTATTCTTCTGCAATATGCCTGCTTTATTCAGGGATGTTATACAAATGTTGTTACTTTTCTCATGTACACCTCCTCCTGTTGCCTGAGACTATTGCTAAGAAAATCTTAAACACATAAGTCATTGTCTCAGTCATAGTTTCTGGTAGTATTGTCTCAGACAAGTAGATTATGAGATTCAGTTCTCTGGTTCTCTGTCATCCTATGTAGCTCTTTCTTCCCTGAAAATTTCATACAGCAAATTTGGATCATATTCAACTCCACTCCACCAACTGTTCCCTGATCTACACTCCATTTTTTTTCCTACTCAACTTTATGTCCTTTTCTTGCGTTTAGGCCAATTTGTGTTTCCTAATTACTCTTTTTTATTATTATTATTATTATTATTATTATTATTATTATTATGTTTTTTGAATTTCTTAATTTATTTTATGTAGAGGAAGAAGTGGCCCAGCATATGTGGGGATGTCAGGGGATAACTTGGAGGAGTTGTTTCCCTTCTTCTTCTATGAGGGTCCTCAGGTCTTTGGGCTTGCTTGGGTAGTACTTTCATCTGCCATGCCATCTTGACAGCCCCAATTTTGAATTATATATTTCTGCAGCAGAGAAAACCCACAGATTTTTAATATGAACTTCCAAGTCCAAGTTTCTGAAAGAGTACTTTCCTTTACTTTGTATCTAACTAATCCAGAAAAATCTTCCTTCCCATTTTCTTTATCTTACTAATAGAATCCTCTCACTTTCCAGTCTATTCTCAGGGATCTCTGCACAGGCTTCTCCTCCTCCTTACTCCATGAAAACAACTCAAATGTCCTTGGATGTGTGACCTTCTCCTGAAGCATGGTTGACTTACTAGTAGCAACACTCTTACATAAACAAGCAAACAAACAAAAAACCTGAACTTCTCTCTTCTAGTAGTTAACAGTTGTCAGTTACTCCTCAGTTAGCCTACCAATCTCTAGTTTCTATGCGGGGGTTTGGTCTGGCTCAGGCATACACAGGCATTGTGCACCCTGTTGATCACTGCTATTTTGAGTGTGCAGCTGCCCTGCCATTTCCATAAGACAATGTCCTCACAGTCATCCACAGCATCGTTCTCATGTTCTTCCTTCCCAAACTTCTGTGATGAACTCTACACATTGAGGGGAGATATTATATTACATTGTTTCATTTAGAGCTGAATATTTTGAAACCTCTTATTCTATGCAGCTTGGCTAGGTGTGGCTCTCTGTATTGATCATCATCTACCACAAGCAAATTCCTCTGATGAGGGTTAAGGAATTTGTTTTGTTGGATCATACCAATATCTGCTAAATTTTATGTTTGAGGCCATATAGTATAGAATACTTTTTCTCGTGTATAGGTAATATCCAAAAGATTGGTATAAGAGTGTTCATACTAATTTAGAATCAATCCTCCATGACTCTGAGTATGAAGTGTGTGCAGAAATATTTAAATATACTTCAGCAGGGACTCAGTGATGTTTATTCCTCATTGTCAACTTGACAAAATAGGTTACGTTGGTCTGTGGACATGCTTATGAAGGATTTTCTTTTATTATTAATAATTAATTAGTTAAACTTATTGTATGTTCCTGAGTGTATTTGTATGTATCTTGTGCATGCCCATAGAAGTCAGAGAGGTATCAGAGTTCCTTGATCCATGATACTGATGTTTTTGAGCTACCCAAAGATGGTATTTGAAACAAACAAACTTGGGTCTTCTGCAAGAACAGTAACTGTTCATAGCTGCTGAGCCATCCTTCCAGCACAATTTTCTTAATTAGACAAATTGAGGTAGGATGATTCATCCTGCATGTGGATAGCACCACTTCATGAGCTAGACCCTGGAATCAGTGAAAAGGAGAGGAAAAGCTTAATAGTACCATTCAGGCATTAAGTTATTCCTCTCTGCTACTGCAGATGTAATGTGAGTAGCTGCTTCAACTTCCTGCCATCTTGACTTCTGGGCAATGATGGGCTGTATCATAGAGTTGTGTGATAAATGAATATTTTCTCTCCTGAGTTGCTTTTGCTATGGTACTTTGTCACAACTACAAGAAAGAAAGGTGATACAGACAATCTCTTATACCATTAGCATCCTCATCTCGAAGGAATGGTGAAATCATTGATATTTCTCAGGAGTAGATATCAAAGTCAATTTCTTCCAGATTTGTGGTTGTAATTTGTTGACTATTTTTTCTGTTGTTTGACTTCTGTATGTGTATGGGGAAACAGCAATTGCTGAAACAATTTTCTGTGTTTTACTGCAGGAGGTAAATTTTTATAGTTTTTCTCCTAGGAAGGCATTATGTCATTATGTAAGCATTGTTTAGAGACTAACAAGATTTTATTGATGGGTAGAATGTGAACTTAAATTTGATTTATGAGCTAACTGAAGGTGGTTTTATACCCATCTAATTTTTGGTCATGATCTATACATCATAATAAATGCAAGCATATTCTGACCTATTAGATTCTGTAAGTTATTTTTTATACAAAATCATTTTAATCAAACTTGGTAATGATCCATTCATTCTTCTCAACACATGTTCTTAAAACTGTATTGCAAACATTATCCGTAACTGGATATCCAATAAACTGATTCACAAAAAGTATAAAAAAATTATACATTATAATTATAAGGCTTTTGTCTTCAAGGCCCAATGAATTTTTTTTTATGTGTCCTAGGTAAATGTGCTGTTAGTTTTCATGTCAATTTATCAAAAGTTAGAACCATTTTGGAGAAACAAATCTCATTTCAGAAAATTTCTCCATAGCTGTGCCTAGGTAAGCCTGTGGGGCATTTTCATGGTTGGATTAGAAGGCACACCTCACTTTGGGTGGAGTTATCCTCAGGTTGCTGATGGTGAGTGCTTTTAGATAACAGACTGAGCAAGCCATGAAGGCAAGTCAGTACTCCATGCTCCTGCATGACTTCTGCATCAGCTTGTCCTATCTTTGTTTTGCTGCCTTGAGTTCCTGCCCTAACGATGGTAGATGATAAACTATAAATTATAAATTTAAATACACACTTTCCTCCCCAAATTTGGTCATGATGTTTTATAACAGCATAGAAATCATAACTAAAAGAATCAGTTTTGTACATATCAACTAATTTGATCTCTCAGATCTTTTCATTTAAACTTTTAAAAATTGCGTATCTTTACATTAATTGGCATTTTCTTTATTCACTCAGTCATTCCAATATACTCCTCCTTGTTCTCTTTCAAATCCATGACCTTTGTTCATTAATGATTGTTTTACACACACACAGAGAGAGAGAGAGAGAGACACAATGTATATATGCATATGCATTTATATTCCTAAATACACCCTACTCATTCTGCATATTGTCAAATATATGTATGAGGGATCATCATTAGATATTGGATAGGTATCAGGGATCATCATTAGGTATTGGATAACCAATTGTGTTCTTCCACTCTCAGCAATCCTTAAACTGATTACAATACTTTGTATATGATTGAAACCTCCTGGGTTTTCTCACAATACTTTAGCATGTTTATTGTTTTTGTCTTTGTTCAGATGATCATTAAGCAGACATTTTTGTATGGTTATGGCTATAGCTTTTGATATTTTGCAATCTCATAGCAAACTCTTTTATCCTGGGGATCCTACAATCTTTCTATCCTCTCATCTGCAATGATTGATGATGTCTTAGTGATGGAGTTGTTTTGAATATTTATCCGTTGGTACTTGGCTCCACAACTCTGTTTCGTGATTGAACATGGTTTTCTGTAGTTGTCTCCAATGCCTACAAAGAGCAACTTTCTTGAAGAGGGGTAAGAACTACAATTACCTGTGGGTATTAGGACAAGTAATTAGATTGTCGTTAGGAATTATATTGGTTTAATAAAGTAGAGATTGTATGTTCCCCTCCAAGATCAATGACTTTGTAATCACTTGGTAGATTATTTTCTATTACCAAGTTTGACTCAAATCCTGTTGCATGTTTATTAAGTTCAGTTACATAACTGTTCATTATCTCCAATGTACAAATGCCACTACTACACCTTTAGTGTTATTGTGTCCTGCTGGCTGTTATTGTGGTTCATAGGTATTATACTGACTAGAAATTACTGTTGTTTGCTTCCCTCCTTGGATGCTTGCATTTTTACTTCTGACATCATAGCTGTCAGTCAGTTCCAGATCAGGGGCTTCTGTGCCCTGTGTCTAAAATGCAAAATGTCATTGGCAATACTCCCACCTTCTGAGGGAAACCAATGACAAGAAAAATAGCACATAGCATTCAACATTGACCAACAGTTTAAGCAAGGACTTCTCGTAACTAGTGTTAGGATTTTGCTAGATAATCTTGGCTCTTGGGGAGACATTGCTAGCACAGATGAAAAATATTAAAATACATATTAATATTTATACACAGAGTTACAGTATTACAGGTAATTTTGGGTAAATCATCAATAAGGATATTCCCTCATAACTTTTCAAACATCCTTCCTGTTATTTTACCTCTTCTTTTGTATTTATCTCCCCACCCCTAATTAGTATCCACCCTGTTCTCCCATTTCACAGATCAGATCCATTGTGCACTGCTCTTCTTCTCTCTGGGGCTCCCCCACTCCCCCCACAATTACACTGAGTTTACTTTTGTGATTTCTTCAGTTTCTCCAAGATATATACTCATGTCTGAAGGCTTGGATCTAGAAACATCAGATTAGAGAAGACATGCAGCATTTGTCATTAGGGGCCTGGCCTCATTCAATTTGATCTTTTCTAGTTCCATCCATTTATCTGCAAAGTTCATTTTTTTCATTCTTCTTTACATTTAAATAGTACTTTGTATAAAAACAAGCTAAGTTATTTTATTTGCTAGTATTTAAATTATATTTAATTGGTTCAGCAGCTGCCATTATAAAGGAATACACATAGACACTGGATGGCTTTTAACAAGCCTTGGCCTGAATTGTACAATCATAACCCATCTAAGCTAGCTCATAATTCTATTACCCGAATATGGCCCCATGTATACATAGATCCCTTTGGACAGTTATTCTCCAAGCTATGCCTATGTTCCAGGCCATATGAAATGATCTTCTTTAAGCTACCCCATGGAATGTGTCCTCTTTCTTCCTGCTCCTGGCTTCTCTCTCCCAAGATGCTATCTGTCTCAGAAGCCTGCACACCTTAGTCCTGCCTACCTCTGTCTTTGCCCAATCTCCAGGCCTCAGTATTTATTTCAATCAATCAGAGACAATATAAGTAACAGACAGCAAGCAGGACCAATTAATTAACATTTGGAATGTATAATATTACCTCATCAGTATTTCACAGTGAATATGAATCGCATCTTCTTTAGCCTTTCATCAGTTGAAGGATATTTAGGTTGTTTTCATTTTCTAGCTATTGTAAAGAAAGAATCAACAAACACAGCTGAGCAAAATATCTGTATAGTAGGATATTGAGTCCTTTGGCATAATCTAAGGACTTGTATATCTGAGTTATATATTAAATTTTTTTTTAGTTTTTGTGGGAATACTCCATACTGATTTCTACAATGACTGCCTTAATTTCAGTGTCAACAGCACTGAAAAAGGTTCACGTTTCACTGTACTCCTTCCAGCATTTGTTGTCAGTTTTTGTTTTCTGTTTTTATGATCTTTATCATTCTGACTGGGCAGAGAAGAAATCTCTAATTTTTGATTTGTAGTTTCTATTTATTCATTTTTAAATTTACTTATTCATTCATTTTACATCCCAGTCACAGCTTCCTCTCTCCTCTCCACCCAGTCCCATATTCTTCCCCCTTTTCCCTTCCCCTTCTCCTAGAAAAAGGGAACCCCCTCCATCAATCCACCCCAGCTCTTCAAGTCGCATCAGGACTAAGAGCATCCTCTTACACTGAGGCCAGACAGGGCAGCCCAGCTAGGGTAAAGTGATCCACAAACAGGGAAGAGAGTATAAGATTTGTAATTTCTTAATTGTTAGACAATGTGAACTATTTTTGAGATTTTTTTTCAGACATTTTTTCTTTCTTTTAAGAGCTTCCTGTTCAGATCTGAGACCCATTTTATTTTTTTTTTCATTTTCTTGGAATTCTTTATCTATTCTGGACTTCTGGACATTGATTCTCTGTCAAGCATATTAAGTATAGACCTGGTAAATTTCCTCTCTCATTCTGTGGGCTTCCTCTTTTTTTTTAAATGATGTATTTATTTATTTATTTATATGTGAACGCTCTATCTGCATGTACATCTGCATTCCAGAAGAGGGCATCAGATCACATTATAGATGGTTGTGAATCACCATGTGGTTGCTGGGAATTGAACTCAGGACCTCTGGTAGAAGAGCCAGTGCTCTTAACCATTGAGCCATTTCTCTAGCCCATGGGCTTCCTCTTTAACCAATTGTTCCTTTTTATTTATTTATTTATTAGCTATGCAGAAGTTTTTAGTTTTATGTAGCTCCACTTATCAGTTGTTGGACTTAATTCTCTGGAAAATGGACACCTAATTAGAATGTCCTTTCCAACATTTACATCAGGTACTATACTGCCTATGTTTTCTTCTAGCAGTGTTAAGGTTTTGTGTTTCAGGTTTTGGTCTTTGTTCTAAGGGGATTTGTTTTGTGAAAGGTGAAAGACCGGGGTCTGATTTCATTCTTCAGCATATGACATATCACTTTCCCAGCATTATCTGTTGGAGATATTTGCTTTTCTCTGTCATATGATTTTGAAGAAAAGTAATTAAATAGGTGAAATTGGATGTACTTATGTTTGTGTCTTTAGTTTTGTTCCATTGTTCTAAACACCTGAATTGTGTCAGTGCCTTGTTTCTTCTATTACTATGGCTCTGAAATATATCTTAAGACCTAGAAAGGTAATTCCTCTAGTGTTTTGGTTGTTGTTTTGTTATGATTGTTGATATTTTTTGAGATTTGTTTTTTTAAATAATTTATTTTTCATTTCTTCAAGTTACATCTCAATCACAGTCCCCTCCCTACTTCCCCCTCCAGTTGCACCATCTTCCCCTTCAAACCCCTCTTCCTCTTCCCTTTCTTTTTTAAGTTTAAGGTATATCTTTCCCCTCCCCCCAATAGCTCCCACTTTCAGTCCAACAAATGGTTCTTTCTCTTATAACTATAAATACAATGCAAAACAACAGAAATAAATGGGCCACAATTATGAGAGTTATATGGCTTAGCATACATTCCTAATGTCCAGTCCATATGTATTTGGCACCTGACTTTAACCTTCTAATATCTAACCATCTCCATGAGTTTAAAGTTCTATATCCAACTCAACTTTCATACTAACTTGCATCACAATTTTAAAAAAAATCTTCTTAGATCTAGAACACCCTCTTGATTCCTAAACAACTCAAATTTTAACTCTGAGACTCTAGCTATCTATTCTTCAACCACCTCAGAGACCTGAGAGGGATAAATATGTCTGATTATATAGGAACTGCAGGGCCCACATCTTCCAAAACTAAGAAATGACATATCAGTGGCTGCCTGGACAGCTCCCATTTTCTCTCCATACATTACAGCATCAATCTTCAGCCGTTTGGCCTCATTTCTCTGACAGACATTGATTGAGATTTTTTTTTTGGTCATATTTTGCATGGCTTTTGCTCAGATTTAGTTGACTATTGGTCTTCTGTAGTTTCTTATAAATTTTAGGAGATTTTTTTTCCCATTTCTCTGAACATTGAAATGGAGTTTTGATTGAGGTTGAATTGAATTTGTAAATGGCTTTTGGTAATATGATCATTTCCATAAAATTAATTCTATCAGTTTAGGAGCATAGTAAGTCTTCTCATTTGCTATTCTCTTTCTCTATCTCTTTTTAATAGGTTTAAATATTTCATTGTAGAGGTCCTTCACTTCCTTGGTTAGGTTTATTTCTAAATATTTTGTCGTTGAGGTTATTCCTAATGGGTGTGTGTTTTTGATATTTTTCACTGTATTTTGTTATTGGTGTATAAATGTCCTTCTGATTTGTGTAAGTTGATTCTGTACCCTGCCATATTGCTGAATTTGTGAATCTATTCTAGAAAGTTTTTCTGAATTCTTTTATTATTTCTCAAAAAAAAAAGGGATCTCTATCATGGTTTCTCTCTACAGGAATTGTTTGATATTATTTTTTTCTTATTTGAAGACCCTTAGTTTGAATTTTTCAATATATTTTCTTTCTTATTTGAGGACCCTTGGGTTCCTTCTCCTGTCTTAATATTCTGGCTAGTTATTTGAATACAGTATTGAAAAGGAGTGAGATATGGGAAAGCTTTATCTTACTCCTGACCTCATTTGAGATTTCTTCAATTCTTTTTCTCTATTTAGGATGATGTGGGCTGCAGGTTTCCTATATATAGTTTTTTTTTATTATTTTGAGTATGACACTTCAAATCCTATATTTTTAGGACTTTTATCATGAAAACATGCTAGATTTTATCAAAGGTCTTTCTGCATATATTGAGATGATCGTGTAATGTTTGTCTTTAAGACTACCTATGTGTTTTATCTATTGACTTGCGTATGTTGAACCCTCCCTGCATTTTAGAGATAAGGTCAACTTTGTCATCGTGTTGGGTCTACATCTTTTGGATCTACACTCTGTTTTCAAGGATGTGAGACACAGAGTGGGTCATTGCCTCACTGTCACCAATTTGAAATTAGAGTCAGGCTATAAATCATATATTTAGGTTCCGTGATCTAAGAAATAAATCTTAAAACCAATCTTACAAGTGACATCACTTTTGTTTTATTATCATTAAATATTCCCAACATATCAGGATGCTATGCATCACCACCGGGATTGTGTTATTTTCATTTGCTCTGCTCAGGAGAAAGGGACTACTGGTGTTTGCTATGGCATCAAGCAGTTCAGCTCTCACATCAGGATTTAATGAAAGTAAAACACTTTAAATGGCAGGGCCACAGCAGAACACCTTGATTTAATAGTTAACCTAGCCTTCCTTGGCTCTAAAGATATGCTCCATTTCCCTTTAAGAAAAACAATTAAGGAAAAAAAAAACAACAGGGTGCATTCTAATGATGCCACAGCTCTGCCTAAAACAAATGCCTTATTAAGGAAAAATAGTGTAATTTTTGGTATATAGAATAGGCTATTAGAAGCACAAATGGAATTTGAATGAACACATAAAATATAATATACTTAAGCCTCAGGACCACATAAAAACAAAAATTACACATAATGTTAAAACCAAGTGATTTTTAAATGGTTTGACTTTATAGTTAAGTTTTCATGATAGGTGTAAACATGAGTGTCTTGTTATTCTTTTTTTTAATATTAAAAAAGAGGTTTTTTTCTATACAATACATCCTGGTTTGGTTTTCCATGCTCCAACCTGTGACAGGATCACCCACAGTCTACCCAACTCACTCAAATCCTCTCCTTTATTCCCTTTTCTCTGTTATTACAGCATAAACTTGCATATAAGTTAATAGTAATAATACAAATCAAATGAAATAAAAACAAAGAAGCAAACAGAAAATGACAAAGAAACAGAAAAAAAACAAAGAAAAACCAAAATAAACATATATAGAAACACACATGTTGACTCACATTAAAAAAAAACTCATAGAAACACATAAGCAGAAACCATACAACATATGCAAAATACCTGTATGACTTTAAAAAATACAAAAGGATTGAAAAAGCTAATTGTAAATTAATAACAAAATAAACAAGCAAGCAAAGCCACAGAATTCTGATATTTGAAACATCAAAGTTTTATTTCTTTGTTTAGGAAGTTTAGTGTTCAAATAAAACATATATGAATTTCTGTTAAATATCAGGAATCCTTAGTTTCAACAGTCTCTGGAGCACATAGACCCATGAACTGAAAGTAATCATCATCATTAAATTTTATTTTCCTCCCAGTTTATAGCAGGTATTTCATGAAATTCTCTTCATGGAATATTGAATTTGGGGTTTTTCATTGTCAAATATGCTGATAGGTTACAAATATATTTCTGTAAACATAAGTACACTGAGAATGCCAGCTTGTCTCAACATTATCTGTTCAAATAAGTACACACAGAGTTTGTAAAAAAAAAAAACTGCTGTGCAGCACACTAGTAAACAGAAAAGCAGATCATAGATATAATTGTGTTCATACTGTCACATTTTGTTTTGTAGTATTTTTAAGAATGAGGGCCTGGCTTCAGAACTGTCACAATTCTTGAGCCTTAAATCCATGAACAACTAAAGGGTCAGAAAGATTCTAACTAGGATGCAATTGACAGACACATTTTAATACAATTGACAGACACATTTTAATAACTTGACAACTTTGGAAGTGAAGTCAGACATGATTGCATTAAATGTTTTCTTAAATCCTATATTCTTAAATAGCTTATCCAAAATGTGTAGTTACTTGAAGTAAATGTTTAAAAGATAAACATTTTTCTCCAAATATCTTCCATGAGGCTTCTTTCCTGCATTACACAATCCAATTATCCCTATTTGGTGTCATTGTATATCAGATTCCCTAATTTTGGGTCTTAGGTCAATCTGTATTTGTCAGAGACATCCTTCATTCAATCAACACTTAAAACCACTTAAAATCAAGAAAGTAACTGATGTAACCATTTTCCCAGCATTTACAGTGTACTAAGGATGGAGTATAGCAGTAAATAGAAGTAAATAACTAATAATTATTTTAAAGTTAAAATTATAAAACAGGGTAGACCATATTATTTTTAGTAGGATTGGGTATTAGATTATGTCTTTCATAACTACTTCATCAGCTTCCCATTGTTATAAAAACTATATGGAAAAATTATTTTTTTAAAAGATGAAAACTTTGAGGTAGGGCTATTCTAAGATTTCTAAGATATCACCACATTGATTTCCATAGTGGTTGTACAAGTTTGCACTCTCACCGGCAATGGAGGAGTGTTCCCCTTTCTTTACAACCTCGACAGATTGTGCTGTCATTTGCGTTTTTGATCTTAGCCATTGTGACAGGTGTAAGATAGAATCTCAGAGTCATCTTGAGTTGCAGTTCTCTGATGATTAAGGATGTTGAGCCTTTCTTCCAATGTCTCACTGCCATTAGAGATTCCTCCTTTCTGAATTCTTGGTTTAGCTCTGTTTCCAATTTTTTGATTAGATTATTTAGTTTTTTTTGGTGTTTAATAACTTGGAATAGCCCTACCTCAAGTCCTAGCCATACCATTTCTGGGTATCCACCCAATTGAATACCCCATAAAATCACAAGGACATATTCTCATCTATGTTCATAGCAGCCTTATTTGTAATATTTAGGAACTGGAAACAACTCAACTGGAAGAATGAATAAAAAATTGGTGGTACATTTCACAATGGAATATGACTCAGCTATCAGAAACAAGGAAATCATGCAATTCGCAGCCAAATGGATGGAACTAGAAAAGCTCATCCTGAGTGAGCTAACCCAGACTCAGAAAGATGCACATGACATCTATTTACTTATAATTGGATTTTAGCCATATAGTACAGGATAACTCTCCTACAACCAACACACCAAAAGAATCAGGAATATAGACTTTGTTACCTATTAATGGAACAATGTGCCCTAGGGACGCTACCATGTAGGCCACCAGTACAAGAGGAAACTCTTAGCCCCCATATGCCTGAGAGGGGCTGATATATAGGGACACACTATCTCAGAGGAATAGGGTGTGTAGGTGGAGGAGGAAAGGGTGGGAGGGTGGAACCAGGAGGGTTGGAAGGAGGGCACTGTGGTGGAGATGGAACTTGAAGTAACAACAACAACAAAGATGAAACACTCATTTTGGCTGATGGTTTCATTCCATGCTTGGCTGGTCCTGTTGTTTTGGACATGATGTTAGGAAGATATTATAGAGGGTGTGTTGGGTAGGTAGGATATGAAATTTCAGGAATACAGAATAAAACTGAACAAAAGTTCTCATCTTATTACAGCTGAGAAGTAAAAAACAGAAAGACAAACCAACAGAAATCACAATATATTCCTTAAACGCAATCACCTAGTAATGGGCCTCAAATCTTAAAGGTTACAGCAACTGCGAATAGCTCCTCAGAATGGAGTCCAAACTTTCAACACTAGGGCTTCTGAAGGAAATTTTTGATCAAATTGTATTAGCATTCCAGAAGAATACAAACAAAACAAAGCAAAACAAAAAAAAAAAAAAAAAACAAGCAAGCAAAAACTTAAAACAGCCGGGCGGTGGTGGCGCACGCCTTTAATCCCAGCACTTGGGAGGCAGAGGCAGGCGGATCTTTGCGAGTTCGAGGCCAGCCTGGTCTACAAAGTGAGTCCAGGACAGCCAGGGCTACACAAAGAAACCCTGTCTCGAAAAAAAAAAAAGAAAAAAAAAAAAAAAACTTAAAACAAGGGAAGGGTTTTGGTAAATGACAAAGAGGAAATGGAAAATAAATGTTTTATTTGTTTTGTTATAATGGCATATCAGTTCTAAAACCTCCTTAATCTTGTTCCTACTATCACAATAAACTTACCCTATTCGCCATACTTCTCTTTTATCAAGTTTTCTTAATAAAATTGGTAATGAAAAGAAACAAAAGTAATGATCATAAAATTTAATTTGTTCAGAATAAGCAGGACAACGAGATCCCAAATGCTCAGTGGTTCTTCCTGGGAGAGAGCATGGAGTTTTGTGCCCTGGAGAACAGAACATGTATGAGTAGAGGGAAGGATGCCACCAAGCCTTCTGGAAGACAACATAACCCTCTATAGCAGCACAGTCCATCTCTAATCCAAAACAGTAAAGGTATAGGAGAAGCACTGCTTCAAACTGGCCTCAGCAAACTGCAAGGAAAACAGTGATAATGCATGAATTTGAGAGGCTGAGAGGCACAGAAACAGTGCTAAGTCTCATCACTCACACTGGTTGTTGCTAATGGCTGGTGGCTATTCTAAATCACTCAGGGATGCTTCCATACCCCACAGCCAAGGTATTTTTTTTTTTATCAGAAACACACAATTTATACCGTGTTAGAAGATCCCCAGGTACAGAGAGCTCAACACATCGTGAAAAGCTCAGTACAATTTTGTTTACTGACCTTTAAAGCATGAAGCTTATGTTCTTCTATGGAGTTTGAAATGCCCTACAGTGATTCTCTTTGTCACTAAGTCTCAGGGGAAGAAATCTGTGAGAATGTGTTGCCAAGGTGTTTATACCATGATGGAGATGGTGTTAAGCAAGAACTCTGTGTCAGCTATCACCTGTGCGATTTTATCTTGCCTGAAAACTGGCCCCAACTGTCTCAGCTCAAAATCTCATTGTCACCTTACCTTCAGCATTGATTTTACTAAAGGTATTGATTTTCATACAAGTGTACATACAAAAATAAAATGGCAATTGTTAAAATAGTCACATAAAATGTTGGTAAGGAAACAATGAAAGAACAAAGGTGTATGCTTCCAATAAGATATTTTCAACAGAAAAAGGTAGTTTTGGAAAAAATAGGGTGAGATTATCATGTCAGAGAAACGGGGCCAAATGAATGAAGATCGATGCTGTAATGTATGGAGAGAAAATGGGAACTGTCCAGGCAGCCACTGGTATGTCATTTCTTAGTTTTGGAAGCTGCAGGCCCTGTACTTCCTATAAAATCAGGTATATTTATTTATCCCTCTCAGGTCTCTGAGGTGGTTGAAGAACAGATAGCTAGAGTCTCTTAATTAAATTTTGAGTTGTTTAGGAGTCAAGAGAGTGTTGTAGACCTAAGAACATACTTTTAAAATTGTGTTGCAAGTTAGTATGAATGTTGAGTTAGATATAGAACTTTAAACTCATGGAGATGGTTAGATAGTAGAATATTAAAGTCAGGTGCCAAATACATATGGACTGGACATTGGGAATGTATGCTAAGCCATATAACCCTCATAACTATGGCCTAATTACCTCTGTTGTACTGTATCGTATTTATTATTATAAGAGAAAGAGCCATTTGTTGGACTGAAAGGGGAAACTGTAGGGGGAAATAAGGTATACCTTAAACTTAAAAAAAAAAAAGGAAGAGGATGGGGGATTGAGGGTGGGAGGGTGGGACTGGATGGGGGATGGGGAGGGGACTGCGATTGAGATGTAACTTGAAGAAATAAAAAATAAAGAAAAAAAGATGTGAACCACTAAAAAAAAAAAAAAAGAAAGAAAAAAAGAAAAAAATAGGGTGTTTTGTTTGTATTTATTTATTTATTACTCAGGTTACATCTCCATTGTAGTGTCCTCTTTCCACTCATTCCAATCCCGCCCTTTTTTAAAAACAGTGCCTAACAATTTTAAAGAAATGTGGGGGCTTAGTTAATAGTGATGTACAGATTATAATTTCTTCCTTTGTACAAGTGAATTATAGTTAAATAAGAGAGTAGCATTCTAAAGAATTGGATATATATGTAATAGCCTATATAGTAATTGCAGATTCATGTGACATTGAAATTATTACTCAAGTAAAAATTTTATACCTATGATCATAATTGAGATTAAAATAAATTAGAATTTTTATTTTATAATTCATATAAAATAATTTTTCTTGAAAATCAGAGGATATGTGATTGTTAATCATACTCTTGGAATTGAAATATCAATTGATTTACATTTCTATTCATGTCATTAAAATTATCTATTTTTATTTCATATAATAACAATGTGGGTCACAGATTATAAAATAATGGCTAATAGTCCAAAAGTATCCCTAGCAAAATTTGACTTTTTCAAGATGACATGTTCTAACTGACTTGTCATCATTTGAACATTGTTCTACATAAACATTCATATTTTCATTTTCTATTGAAAAATTACAACCCTTGTCTGAAGTTGTCCAAAGTTTAGAGATCCCTAAACACTTTGAGTAAACATGTCCTCCTGTTGTTTGACAAATTTTTACCTTAACCCATTCTGACTATCTGGTGGGTCTTTTATATATCTCTTAACATACAATATTTGACGTTGACACTTGTATAATATGTCTCACTCTTAATTAAATGTGGACCTTTCAGTTTTACTGAATTACAATTTTGAGTTTTACCTAAACTAATTTAACTGTCGGAATGTCAAGATAAAGTATTACTCCCTAACATTTTATTTCTGAAACTTTTAAAACTTCTCTCATTGTATTTGATAATTTCTAAATATCACCTAGTTTTTCTCAGTATTAATGTTATAGTATGAATGGAATTTCATTTTTCATCAAATATCCAGATAGCCTGGGAGCAGTTCTTAGGTTCTAGGTTTCTTTGTATCATAATTTCATTTTAAGACTTTTCTATTTTCCAATTATTTTTGATTCTTCAGATATTTTTTCTTAGCCTGTTACAAAATGTCAGCCTTTCTCTCTATCTCCATGTACAAAGTTAACGACAAATTTGATAGTTGTTTTTTCAGAATCTTTTTTTTTTTCCTTCAACTGAGATTTTTTTTTAAGTACATGAAAGGGAACAGTATGAAAAGAGTTGACTTAAGGAAACAGGGATAAGAGAAGAAAGATATTAAGTAAGTAAAGAGTAAAAATAATGTTATTAGAAAGGTTTAGACAGCATAGAGAAACAGAGATTACAAAGGTGAAATTGGGTCAAAGGTTTTGTGGGTGGGTTGGTGTCTCTCTCCCTCCAATGGGAGTCCACCCTGACTACAGGAGGCGGCACCTTCAGGCTCCATGCCCTCCACTGCTAGGAGTCTCAGCTAGGGTCACCTATAGATTCTCTGGAGCCTTCTCCATCCCAGGTCTCTGACAAGTCCTAAAGCCCTAATTACTCCTTTGCCCCCCTCACACTGTTTTCCTTTCTCACTCTGGGCCTTGTCTCACCTCTTCTCCTTATACATAATTTCATCCCAACCCATTCTCCTCCCCCTCCCCTGTCCATCCCAATTCCCTCCCTAGATCTACTTCCCATGTCTATTTTATTTCCACTCCTGAGTGATATTCAAACATCCTTCCCTAGGCTCTCCTTGTTACTCTTCTTTGGATGAGTGAATTGTAGTGAGGTTATCCTTTACTTTATGGCTAATATCTACTTACAAGTGAGTTACATACCATGCATGTCCTTGTGGGTCTGTATTACCTCACTTGGGATGATATTTTCTAGTTCTATCCATTTCCCTGCAAAATTTCATCATGGTCAATTACACATTCCATTGTGTAAATGTTTATTTATCCATTCTTTGAGGCACATCTGAGTTGTTTCCAGTTTCTGACTATTACAAATAAAGCTGGTTTGAACATAGTTGAGAAAATGTCCTTGTGATATTATAGAGTATGTTTTGGGTATATCTCCAGGAGTGGTATAGCTGGGTCTTGAAGTAGAACTATTCCCAATTTTCTGAGATACCATGAAATTGATTTTCAGAGTAGTTGGACAAGTTTGCACTCCCACCAGCAGGGGAGGAATGTTCCCTTCCTCCACATCCTGACCATCACATTCTGCTACTTGAATTTTTGATATTATCCATCTGATGGGTGTAAGATGAAATCTTAGAGGTGTTTTGATTTGGATTTCACTGATGACTAAGGATTCTAAAAACATTTTTAAGTGTTTCGCGGCCATTAGAGATTCCTCTGTTGAGAATTCTGTTTAGTTTTGTATACCATTTTTATTTTTTTTAATTTTATATAAGTACTTTATTTTTTTTCTTCAAGTTACATCTCAGTCACAAACCCTTCCCTATTCCCCCTTCCTGTCCCACCCTTCCACCCTCTCCCCCCCCCCAAAACAGCTTCCCTTTTCAATCCAACAAATGGTTCTTTCTCTTATAACAGTAAATTCTATACAAAACAGCAGAATTAAATATGCCACATTTATGAGAGTTAAATGGCCCAGTATACCTTCCCAATGTCCAGTTCATACATATTTGGCCCCTGACTTTAACCTTCTACCTTCTAACCATCTCCATGAGTTTAAAGTTCTATAACTGACTTAGTTTTCATACTAACTTGCATCACTATTATAACCATCTTCTTAGATCTAGAACGCCCTCTTGATTCCTAAACAACTCAAAATTTAGCTATGAGACTCAAGCTGTCTATTCTTCAAACACCTCAGAGAGCTGAGAAGGATAAATATATCTGATTATACAGGAAGTGCAGGGCCTGCAGCTTCCAATACTAAGAAATGACAAACCAGTGACTACCTGGACAGTTCCCATTTTCTCTCCATACATTCCAGCATCAGTCTTCAGCCTTTTGGTCCTGTTTCTCTGACAGACATTTATTGTAGAGCAGGGATTATGAAGGACTAACCTACCCTGTCTTGGCAGAGCTAGGCTGTCGACTTCCCTGCTACCAAGTTTTGTCCTTTTTGGACAGCAGTCTGTCTGCAGTTGAAGCAAGGAGTTTTTACATGCCAAGAGATAGGCTTGCCACTAATTCAACCATCTCACACTGGAGATTCTTCGATGCTTATCTTCTACTTGGAGTAGAATAGGGGGTGTTGTCAGGAGCTGATTAAGATTATAGTTGGCCACAATGGTATTGACCCTTTTATATGGACGCAATATTAAGATTGTATTGGGCCACATAGGCATTGATCTTTGTATATTGATACAAAATTAAGAGTATATTTAGCCACATTTGAATAGATCTTTGTATATTGATACAAAATTAAAGGTAACGCTTCCTAATGGTTTTGTACCTAGAGATACTTAAAAATGAAATGTGAAGCTCTGGCCTCTTGATACCAACCGTCTTAAACTGTTTAGGATAGTTAAGAAAAACAAACTCCTAGTCATGCATGCATGTCACCTTGTTAGCTACTATGACAGTCTATCACAGATATTCTCTAAGCTACTCAGTAATCAAGTTGTTAAGAGACAAGCAACATTTGCTTATCTAAATACAAGAGATAGATAGGGCATCTTCAAAAACCCCAAGAGATCTGCAGAATATGGCATTCAAATATGTGGTCTTAATTTAAGATTTTTTTGATATTGTATACCATTTTTAAATTTGGTTTTTAGATTGCATATTAAATATACAGGAATAAAAATGGGGCAGCGACTGAGGTTACGGCCAGTCAATGACTGACTAACGAGGGACCCATCCCATCAGTGAGAACCAATCCCTGACACTACCAATGATACTCTGCTATGCTTGCAGACAGAAACCTAGCATAATTGTCCTCTGAGAGGCTGCACACAGCACCTGATAAAAACAGATGCATTGGCCCATAGGCAAATATTAGACTGACCTTGGGGAGTTATTGGGGGAAGGACTGAGGGACGCAAAAGGGCGAAGGACTCCACAGGAAGAGCAGCAGAGTCAACGAACTTGGACCTTTCAGTGCTCACAGGGAATGAGCCACCAACCAAAGAACAATCATGGGCTGGAGTTAACCCTACCACACCTTCCACATATGTAGCAGATGTGCAGCTTGTCTTCATGTGGGTCCCCCAAAAGCTGGAGTGGAGACTGTCCCTGAATCAGTTGCCTGCCGGTGGATCACATTCCCCTAACTGGAACGTCTTCCCCTGCACTCAGTGGAAGAGGATGTGCCTAGTCCTGCAGCGACTTTATGTGCCAGGGTAGGTTGCTACCCATTGGAGGCCTCTGAGAAGGGAAGAGTGTAGGAGGTGAGGGACTGTATAAAGTGGGGTTGGGAAGAGAACAGGGTGTGAGAGATATGTAAAGTGAATAAATAGACAAATTTAAAAGGTGAAATTATAAGATGAGTGAAAGATAAAGAGTATACAGCAACCATTTGAAAAGCAAAAGTGTCTACCTATGCAATAGTTTAACTTTTGGTAAAGGGTAAGCAAAGCAGCTACTCTGTAGGAATTCAGGACCTAGTTTATGGGGTTGGGGGCCCAATGCTTGACACTTTAATCCTACTTAACAAGCCTGGTCTGGGAAGTTAGTAGGCCCATTCAGCGATTGAAATTTGAATGCTGACTAAGCAGATATAGCACAAAATTGTCTTCTAAATATCTATGTTGATACTTGTAGATAAAAATGACTCCCATCATTAATCAGATTGTTTTTTATAAAGAACAGTAGTGATTGAAGAGACTCGTGACTGCCCTATTGCAGAAAGTAAGTCACGTATGAGTCCAAGTCCTAAACTAGTCACTGATACCATCACATATGAGGCTTAGAGAACATTTCAGAGGAGGATACAGGAAATAGGGAAGAGCAGGAAGATAGGATGAAAGGCTCTGAAATAGCATTCCTGACAGTTGATGCAGTCATTAATTCACATAGCATGAAGTTACCTGCATTGGTACAAGGAAGATCACCTATTAGTTGAGAAAAGTGGAGGAACTCATAGGACCTTAATTTACTCTGAAACAACTGGAAATTTATAGATTCTGGAGAACAGATAGTTATTGTTTTTGATATACATCCTCTGCAATGTTCACCAGACTGCAACACAGAGTTATAAACTCAAAGTCACACAAGCAGACCTAGTTAATTGTAGTCCACCCTGCAATATTGATCTGAATATGTGAGAGATCTATGTAGGGAGATGGAGGAAAGAGTCGTAGGAATATTGGAATGTGAGTGATCAGTATAGAAGGTGTGCAAATGCAACTTTATACAAAAGTAATAATAAAACTTTTTAAAAGACTGTTATTCTTTTGCATGTAGAAATAGATATTCCCATAAATCAATAATTC
The DNA here is from genome assembly GCA_907164525.1 of Lophiomys imhausi. Classification (NCBI taxonomy): domain Eukaryota; kingdom Metazoa; phylum Chordata; class Mammalia; order Rodentia; family Muridae; genus Lophiomys; species Lophiomys imhausi. The sequence goes on from CAJQZJ010032563.1 coordinate 1,596,417, forward strand.
TCACAACATTGTCTTATTGAATCTATATCTATATATATGTCTTATTTTTTGTTCCTTTTTCAAATGTATTTCTCCTTATAAAAATGTTGAATGCCATTTTGAAATATTATCCTAAATGGTAAGAACAAAATATTCCAAATGAAATTTCCATATTTGGAGAAATGACTGGCTGTTAAATCACCAAAGATCATTCCATACATCAACATGAACAAAACAAACACAAGATAGCAAAACTACCTTTGTATTTGGAGATATAAAACCACTTGAAAATACTCTAAAACTTGTTTCCACAGGGGGGAAAAAAGAAGATACAAAATTTCCTGGAAATTCCTGAAAACATTAGTATTCAGTTGTAAGAAAATATTAGCATATTCATTACCACATACATTGGAAATAAATGCAATTTTATTTCATTGAAAAGTACTATTTAAAACCAGATTGTTTGCTTATTTTGCCTTTATGTACTATGCCTTATGTTATTTTTCGTTTGTGAGCCTTTTATTCTGTTGTTGGGGAGTGCTTTGCAATTGGAATCCTCAGGCTCTAGTTAATCCCCCAGACCTATCCACTTGCACTTTCTTTTTTAGCATTTTCATGGTGGTATAATTAACATGTATCTAAATGTTCTCTGATTTCTTTTTCCTTACAACTTGATGAGGTACAGGGAGGAAGAATCTGGTCAGCCAAACTCACACAAGTCAAACATTCAAAAGTATTTTAGCACCTTAATCCTTAGTGCTGTCTAAATAACTAAACAAGTATACTGTATCTCCAGGTTTTAAAAAAAGTAAATATTCCTTAACATGTTTTGTGTTAAGCAGAGAGTAGAATATATAAACAGTACATTTAAGCTAAAGTTAAACTACTAACATTTAGGAAAATAAATTTACTTACAATTTTTCCCTTAAAAACTGAGTATTTGTCACAAAAGAAATTACATTTGCTGGGATTTAATCAAATTTATTTCATCCTAGGCAATGTTCTACTTGCTGATTTTAATAATGTTTCTTCTAGATAATATTTCTTGGTTTCCATTTTTCTACTTTGGGTTCATTTCATCTTCAATCATTATTTATCCACTTCTTGTCAGTGAAGACATGCATTAGACTCCTATTTTTATGTGGATATCACTATGATGTATTTCAAGATTAATCCTAATTGTTGCTTCACTCATGACAGTTTATTAGTGTTTTGTGAAGACAGAGAGATTAAAATTTCCAATTAGGTATTGTTTAGCTGATACAGTTGGTGAGTCAAAATACTACTTACAAAGGCTTAATTATTCTCCTTCATATAAAAATAATGTGTGTGTGTATTTCTTGATCAAATAGTACCTTTTTATGTAGAATATATTGTACAGTATATTTATTAATTTTTAAAATTTATTTATTTATTACTTCAGGTTACAACTCCATCACAGTGTCTTCTTCCACCCCTCTCAGTCCTGCCCTTCCACCCTCTACACCCTATCCCTTCCATTGCACTCCTATGGAGTGGAGTGTCCCTACATAACAGTCCCCCACCCCAGTTCAGCAGTCATATGAGGGCCAAGAGCCTCCTCATACACTGGGGGCCTACAAGGCAGCACCACTAGGGAAAAGTGTCTCATTGACAGGAAAAAAAGTCTATGTTCATGTTCCCTTTGGTGAATTGGTTGTAGTATAGTTATCCTGTACTATAGGGCTAAAATCTGGCTATAAGTGAATAGATGTCATGTGCATCCTTCTTGGTCTGGGTTAGCTTACTGTTGGCTGTAAATTGCGTGATTTTGTTGTTTCTGATAGCTGAGTAGTATTCCATTGTGTAGATGTACCACAGTTTTTTTTAATTTTTATTAAAAAACATTTTAGCTCAAACATGGAAGCAAATTTGTATATCTTTATGAGGTAACATCTGACGTGCACATATGGGAATGTCACGTAAGATTTAAATCAGATTAAACACTTTTGTCTCACAAATATTTCTTTAGAGTTAAATATTTAAAAGAACTTTGTGTTACATTTAAAATGTAAAAGTAGGTTTTATGAATATTCTCTCTGTTGTGTAATAGGTGTTTGTAGTGTCTTAAGCTTTCTTGTAATGAGTTAATAATTATTAATAAACTCTTCTTACATTGGTATGCAAATCTTTCAGACTCTGGTAGCCACCATTCTACTCTCATGTTCTATTGGATCTATTCATTTTGACACCTGTGATGGCTAGATTTCTTTTTTCTAACTGTCACCGTAATATAATCTGAAATCACTTGCAGAGAGAAATTTAACTGGTTAATTGTGTAGATCAGGTTGCTCTGTGGGTGTGTCTGAATAGGCTTGCAATGAATGTTAATTAATGCAGGAAGACTCAAACAGTGTGTGCTATGCTTTTCCCTAGGCAGAGGGTCCTGAATTCTATAAAAAAAATGAACAAATCAAGCAGGCAGTGTTCTGTTTGATCTTGATTGTAGTTGTGATGTGTCTAAGCTGTTTTAAGTTACTGTTGCATTGATTTTCTTACTAACATGTGGTGCAACCTGGAATAAACTCTTGCTCCTCTAATTTGTTTTTCAGGGTATCTTATTCAAAAAGAAAAAGAAAATAAGAATAGAAACCAGCTGAAATTTTTACTTTTACTAGTTGAAAGCCCCCCTGAGCCTCTCCCTCCGTGTGTGTGTGTGTGTGTGTGTGTGTGTGTGTGTGTGTGTGTGTGCATGTGCATAATATTAGCTCATCAGTACTAATGTTTAGTTTTAGTATGTGTGCATTTGTGTGAGTGTGTGATATTTTAAAAATATATCTATAAAATCTTCATATTCATAGTGTACCATGACATATTGACATATTCTCTTCAATTTAGTTTTTTTATTTATCTTTTTGTGTGATTTCTTTGGCTAAGAGTTTCATTACTATTTTGAAACAATTTTTTTGTTCACTTCAGTGTGATATTAGCTTTTGACTTGATTATGAGACTTTATTTATTAAGATGTAACATATCTGTACCTCGTTTGTTCAGAATTTTTATCACACAGAAATGTTAAAAGTTTCAAATTTCCATCTTTTGTTTATTTGTGAAAATTACCATATGATTTTGTTGCTTATACTCTTAATAATGATATCAAACATGTATTGACTTTCCTATTCAGTTATTCTTGCACTTATGAAAGAAATTTTATTTTAAGATGAGTAAACTTTTTATTATGTTGTTGTATCAGTTCAAAAGATTTTCACTGAGAATTATTTGATTTATTTTGAGCAAGAAGAGGGACCTACAGGCATATTATGTGTCCTTATCTGGCTTTAATATTAGGGTGACATTGTTCTTACAGAATATATTTTGAAGAATTTCCTTTTTGTTGTTGTTTTTTTCTTTCTGTTTTTATTTTGAATAACTGAAAAAAAATGTTTTACCTCTTCTTAAACTCTTGGTAGTACTCTTTGGATGCCATCTCTTCTGCAGTTGCCTTTTGATGGAAGCCTTTATGTTACAGATATTATTGGTTTGTTCAGATTATTCAACATTGGTAATATATGTGTATCCAATATTTTGTTCATTTCTTCTAGGTTAATTCTTTACATTGTTATATAATACATGTTTAAATATTCATATAAAATAAGCCTCCAAACAAAAACCTGACATAAAAATATTTTATTCATGTTCTTAATCATGGTTAAAACTTCATTTGTGCATGTGTGTTTACATGGCTATGGGGAAAAAAAAGCACAATATAGTAATTTACTGCACCGCAACTTAATAAATGAATTCAGTATATGAATTTCAAATCTAGTGAAAGGATTGTTTTTTTTCATATATATATATGAATATATGATATATGTATCATAGTCGTAGATAGAAGAGATAAGGTCTGTTGGAGTCTAGACTTTGCTGTATTGCTCAAATAGCAAACAGAAAGACTAAAATAATCATTATCCTCAGTCCAACATCTGGGAAATATGATCTGATGTTACAGAGCTATTTACACTTATTCTTTTTCTCTGTTATTCTGATTTTTACATAAACATTAAAAGAACTCTAAAGTTTGGCAGATGAGTCAATGAGTACAGATGTTTTTGGCCAATCCGAATGAGTTCATTCTCTCCAATCCTCTTTGTAGGATGAGAAACCAACTTCTGGAAGGTGCCTTCTGGCCTAGGAATGTGTACCAAGGCACATGCTTGCACATGTCCCCTGCCTAAAATAAATAATCATATAATTAATACAAAGTGTTGTAAAAGAGTTCACCACTTCTACATCCTACTGACCTTTTCTAAATTTATTTATTTTTATTTTTATTTTATTATATCATTTTTAGCGATTTACAAAATAGCCCTTTAGGACCACATTTGAACATTTTTAAAAAATATATATTTGTATTTGCTATGAATATTTTCCTTCCTACATTACTAAATGCTTCATTAAAATGTATTTTACTTTCATTTTTGAAAATTTCTTCTAAACTTTGGAAATGTTCATTTTCTATTTATGTTAGTATAGCTATTGTGTCTCCTATATTTTTACTGAAAGCATTTTTTACATATTGTTCTATTTTATTTTCTCAAAGTAGCCTTTTAATGGTATTTGGTTTATATTTAGACCATATTTACCTGTTAACATGGAGGGATTTTTTTTTTACTTCTGTAATGATATACACTAATCGTACAATTCATTTTCATTATGACATCTATATATATGTAGTGAACTCTTGCCATTTTCAAATCTCTTTATCCTCCTAAACATGTTCTTTTCTTTCTAAAGCTTCAGTAATTTTCTTTTTATTTTCACCTTATTGTCTTCCTAGGTCATACACATGGCAAAAAAAGTATTACTTGATGTTGTTTACTAATATAGTTCATTTTTTTCTTAAAGTATCTCAATTTCACCATCTCTAATACAATTTTACATATTAATTTAAACAACAAATGACCCATGAAATGTCACAACAGAAACAAAATTATTTTGTTAGGTAGAAAGTTATCTGAATTTTGGTAAAATGGGACTTTTCTCATTTTTTTTTTTCCTGAAGAGATACAAGCAGAAGACTGCCAAGTTACTAGAGAATAAACATTGCATAAATCCAACATCCTTTTATTTGTGTCATATTCTAAGGTTAACCTTTCTAGACTCTACTAAACTATTTGAACTTCTTTGAATCAGGCACATTGAACATTCATAAAAATTTCACCTCTATCTGATACTATTGATGACAGAATCCAGTTTTCTGAGTTTACAAGTAAAGGAACTAAGGCCAGATGGTACGGATAATCTCAAATGCAAACACAGTTGAAAACTTACAGATAGTGGAAGGTACAAGATATACAAAACTCTTTACAGTTCATCCAAATAATCTCTTAAAAGGAATAGGCCATATTACCCCTCATATAAAAGAATCAGACCTCACCAGAAATCTCTCACAACCTTGAGACATACATTTAGAGCATTAATCAAAAGATCTTTCTATACACATAAGATTAGTGATATCACAGAGGGCCATAACATTCATCAGAATACAACATACTTCAGTGAGAATAGATGTCATTAAATCTCTTGGGATTACACAGGTAAAAAAATTATACCATATGATGGAACATTCAACATCTATAACCCTTTTAAATCCTTTTTCTTATAATTGAGTGCCTTGTCTAAAAGCCTCTCAGACAATGATGAATAGCATCACTAATGATGGGTATCCACATATTTACTCTTTTAATGGCAATTTTTCATATTTTTCAAAAAATATCATTCAAGTAAGGAATTTTTACTTAATGTATTGAATGCATTTCTTCATTGCCCCATTTCTACTATAATCATATTGGCTTTTTCTTGTAAGTTATTAAAATCTACATCTGGGAAAATATTTTATCTGTATCAAATAATATATATATGTATATATAATTTTATTTTGCCTCAAATGATTTGCTTCAAAGTTGTGCCAAAAGTCTTATGTATTTGTTCCAATAGCAAACTTCTTATACTAAGAACAACAGTACAGCACAAGCAACTAACAGAGATGATAAATAAGTGTCCCTTAGAAGACTGTATTTGTATATGTATTTGAGAAAATATGTTTTTCAGGGATTTGATAAGGAGAAAGTATCACCCACACCAATCCCAGGCTGTGATTGAGAGTTCTCAGAGTCTTTAGACTCACATAGTCTATCAGGTCATTAGTAAGTGAGCATTGTTTTAGATGTGGTCTTCTGGTGATGTTCTATAGGGGCTATAATGGAAGTGGAGAAATTGTGAATCTTTTCCATTGACAGTAATGATACATCAGTTACTATTTGCTCAAGTAGGTATAATTTTTCCAAGTCAACATGAAAAGAAATACTTTAGAATTGAGAGAACCAGGACCAGTTATAAATGTATGTATGGCACAAACCAGAAAGAACAAGATCCAATACAAACACAAACAAATTGTATGAGTATTAAAAATAGCAGGGCATGAAACTGGAAAGGAAGGCTCCAGGAATCATTGGAATTCCATGTTAGGTAGTTTCTAACTCATCCTGTAGGAAACAGCCACATAATTTTACATGCATTTAAGTAAGGTAATCAAGTATATATATTTAGATAGACTAGTGTAATAGCACAGAGGATGCTTCAGAGAATAGAGAAAACAGTCTGGAGAATAGATAAGTGACTATCTGCTGCAGTCAGAAAAGTGGTATAGATATCCTCAGCCTAAAGATGAAAAAAAAAAAAAAACCCAGGAAACCAGATACATATAAGTACCAGTTCATTCCAAGTCTGTGGTAGTGATTACAGATAATTGTGAAGTACAGGGGTGAGTTAGAGGATGTTTAAATAAAAGTCATCTTAATTAAAAATTTGGAAGATTCTGAAGAGACTGGGGGAAATTTTTCCTTTAAATCTAAATAAATGACAAAGATGTTATAGGTATTTTAGGTTACCACCTCCAACATCAACATCTATGTCATAAAGTTAGTGCAAATATCTCTGTGTTATGTTATAGAATAATGACTGTGGACTTATCAGCAAGTGTTTAGGATTATCATAACTTGATCTTCAAAATGACAATACTGTAAACCCTTTAAAACATAACTGTATATGAAGACATGCTCAATTGCAGCTAACTTAAAAATATAATTCCTTATTTTGACAAGCTAGAAAAGCATAAGATGTTGGGATTTAAATGAAATAAGGCAAAGAAATGCAGTTACAGTTATTAGCACCTAGGAAATTTGTGGCCAAGGAAGAGAATAAAGAGAGACTATGTTTTGACTAGCATTTTTATTAAGAAAGAGGTAGAAAATTGAGGAAATATTCCTACTTTCTGTATCAATCCATGCATGACCCTTCTTTTGTCTTAGCAGTCTAACTTACAGGGAGAAAAGTAATCAAATTATGACACCCCTCAACCACTACTAGTAATCCTTGGATAATTATGTACCAAAGAAATTCTTTTCAAATTGCTCAGTCAACACACGGTATTGGTTCCTTCTACTTATGGATTTGTATTAAGATAATATTAGGTAAATATATACCTTTAACTGCAAAATTTACATATAGAAAACATTATCATACCTCACATTTATATTCACAATGTATTGCAGCATTTAAAGTATCATGATTGAGATTCCTTCCATGGATACACTTCAATTCATTTACTCCCCTGGAATAATTGTCATCTCCGAAGATTTACTGACTCCATCTAGTAATCTAGACCTAGTCCTGGAAACTTATAACCTCTGTATAATCTAGCCTAGGTCCAGGACTAGAATATTTTCAGCCTCTGAAAATTACTGCTGTATAAGCTCACCTTTTATAGCTCTTTCTGAGCTTTTTTTTTAAAGATTTTTTTTGTTTATTTTACATTCTAACTTCCACCTCCTCCCTCCCCTCCTTCCAGTCTCACCCTCCCACCCAATTCCCCCATACCCTCCTCCCCAGACCTAGTACCAACCCACTCTGGCACACCAAATTGCATCAGAATTATGTTCCTCCTCTTAAGTGACTCTTGCCTTCATGGAGGCAAGATAAGACAATTCTGCTAGGAAAATGAGTTGCAGAGGGTGGCAACATCGTCTATAACCAGGATAGAACCCATTCCAATTGTTAGGGGATCCACTTGAAAACCAAGCAGCCCTTAAGCTTCACATATGTAATGTGCCTAGGACCAGTCCTTGAAAGCTCTTTGTTTTGTGGTTCAGTTTCTTTGAGCCCCCTTGTACCCAAGTTAATTGGCTATAGGGGTCTTCTTGTGGTGTCCTTGATCTCTTCAGCTTCCTCAAATCTTCCCTTAACTTTTCCTCAAGACTCCCTGATTTTTGCCTAATATTTGGCTGTGGGTGTCTGCGTCTGTTTCCTTTAACTTCTGGATAAGGCTTCTCAGGTTCCAGTAATGTTGGATTCTTGTCTAGATCCCCCTCTCCCTCCACATCTTACATCTATTTTACCTCCTCTACTTAGAGGTATTCAAGCATATTGCATTGAGCCCTACTTGATACTTAAATTTCTTAGGGTCTGTGGATTGTAGCATGGTGATCTTGCATGCATTGGCTAATATCCACTTATGAGTGAATAAATACCCTGTATGTCTTTTTGGGTCTGCATTGGCTCACTCAGAGTGATCTTTCCTGGTTACATCCATTTCCCTGCAAATGTCATGATATCCTTCAGATAATGGAATAGTATTCCATTGAATAGATGTACCACAGTTTCTTTATCCATTCCTCGGTTTAGGGACATCTGGGTTGTTTTCAGTTTTAGGCTATTACAAATAAAGCTGCTATCGACATAGTTGAAGAAATGTCCTTGTGATTTGGTGATGCATATTTAGGTATATGCCCTAGAGTGGTATAGCTGACTCTTGAAGTAAAATTATTCCCAATTTTCTTAGAAAGTACTAGAGGGTTAATACCCAAAATATAAAAAGAACTCAAGAAATTAAACACCAACAAACCAAATAATCCAATTAAAAATGGAGTACAGAGCTAAACCAAGATTTCACAACAGAAGTTTGAATGACTGAGAAATACGTAAAGAAATGCTCAATATCCTTGGCCATAAGGGAAATGCAAATCAAAATGACTCTGAGATCTCATCTTACACCCTACAGATTGACCAAATTTAAAAAGTCAAGTGACTGCACATACTGGGGAGAATGTGGAGAAAGGGGAACACTCCTCCTTTGCTGGTGGGAGTGCAAACTTGTACTACCACTCTTTCTGAGCTCTTGTTGGCTGTTTCAACTCAGCTGTTCTGGTTCAAACTCCTCTATAAGCTGACTGATTAAAACTGGCTTCTCTCAGCTACTCTAAAGTGCTCTGCCTGGCCTCAAATTAACTTTAGCAATTACTTCTAATCTTCTGGCTCCTTCTCATTATCTTGCTCACTCTGTCTTTCCTTGTGTCTAGCTTGTTCTCTCTTCAACCTGGCTCTATAAATCTCTCTGAGTAAAACTGCCTCTATCTCTCTCTTTCTCTCTGTCTGTCTCTCTGTTCCTCCCTAATTTCAACTGCTTCTCATCTCATCTACTCAACTGAACTGACTAGAATTCAGAGATCAGCATGCCTGTTTCCTGAGTGCTGAGATTAAAGCATGTAACACCACACCTGAACCTAATTTTTCTGAACCTTAAACTTGCTCTATACAAGGCTGGCCTTGAACTCAGAGATCTGCTTGTCTCTGTTTCCTGGGATTAAAGGTTTGTCTGTATTTCAGCCAGAGTAGCCACTTGCTGAATTAAAATTCCTCTACATTGTAATAGAAAATATTTCAATATATTTTCTATTTTAACTTATAACTTGTTTTCTATTTATGTTCAAACTATCATGTTTTCAAATATTAGAATGCAACAAGCACTCTCATTTCAATATATAACTCTAGAGTTTCAAAATATACATTTCAATACAGTCATAATTGTACAATATTGAACTTAAACATCTATTGAAAGAAAATTGATTACTATGATTTTACACAGGATATATACCCATGTTTTAAATTTCAATTTCTTTTTCAGTGAAGACATGTGGCTCTAATCTTCAAGGACCAAGCGGCACCTTTACATCTCCCAACTTTCCATTCCAGTATGACAGCAATGCACAATGTGTCTGGGTCATCACAGCAGTGAATACAAATAAGGTAAGGGTAACTGTAATTAAAAAAGCACAGTCACAAGGACAATGATGAAGACATGATGAGGAGAGGACAGAAACCTGAAACTCCATCATGATTTCTCAATGTAGCCTTATCAGTTTTATTTACATTTTAAAGAAATATAATGAGAAATTTCAAACCTAGTGTCTGTGCTTCCAGTTACTAACATGTCAATGACTAACTCCTGATTTTATCATTGAATGATTTTTTTTTATATGTGTTAGGACTTCTTTTCCTAAAATGGCTGTCAATTACAGCTCTTCACTTGGTACATTTCCTACTTGATGGGTCTTTCAGATATATCATGTTTTCATTCATATGTAACTTTCATTTGTGTTTGGTTGTCACTAATAGTAATTCAGCAATTTGTTAGACATATATGATTTAATGTGCTCTGAAGCATTAGAGGATCCATATTATGGATGTTTCCAGTGGTTGGATTTTCTTTCTGTTTGACCATTACACAGGTGATGTAGTATGTATCTCTGTTCTCTAAACAAAAATATATCATCAAATGTGGACAAAATATATTAACTATATATCTATTCTCCTACTTTTACCCCTATTCTTTTTTAAAGGGCCATTTCTCTATTAAATTTGTTTTGTTTTAACTTTTAAATATTCTAAATTCTTCTCAATTCCTTGGATTCTAATATTTTCTCAACTAGAGGAGAAATATCTTAGCTGTCAAAGCTATAAAGTTGTGGCAGATCATGTATTTCAAAGTGATGTATATCTTACAGAACATTTTAGATTATTTAAATCTGAAATTCAATTTCTTTTTCTCTAAAAGGAGGTGAGTAAAGCATATATTTCATGTTTTATAGTGAGTAATTGTAGAAGTATCTGATCTAAGTAAACCTGACCATGTAATCCCAACCAGCTATGTGGCTTTCTGTACCTTCACAGCTCTCACCAAGACTTCCTTCTGCTTCTGAGTCCTGGCAGGAAGAGAGCTTCTGCTGTGTAATTGCAGGGTTCCTAAATTCCTCCAGGAAGTTCTGCCTTCCTATATTCTTTCTGCCCAGATAATTGGCCATCAGAGACTTTTATTAACCAATCAGAGAGTGCCTCAGAAATTATGGTAACCATTTCTCTGAGCACTGAAATCAGCCTCTGAGAACCAATGTACAAGACCTTTCTCCAGCAAGTAATGAGCAAAATAACACATGTTGAGTCATCTGTTGCATTAGCACATATTTGAAATATATTAATAATTGGTAGAGAAAGTAAATACCGTTTAAAAAATGATTCTTGTATCCATAAAATTCTTGAATCCTGAGCCTTAGAATTATTGATTTGGTATAAAAATTATCCTTGTTAGTCAACTATATTTACTTCAGTAGAGAACCTTGATGAATGAATTAAATAATAAAAATAAAACACTAAATCATACATACATTTCATCTAAAGTAAGGAAAATAAAAAAAAAACAAAAAAATTAAATAGTTAATCAGGCCCTCAACTACATAAGAAAATTATTCCATCAAATCAAATTCATTCATTAATTTAATTCAAAGTAATAAATTAGAATTTTAATGAATAACTTCTGTTGCCAAACTATTGTTAATTTAGAAAATAAAAATTCAAACTATACTTTTGTTGATACCTAAGACATTCTGAACACTTTATAAGGGTGATGGATAATCTTTGCAGTACTTTAAACACTTTTCATGAATTATTTAATACTCAGAAGCCTCCAATTATAGCGGTAATCATGTTTTCTGCATTTATGAGAATTCCTTAATAATGGTTGTAAAATGCGATAGTCAAGGTCAGCACTTCCTTCATTTGATAATGAATGTATGTATGTATGTATGTATGTATTTTATGTATGCATATAGTTGTGATGTATTCATGTATGTATGAATTATGTATTCATTATGATAAATCTCACAAAAAAGCCATAAGTATATTTTTTAAAGTAAACTAAGTATTTATTAAGTATAAAAAAAGTAACATATTAGCTTCAGTTGAGAGAAAATTGTTTTGTGTCATGGCGATCATGTAAAATACCATCAAGATGAAATCTTATCTAAAAGTCTAGAAGATCATATTAGATAAATACAAAGAAAGCTAATAATCTTTGAAACTACAGATTATTCACTCATGACAGTAATTTAAATTTCCCAGGGCAATATCTTCTAGACTTTTTCCTATCCCTGAAGAATAATTATAATACTATAAAAATGTTGCTACTAAAAATACATAATTAATAAAATTGTCTCTACTGTGAGATGTGCTATAGAAAATGTTCAGTACATTTAAACCCTAAATCATATTGATGATTATATTTGCCTATTCATCTACTTAAATATATGAATGAGAGAGACTGACAGAGACTGTCACAGAGATGTAGGGAGAGTGAGAGTGAACATTTCGTTTACTACAGAATATACTTCTATATTAATATTTTTACTTTTTGCATATGTACCAAACATACATGCATGCATACATACATATATCAGTTTCATAATACATAAATGGTTGTAACACATAGAGAGAAAAGCAGTTTTGGATTGATTTATTTCCATATATTGGCTCCTGGAATTCTTTATGATGGCAATTGTTTTCAAACCCCACTGGCACTCATGTCTATTGTTTGGTATGAATCCCAGGTAAATGTGACTTAAATATGAAGTTTTATAATGGTCTTTGACATTTGGAGTTCATATGTTTTCATATTTGATCATATAAAATCAACCACACTGTTATCAATACCTAAAGTATATAACTGGTTGGCCATTTTAAATATGCATCATGAAACCTACCAAAAGTTTATGTAAAAATTTTCATATCTGAAGTACTGCTCCTACTAACTATATGCTGTTGGCATGATATTTGAATCTTGTGAAAAGCAGTTGTATAATATATACATAAAATATTATTAATGACATTCAAATAAACATACCACATAACTGTGTTATGGATATGCACAAATATACTCACCAAAGCTTCAGTTTTCATAATAGCCAAGTTTGCATCTTCGAAGGCTTATGTGGGAAAATTCCTGCAGTGGGTCCAGCATGACTCTCAGAGCACATAAGACAAATATGCTAAATATAATAATGATTACTACCCTGCAACTACTGCATTGCTGCTTCAGTTACTAGTATTATCATCCTATAGCCATGGTTAAATGAGCTTGAGTATCTTCAGCCACGGGAGAGCTTAGCTTCCTGCTGTGCAGAGTCTCACAGTTCAGAACTTGCCACACTCGTGGGAAGATTTCCTTATGATAATAATCATCAGATATCACCAGTGCACAGGCTTCTACTGACCAAGTCTGAGAATAACTGGGGAAAGTTTTTAATCTTTGCTTCCTGATGCCAAATCATTACAGCGTGGAATGGAAATGTTTTGTTAAAGGCATCCTTAGTGTCAATGACTGCCTTACTCAATATCCTGATAAAATGTTTTCTGACCAACCCAGCATCAAAACAACATATATGCCTAAGAGGTGAATGGTAACATTTTTCCTGCTTGTTATTTGGTCTGCAATGTCACTTGGGAGATACATTTACCCCTCAGAACCAGATCTCTCAGGACAAATGTCTTCAACATGTACACTGCTGTTTGGCACTGCTACTTGGTCTCTTTACTAAGCTTTGACAATTGCCTTTGAATTCTAGCCTCTTTTGACCTAACAACATAGCCACCTGTATTTTATGATACTAGGGACAAGATTGGAATGGCATAACATCTACAGAAATGCTATTTATCACTATTCCAGTTTCAATTATGATTGTTTTCATATACTCCTGTAAGATGTTCAGTCTATGAGGAACTCCAATGCTCAGCAGCTAGCATGAAATATTCCATATGTTTTTATTAATGATGATATAATAAATCCAAGATTATATCTGACAAGCACAGCTTTTCATACACAAAACGTTGATCTACAGAATGCTTTAAAAAGGTAACTTCCTATCCTCAGGAAATTTATATGTAGGCTTTTAAATAAATAATAAAAGAATACAGAAATTTATAGTAACTGTGGGAAGAAAACCCCCTAAGTGGAATACAATCAGAAGCTAAAGCTTCTTTATTTAAAAGTAGATGCAAACAGATAAAAGACTAGATAGTTAGATTGACATGTAGATGATAGATATTATACAAATGGGTATTCTTCTATTATGAGTAGATTGATATAGAACCCAGTCAGAATAATTCTATGTTTTACAAGGGATAATCCTAGAAAAGTACCCTTTTTTTTCAATTCAATTTATTGACTGCACACTACTTTCTTTCAAATCATTTTAGATATATCTAATTTATTATATAAAATTATACACAGTGTCCTCCAATGAAAAGAATATTTCTACTGAAAATAGTTGAAAATATAAAAATTTAAATTGATCATTTATGTATATTGAGACATTTGTATTATATCCTGCAAGAGAAAACCATGGATTCATGATGGAAAAGACACAACACTTTTACGGTTGTCCTATAAACTTAATATTTGATGAAATTTTCATTTTATATAGCATTGTATCTTCAGTGAAGCACTGGGAATATCTCATTCAATCTGGCATTGTTTCATGTTCTAACTCCCCTACAGAGGAAAACCAATGTACAGAAAGAAAAGTCATTGTGAAGTAAAAGAAAGCTAAAAGCTTTTATAATCTCATCAGTATTTTTCTCTATCCCTAGACTCTTCTCCTCTGCCAGTAAAATATGAGCCCTTATAAGAATTGAAGTTATTAACCTGATGCAAATGCAAAATGGATGAACCATTGAGAATTCCCTGAGCTGGCACTTCTCATTATTAATGTTCTAGGCAAACTCCTTAGCATATATATATCTTATGTAACAAAATGTCTAAGTATAGTATTACAGCATATAACCTTTCAAGAGTATCACTCTAAAATTAGATTACTTCCAAATGAGTAAATAATAGATCTGAGTTCTTTATACATTAAGCCTTTTATATCCTTTATTAATATATTTCAAAAACTCTATGTTATATCACTTGGTATTTTTATAAACATAAATGATTTAAGATGGTTATTAAATATTTCCATGTATTTAACATGTCACTTTTAGAACTATACCGTAATGATATAATATTACTTTGATGTTTAGAAGTAGTAACATTCTATAAAATAATCTTCTAAAGCAAAAATTTCTATGCCATCCCTTCCATAGTGTTTTCTATGCATGGAAATTTAAAAAAAAAATTCCTGGCTATTATCATACTTATTTGAAGTAAATATATTTCAAGACTGTCTTCTCTTTCCCATTCCAATATCCATACCATAGCATAAGCCTTCAAGGTCCCTTACTATGTCCTATTTCCACTTAAATCCAGACTACCCTTGTTGGTGACTGGGTCAAATGAATGGCAAATATATACTATGCACATCTTAAAAATGTGTCATTTTCTGCTTATCTCATATGAAGTTCATATTTCTTGAAGGGATTGATTTTCTTGAGCCTCTGTCCTTTCTCCTCCTCAATTCTTATCTCACACTTTATATTTCAGAAATTGAATACTAAGTTCTTTCTTCTGTGTTGTTTCAGTCTCCACCCTAAAATATTCATCCCTGGTATGCTCTCTAGTTTTATGTCAGTTTGAGCCACAATAGTGTCATCTGAGAAGAGTTCCTCAATTAAGAATTTTCTCCTACTAGACTGTCCTGTGGGCAAACCTGTGGGCCGTTTTCTTGATTAATGTTGGTCTTCAATTGACTGTGTATGTGGTCCTGGAGTGAAAGATAGCAGACTGACCAAGACATAGGGAAACAAATCAGCAAGCATCACATCTCCACATCCTCTGTACCAGTTCCTGCAATGACATCTCTGGATGATAGATTGCAATCTGTAGCATGAAATAATCCCTACCCCCCCCAAAGATGGTTTTGGTCATGGCATTTTGTCCCAGCGATAGAAACCCCAACTGAGACACTCAATTCACATTTCTAATATGCTTTACTCTGACTGACTTTTCCCTCCTGAGGAAAACTTTCCTCTACCTTTACAGTGGAGCAGGCAGTTCTCACATGTCTTTTTTCCTTTATTTTTTATTTCTTCAAGTTACATCTCAATCGCAGTCCCCTCCGTATTCCCACTCCAGTCCCACCCTCCAACCCTCAACCCCCCATCCTCTTCCTTTTTTTTTTCTTTTAAGTTTAAGGTATATCTTATTTCCCCCTACAGTTTCCCCTTTCATCCCAACAAATGGCTCTTTCTCTTATAATAATAAATACAATACAGTACAACAGAGGTAATTAGGCCACAGTTATGAGGGTTATATGGCTTAGCGTACATTCCCAATATCCAGTCCATATGTATTTGGTACCTGACTTTAACATTCTACTATCTAACCATCTCCATGAGTTTAAAGTTCTATATCTGACTCAACATTCATAATAACTTACAACACAATTTTAAAAGTATCTTCTTAGATCTATAACACTCTCTTGACTCCTAAACAACTCAAAATTTAATTATGAGACTCTAGCTATCTGTTCTTCAACCACCTCAGAGACCTGAGAGGGCTAAATATATCTGACTTTATAGGAAGTACAGGGCCTGCAGCTTCCCAAACTAAGAAATGACATACCAGTGACTGCCTGGACAGTTCCCATTTTCTCTCCATACATTACAGCATCGATCTTTAGTCGTTTGGCCCCGTTTCTCTGACAGACATTGATTGTAGAGCAGGGGTTATGAAGGACTTACCTACCCTGTCTTGGCAGAGCTAGGCTGTCAACTTACCTGTTTCCAGGTTTTGTCCTTTTTGGACAGCATTCTGTCTACAGGTGACGCAAGGGGCTTTTCCTGCCAAGAGATAGGCTTGCGACTAATTCAATCATCTCCCACTGGAGATTCTTCGATGCTCATCTTCTATTTGGAGGAGAATAGGGGGTGCTGTCAGGAGTTGATATGTCTTGATATAAAAAAATCTAAAGTTACGAAAACATCTTTGAATGCCATATTCTGCAGATCTCTTGAGGTTTTTGAAGAGGCCCTATCTATCTTTATATTAGGGTAAGCAGATGTTGATTGTCTCTTAGCAGCTTTATTTCTGATTAGCTTAGTATAACTATAATAGCCTGTCATAGTATCTAACAGAATGACCGGCTTGCATAACCATTAGTTTGCATTTTTTAATTATCCTAAACAGTTTATGACAATTAGTAGTAAAAGGCCTAAACATCACATTTCATTTTTTTTTCTTTACCTCCTAACCCTTCCATCCCATTTCTCTGGGGTGGGGTGTCCTTATATAACAGTCCTTCATCTCAGTTGAGAGGTTGTATGAGGGCCAAGAGCCTCCTCATTCATTTGGGGTCTATGAAGCAGTACCATCAGTGAAAAGTGTCTCATTGCCCGGGAGAGAGAACTACTAAACAAACAAACCAATAACATGTTTTTTGAGGAAATGATTGCCACATCCATGTTACAGAGCACAGTACAGTGTACACTGCATCCAGCATGTCTAACTTTGGTCTTGTAGTTTATAGTCAGAGTGATTGGGTTGGAGTGTCCAGTCTTTGGGTTAGAATCAGGCTGCATTTCTCTCTAACATCCCTCTGGGTACAGGGCCTGTGTAGTGAGAAATTGCACAGTGTTATGGTGGCTTCTGAGGGTGGGATCTTGAGAGGAAAATGAAAGCGAAGTTGAGGATACATCTGTTCCCTCCCAGGTTCAGGGAAGTGCAAACACAGCTTGTGAAAGCTTTCTACAATGGAAGAAGTTCCTTTAGCTGGAATCCTGATAGCTCTGAGGCAGCTATGTGGTGAATGGTGATTCTTTATTGCAGCTTATGTCAGGGTGGTCATAACTCTCCCATGGTCTCCTCATCAACTTTCAAAAATCCTCTAACTCTGAGATGGGTGAGAATTTTTTGATCCATGGGAAGTAGGGAGGGACTTTTGGGGGGTGAGTGCAGTCTATTGGCTGAGACTGAGATGCTATATTTACATGTAGAATGCTCCCAGGCACTGGTTATGTGAATGGGCTCACCTGTTACCTCCTATGGGGTTGTTTCTACATGTCACATGGAAGGAAACAACTTGGGGGCTTTTGTGTGCTCCTGAGTCAGCCAGAAACAGGGCAGAGCTTGTCCCAGGCCTGCCATTCTCAGAGTGGAGCATGAGGCCCAGTTTTGAGAGTCCTTGGTTTTGAACATGCTCTTATCTTGCCAGCTCCATGCCAAGTACTCTGGAGCCACACCGAACACTGGACCTTGATGAAAAAGTCTGGGAAGTATATCAAGAAACTCATTTACATATAAAGTCGATTTGCATTCCTCAATTACAATTTGCATATTTGTAAGTAAGCACATATTCTAGATAAATTTACCTAGTAATCAAAAAGTTATTAATATTGGAGGCATTTATTGTTATTCTGAAACATATTGTAGAAAAGTACTAAAGGCAAAGAAGCACTTTTATCAATTGTCAGTATCAAGGGAGAACTCTTCCCAGGAAGCTCACTGGTGTGATTGAAAAAATAATCCTAATCCTCAAAATGCATTGTGAACAGATGTGAACACTTACCTTTTGATGATTAAGTTAACTTGCCAAATAACAGCTGTACTTTACTAAGGGTCTACTGCTTATCACCTACCTTGTGTGTTGTTTCACAGTGTTGAGTATCATAATTCAGAAGGTATCATGTATAAAGATTATTTTATGTGTCTCAGAGAACTGTCTAATTTTATATGACAGTCTGTGGTAAAGATGGACCTTTACTCCAGGCGTTCCCAGTGCCCTTCACTATATTATCCTGTCTCACTAATGAGGAGAGCTTGATATTAGTGTTAAAGCATCATTAATTTGTTGAGTTAAACACTATCAAAGGTTAATTTGAATGCCGTACTTATTACATAAGTAGAAAATGTCCCTAGGAAGGGTCAGCTGCTAGAAAAATATTGAGAAATTTTATCTGCTTTCAGGCTAAGTAAAAATCCAAACTTTACCTGTAAGATAAATAGCTCATGTTAATTTCAGGACTTTATTTTTCACAAAAGTATTGAGCAAATACTTACAATTATTGTATTTCAGGAATTTTTTATTAAAATAAGAGACATACACCTGAATGAAGAATACATTTTGCATTTTAAAATATTTATCATTTATATGCGTGTGTGCATGTGCATGTGCCCACGCACATGTGTGTTCATGTGTGTGTGTGTGTGTGTGTGTGTGTGTGTGTGTGTGTGTGTAATTGAGTGTGTGTAGTTGCTCAGAAGGGCACATTGGATCCTTTGGAGCAGGAGACAAATGCATTCGTGAGACTTCCAGTATGAATGCCTATGTCTGAATTCTCCTCCCTAATACATCAGTATTTCTTACCCTTTGAGATATTTCTCCAGAACCTAACTTGTATGTGATAGGTGTTGGAGAGGCACAGTGCTCCAAAAATTTGTAGCACTTGTCTACACCCACCCCACCCAAAAAAAAAAAAAACCCAGAAAAAAGATTTTTAGCAAATACATTTTGACATTGGGCAAACTACACATTTCTGTTTAACTTTTCTCTGTTATCTGAATAAACATAGATAAATTATTAAGAAAAGGCATTCCTTAAACTATTTGTACATTTGTACATTTAGTTATCTTTACTTGAACAGTTTCTATTTAAGTGTGGAAAAAATCAAAGTAAGTGTTTTCATTAATAAGGAATTCCAGTATGATTCAGTACTCTCCAGAGATATAAAGGTCCTTATACTGCTCATAAAACACCTGTTTGTCTACACTATGTATTTCATTATAAGGTTCTGCATTAAAATTGCATATTAGCTCTCATCAGTAGAGTCAGGTAAGATCAATTCAACACAGATTTTTAAAATTTACTTTGAAATTCCAGATACTCTTTTATGACACTGTCATTATCATATTATTTGTCCTCTTGAATTGACTAAAATCAGGTCACTAACAAGATCCTAATAATCTAAATGAAATAGAACTGACAAGATCATCACACATTATTATTCTGCATCTATTATATAGAATTTGGTTTGAGCCCAACAATCCCTGAAGCACAGTGATGTACAGAGGGAGATCAGCAATAGAACCAAGTTAATTTTCTTTTAAAAAAGAAAAAGATTAGAGAAGAATTAATATAGTGTTTGACACAATCATTTCTTTTGTTTATAACATGCCTATCGTAACACTTAATTTTTAGCTACCTACGTCTTTAGGATTAATAAACTCATCAAACTTTTGTCTGAAAAAAATGTTTGTCCAGACATGTTTATAATTCTCTGCATTTACTTTGGGAAAGATGTGTGTATAAAATACATTTTCTATGTATTTCATAGAAATACTATGAACATTATTGAAGAAAACTCCACAATCTACAATTTGGGCTATATAAAAGTCCAAGCCTGTAGTCTCTAAGAGACATTTTTGCTCCTTTACTATGGCTAAAGGTTGTTCTTCACAGCATTTGACAGAATATCAACCAGTACAATTTCCAGTTTGGTGCTTCTGGAGATTGCTTTCTTAAGTAGATTTCTTGCAGCACAAACATAAGAAGTTGAATTCTGTTGCCTGCACCCAACATAAGAGCTATGTCCAACATTCGTGGACACCTATAATCTCAACACTGGGAAGGTGAAACTAGGAATATCCCCAAGGCCAGCGGAGTAGCCAGTTTATCCGAACTAGTTAGTGCCAGACCATAGTGGGGAAGCTTATATCAAAAATAATATGAAAATCCATGGAAGGAGATATCTGATAAAATTGACCTCTGACTTCCATATGCATACACAGACATTTGAACATTCAAACCCCAACACGTGCGCGCACGCATGCACACACACACACACACACACACACACACACACACACACAAATTACTACTCAAACCAGAGAAATAAGATTATACATGGTCACTGGCCACAGAAAGCTATCATCTCATGTTGAATAATATTACTGAAGATTCGCTTCTGCAAAAGTAGGACAAATACCTTGATAAACTTCAAACGTTGTGAGTATTCATAAGAATGCTACACAACTTAATAAGATGAAATTATCAAAAATTTATTTTAAGCACTCGAAAAGCTTCAATTAGCAACAGAAAGTAAACCAATTAGAACCAACATTACACAATGAAAATCAAGAATTGTTGATCTATCTTAGAAAATCAAGGCAGTTACAAAGTATTTAAGTAATTTGAACATAATTTTATGTCATGTTTCTTTTCATCAATTCTGTGAAGTAAATGAAGAGCTCTCCTTACCATTAAGTGAATAATAAATATCATAAAGAGTAGGGCGTTCTTTTTGTACTGCTATATATGATAACATTCTGAAGTTAATACTAAATATTTCAATTTACTAGCAAGTATACAGACAATATGCATTCATATCATGTTAATGTTCATTGAGTATTTGTATATTTTATTTTGTTTCCATATGATGCAGAGATGAGTTGATAGGAAATATGCTTTGTAGTCATATTCATATTCCAATAGAATCGATAGGAAGGACATCTTCATGCCAAATTTCTATTTAATGGATTTATTGTTCATGGAACTATTCTATAAATTATGCAAAAACTACTCAAAATGAATGAAATCAAAACAGATATATTCTGCAAAATCAATCTGACTTCTCTAGGTTCTTATTGATTGTGTGTCATTGAAAGTGTTCAAGAACTATAAACATTCAAATTTGCAGAGATAGCACAGTAGTTAAACACTTATATGAAAATGCATGGATTAATTTCAAATTAAATTTTCTTCTTAGTTTTATTTGAGGTGGGGGTTCTCCTTGTTGGTAAGTTAATGCAAGAATCCAAGCTACAATTTTGAAAAAGTTTTCCTTTAAAAGTGTTTTTGTCCATTGTGTAAATGTACCACAATTATTTTTTAGTCCATTCATCAGTTGAGGGATATCTGGGTTGTTTCCAGTTTCTAGCTATTAAAAATAAGGCTGCTATGAACACAGATGAGAATATGTTCTTGTGGTTTGGTGATACCAGATGTGGTATGGCTGGGTCTTGAGGTAGGGCTATTCCAAGGTTTCCAAGATATCACCAGAATGATTTCAGTAGTGTTTGCACAAGTTTACACTCCCACAGCAATGGAGGAGTGTTCCCCTTTGTCTATAACCTTGCCAGCATGTGCTATCATTTGAGTTTTTCATCATAGCCATTCTGACAGGTGTGAGATGGTATCTCAGAGTTGTCTTGAGTTGCATTTCTCTGATGATTAAGGATATTGAGCATTTCTTCAAATGTCTCACTGCCATTAGACGTTCCTCCTTTGTGAATTCTTGGTTTAGCTCTGTTTCCCATTTTTTTGATTGGATTATTTGGTTTCTTTGTGTTTAATTTCTTGAGTTCTTTATAAATTATGGATATTGGCCCTCAGTTGGAAGTGAGGTTGGAAAAGGTCTTTTCCCAATCTCTAGGTTGCAGTTTTGTTTGAATGACAGTGTCCTTTGCCTCACAGAACCTTCTCAGTTTCATGAAGTCCCATTTATTTATTGTTGGTCTTCAGCTTGAGCTATTACCCATAATGGAATACTACACAGCTATCAGAAACAAGGAAATCATGCAATTCGTAGCCAAATAGATGGAACTAGGAAAGCTCATCCTGAGTGAGACAACCCAGACTCGGAAAGATGCAAATGGCATCTACTCACTTATAACTGGATTTTAGCAATATAGTACAGGATAACTATCCTATAATGAACATACCAAAAGGATCAGGAACATAGATTTTGTTACCTATTAATAGGACAATGTGCCCTAGGGGTGCTACCATATAGGCCCCCAGTGCAAGAGGAAGCTCTTAGCCCTCATATGACTGTTGAACTGAGAGGGGCTGATTTGCAAGGACACTCCACATTGGAGTAGTAGGAAGGGTGGGTGAGGGAGAAGAGTATTCGAGAGTGGAACTGGCAGGGGTGGAAAGAGGGTACTATGATGGAAATGTAACTTGAAGTAATAAATAAACATTAAAAAAATGTGTGTCCATATTCTGCAGAAATGACCATGACCCTATAGTAATAGATATCACTAACTTGGTACATTAGTCAGTCATCTATAATTTTCTTATACTAGCTTGTTAGTGTTTTTAAGCCACTGAAATGATACATTTCCTAAATTTGATTGAAATTCAGTCTTTATTCTATTATTGTTAAATTGACTGTAGGAAATTGGATATTTACTTTGGATGGGATGATTGATGATATATTGTGAGATGCATTCTCAATGAAATAATGGGAATACATTTCTTCATATGTGTGATTGGATCACTAGAAATCAAGGAAAACTGTAATGCTATAAAAATATATTGGCTGTATGATGGTGGTGGATGCTTTATCTCCAGCACTTGGGAGGCAATGGCAAGTGGATTTCAAGGCCAGCCTGGTAACAAAGTAAGTCCAGAACAGTCTGAGAGCCAGGGTTCTGTTAGACAGAGAAATGTTGTCTCAAAACAAAACAAAATTACATCATAGAAGACATATTCATGGATATATACATGTATACCAGAGATAATTGAAAAGAACAGTAAGCTGAAGTAAAATGTTGGATGAAATGGGAAATAAGTTTGTTTAGTTTTGGTAGTTTATTGTAATACCTTTCTGGAATTAAAAATTAAGAATTTATGCCTTATTTCCTGTACCAATTTCTACCATGAAAGTTATCTTAGAACTCTTCAAAAGTCATAGATTGGTCACAACTAGATATCTACATGCAAGGGAAGCTCATGGACAATTAATATTATGTTTGATTTAGGTCCATAAGATTCACAATATTCATGTTCAACTAAATGATAGCTTACAGCTAAATAACTATATAAATGAACAAACCTCTATAAAAGTGCCCCATGAAATAATACATTAATATGCTTACTTAAAAACATCAAATATTATATATTTAGCTAAACAAGATGAGTTCATTTATTTTCCTGAAATTACAAGTTCTTTATTTATAAAGTGTAATAATATGTTATTGTATGTATCTATGTTATGATATAATCTCCTTTTTCATTCATTCATCATTGTAAATTTAAATTAGGCTATTT
This sequence comes from Lophiomys imhausi, assembly GCA_907164525.1. Taxonomy (NCBI): domain Eukaryota; kingdom Metazoa; phylum Chordata; class Mammalia; order Rodentia; family Muridae; genus Lophiomys; species Lophiomys imhausi. The sequence goes on from CAJQZJ010032563.1 coordinate 1,620,506, forward strand.
TCATGTTTTGACAATTGAACAATACTTCAGTAAGCACCTTATAAAGATATCATTATAAGTTGGTAATTTAATTTTTGAGTAATTATAATGAGAATTTTATTGTAAGATAGTATAGTAGTTCTACCTTTAACATTTAAAATTTAAAAATAAACAAACATATTCATACCAACAACGTACAATGGCTACATTCTTGCACATTTTTAATACTTACTATTTCTTTTCTTTGCCTATTTGAACTGGGGCAGAGGGCTGTTATGTAGGGACACTCCACTCCAGAGGAGTGTGATGGAAGGGAAAGAGGGTAAAGTGTGTTAGGGCAGGACTGGGAGGGGCAGAAAGAGGTCACTTCGATGGAGATGTAACCTGAAGTAATAAATAAATAATTAAAGAAACAATACATACATTTCTCTCAGTGCTGTGTGTGTGTGTGCATGTGTATGTACATGTGTGCATGCTTTCGCACTTGCATGTGTGCATTACAATGCCTTTGCAACACATCTCACACTAAGAGGTAAAGAGACAACATGAATGAGTAGGTTCTTTACTTTAACCACAGGGTCACAGGAGTGGAACTGAAGTCATCAGAATTGGAGGGTAGTGTTTCCTGAGCTCCCCCCCTCCACCTTCTCTTTTTTTGTGTGTGTGATATCTAAAAGGTATTATCACAGTCACGGTGGATCTAATTTTTATGTCTCTGTTTTTAAATTATGAAAGAGCTTAATATTGTACACTTCATAAAACTTAGCATACTGTAAGCTGAACATAATGGACTCATGTAACAAGTGCTTGGAGTATGAGAATTGTGAGAGAAATGTGAACTGTGGGGTCTACCTCATGTTTCAAAATGAAACAAAAGTCTAGCCGAAATTGGTTTATGAGCCATTTAAGATATTTTGTCCAGGAATCTAGTTTGACTCTGCTCTGATTCTAACAGATGAAGTGGAATTGAATTTAAATGTAGTAGACTAAGATGTTTGACAAAGGCAATTTTAATATAAAAATGCTTTCAGATTTCTGAAGAGAATATAGATTTAACTATTAAAGTGCTCAGCCACACTGAGACAGTGTGATAGTTACTTTGGGCAAAACACATCCCTTGGACACTCAGTGTAAGGAAAATCCAAATTCCTTTGAGTAAAAATTTAACTGAAGGAGTTCTTTGCTCATAGAAGATAACTACAAGGTCAGTGGATTCCAAGGGTTAGCATGCAGATGTTGATACAACTATGCTTCAATAGGGGAGAAAAAACTTGGAAGTATTCTCTGCATGGTATCTAGACAATGATGGGAACACCAAAATTCTGAAAGTGCCAAGACTGAGAAATATCTGCCAAAGAAACATGCAGATATGAAGTAGAACTGGAATAAGAAATAGACTATGTATGCTACAAGTTGATAAAGCTAGAAAAATGATGCTTAATAAACTCTTTAGCTCTCAAAAGATAACTTATAGGCAAGGAAGAAAACAGAAGAGTTGCCTCATCCCATTTTTCTAGCTCTAGAACACATGTCTTTAACTATCAGTGTACAAATACATAGGGAGAAATTTAAGGAGAGATTAAAATTTGATTAGAAGGTGGTCTTTTCAGACACTGGTCCACAGAGCTCTGATCATGTGTACAGATGATACAATAAAGATTCTGCTTTCTCCAGCCTTCTGAACAATCTTGTTCCTGGACTGAGCTTCATACACTAAACTTAGAGGCCATTGCATATAGGCTTAGCAGAGGCATGGTTGATGTACTCACCACGTAGCTCCAGAGCAATCTATCTGAGGTCTCAGATCCTACCAATAACACTGTGTGGTACTCAGCCACCGGCTGAACATGTTCACTGATGCTAACATACATATATGTTTCTAAACTCTGAATACAGTCTACTTAACAGGAAAAGGTTGGCACATATCCCTTCCTCACAAAAAGAAAAAAAGAACGTTAAATTAAATAGCTCCATGGAAGTACTAGAAGAAAACAAACTGGGAGCACTGAAGACCAGTTGAAAAAAAGTCCAAGTTTTTTGCAACAGCCCAGCTCATCTTTGTTTTTATTGTTTTAAATTTAATTTATTGCTTCAGGTTAACTCTCCTTCATAGTGTCCTCTTTTGATCCTTCCTAGTCCCGTCCACCGAGCCTCTACCCCCTAAGCCTTCCATCCCACTCCTCTGGAGTGGAGTGTCCCTACATAACAATCCCCCATCCCAGTTCAGCAGTCCTATGAGGGTCAAGAGCCTCCTCATGCACTGGGGGCCTAGAAGGCAGCACCACTAGGGAAAAGTGTCTCATTGAGAGGAAGAAAAAGTCTATGTCCCTGTTCCCTTTTGGGTGTTGGTTGTAGTATAGATATCTTCTACTAGATAGCTAAAATCTGACTATAAATGAATAGATGCCATGTGCATCCTTCTGATTCAGGGTTAGCTCACTCAGAATGAGTTTTTCTACTTCCATCCATTTGGCTACAAATTGCATAATTTCCTTATTTCTGATAGCTGAGTAGTATTCCATTGTGTAGATATACTATAGTTTTAATCCATTCTACAGTAGAGGAACATATGGGTTGTTTCCAGTTTCTAGCTATTACAAAAAAGGCTGCTATGAACATAGATGAGGCAACTTCCTTGTGATTCAGTGAGGAGTCATTTGGATGTATACCCAGAAGTGGTATGACTGGGGCCCTAGGCAGAGCTATTCCAAGTTTTCTATATCGCCATACTGACCTCCATAGTGGTTGCACAACCCTGCACACCCACCAGCAATGGAGAGGGTTCCCCTTTCTCCACACCCTCACCAGCATGTGCTGTCATTTGAGCTTTTGATCTTAGCCATTCTCACAGGTGTGAGATGGAATCTTAGAGTCTTCTTGAGTTGCATTTCTCTGATGATTAAGGATGATAAGCATTTCTTCAATTGTCTCTCAGCCTTTAGAAATTCCTTCTTTGTGAATTCTCTGTTTAGCTCTTTCCCCCATTTTTTGATTGGATTATTTGGTTTCTTGGCATTTAATTTCTTGAGTTCTTTGTAAATTTAGGATATTAGCCCTTTGTCAGATGTAGGGTTGGTGAAGATTTTTTCCCCAATCTGTAGGCTGATGTTTTGTTCAAATGACAGTGTCTTTTGACCTACAGATGATGATTTTCAGTTTCATGACTTCCCATTTATTGATTGTTGGTCTTAGGTCCTGAGCTGCTGGTGTTCTGTTCAGGAAGTTGTCATCTGTGCCAATGATTTCAAGGGTTTTTCCCACTTTCTCTTCCAGTAGATTTAGTGTGACAAGTCTTATGTTAAGGTCTTTGATCCACTTGGACTTAAGTTTTGTACAAGGTGATAAGTATGGGTCTAATTTCAATCTTTTACAAATGGACATCCAGTTCGACCAGCACCATTTGTTGACGATGCTGTCCTTTTTCCATTGTGTGGTTTTGGCTTCTTTGTCAAAGATTAGGTGACCATAGGTGTGTGGATTCATTTCTGTATCTTCAATTCGATTCCATTGATTAACTGGTCTGTTTCTATACCAGTACCATGCTGTTTTTATTACTATTGCTCTGTAGTAGAGCTTGAAATCAGGGATGGTGATACCCCCAGATGTTTTTTATTGTACAGGATTAATTTATCTATTGTAGGTTTTTTGTTGTTCCATATGAAATTGAGAATAGCTTTTTCCAGGTCTTTCAAGAATTGTTTTGGTACTTTGATAGGAATTTCAATGAATATGTATATTGCTTTTGGTAGAAGGGCAAGTTTTATTATGTTGATCCTACCTATCCATGAGCATGGGAGATCTTTCCATTTTCTGGTGGCCTATTCAAATTCTTTCTTCAAGGGCTTCAAGTTCTTGTTGTATAGGTCCTTTACTTGATTGGTTAGAGTTACCCCCAGGTATTTTATATTGTTTGTGGCTATTGTGAAGGGAGTTTTTTCCCTAATTTCTTTCTCAGCCCATTTATTTGTTGTATAAAGAAGGGCATCTGATATTTTTGAATTAATTTTGTATGCAGACACCTTGCTGAAGGTGTTTATCAGCTGTAAGAGTTCTCTGGAGGAATTTTTGGGGTCGCTTATGTATACTATCATATCGTCTGCAAAAAATAATTAGACTTCTTCATTTCCAATTTGTATCCCCTTAATCTCCTTTAGTTGTCTTATTGCTCTAGCAAGAACTTCAAGTACTATATTGAAGCTATATGGCAAAAGTGGGCATCCTTGTCTTGTCCTTGAGTTTAGAGGAAATGCTTCAAGTTTCTCTCCATTAACTTTGATGTTTGCTACTGGCTTGCTGTATATTGCCTTTATTATTTCCATATATGGTCCTTGTATTCCCGTTCTCTCCTGAACTTTTAGCATGAAGGGGTGTTGGATTTTGTCAAATGATTTTTCTGCCATCTAGGGAGATAATCATGTGGCTTTTTTCTTTCATGTTGTTTATGTGGTGAATTATGTTGATGGATTGATTTCATATGTTGAACCATCCCTGCATTCCTGGGATGAAGCCTACTTGATCATGGTGTATGATACTTTTGATGTGTTCTTGGATTCGGTTTGCTAGTATTTTATTAAGTATTTTTGCATCTCTTTTCATGAGGGAGATTGGTCTGAAGTTCTCTTTCTTTTTTGGGGTCTTTGTGTGGTTTAAGAATCAGGGTAACTGTGGCCTCATAGAATGAGTTTGGCAGTGCTCTTTCTGATTCTATATTGTGAAAGAGTTTGAAAAGTATTGGTATTAGCTCTTCTTTGAAGGTCTGATAGAATTCTTTGCTGAAACCATCTGGCCCTGGGCTATTTTGGTTGGAAGATTTTTAATGACTGTTTCTATTTCCCTAGGGGTTATAGGGATGTTTAATCTGTTATCCTGATTTTGATTTAGCTTTGGTGGTGGAATCTATCAAAAAAAATTGTCCTTTTTGCTTAAGTTTTCAAATTTGGTGGAGTACAGATTTTTAAAGTAGGACCCAATTATTCTCTGGATTTCCTCAATGTCTGTTGTAATTTCTCCTTTTTCATTTCTGATTTTGTTGATCTGGGTTTTTTCCCTCTTTCTTTTAGTTAATTTTGCTAAGTATTTGACTATTTTGTTGATTTTCTCGAAGAACCAACTCTTGGTTTCATTGATTCTTTGTATCATTTTTGTTGTTGTTGTTGTTTTTAAATTGTTGATTTCAGTCCTAATTTTGATGATTTCTTGCCTTCTGCTCCTCTTACAGAAGAGTGTTTGCTTCTTTTTTTTTTTCCAATTCATCCAGTTTGGCTGTTAATTCACTAATATGAGCTGTCACAATTTTCTTTTTGAAGGCACTTAGTGATATGAACTTTCCTTGTAGCACAGCTTTCATTGTGTCCCATAGGTTTGGGTATGTTGTGCCTTCATTTTCGTTGGTTTTTAGGAAGTCTTTGATTTCCTTCTTTATTTCTTCCCTGACCCAGTAGTCATCCAGTAAAAAGTTGTTCGATTTCCATGTGTGTGTAGGCTTTCTGTTGATTCTGTTGCCGTTGAAGTCCAGCTTTATTCCATGGTGGTCTGATAAGATACAAGGGGTTATTTCAATTTTTTTGAATCTGTTGAGGATATCTTTGTGTCTGGCTATATGGTCGATTTTTGAGAAGGTTCTGTGTGGTTCTGAGAAGGTGCATTCTTTTGTATTTGGGTGAAACATTCTTTAGATATCTTCTAGATCCATTTGGTTCAAGAGCTCTGTTAGCCTCATTATTTCTCTCTTTGGCTTCTGTCTTGATGATCTGTCCATTTTTGTGAGTGGGGTGTTAAAGTCTCCCACTACTAATGTGTGGGGATCGATGTGCGATTTAAGTTTTAGGAGAGTTCCTTTTACAAATGTAGGTGCCTTTGTATTTGGGTAATAGATGTTCAATATTGAGATTTCCTGTTGATGGATATTTCCTTTAACGAGTATGTAATGCCCTTCTATGTCTTTTTTTTTTAATTAACTTCATTTGGAAGTCTATTTTGTTTGATATTAGGATGGCTACTCCAGCTTAATTCCTGGGTCCATTTGATTGGAAAACCTTAACACAGCCCTTTACTCTAAGATAGTGACTATCTTTGCTAGTAAGATGTGTTTCTTGTAAGCAGCAAAATGATGGGTCTTTTTGTGGATCCAATCTGCAAGCCTGTGTCTTTTTATTGGGGAGTTGAGTCTATTGATGTTTATGGATATTAGTGACCAGAGGTTGTTATTTCCAATTATGTTGGTATATGTGGTGGTCCTGTGTTTCTTTTGCTTTAGTTGCCATGGAGTTTCCTGTTTCCTCTATTTTCTTAGTTGTAATTATCTTCTCTGGGTTGGAATTTTCCTTCTAGGATCTTCTGTAGGGCTGGATTTATGGGTAGATGTTGTTTAAATTTGATTTTGTCATGCAATATCTTGTTTTCTCCATCTATGTTGATAGAGAGTTTTCCTGGGTATAGTAGTCTGGCTGGGCACCTATGTTCTCTCAGGGCTTGTAGGATGTCTGTCTAGGCCCTTGTATCTTTTAGAGTTTCTGAGGAGAAATCAGGTGTAATTCTGATGGGTCTGCCTTTATATGTTACTTGACCTTTTTCTCTTACAGCTTTTAAAATTCTTTCTTTGTTCTGTATATTTGGAGTTTCAATTATTATGTGGCGAGAGGAGTTTCTTTTCTGATCTAATCTGTTTGGTGTTCTTTACGCCTCCTGGAAATTTATTAGCATCTCTTTCTTTAGGTTTGGGATGTTTTCTTCTATGATTTTGTTGAAGATGTTTCCTCAACCTTGGAGTTGAGAGTCTTCTCTTTCCTCTATGCCTATAATTCTCAGGTTCCATCTTTTATTTGAGTCCTTGATTTCTTGGATGTTTGGGTGAGGACTTTTTTAGCATTTTCGTTTTCTTTGGATGTTGTACTGATTTCTTCCATCGAATCTTCCAAGCCCGAGATTCTGTCTTCCATCCCTTTACCCTATTTTTGATACTCATGTCTGTAGTTCCTGTTCTCTCCCCTTGATTCTCCATTTTCACTCTTAACTCTGACTGTGTTTTCTTTATTGCTTCCATTTCCAGTTTCATGTCTTGAAAGATTTTATTCATTTTGTATATTTCCTGCTCCAATTTGCTTGTGTTTTCCTGGAAATCTTTCATCTCTTTTAAATTTTTCATTCATTGCCTTTTCTCTTTCCTGTTCAATTTTAGCCACTTTGGCTTGTAGCTCTCTGATGGTATTATCCGTTGCTTTTGCTTGTAAAATTGAGGACACTTTGAATTCTTTCATCTATTTAAATTCTTCTTGAAAGGACTCTATCACTTTCCAGACTGTACAGTTGTGGTAGTTTTCCTGTGTTTCAGCTGTGGTGAAGTGGTCAGAGCTTGCTGTACTAGCATCTCTGCATTCTGTTGGGGTCATAATTCCCTGGCTTCTATTGATTCTGCTTTTTTGCTGTCCTTTTGCCATTTGGTTGTCCTTACCTGTTTATTCCTGTTGTCTTCTGGGCTTGTAGCCAAAGGGCGTTCTTTGGTGTAGCAGTTGTATTACTTCGTGATCTTTTGCTTTCCACTGGCTGGATGGGGCCTTGTGTGGAGGTTCTCAGTGCGTCTCCGAGGGCTCACCCCTTCCTGTTTTGTCCCAATTGGGGACTCAGGTGATAGGTTTTGATGGTGATGTGTAGGTTCCTGTAGGTTTCTGGGATCCAACTGGTCTTTGTATAGATGACAGTGCAGGTTGGCAGGCCTCAGGCTATTGGATGGGGTTGTAACTCCCCTGCACTTAAGTGTTGGACCATGTTTGTGGTCCTCCCCTGCTGCTCACAGGGGGTTCTCAGGGTCAATGTGAATCTAATAGCCAGAAGCACTGTGTTCTGGTTCAGCCTATTCCCAGGCAATGAGGAATGGCCCAGGATTGTTTCACTGCTCACAAGTCAGAGCTCTTTATGTTGCACACTGAGTGTTCAGCCTGCAGTGGCTCTGGTGGTGTGATCCTGTGTGTCCAGGCACAGATTCTGTGGACTCTGGAGGTCCCAAGTTTGGGGGTTGAGGCCACCCTTGGAGTCTTGAAAGGACCCAACTCCATGCCCATAATGTGAGTCACTCAGAAGTGTCTCCCAGGTGGAAAACTCACTGATCCAGGGGTGGAGCTATATATGCTTAAGCTCTAGTTTCCCACTGGAAGGGCCAGCAATGGGCGTCTCTCCTGGTGGGGGGCTTCCACGCGTGTCTGAGAGAGGGGAGGAGAGTCCTGCCCAGGGACTTTTAATAGTCCCTGGGTAGCTGGGTGAAATCCAGGTGGCGATCGAGTCACTCAGATTACTGCACAGCAACTTATAACTCTGTGGCTTTATGGCTGTTTTCCCCAAGTTCAAAATGCGTCCACAGGGGCTGCAACCCCCATTTGCGATTTTGATTTAAGATTCTGATTTTCTGGGTAGCTGGGGCTAAAGAATTAGCTACCATTAAAAAATATTCCAGAACTACTAAAGTGAAGTCTTTTCTGGGTAGCTGGGGCTAAAGAATTAGCTACCATTAAAAAATATTCCAGAACTACTAAAGTGAAGTCTTTGCTTTGCTGGGATACTCAATGCTAGTTGGCTGAAGCTGAGAATTTGGCAGTGATTAAGAGTGGATGGGGGTGATGAGGGGGCAGAGGGTGGGAGGGAGGGACCAGAGGGGAGAGTAGGGAGGGGATTGCGATTGAGATGTAACTTGAAGAAATTGAAGAAGAAGAAGAAGAAGAAGAAGAAGAAGAAGAAGAAGAAGAAGAAGGAAGAAGAAAGAAAGAAAGAAAGAAAGAAAGAAAGAAAGAAAGAAGGCATCATTGAAATGAAATCTTCTGAGAATTATTTCCTGAGAGCACACAGAAGCTGTGTTCCAGAAGCAGCCAAGGTTGCACTTTGCACCAGAAGTCAAACTTGGTAGTGTGAGAGTCACCCAGATGGAACTGATTTTGAAAGTATGAAGGGGTCATGGAGAGCAGATGAGTGGATCTCAGACATTGGAGAGCTGGGAGTTTGGTTTTTTTTTTTTTTTATTTGATTGTGATTTTGCCATGGCATCTATTTTTAGCCATATAGTGCAGGATAACTATCCTACAACCAACACACCACAAAAAAACAGGAACATAGTCTTTGTTATCAGTTAGTGAGACACTTTGCCCTACTGATGCTGCCATGTGGGCCTCCAGTACATGAGGAAGCTCTTAGCCCTCATATGTCTGTTGAAGTTGAGTGGGGGGGGGACACTGATATGTAAGGACAGCCACTCCAGAGGAATACGATAGGTGTGAGAGGGGGGAGATGGTGGGTGAGTGGGACTGCAAAGGGTAGAAAGAGGGCACTGTTATGGAGATGTAACTTGAAGTATTAAATACACAAACAAACACAAAGAAATAGGAAAGAATTTTTTTTTTTTTTTTTTGGTTTTTCGAGGCAGGGTTTCTCTGTTTAACAGCTCTGGCTGTCCTGGACTCGCTTTGTAGACCAGGCTGGCCTTGAACTCGCAAAGATCCGCCTGCCTCTGCCTCCCAAGTGCTGGGATTAAAGGCGTGCGCCACCACCGCCCGGCTTGGAAAGAATTTTTTTTAATTTTACTGGAAACAACACTGAGACATTTGGATTTTAAAAGACTTTGGATTGTTAAAAGAAAGAGTTTAGCTATTTAAAGAGGCCTGAAATTTAAATGTGATTGAATTTATAAAGACTGTTATTCTTCTCACGTTATTTATGCTTTTAATACAAAATTTTGGGGTAGAATAAGAAAGGAATGGCTGTGTCTTATTAATAGTTATGTGTTTATATATAGTTGACAAGGGATCAGTTGTGCTAGCTAGTCTTATGGCAACTTGATGCAAGCTACATTTACCTTGAGAAAAGGGAACTTCAATTGAGAAAATGCCTCTATAGGATCCAGGTGTAAGGCATTTTCTTCATTAGTGCCAACCCTGGGCTAGTAGTGTTGTCTTCCATAAGAAGAATGATGAGGAACTCATGGGGAGCAAGCAAGTAAGGAATACCCTTCCAAACAATACCATGGCCTGACTTGTACTTCAGTGAACTACATTGACTTCCAATCATGTTAATTAAAAACACACAAGGCAGTAGTAGTAAGGACTCTCACATTTTTACCTGATACAGAACGCAGAACGAGTACCCACACTGTATGAGAGACAGAAAATGAATAGACAGGAAATACACAAAAGTAATAAGTGATAAAGTCGAAAGGGGCTTCAAGAGTAACTTAATAGTTGGCTGCTGTGGTAATGATTTTTACAGGGAATTCTCTTCTTTGAGACCCCTGGTCTTACCTGACATGACCACCATCATCCTTTCATTGAACAGGCAATGAGTGATTCCTTTACTGTCTCTGAATACTCTTTATGTAGCTAAGTTTGACTTGAGGTCTCCTAAAACCACCTTGTGATGAGGTGATTTGTTTCCAAAGCCTTCCTTCTCAGCCATCTACCCAGTGAGCAGCTTTTGTTTCTTCTTGGAAATTTTCCTCAATTTATTCTCTAAGTTGGGAATTATGATCTGGAGAGCATTACATTTGTCCTTTGGGCTTCTTTACATCCTAGAGTTTGATAAACAGAGCTAGGTGACTTCTACACTTCAGACATAATCTGCAGACATTGCAATTTTCATTGCATTCATGTATTCCTCCCTATTCCTTTGCTATATTTGGCTATGCAGGTCAATCAACAATTGAACTAATTTCCAACATTTGTTCTATATGTAATTCAGCAGCATCCTTTGATTCTAAATCTTCAACTGTGCATTTTTTAAAAATATAGCTTACTGTCCTTCCATGCACTATCATGTCCAGAACTTACCTGATGTTTGTTTGGTATATTCTGCTTTACTGTTGACCTAACACAGCAGAGCTATGTAATAATATCCTCACTTACCTCACTTTCACTTGTCAAAACTGAGACAACACAGGGAATCACTGAATAAATCTTATATGAATACAAGAAGTGGACATTTATAGCTTATGGATAATGTGTTTGGGTGTTAATGTTAGTTGTTAAGTTGTATAATCTAAAACCACATGGCAAAAGGGCCTCTGGCCTGAGAAGAGTTATCATTATTTTAATCTATATGGGAAAATTCCCAACTGTGTAGATGCTTCTCAAATAACAAAGAAAAGAAGGACAAAGAAAAGCATAAAGAAGAACATGGGCCCCAATATAATAAACAGAGTTAGGTAATGCTCAATAAATTATTAAATAACGCTATTAATAAATAAATAATTCTTAGGCATTTATTACTAACTGAAAATGCTATTCATGCTAAGTTTTATGTGAACATTATGCTTGTGCTTTTCTTCTTATAAATGTTGGGTTTCACATATGGCAGAATGAACCGTATGGAATACCAGATCCTAGAAAGAACTACAAAGCCCAGTGAAAATCATCACAACCAATTCCCACTCTCAATAGAATCGTTCAAAATTTATAGAGAGGAAATTGTTTTATCACAAACATTCTGTGGTGTTTGACCTTCCTTTAGTCTCTCTTTTCCTGATTGTGCTTTCCATCCTGAAGCTAATAGATTCTTGGGGGTAACCCAGGACCTGGTTCTAGAGAAGTGTTCGTCTATAAATTGCAGTATTTTCTGTTCTAAGATATCTGTGAACCACTCTACTGACTAATACAAAGGGCTCTACTTTTACATAACATGGAATCATTTTGGAGCACAAAGTTTCAGCATGACTCATAAGCTTAATGTTACTGAATTATGTGTAAAAATCAGGGCCAAAGACTACTGTAGATAAACACATAGAACATTAAAAGCTATGAGGGCAAGCCAGGGAGGTTATAACTTCGAAAATGCTGGACATTCCATTTTTTTTAAAGTAGTGTTATAAACTAAAATCAGACCCAGTACTGCTAAGCTTTCAACACTGTCTAATCATGGCTCAGTAAAAGGCAATAGTTAACGTGGAGTTTTAATTTCTCTTGAGTTTAAGGAGGACCCCAACATTGATCAATTCATCAAAGATGTAGAAATAATTGATGGGTTTGCTTTTCCTCTTTTTGTTTTTCTATCTCCTTAGGATCACATAAATAACTGTTTAAAATTTTGAGAAACACAAGCAACCCATCAAAAAACTCAGAGTATTGAGCCCTGGAAAAGGGAGGAACTGCCTTTAGAGTTACTACTTACATTCAAGATACAGTTTTTTAATAGAAAAACATATGAAATAAATGAAGAAATAGAAATGTATAGAATGTTAACTATGGTAGTAATCAAATTAGCAAAATTTATCAATAGAGACCATCTTTGAAGATTCTGAGACTTGAATGTACTAAGATAAGGTTTGGGGTCAGTTGTAGTAAATGTTACCAGACAAAAGCAAAAGGAATGAACAAATAGCTACATAAAATATCATAAATCAGCACAACTAAAACACAAGTTAAGAGGCACAAGTTATAAAAAAAAACAAATTTGGCAGAAGTAAATAAAAGTAACCAAAATAAAAAGTTTCCACTACCAAGAAAATTCCCCTTTGATTAATTTAAAGTCAATTGCCTACGGACTTTAATTGCTTTGGCAGTATCCCTTCAGGTTTCCTATATGATATAAACTAATCAGGACACTGACTTTTCCTTTCCTTAGGCATTTCCGTAGGTAAGATAGAAGGAATTATATTGCCTCCCCAAAAATGGTACCTGATATCTTTGGGGTGAATATTCCATCAAATATTTCCTTCATGGTTTCCTAAAAGTCAGTATCTAAACTAGTGAAGCTTGCACAAAATATCTAAACATCTCCATGCTTTATGCAATGCAAAACTCTTGAAATATTTTACCACACTGTACAATGCAGTTGATAAATATGAAGCTAATCTTCACTAGCAAGTCAGGTCCAGCAGTTTGAGAGAGTTAATGGTAGATCTATGATCTTAGTTCTTTATGTGCCTGAGCAAGGCCTAAACAGCAAACAACCAAATGTAACTTTTACTGTAAATAGCCAACCCTAATAACTTTCATCCTCTAGCAAGGTAATACCTCTTAAACTTATCTGAATCACATCATCAATTGGGGACCAAAATTCCAATACCTGAGCCTAATGTGGACATCATCATTCAAAACACGTGTTTTGACAGTCAGAATTGTAGGGGCTGATAGGTTAATATAAGTTAGATTTAGTGAATACC
>CAJQZJ010032563.1:1634016-1732943 GCA_907164525.1 Lophiomys imhausi
AATTTAGTAATAAATAAGTGTTAAATAATAATTTAAAAGTTCGGTTTGCTGGTAAATTAAATATAAAAATAAATAAATAAATAAATGATAGATGAGAGATAATTAAAAATTTTAATTCTAATAAAAAATTTAGCCGGGTGGTGGTGGCGCACGCCTTTAATCCCAGCACTTGGGAGGCAGAGGCAGGCGGATCTTTGTGAGTTCGAGGCCAGCCTGGTCTACAAAGCGAGTCCAGGACAGCCAGAGATATTCAGAGAAACCCTGTCTCGAAAAACCAAAAACAAAACAAAACCAAAAAAAATGTAAAAAAAAAAAATAAATTTAAAATGTGACTGTGTAAACTATGTACTTTTCATATATTTTACATTTGCTATATTTGAATGTGAAGGCATATTTTCTTCCCTTTTTCCTAGGAATGCTAGAATTTTGACAATTATTCCCTTATACAGATTTATTAGTACCTTATTATACATTAATATTTGCTGAAGGCATGGTTGTGTTTATGCACATTAATGCAACATTTTCTACTCAGATTTTTAATTACTTTGCTTTTCAGTGTTATGTAAAATACTTAAATTTAATTTAACTGTATTTTCATTTTGAAATTCATATAGAAAGAGTGTATAAAATGTTTTTGTAAAAATCAGTTCCAAATTAGCTGCTATAATTCTAGTGTGTCTCTCAAATTTTATGTCTCCACTTTTAAGAACACATTTTACTGTGTTTGAAAGATTTTGCTGGTAAATTAAATATAAAAATAAACCCAAAACATTGAATCTACTCACTGAGATTTAAATCTGTCTCTAACACTTATAAGCTTTACTAGTTAAGGGGAATAGCTTACTTTTTTCCACTGTTAAGGTAATTTAAAAAATATGTGGAAATTTATGGAAAACCACTTTCTCCCACATGAACATTTTATAAAGCCATCCCAAAGTGGATTTGCATTAATCATGCTTAAGTCGAAATGAGTGTTCTATAAACAGAAATCATGCCATTTCATTGAAAATTTAATACAGAAGTTAAAAAGACAGCAAGTGAAAACTGGGTGGTAATATGATGACTCATCACTTATGATACTTCGGTGTGACCTGCTTCAATACTGTGGTATTCATAGATATTTTCATAAAATTTTTAAATATTTTCTTCCATTACATACATTTTTGGTTCGTATTATCAATGTAATAGACTTAACGTGTTTGTTGTTATTTATCGCTAGGTTATCCAGATAAATTTTGAAGAATTTGATCTGGAGATTGGCTATGACACATTGACAATTGGTGACGGAGGTGAAGTTGGAGACCCAAGGACTGTGCTTCAAGTGTAAGTAGTCAGTGTTTTACGGTTGTCACAGTGTACGGAGAACTGAAAATATTTACTCTCAAGTTATCTTTCTTTGATTTTTTAATTTTAATTTTAATTTATTAATTCAAGTTACATTTCAATCACAGCCCACTTCCTCCTCCCCTTCCAGTCCCAAGCTCTACTCTCTACTCCCTCTCCCACCTATCCTACTCCTCTGGTGTGGGAGCCCCTCACATATCAGCACCCCCTCAGTTCATCAGTCATGTGAGATATAAAGCTTCTTTTTGCTCTGGGACCTGACATGGCAGCTCGAGTAGTGTAAAGTGTCCCATGAGGCTGTAGAAACCTGGGTTGCATAAGACTTGGTAAAGAATACAAATTGTGGGATATACTCTTATGTCCCCAGTAAGTAATCAGGTGGAACAAGTTATGCAACAAAACCAAAGCTTTTCACTTAAATGTTCTTAAAAGAATGAAATATTTTATCCTTTTCTGCTATCACAATGCTATTTTCTACCATCTTTATTTTGTGCAGTTCATGGGCTTCAGCATCTCCTGTATTTTCCTTATTATGAGAAATAACATCAATATTTAAAACTTTATATGAAACTATACTTTGTTCTGTGTTCCTCTGTCTACCATCAGTAAATATTCCTCTTGTAAACAAAATTACAGTCTGATAAAATATAATTCCTCTTCTCTATTAAAATGCACAGGTATATAAATTGTTGGTGGCCACAGTCAAGTCACTTAAAATAGAATCTGGATAATTGACTAACAGATTTACTTAAAAAGACTGTTTCAACTCTAAAATACTTTTATTAGAGACCTTACTGATCTTTATTTTAAACATTCAATTAAATATCATTACATAATATTTTCCATTCCTTCCTTCCAGCACCCTCTTTCATGCACACTGTACCCTCTAAAATGCAAACCTTCTTTTTCTTTAATTTTTTGGTTATATGTGTGTGTATAAATGTATAAACACATAAATGTTTAAAAATATAATTAGAGACTACTGAGTCTGTTTAATGATGATTGTATGTGTCTGCTTTCAGGGAAGACTACTTATAAAGAGATGACTAATTAGGGGGATTATCCCTGGGGAAGATATACAATCACAAAAATCATACACAAAAAAAAATCACATGAACACATTGACATAATTATATACATATATACATACATAAATACACACATATATTCATATATATGTATATATCATACTCATATCCTTAAAGACCACCAAGTCCATAGTCACAAACAGAAATACACATGTACTTACACACATGCACATATACACATATGCACACATACACATACTCACATGCATTCATGAACTGAACAAGATCAACTCATCTGACATTAGTATCACATCAAAAAGAAAGATATAAAAAAAGAAAGGAAGAAAGGAAGAAAGAAACTACAGCAATAACCTTTTTACCTTTTGTGTCTAAGATTTGATTAATGTGATGTCATCCAAGTCCCTGTAGCATAATGACAAATATATGATTTTGGTTCTCAGAATTACTTTAGTTTAATGTATGAAAGTAATTTTCATATAATTTAGATTATTTACCATAAATATTAAATTTATTAAATAGTCACTTTCTGTAGAGCTTCGTTCTTTTTTTTAATATTTATTACTTCAGGTTACATCTCCATCACAGTGCCCTCTTTCCACCCCTGCCAGTTGCACTCTCCCACACTCTACCCACTATACCTTCCATTCCACTTCTCCAGAGTGGAATGTCCTTACACAACAGTCCCCTGCTCCAGTTCAGCAGTTATATGAGGGCCAAAAGCCTCCTCATACACTGGAGACCTATAAGGCAGCACCAATAGGGCAAAGTGTCTCATTGATAGGAAACAAAGTCTATGTTTTTGTTCCCCTTGGTGCATTGGTTGTAGTATAGTTATCCTGTACTATATGGCTAAAATCTGATTATAAGTGAATAGATGCTATGTGCATCCTTCTGAGTCTGGGTGAGCTCACTCAGTATGAGTTTCTATAGTTCCACCCATTTGGCTGCAAATTTCATGATTTCGTTATTTCTTATTTTTATGTCCTATTGTCAAAAGAATTATTTTATTTTTTATGGTTTTTTTTTGTACAGTTCATGGGCTTCAGTGTCTCCTGCATTTTCCTTATTATGAGAAATAACATCAATATTTAAAACTTTATGTGAAACCATACTTTGTTCTGTGTTCCTCTGTATACTATAAGTATATATTCCTCTTGTAAACAAAATTACAATCTGAGAAAATATAATTCCTCTCCTCTATTAAAATGGACAGGTATATAAATTGTTGGTGAAATTATTATTTCAATGGAAAAAATCCTTTTCATTTGCTATGGTTAGCTTATTGCCTATGTACATTAAATGCACACAAATAATTTGTTAAAATGTTTAAAAATAAAACACAAAATGAACATTTGGGAAAATATGGAAAGAGTATCTAAATAAACTATATTTTTTCTCTCACAAGTATAAATAATCATTAGGTGAAGAGCATAATGCATGTACCAAAATCTTATCCACCAGATCTAATGACAAGGATCACTATTATTAAACATTATACTTTGAAATACACAGTAAAATAAAAATTTGAATCCCGTGTGCAATGATGACCTCAAATCTGCAATTTTTGATTTGTATTTTTCTCCACCCATTTATTATTTCAGGTTACATCTCCATCATAGTGTCCTCTTTCCAACCCTCCCAATCCCGCCCTCCCACCCTCTAACCCCTATCACTTCCATCCCACTTCTCTGGAGTGCAGTGTCCCTACATAACAGTCTCCCACCCCAGTTCAGCAGTCATATGAGGGCCAAGAGACTCCTCATACACTGGGACCATATAAAGCAGCACCACTAGGGCAAAGTGTCATATTGACAGGAAAAAAAAAAGTCTATGTTCATGTTCCCTTTGGTACATTCATTATAGTATAGTTATCCTGTACTATACAGCTAAAATCCAACTGTAAGTAAGTAGATGCCATATGCATTCTTCTGGGTCTGGGTTAGCTCACTCAGGATGAGCTTCTGTAGTTTTATCCATTTGGCTGAACATTGCATGATTTCATTGTTTCTGATAGCTGAGTAGTATTCCATTGTGTAGATATACTTCAGTCTTTTAATCCATTTTTTTGGTTGAGGGACATCTAAGTTGTTTCCAGTTTCTAGCTATTACGGGTAAGGCTGCTATGAACATAGTTGAGAAAAATTCCTTGTGATTTGCTAAGGAATCATTTGGATGTATATCCAGAAGTGATATGGCTGGGTCTTGACGCAAAGATATTTCAAGTATTCTAAGATATCACCAGACTGCCATAGTGGTTGCACAAGCCTGCACTCCCACCAGCAATGGACGAGGGTTCCCCTTTCTCCACACCCTCGCCAGCTTGTGCTTTCATATGAGCTTTTGATCTTAGCCATTCTGACAGGTGTGAGATGGAATCTCAGAGTCGTCTTAGGTTGTATTTCTCTGATGATTAAGAATGTTGAGCATTTCTTCAAGTGTCTCTCAGCAATTAGGAATTCCTCTTTGGTGAATTCTCTATTTGCTTCCTTCCCCCAATTTTTGATTGGATTATTTGGTTTCTTGGCATTTACTTTCTTGAGTTCTTTGTAAATTATGGATATTAGCCCTCTGTCAGATGTGGGGTTGGTGAAGATTTTTTCCTAATCTGTAGGCTGCCGTTTTGTTTGAATGACAGTGTCTTTTGCCTTACAGAAGGTTTCCAGTTTCTTGAGGTCCCATTTATTGACTGTTGGTCTTTGATCCTGAGCTGTTGGTGTCGTCTTCAGGAATTTGTCACCTGTGCGTATGAGATCGAGGGTTTTCCCCACTTTCTCTTCAAGTAGATTTAGTGTGTCCAGCCTTATGTTAAGGTCTTTGATCTACTTGGACTTAAGTTTTGTACAAGGTGATAAGTATGAATCTAATTTCATTCTTTTACATGTGGATATCCAGTTGGACCACCACCATTTGTTGAAGATGCTATCCTTTTTCAATTGTATGGTTTTGGCTACTTTGTCAAAAATTAAGTGTCCATAGGTGTGTGGATTCATTTCTGGGTCTTCAATTCCATTCCATTGATCCACTGGTCTGGTTCTATACCAGTACCATGCTGTTTTTGTTACTATTGCTCTGTAGTACAGCTTGAAATCTGGGATGGTGATACCTCCACATGTTTTTTATTGTACAGGATTGATTTAGCTATTCTGGGTTTTTTGTTTTTCCATATGAAATTGAGAATTGCTTTTTCCAGGTCTATAAAGAATTGTGTTGGTTGATAGGAATTGCATTGAATCTGTATATTGCTTTTGGTAGGATTGCCATTTTTATTATGTTGATCCTACCTATCCATGAGCATGGAAGATTTTTCCATCTTCTGATGGGATCTTCAATTTCTTTCTTCAAGGACTTGAAGTTCTTATTGTACAGGTCTTTCCTTTTTTTGGTTAGAGTCACCCCCAGGTATTTTTTTATTGTTTGTGGCTATTGTGAAGGGTGGGTTTCCCTGATTTCTTTCTCAGCCCATTTATTTGTTTTGTAAAGAAGGGCTTCTGATTTTTTAAATTAATTTTGTATCCAGCCACCTTGCTGAAGGTGTTTATCAGCTTAAGAATTCTCTGGTGGAATTTTTGGGTCACTTATGTATACTATTATATTTTCTGCAAATAGGGATAATTTGACTTCTTTGTTTCCAATTTTTGTCCCCTGGATCTATTTTACCTGTCTTATTGCCCTAGCAAGAACTTCAAGTATTATGTTGAAGTGATATGGTGAAAGTGGTCATCCTTGTCTTGTCCCTGAGTTTAGAGGAAATGCTTCAAGTTTCTCTCCATTTAATTTGATGTTAGCTACTGGCTTGCTGTATATTGCCTTCATTATTTCTAGGTATGGTATATGTATGGCCCTTCTCTCGAGGACTTTTAGCATGAAGGGGTATTGAATTTTGTCAAATGCTTTTTCAGCATCTAGCAAGATAATCATGTCATTTGTTTTTCTTTCAACTTGTTTATATGGTGAATTACATTGATGGATTTTTTTCTATGTTGAACCAACTCTGCATTCCTTGGATGAAACCCACTTGATCATCTTGTATGATACTTTTTATTTGCTCTTGGTTTTGGTTTGCCAGTACCTTATTAAGTAATTTTGCATCCATATTCATGAGGGAGATTTGTCTGAAGTTCTCTTTTTTTTCTTGGGTCTTTGTGTGGTTTAGGAATCAGGGTGACGATGGCCTCATAGAATGAGTTTGACAGTGTTCTTTCTGATTCTCTTTTGTGAAAGAGTTTGAAGAGTATTGGCATTAGCTCTTCTTTAAAGGTCTGGTAGAATTCTGTGCTGACACCATCTGGCCCTGGGCTTTTTTTTTTTGTTGGGAAATTTTTAATGACCCTTTCTATTTCCTTAGGCATTATAGGGTTGTTCAATCTGTTAAGCTGATCTTGGCTTAACTTCAGTAGGTGCCATCTATCAAGAAAAGTGTCCATTTTGCTGAGGTTTTCAAATTTGGTGGAGTATAGATTTTTAAAGTAGGACATAAAGATTCTCTGTATTTCATCACTATCTATTGTCATTTCTCCCTTTTCATTTCTGATTTTATTGATTTGGTTTTTTTTTTTAATAAATAGATTTATGTATTTGTTGCTTCAGGTTACATCATCATCATATTGTCCTCTTTCTCCTCTTCTCAGCCGCGCCCTCCCACTCTCTACCCCCTAACACTTCCATCCCCCTCCTCTGGAGTGGAATGTCCCTACATAACAGTCCCTTGCCCCAGTTCAGAAGTCATATGAGGGCCAACAGCCTCCTCATATACTTGCGGACTACAAGGCAATACCACTAGTGGAAAGTGTCTCATTGACAAGGAGAGAAAACTAAAAAACAAACAAACAAACAAATCTATGTCCATGTTGCCTTTGGTGCATTTGTTGTAGTATAGATATCCTGTACTATTTAGCTAAAATACTACTATAAGTGAATATATGCCATATGCATCCTTCTGAGTCTGGGTTAGCTCACTCAGAATGAGCTTCTCTAGTTCCATCCATTTGGCTGCAAATTGCATAATTTCATTGTTTCTGATAGCTGAGTAATATTCCATTGTGTAGATGTACCACAGTTTTTTAATCCATTCTTTAGTTTAGGGACATCTGGGTTGTTTCTAGTTTCTAGCTATTACAAATCAGGCTGCTATCAACATAGATGAGGAAACTTCCTCATGACTCCATGAGGAGTCATATGGGTATATACCCAGAAGTGGTATAGCTGGGTCTGGACGCAAAGCTATACCAAGTATTCTAAGATATCACCATACTGACCTCCATAGTGGTTTCACAAGCCTGCACTCCCACCAGCAATGGAGGAGGGTTCTCCTTTCTCCACACCCTCGCCGGCATGTGCTGTCATTTGAACTTTTGATCTCAGCCATCTGACAGGTGTGACATGGAATCTCAGAGTCTTGAGTTGCATTTCTCTGATGATTAAGGATGTTGAGCATTTCTTCAAGTGTCTCTCGGCCATTAGGGATTCCTCCTTTGTGAATTCTCTATTTAGCTCCAACCCCTATTTTTTGATTGGATTATTTGGTTTCTTGGCATTTAATTTCTTGAGTTCTTTGTAGATTTTGGATATTAGCCCTCTGTCAGATGTGGGATTGGTGAAGATTTTCTCCCCATTCTGTAGGCTGCCATTTTGCTCGAATGACAGTGTCTTTTGCCTTACAGAAGCTTTTCAGTTTCATGAGGTCCCATTTCTTGATTGTTGGTCTCAGGTCCTGAGCTGTTGGTGTTCTAATCAGGAAGTTGTCACATGTGCCAATGAGTTCAAGGGTTTTCCCCAATTTCTCTTCTTCTAGATTTAGTGTGACTGGCCTTATGTTAAGGTCTTTGATCCACTTGGACTTAAGTTTTGTACAATGTGATAAGTATGGGTCTAATTTCATTCTTTTGCAAGTAGACATCCAGTTGGACCAGCACCATTTGTTGAAGATGCCGTCCTTTTTCCACTGTGCAATTTTGGCTTCTTTGTCAAAAATTAGGTGGCCATAGGTGTGTGGGTCCATTTCTGGGTCTTCAGTTTGATTTTATTGATCTACTGGTATGTTTCTATACCAATACCATACTGTTTTTAATACTATTGCTCTGTAGTACAGCTTGAAATGTGGGATGGTGATACCTCCAGATGTTTTTTTATTGTACAGGATTGATTTAGCTCTTCTGAGTTTTTTGTTCCATATGAAATTGAGAATAGCTTTTTCCAGATCTATAAAGAATTGTATTGTTATTTTCATAGGAATTGCACTGAATCTATATATTGCTTTTGGTAGGATGGCCATTTTTATTATGTTGATCCTACCTATCCATGAGAATAGGAGATCTTTCCATCTTCTACAGGCCTCTTCAATTTCTTTCTTCAGGGGCTTGAAGTACTGGTTATACAGGTCCTTTACTTGCCTGATTAGAGCTACCACCAGGTATTTTATATTGTTTGTGGCTATTGTGAGGGGGGTTGTTTCCCTTATTTATTTCTCAGCCCATTTGTTTGTTGTATAAAGAAGGGCTTCTGATTTTTTTGAATTAATTTTTATCCCGCCACATTACTGAAGGTCTTTATCAGCTCTAAGAGTTTTCTCGTGGAATTTTTGGGGTCGCTTATGTATACTATAATATCATCTGTAAATAGGTATAGTTTGACCTCTCTGTTTCCAATTTGTATCCCCTTGATCTCTTTTAGTTGCCTTGTTGCACTAGCAAGAACTTCAAGTACTATATTGAAGAGATATGTTGAACGTGGGCATCCTTGTCTTGTCCCTGAGTTTAGAGGAAGTGCTTCAAGTTTCCCTCCATTTAATTTGATGTTGGCCACTGGCTTGCTGTATATTGCCTTTATTATTTCTAGGTATGGTCCTTGTATGCCCATTCTCTCCAGAACGTTTAGCATGAAGGGGTGTTGGATTTTGTCAAATGCTTTTTCTGCATCTAGCAAGATTATAATGTGTTTTTTTTTCTTTCATCTTGTTTATATGGTGAATTACATTGATAGACTTTCGTATGTTGAACAATCCCTGCATTCCTGGGATGAAGTATACTTGATCATGGTGTATGATAATTTTGATGTGTTCTTGAATTCGGTTTGCCAGTATTTTATTAAGTGTTTTTGCATCTATGTTCATGATGGAGATTGGTCTGAAGTTTTCTTTCTTTCTTGGACCTTTGTGTGGTTTAGGAATCAGGGTGACTGTGGCCTCATAGAATGAGTTTGACAGTGTTCTTTCTGATTCTATTTGGCAAAAGAGTTTGAAGAGTATTGGTTTTAGTTCCTCTTTGAAGGTCCGGTAGAATTCCGTGCTAAAACCATCTGGCCCTGGGAGAGTTTTAATGATTGTTTCTATTTGCTAAGGAGTTATAGGGATGTTTAATCTGTTAATCTGATCTTGATTTAGCTTCAGTAGGTGGAATCTATCAAGAAAAGTGTCCATTTCGCTTAAGTTTTCAAATTTAGTGGAGTATAGATTTTTAAAGTAGGACCCAAATATTCTCTGGATTTCCTCAATGTCTGTTGTTATTCCTCCCTTTTCATTTCAGATTTTGTTGAATTGGGTTTTTTCCTCTTCCTTTTAGTTAATTTGGCTAAGGGTTTTCTATATTGTTAATTTTCTCAAAGAACCAACTCTTAGTTTCATTGATTCTTTATATCATTCTTTTTTTATTTCTAAGTTGTTGATTTCAGCCCTAAGTTTGGTGATTTCCTGCCTTCTGCTCCTCCTGGGAGTATTTGCTTCCTTTTTTCAATTCATCCAGTTTAGCTGTTAATTCGCTAATATAAGCTGTCACAATTTTCTTTTTGATGGCACTTAGTGCTATGAACTTTCCTCGTAGCACAGCTTTCATTGTGTCCCATAGGTTTGGGTATATTGTGGCAGACCCATCAGAATTACACCTGACTTCTCCTCACAAACTTTAAGATTCAGAAGGGCATGCGCAGATGTCCTACAAGCCCTGAGAGAACATAGGTGCCCAGCAAGACTACTGTACCCAGCAAAACTCTCTATCAACAAAGATGGGGAAAATAAGATATTCCATGACAAATCAAATTTAAACAGTATCTACCCATAAATCCAGCCCTACATAAGATCCTAGAAGGAAAATTCCAGCCCAGAGAAGGTTACTACACCCAATAAAACAGAGGAACCAAAAACTGCTCTGCAGCTAAACCAAAAGAAACACAGAACCACCACCCACACCAAAATAATAGGACATAACAACTTTTGGTCATTAATATCCATCAACATCAATGGACTCATTTCCCCAATAAAAAGACACAGGCTTAGAGATTGGATCTGTAAACAAGACCTATCATTTTGCAGCATACAAGAAATGCATCTCACTGACAATGATAGATGCTACCTCAGAGTAAAGGGCTGGGAAAAGTTTTTCCAACAAATAGACCCAGGAAGCAAGCTGCAGTAGCCATCTTAATATCAAACAAAATAGGATCACAACTGAAGTTAATAAAAAAAGATAGAGAAGGGCATTACATTCTCATTAAAGGAAATAGTCATCAAGGGGACATCTCAATATTGAACATCTATGCCCCAAATACAAAGGCACCTACATTTGTAAAAGAAACTCTTCTAAATCTTATATCACACATCAATCCCCACACATTAGTAGTGGGAGATTTCAACACCCTACTCACAACAATGGGCAGGTCATCAAGACAGAAACAAAACGGAGAAATAATGAGTCTAACATAGGTCACTAACCAAATGGACCTAACAGATATCTACCGAACGTTTCACCCAAACACAGAAGAATCCACTGTCTTCTCAGCACCGCATGGAACCTTCTCCAAAATCGACCATATTGTTGGACAGAAAGCAAACCTCAACAGATCCAAGAAAATTGTAATAACCCCTTGTATCTTATCAGACGACCATGGAATAAAGTTGGACTTCAACAACAACAGAAACAAAAGAAAGTCTACACATACATGGAAATTGAACAACTCTTTACTGGATGACTACTGAGTCAGGGAAGAAATAAAGAAAGAAATCAAAGACTTCTTACCCCCTTTTATGTGTATTTATTTCTTCAGGTTACATATCCATCAGTTTATTTCTTATATAAATGCCAATTATACACCATTCTTTCAGGACATTGGTCCTTTATAAAATGTGGTTGTCAACACATTTTCAGGATTTTGTGTGTGTGTGTATTTATTACTTCAAATTACATATCCATCAGAGTCCCCTCTCTCCACCCCTTCCAGTTCCAACCTCCTACCCTCTTCCCCCTCTCCCACCTATGCTACTCCTCCGGAGGTTGCCCCTACATATCAGCCCCCCTCAATTCAACAGTCATATGAGTGTGAAAGCTTCCTCTTGCACTGGGGAGCCTATATGGCAACTCTATTAGGGCAAAGTTTCCCACTAGCAGGTGACAAGGTCTATGTTCCTGTTCCTGTTGATTTGTTGATTGTGGGATAGTTATCCTGTACTACATGGCAAAAATCCAGTTATAAGTGAATAGATGCAATGTGCATTTTTCTGAGTCTGTGTTAGTCACGCATGATGAGCTTTTCTAATTGCATCCGTTTGGCAGCAAATTACATGATTTCATTGTTTCTGATGACTGAGTAGTATTCCATTGTGTAAATGTACCACAGCTTTTTTTTTATGCATTCCACAGTTGAGAGAAATCTGGATTGTTTTCAGTTTCTAGCTATTAAAAATAAAGCTGCTATGAACATAGATGAGGGGATGTCCTTGTGCTTTGGTGAGGAATCATTTGGATGTACACTGAGAAATGGTATGGCTTGTTCTCAAGGTAGGGCTATTCCAAGTTCTGTAAGATATTGCCAGACTGATATCCATAGTGATTTAACAAGTTTGCACTCCTACCAGCAATGGAGGAGTGTTCCTCTTTCTCCACAACTTTGCCAGCATGTGTTGTCATTTGAGTTTTTGATCTTAGCCATTCTGACAGGTGTGAGATGGTATCTCAGGGTTGTCCTGAGTTGCATTTCTCTGATGATTAAGGATTTTGAGCATTTCTTCAAGTGTCTCTCAGCCATTAGAGATTCCTCCTTTAAAAAAAACAAACAAACTGTTTTTCCAACACGCACTATCTTCAATGAATTGCAGATATTGCAAACCGAACAAATGCCTCACTTTTCATAGCATTGTAGGAGAAAATATGGAATACATTTTTCTAAAAAGCAAGAGTTACATGTTTATATGACACAAAGAAAATCACTTGGATATAGAAAACTTATTGTCCCCCTAATGGATTTTAAAAAAAAAATGCTTTGAGTGAATATAAAGATCAGGAATTGAACCTAATGGATACTTAATAGATCATGCCTTTATTTCAGTTTCTATTTCAGAGCTTAAGGAAGATTTCTGAGTGCATTTATCTAGGGCTTTTATGCTTTCATACTACATAAAAAGACTAGCCAGGAGGTTTAAAGCACAGTAATGCACTCTGAGGTTACTATATTTATAAATAAACATATATTGAAGTTCATTTAGTCACAAATAATGAATTCAAAAGCATCTATTCAAATTATTTGAAGAACTATTTGAGAGCCTTATATGAATGACCTAAGAAGACTCTTAATTTGGCCCCTAAACATCCTTTAGTGTCAGGGATGGAAGTTGGATACAAGTTGCTCAAAACAGCAGAAACACTTGGAATTTAAATCAAGTCCTTTCAAAAGAACTATCTACTGAAGTTGCACGCAAAGGGCAGTTATCCAATAATAGCAGAGATATTCAATGATCAGAAAATGCAATTAAAAATGAAATCACTAACAAGTACAGCAAATCCTTCCCACAAAATGTAGGAGAAATGCAGCAGTTTTTCTATTAAATACAGATTAAAGCAGACTGTGATGTACATCATAGGAAAACCACTAAGCAGACTCCAACAAAGAAAAATAAACCTACTCTTTCATAAAAGCAGGGAGATGTAATCCATCACAAACGGCTTACTTTCGTGATCCAGATAAAAAATTCAATTCTACCTGTTCTGTGACAAACTAGAAGTGAAGGCATGGAGCACTCTGTCTGGTTTAAAATGGCATAGGAAGTGAAAGGCATATTTCTTTTTCCTTGTTGTCCCTACATCACAGGGCTGACTCCAAGGCAAAAGACATTCCTGGCATGTAAACTTGTACAAATTAGTGAACTTTTCAAATCCTTCTATTCATGAAGAGAAACATATGAGTTATGATTTTCAGTTTTCTAAATCTACTGTGATTTATTCATGGAAGTTTGATATTTATACTTTCACTTCACATGTAAGTTTCACATTTTGAGACGTTTAGAGCCTTAAATCAGTAAAAACTGTAGGAGAAAAAGAGCAGGGGAGCTATTTACCTTGTGTTTCTGCCCTTTGTAAATACACAGTTCTACCGCCTCTGGCTACTAGCACAGTTCATACCTGGAAAACATATAAATTAATGTAATGTATAACAACAATGTTAATATTCACTGTAATACAGAAAGTTGGCATGCTAGTTATAGTGTAACTAATGCACATTGTGTATACTTAATCTCATACATAAATTTCAAACTGAGTCAATTTACTTTCTGTTTTGAACTTGTGCCTGAATTTTTATTTCTGTAAAGGTTTACTTATTTTCCACCATAACTCAAGACACCATTACCAGTCTCTCACCAAAGTTCTGTTGGCACATTGAAAATCTATGATCAAGGACTAATTTAAAGATATTTATTGTGGGAAGAGAATATTTTTAATAATGACAAATCACCTAACAGAGAGCTAATTCACTAAACATGGCTTGGCAGAAATATATGTATCAAGTGTGCTTTTATTGTTCTGTACAGAATTCATTTTTTTCCTGAAAGTCTGTGAAACTTTAAAGGTTAAGATAATATACATTTGGGCCAGGCGGTGGTGGTGCATGCCTTTAATCCCAGCACTTGGGAGGCAGAGGCAGGCGGATCTCTGTGAGTTTGAGGTCAGCCTGGTCTACAAAGCAAGTCCAGGACAGCCAGATCTGTTATACAGAGAAATCCTGTCTCGAAAAACCAAAAAAAAAAAAAGATAATATACATTTGGTATTAATGTATGTATATATGTGTTTCACACATAAGTAAGCAGTATCAAGGTAGATGATGGTTTTATACTATAATAATTCCTAATTATTTCACAGGCAGAAAGTTAATACAAACAAATATTTCACAATATCTTCCATATCATAGTACTCATCCTAAGAATATGTAGCTCATAATTATATCAGAATATTTTATCGAATTTCTTTGTGCTTAATTCCAAATACTACCCAGATATGGGCACTGGTGATGTGGGTATACTTAGTGTTAAATATTACACAGTTTTTAAATACTTAACATGAAGTATTTAAAACGTCACCTTTGTAGTTTGGGTAGATGTCTAGAGAGCAGGATTATTTACTGTCATTTCCAGGCTCTGTTCAAGCACATGGTCATCTATGCTGTCGTCATCTGAATCAGTTAAGTTGAACAGATCAGAGAAGAGATATATTTGTATATATCTCTTTTTTCCTGTTAATTCCCTACTTTTAAAATTTAATATGTTTATTTATTTATTCAACTTAAACCCCCATCTTATCGTTCTCCCTCCCCTACCCTGAGTCCTAGCATCCCAACTCCTTCCTCCTATCTCCCTCTCCTTCTCTGAAAAGGGGAGCCCCACCATACCATCCTACCACAGCACATCAAGTTACATCAGGACTGAACACTTTCTCTTCCACCGAGGCCAGACACCAAAGCCCCATTAGAAGAAAGTGGTCAAAAAATTTGCACCAGAGTCCATGTCAGAGATAGTCCCTGCTCTACTTACTAGGGGACCCACATGATGAACAAGCTGCCCATCGGTTACATATGTATAGATGATCTAGGTCCAGTTCATTCATACTCTTTGATGGGTGCTTCAATCTCTGTGAGCCCTCATAGGCCTATATTAGTTGACTCTGTTGATCTTCTATGGAGTTCTTGTCCCCTCCTGGTCTTTCTATACTTCCCATCATTCTTCCACAAGATACTCCGTGCTCTGCCTAATGTTTGACAGTGAGTCTCAGCCATTGTTTGGATCCTCTGCTGCATGGAGGTTTTCAAAGGACACCTTTTAAGGAAACTATATTTTCTTCCTTGAGCTATTGTTACAATCATGTTTGTGGTATTAGCAATAAAATAGGCAACTATTAAAAAAAAAGATGTCCTTTGTGTAAAACATACCCTTTTAGTATGAAATTGAGAATCCATACAACATGGATATTAGTTCTACAGTAAGTCTGCTTTCTCTATTTTTCATTCTATATTGAATCTTTTTCCAACTTCCAATGTCTGATTTGCTCATTTGATTCATCCTTGTTTGACCCTTGGCTCCTATACAATTATATGATATAACATTTTTTAATGAGAGAAGGAATATGAAGTAAATTTCCTTTCAGTAGTTCAAAAACAGCACATTACTGAATGTGCATTATTCATGTGGAAATGAAATTATGCTACATCAGATAAGAAGGAAGTTCTTTTAAATAAAATTATTAGCAATAGAACATGTGTCACCCATCCACCTAGTTAGGGTTACTATTCCTGTGATGAAACACCATGTCCAAAGATAAGTTGGGTAGCAAAGGCTTTATTCCGCTTACCCTTCCACATCACACTTTATCATTAAAGGAAGTCAGGAGAGAATCTCAAACAGCGCAGGGTGCTGGAGGCAGGTACTGATCCAGAGGCCATGAAGAAGTGCTTCTTACTAGCTTGTTCCTCGTGCCTTGCTCAGTCTGCTTTATTATCGAATCGAGAACTTCCAACCCACAGACTGTAGCACCCAAACTGAGTTGGACCCTCCCCTATCAATCACTAATTAGAATCTAATGGACATCTTTACTCAATTGAGCTTCCCACATCTCAGATGACTTTAGCTGGTGTTAAGTTGACATAAAACTGTGCAGAATACCCATTATTATAATAATTCCATAAAGCATCATGTATTCACCATGAGAATTACAGCGTTAGAGTATATTATTTGGGGATTTGTTGTTTTTCACAACATTTCAATAGTTCTCAAAAAATCTGCAACAAAGTTCTGTGCAACTTTAAGGTTAAAATGATAGTTGGGGAGGAACTAAAAATACTTAAAGTTCAGTATAGCTCTACTTTCCATTTTTAGTTCAAAAGGAAGTATAAAACTCTGATGCTCTAGTAATCTTTCCTTGGGGATATGAAAGATATAACCTAGTTAAACACATGAAGTGGCATTTTTAAATTATAAAGCTTGATCACTAAATTGTATATTTATCTCATGTTACATCAGCACACAGCAGTGTAAGCTAGACAGTTTAAATCTTTTTCTAACATAGAAAGCATTGAAGGATACCTTTTTTTTTCATAATTTGCATGGAGAGGGTACTTTAGTAATCAATCTCTCACTTCTTTGTCAATGTCTTTTTCAGGCTGACTGGAAGCTTTGTGCCAGACCTGATAGTGAGCATGAGAAGCCAAATGTGGCTGCATCTTCAAACAGATGAAAGTGTTGGATCTGTTGGCTTCAAGGTTAACTACAAAGGTAAGGATGAATTGCTTCTGCAGAAAATATGTTATCATAAAGCAGCCATAGAATACTTTTAAATGGAGGCATAATTGGATCTACAAAGTGAAGGAAAATATGTTTTCTATAATACCATGAACAATACATTTAAAATATCATTTTTCTACCACTGTAAATGTCAATATTACATATCTTAAATAAAATGAGTTTTCCTTTAAACATGTCCGTTTTTTATAACTTATCTCTCATCCTATGCTTCAGCCATGTCTGAATACCAGCCTTTCACAGAATACAAAGTGAATTTATACTTTTTAAGTAATTTGCCTAGCAAAGTAGCTATTATTAAATACTTAAATGTATTTGTAAATTAATTAAATTCTCAGAATTTCTGAGGAATATTTTGTTTTAATTTATTGGGTCAAATGTATAATATTAGTGTTGAGAATCATTTTCAAATCAGTCAGAGACTTCAGTTTGTTTTTAAATTACTATTGCCCATCTTGATGTTAGTACTGATGCTGATAAGAATTAATTACATATGAATGTGAAATCTGTTCTAATTTCATTTAGGTTAGAAAAAAGTATTTAAAATCAGAACTGTTTTAACACTTATTGAACTTTGATTAAATCCAACATAGAAAAACAATACACATAGATATCCAAAATGTAATTCTACCTGAAGAAAAATGTGTAGATATTAATAAATGCAAATAAATCAAAATTCTAGAATGGTACATGTGAACAAGACTAATTAATATTATGTATCTTGAATTTTTATTACTATTGTGGCAAAATAATTATTCTCAGTCTTATCAATTCACACTGGCTGTGAATTTTTTCTTACTTGCATAATAATAATTTTAATCACTTCCCTTTTCCAAGCACTGTCATTTCTTTGTGTCTGGACATATGAGACATATGAAATGAATGCATAATGTTGTCTGGGAGACAGGACACATTCACTCTGTGATTTTTACTTGTGACCAAATTTAGTACTGTATTAATTTGAAGAGTTCTGGAAATCTGTATAAATGTCAGTTGAATAAAAAAGGTTCACTTCACTATGGTTTAAAATACATTTCTGCTCAAGTTAAAACACACATCTTTTCTGAATAAATAAAATAAATTTACAAATGGAAAAAATAGTTTATGCTACAACTATTTCCTTGATTTTTCCATTCCTCTTCATTTTAAAAGGAGAAGCGAGACGAGCATCATTACATTCCTTTAATTTTTCATCATTTTTCCAATCCTACAAAAGATATTTGTCATAAAATCTGTAATTGGTTAAGCCTCAGAAATTATATTAATTATTAATGGCAATGCTTCAATAAGAAAGTTGTTGAAACTCAGGATGAGGTTGTAGTGGCAGGGAGATTCTATTGAACTTTCTAGAGTTCTCTTTTCCATTGTTGTTCAAGGGTAGAGGATCATTGAAAAGCAGTACAACTCAGCATTATTTTATTTACTTTTTTCTTTGGGATTCAACAATAGTGATTAAAAGTTATTCCAAGGATCTGCTTATTTTCCAACAATAGTGATTAAGAGTTATTTCAAGGATCTGCTTATTTTCCAATTATTGAATGTGTTGTTGGATACAAAAACAGACACTCTTTCAAGAAGTTCATATAAAATGATGATGCATAAAATCCACACAAGATTTCATGAATAAATTTCCACAGGTGTGATGCATGCTAATTCAGTCCAAGAAATTCAAATGAAAAACTCACTTTATTTTTCTCCCACACTTTCATCCTCTTCCTTCCAATCTAACATATTCACTGCCAATAGTGATCTTCTACTTTTTCCCCTTTATTCTCACATTAAAGTTTCATTTAATCAAATTATATGTTATTGCCTCAATTCACCATTGTGTGTTTGGATACATTCCAGAAAATATATGGTTCTGTTCTAAAATTATCACATTACTTTGCCTACGCTTCTTTAAAAATCAAGTTCAAATCTGTCACATTATTTTTTTAAATTAATTTATTTAAGTTACTACTCAATTGCAGCCCCCCTCCCTCCTACTCCCCCAGTCTCAACCTTCCACCATTACCCCTTCTTCCTACTCTCCTTCTCCTCAGATGAAGGAAACCCCCTACAAATCAACCAATCAACCACCCTAAGTTTATCAGTCACAGGAGACCTAAGAGCTTCCTCATGGACTAAGGCCTGACATGGCAGTCCAGATAGGGTAAGGTGTTCAACTAAGAGGCATTGGAGTCCATGTAAGAAACTCCTCTCCCTGTTCTACTTGCTAAGGGATCTGCATGAAGATTAAGTTGCCTATCATATATATATGGAGAGAGTTGAGTCTCTGGTCTAGTCTATATATGTTTTTTGTTTGTTTGTTTGTTATTGTTTTAGCCTCTGTAGGCCTCTAGGAGCCTAGGTTGGGTGGTGCTGTTGATATTCATGTGGAGTTCTTGTTTCCTCTGGGGATTGTGTATAAGAGAGGAAGAAAGAATATAGAGATCTGTCACATTCTTTAATGTCTACTTTGACTCTACTTTGACAAATGACCGCTTCCTGTGATTGAAAAATAGCATAAAACAAATACTAAATAACAAGACAAAGGAAATATAACTTACATATGTGTATTCCCATTAGCAAATGTTTTACTACAGCATCCCAATTGTTCATTAAATTAGGTTGAATAAATGATTTGCCTATTTAAATTATATATATTATTATACATATATAATCATTTGTAAAAGTCTTTTACAAAGATATTTTTCTACAGTGAAACATGTTTTGAATTCTCTATCACTTAAAATCTGTGTTCAAAGAAAAAGCATAATTTACTCTAGGTAGTTTCAAATTTTGTAGTGCAGATAGCACTAGCAACCTCACTTACTAAAATAAGTTTGTTATTACCATATTCTCTATGGAATAGTATCTTGGTTCTAAAGGAAGATCTGCTAAAAACCTTTCAGACTTAATCTAAAGATATCCTCTTTTCTATATGATAGAATTAAAGACACATCTCACCTAAATTAAACACACATTTTATTTTAAAAATACCTTTATATCTTAAAATGTTAATTCTTTGAGAATTTCATGGATATTTTTGTTATATTTTCTGCTCTTTGCCAGCTTCTCCCACACACATCCCACCCTCCCTTTCCATACACACATACTGAACTTTGTGACCTCAGGTTTTGTTTTGTTTTGCTTGGATGTTTCTTATCTGTCCAGTCTAGTAAGTACTGTTTACATACACTCTGTTGTTAGGTCTTCCACTGGAGTGTGGTCTACCTGCCAGAAAGTATACATCCCCAACCCCTTTATTGAAAATACATTATTTTCTCATATAATATATCCAGGTTGCAGTTTACCCTACCTCTACTCCCATGAATTCCTCCCCACCTCCCCTCCCACATGGATCTACTCACTTTCTGTTTCTCAGTAGAAAAGGACAGGCTTCTAAGAGATAACAACCAAATATAACAAAATAAAATATGATAAGAGAAGACAAAAAATATCATATTCAGGTTGAACAAGGCAAACCAACAATAGGAAAAGCATGCAAGAAAAGACACTAGAATTAGAGACCTTCTCTTTCACATACTTAGGAGTCTCATAAAAATACTAAGCTGAAAGCTATAATATATATTATATTATATTATATTATATTATATTATATTATATTATATTATATATTATATTATATTATATTATATTATATTATATATAGAGAGGAGAGGACATGGTGTAGATTGATGTCAGGCCCATGCTTGTTATTTCAATCTCTGTGACTTCATGTGACTAAATAAGATATTTAGAGGGCTTTGTTCTTCTGCTTTCCTCCATTCCCTCCGTCTCCTTCATTCCTGTCTCATCTTCAATGGAGTTTCTTGAGTACTGAGGGAAGGGACTTGATGGAGACATACCATTTAGAGCTGTGTGCTCAAGTGCTCTCTCCTGTCTTTGATAGTGTCTGACTGCAAGTCTCTGTATTTGTTCCCATCTGTTCCAGGAGGATGCTTCACTGATGAAGGCTGAATAAAGAACTGATCAATGAGAATATAGAATGTCATTAGGATTAATTTTTCACTAACTTTTTTTTTAAGATCAGTAGTTTTTGTTTTCACCTAGTTCTCTGGATTATCTAGTCTCTGGTTCTCATTACCCAAGTGCTGATGGTCATCCATCTTGTAGAGTCCATGTTGTAGAGTGGGCCTTAAATAAAGTCAGACGTTGGATGTACCCACATGCTTTGTGCTAAAATTGCCATAACATTTCTGTAGGCATTGTTGATCAAAGGGTTTGTGGTAGACTTGTTGCTTATGTTTCACTTTTGGTAGCCTGTAGAAGACCTTCCTATACCTAAGACACTAGAAGCAAAGAGTGAAGGTTCTATGTAGGCACCAGCTTGACCTCTCCATGCCAAAGAACACATAAGTTGTATGGGCATTGTCATCAGCAATGGGACCTTGCTGTCAGTTTGTGGAGAACAACTTATTATTTTATCAACCCATGTGAGACCATCCAATGAATTATGGTCTACCTGCCAGAATCCACACCTTAAACAAGCAACATGGAAACAAACTAACTAACTAACTAACTAACTAACTAACTAACTAACTAACTAACACAACTCCTTTTCTTCAAGCTATCAATTTCAATAGTTCCTCATAAGGGTGGTACTTCTTGACCAACCTCTTCATGCTGGAATTTCATCCCCCTTTAGCTTGGTCAGGTCTTGGTCATGCTGTCAGAGCAATTATGAGTTCATATGTCCAACTGTTCTGCTGTTTCTGGGAGTTATCTACCACTTCTGACCCTTTGTTTCACATTCTTTTCACTCCCTCTTCCAAAGTGATCCCTTAATTTTGGAAGGATGAGCTCTGATATACATGTCACATTTAATGCTGTGTCTTGACATCCTGTTTTTGTTTGTTTGCTTGTTTTGTTTGTTTGTTTATTTGTTTTTTTTCGGCATTCACCCTGACTGGCAGGGTCCTGTGTTAATCTACTGCAAAAGGAGTATATATAATATACCTTCTCTGGTAAGGGATGAAGAGTGAAAAGATGCATTAATCTATTGGTGTATCCTTCACAAAGGGACTATTGACTACTACTAGTGGATGCATTAAACAAAGAAATAAAAACCCCTGTTCCAGAAGTGAATTACTACTATTGAAATTGTTGGCCATACACCCCCAATTACTAGAGGATATTGTCACTTCTCTTTATTTCTTCTAAATAGCTTGGTGATGACACACTGTTGCTGAGGACATCATATACTTTAGTCACAGAATACAGAGAAATCAAGCTGATATTGATCTGGAAGCTCCATCCGACTGGCTATCTTCAATAGTGATGGAAGATGCCATACATGTTTGCCATAGTAGAAAATTGATCAACAGTCTTATCTACTTGTGAAGATTGAGAGCTATGATAACTCTTGGCCTGGAATGTTGTGCCCACTTGTACAATGGTACTACATATGTCATGTCTATTTGTAATTAGATTTCAGGCCTATTCAAAAGAAAGAACTTATATTAGACATGGTTATTAAGACTAAGAACCTGTGATTCAAGAGGACATAGGCTCTATGGGGAACCTAATACCATGATTTTGCAAATAGAATATATCTTCTACTCATATATTACTATTTTTTAACTTTTTAAAAATTCAACAGTGTCATATATACATAAATATATATTGAAAGAGAGAGGCTGATTTAATTACCCAAAAGAAAGGTTGAGAAACTAAATTGTTTCTACAAACTTATAGTGTAAAACAATTTAAAGCTTTGGAAATAGAAATATTCAGACTGCTTCTTATGTTCCTGAGTTATAAAAAAAAAGTAGGAACACACTATAAATATGCTACATAAAATCAAACATTCTAAGAGTATACTATATTGTAGGACATGAAACTATCTATAAGTATGAAATATAACAATTTGCTTGGAATACCTGTCTCCAATTTTACAACTTTAACTTTAACCTGTATTATATATGCTATGTTTCTTTGTGTGTCTTAGATAGGGTATTATTGCTGTGAAGAGACACCGTGAACACAGAAATTCTTTTTTTTTTTTAAATTTAAGGTGTATTTTTTCCAAAACAATAAGAACAATGAGACAACAATTATGAAAATTATAAGGTATAACATACATTCCCAATGTCTTCATTGTGTTTGACAATAATAATAATACTCTACTATCTATCTAAATAAACAGGAAGTTCAGAGCAAGAAGCTTTCAAAACTAAGAAAAGACAGACAACTGGCTACCTGTACACTCTCCAATTTCTCTCTGTATCATTGGAGCATCTATCTTCAAACTTTTGGCCCAGTATCTCTGACAGGCATTAATTGCAAAGCTGGAATTATGGACTTGCCTACGCTGCCTTGGCAAAGCTAGGCTGTCAACTTATCAACTTTTAATTTTTTTTGCTTTTGGAGAGCATTCTATCTATAGTTGAAGCAAGGGATTGCTCTTGCCCACTGGCTAACTTGTCACTAATGCAGCCATCTTCAAATGGAGATTCTTTAATACTTATCATATACTTGAAGTAAAGTGGGAGGTGCTGTTAGGGCCTGACATGTCTTAATATCAAAAATTCTTAAGTTAAGAAAACATCTTTAGATGAAATATTCTACATATCTCTTGAGGTTTAAAAAAAAATTTACCTATCTCCATATATTTGGTAAATGTTGCTTGTCTTTTAGCAACTTCACTTTTGATTAACTTAGAAAATATCTGTGATACACTAAACTAGTACCTAAAAAAAAATGCCAAGTTTGAATGACTATTAGTTTGCATTTCTTAATTATCTTAAACAGTTTGTGATAGTTGCAAACTAAAGGCCTAGAACTTCACATTGCATTTTTAGGAATTACATAGATACAATATCCTAAAAAGGAGTTAACCTTAATTTTGTATCAATATACAAATATCTATACCAATGTAGCCAAATGTAACCTTAATTATTATCAATATACAAAATATAAGACTAGATTCAATAATCTACTTCTTTTTCTTTATCATTCCTGAATCATCTCTTTATCACTTTTTTTTTAATTTTCATCTCTTTTCCCCCTCCAAAAGAGAGAAAGAAGGAAGAGAAAAGAAAGTGGGAGAAATCCCTGGGTCTTACCTCTTAAATCTTGTTTAACAAGACCATTCAACAACTTATAATCAGTCTCTCTAAATGACAACAAACATCTATAACCCATCAAATGACCAAAACAATCACCCATCCTCACCTTCTGGGAATGGAGTGTCACTCACTTAAAATTGCACACTGCTGATGTGTTAGGTAGGAATCTTGTTTGGGGGCCCAAATAAGAATGGAAACATGAGTAAGCAAGTTAATAGTAACTGTTTTATACAGTTTTTTGTGTTCATTAATTTAAATGTTTTGAGAAGTTTGTAGTCAGAAGCTGAACTTTGGGTAGGAAAATTAAGGGTTTTATTGAATTCCTAGCTAGAACAGTTTGAGGATGGACCATCTGAGCAAGCCATTTTAAAGTTGTTTTGGATGTAGATTTTTGAGGAAACAGCTATTGAGGCAGTCTGTGAGGCTGAATCATCTGGGCTACTTGTCTTATCTTCTTTGGTGTCTGGTCCCTTTTCTTCAGAAGTTTCAGTTGTCCAATTATCCCTCTTGTAAAGGAAATTATTTAATTGGGGCTTGTTTACATTTCAGAGATTTAGTCCATTGTCATCTTAACAGAATGCATGACAGTGTATAGGTAGACATTGTTCTAAAAAAAGACCTGAAAGTTTTATATCTTGATCCACAGACATCAGAAGGAGATTGTGAGACACACCAGGCATAGCTTGAGCATTTTAGACTTCCATGCCTACACCAACAATGACACACTTCCTCCACTAAAGACACACCTATGCCAACAAGGCCATACACCCAAATAATGCCACACGTTATGGGCCAAGAATTTAAACACATCAGTCTGTGGAGGCCATACCTACTCAAACCACCACACTGTGATTTGGTCAGTATTTATTTTAAGTGCAAGAAGAGAATAAATGTTTCCAATCAATAAAATAGAACTGAAATATATATACATATATATATGTATATATATTTCAATTAAGGTTAATTTAAAGCTTTCTGGTGTACCACAGAACACTGATTACAGAAGCAGTGAATAAAATGTCATGTCACCAGAATCTTTAGAAATTAAATATATTTGTTTTTTTTAAATCAATAATATCAATATTACGTAAAAATTACACTAACAGAGTATTGCTTTACCTGAACAATGACTCAAGATACATTAGAGATTCCATCTGAAAAAACAAAAACTTTGTTGTTTACCTTGCCTCAAATGTTCTTAGACATGTTAATTCTGTTTGTTTGTTTTCATACTGTAATTATT
Source organism: Lophiomys imhausi (assembly GCA_907164525.1). Classification (NCBI taxonomy): domain Eukaryota; kingdom Metazoa; phylum Chordata; class Mammalia; order Rodentia; family Muridae; genus Lophiomys; species Lophiomys imhausi. The sequence goes on from CAJQZJ010032563.1 coordinate 1,659,272, forward strand.
TTAATGTATATTAACAAGACAATAAGAAAAAAAAAGGAAGTTATATCCAATGACCATATTAGTCTCTATTAACAGTACATAACTTTGGGGATGCATTTCCATTTTCAGCCTAGAAATATGAAGAATAACAAAAGATAATGAATATTTATCCAGGTCCTAGTATATACCAATCTTTTTGCCTAACTTAACTCATGAGATTTCATTAAAATTGTAAGAGGTGAGAACTATTACTCATTTTTTTACATATGAAACAAGTAAGATTTAAGCATTATAATAAGAATTTTTCTTTGCTCAATAACTAATACCATTCTCTTGCAAATGTAAGTACACAATTATGTGTGGCATATATGGATGAAAGATGAATGAGTGAATGAACACAAATGCAGCAACAGGACAGAGACACAAGTCTAACTTTCCTGACTTCATGCTATTTTCAGTTATCAAATACTACATACCAGGTAAACTTGAAGGGTTTTTAGAAGCATATGATACAGATGCTAATCATTGTGAATACCATGCCAAAAAAGTCAGATTAAATTAATAATCTGCCATTGTCTCATCAGATACATAAAAACAATACATGTGTGCATGCAGTTCACATATACTCATAAACATTGGAAAATCTACCCCATTTCAAGGGGAAATTATGGTTTTAATTTTTTCTGTACAGTTACCTGATCTTTTAAATGCAATGTTTATATGGTTTTAGAGTTCATAATATTCCCTTTTAGAAATTAGGCATTAAAATTCTTTAATGAAATTTAGTCGTATGGCAGCATTCTTCAAGAGCAAAATCTGGTGGTAACAATGTTATTTACTTTAGTAAAGATATAGCCTCCTGATATCAATGTAATCACTCTGTCAAGTATGTAATAATTTTATAGAAAATTTGAATAAAGTAATTGATGTGAATCAGTTCTGAGGAGATTTTGAAGATCATATGAATGGTCAGTGGAATAGTAGATTGTGTGTTTATAGACTGTGGCCTCTAAAACTCTATATTTCTAGAATTTTTACCAGAAATTTTAATTTATTTACACATTTCCATTTTGAAATAGCTTTTAACTAAAGTGCATGATGAGAGCCTAAAATTTTGATAATGCCAGCTGGTTTTGTGGGATGACCTATAATTGTGAAATGGGATATTTTCACTAAATATGGCTATTTTAAAAAAATATTTAGAGTCATTAATTTTTATTATTTAAAATGAACTCAGTGTGTCTATGTTTCAGTGAACAGCTGATGAGTAGAGATGACATTCTTTCCTCAAGTCCATATCATTTACTAATTAGGATACATGCTGGTGAAGAGAAGGATTGAGAGAAAAATTTGAATATTATACAGTTACAGATTTTTAAGCCAAAGTTCAGTTTTAGTATAACAAAAAACAAACAAACAAAAACCAATGCTATAAAATGCCTACTTGGTGATGAAAGTGTTAATTTTCTTTCTTTCCTTCTTTCTTCTTCCTGCCCTCCTTCATGTCCTACTTCCCTCTCTCCTTTCCTCCCCTTTCTTTCTTTCCTTAAATTCCACCCACATTTTCTGCTCCATCCTCTGCTCCCTGTCCCTTGCCTCCCAACTGATTTCTCACTTCTCTCCTGACTACTCTTTCACTTCTCTTCAGAAAAGTGCAGCCCTACCATGAATATCAATCAGCCATGGCATATCAAGTTGCAGTAAGACTAAGCACCTACTCTCCTATTAGGGCTGGATTGGCAACTCATTAGGATGAAAGGGTACCAAATGCTGGCAAAAAAATAATCCCAGCTCCCACTGTTAGGAGTCACACCAGAGACCAACCTATACAACTGGAACACATGTGCAGAGGGGTCAAGGATATCATAAGAAAACCTGCAGGATCAACTAACCTATGTTGCTAGCAATTCACAGAGAAGGAACTGCCAACCAGGGATCTTGCGGAGGATTTCCTAGGTCCCCTCTGGCTCCTACAATCTTCTGCAGGATTCCCCAAATGTCTCCTAATGTTTGGTTGTGGGTCTTTGCATACATTTCCATCAGTTTTTGAGTAAAGCCTCTCTGATGAAATTTGGGCTACACACCAATCTAAGAGTACAGCAGATTATCATCTGGAAACATTCCATTGTGTGTGTGTTGTGTTGTGTTTGGTTCTTTCATCAGTCTCTATGCTATCAAGTCTCTGGGGCCTGTTCCTCCATGCAGTGTCAAGGGTGTGCTCTCTCTTATGGCATTTGTCTCAAGCTGGATAAGTCATAGACTTCATCCCAGAGATGGCTCAACATCCCTGATAATTTGAAACCAGTCAAAGTAGTCCATCATATAAACAAACTCAAAGAAAATATCCACAGAATTTTCTCATTAGATGCTTAAAAAGCTTTTGACAAAATCCAACACCTCTTCATGATAAAAGTGATGGAGAGATCAGGGATGCAAAGTCCATACCTAAATATAAGAAAGGTAATATACAGCAAGCCAATAGCCAACATCTAATTAAATTGAGAGAAACTTAAAATAATTGCACTAAAATCAGAGACAAGACAAATTGGAAAGGAAGAAGTCAAAGTATTGCTATTTGCATATGATAAGATAGTATACAGATGTGACCCTAAAAATTTCACAAGGGAACCCCTATATTTGATAAATACCTTCAGAGAAATGGCTAGAAACAAAATTAAGTTTAAAAAATCAGCAAGCTCCTATAAACAAACTGTAATATGTTTTAGAAAGAAATTATTAATTTTTAATTCATTGAAAGTTTTGATAGGTTTATTGGAACCAGTTGTATAAATGTAGTGCTTGGTGTTATTTAAACAATGTATGCATTCATATGTAAGTTTTATGTTCATAATAATTTATCAAATTTCTCTTTTTTTTATTTTTTTTACTTTTCTATTTTTTTCACCATTGCACTCACCTCATTTCATTTGAAATGCTTCTTGTATGCGATAATATTCTACAGTCACTCTACGACTTTTTTCAGTTATCAGTCTAACATTAGTAGCTTATAATTAATATAACTAAACAGGTACCAATAGTATAACCATAAAGGAGACACACTATAATGTTTCTGACCTCATAGTCATTTAAATATTTACTTTATTATAGTATTGAACTTTGAAATACTGAAATAAATATTTTCATATAAGTATGTATTCAATTGTATTTCCTTTATTTTAATTAACTAATTTTAAAAATAAGATGGGTAATTATATGAGCAATGCAATATAAATAGTTATTTCTTACATTGTTTCTTTTATTCTTCCCAGAAAAGAGCATAAAATCATGACAATTTTCTAAGCCTAAAACAGAATGCTACCAGTTTTAAATTATTACTTATTTGACATCTAATCAAGTTCTAGATTATTATTTTTAATAGCTATAAGATTTATACTTTTCTAGAGGTATTAGCCACCTGGTTTACATCCTCTTGGAAATTATCCCATTTTTTTCATCAGTATTTTACTGATTTTTAGTAATTTCCTTTAAATGTCTTTCTTGTTGAAATGAGAAAATATGAAATAGTAAATATGAATGAAAAAATGTAGGCCGAGGAGTACAGCTCCTATATACCAGAAGTTCTATAGGATGAGCCACTGCAGTTGTAGCTTCAATGTCTACATGAGCCACAGAGTGAGGTGCTGCCCAGCTTGATCGACTTAGACATTAATCGTGTCTAAATAAAATGTGAAAATAAAAAAGTATCTTTATATAGCAGAGTGACAGAGTTCTTACCTAATAAGCATGAAGTTATAGCTTTAATCACAATTACAGTAACTAAACAATAATATTGATAATTAACCTATAAAAAATGCAAAGGTAATGACTAAAACATTCCAACCAGTGCATCACATGGTTGGTACTCTCTTCCTAAATGAACAATAAAGCCCTATATTCCATGTGGAAAACCATGAAATAATGCTATTTCCTTGATGTATTAATTAACCTTTGAAGCATTTTCAAGAATAAATCTCACCAACATATTCTTCATTTTTAACTATGCATCACGAGCAGAGCATGCACAAATGCTGCTTTTATTAAGTCTACTTGATTTCTAGATATTTTTTTCCTAGCAAAATCTAATAAAACGTATTTGGTATACAAGCGAATGATTCTCCTCCTTTGCAATGACTTTAGTAGTCTTTTAGTCTCACTAAATGTATGTACTTCAAGGGAAAATAAAGGATGGGGGGTTGAGGGGGAAGAAGGTAGAAGGGTGGGACTGGAGGGGGGGAGTAGGGAGGGGATTGTGATTGAGATGTAAGTTGAAGAAATAAAAAATAAATTATTAAAAAAAGAAGAAGAAAGAAAAGCATAAAAGAAGTAGGGATATTTGATTTATCATCTGTATTATAATATTTTCTTCTAGATTTCACTAATTCTATTATGTTATAAAACAAGTTTTATTATTTTATAGTGCACTTTATAACAAGTTTTATTATTTTTAATGTTTACTTAATACTTCAAGTTGCATCTCCATCACAGCCCTCTCCCTCCACCCCTTCCAGCCCCACCCTCCTACCCTCTCACCCTTCCCCCAGAATGCATAGTTCTTTTTTTTTTCAGCCCAACAAATGGTTCTTTCTCTTATAACAATAAATACAGTACAAAACAACTGATATAAATAGGCCACAATTCTCAGAGTTATATGGCTTAGCATACATTCTCAATGTCCAGTCCATATGTATTTGGTCCCTGACTTTAACATTCTACTATCTAACTATCTCCATGAGTTTAAAGTTCTCTATCTAACTCAGCTTTCATACTAACTTGCATCACAATTTTAAAACATCTTCTTAGATCCAGAACGCCCTCTTGATTCCTAAACAACTCAAAATTTAACTATGAGACTCTAGCTATCTATTCTTCAACCACCTAAGAGACCTGAGAGGGATAAATATATCTGATTATATAGGAAGTGCAGGGCCCACAGTTTCCAAAACTAAGAAATGACATACCAGTGGCTGCCTGGGCAGTTCCCATTTTCTCTCCATACATTACAGCATCAATCTTCAGCTGTTTGGCCCGTTTCTTTGACAGACATTGATTGTACAGCAGGAATTATGAAGGACTTACCTACCTTGTCAGCGAAATGGACAATTTTCTCGAGAGATTCCACCTACCAAAGCTAAATCAAGATCAGATTAACAGATTAAACAGCCTTATAACTCCTAAGGAAATAGAAACAGTCATTAAAAATCTCCCAACCAAAAAAAGCCCAGGGCCAGATGGCCTTAGTGCGGAATTCTACCGGACCTTCAAAGAAGAACTAAAACCAATACTCTTCAAACTCTTTCACCAAATAGAATCTGAAAGAACATTGCCAAACACATTCTATGAGGCCACAGTCACTCTGATTCCTAAACCACACAAAGTCCCAACAAAGAAAGAGAACTTCAGACCAATCTCCCTCATGAACATAGATGCAAAAATACTTAATAAAATACTAGCAAACCAAATTCAAGAACACATCAAAAGTATCATACACCATGATCAAGTAGGCTTCTTTCCAGAAATGCAGGGATGGTTCAACATACAAAAGTCTATCAACGTAATTCACCATATAAACAAGATGAAGGAAAAAAAACACATGATAATCTCGCTAGATGCAGAAAAGGCATTTGACAAAAATCCAAGTTTTATTATTTTTATAGTAATTATATTTATGCTAATTAAAACTTGTTTTTTCAAGGCCTCTGCATTTGTGTGTAGTGATGTTTTTATTAAAAATATTTTTTCTCACATAATGTATCATGATTATCATTTCTACTCCATCATATCCCAGCTCCTCTTTACCACTCATCCCTTCTGTATTCTCTCCTTTTCTGTCTCATTAGAAAACTAATAGGCTACTATGGCATAATAATGAACTAAAATATAATATTTTTAAACAAATACTAACACATAACAATTGGACAAAAAAACCAACTAAAACAGAAAAAAAGATCAAGGGTAAGCACATGAAACAGAGACGCACTAATTCTCACACTCAATCCCACAAAAACCTCTATAGTTGAAGCCATTATATATATACAAAAGGATCTATAGGGTAAAAATAAAGAAGAAAAAAATAAAATAAAAATAAAGGACAGGTATAAACCCTGAGATGACATAATAAGGCAAGGACCCTCAAAGTTATTCTTGAGTTCATTTTCGGTTCACCATGTAATGCTGGGCATGCATCCCACCATTAAATGTAATTTGTTTACTCAGAGAGATTCCCTTAGAGAAAACTGGATTTTCACTTGTAAGTAGTTATTAACTGGATATTGCTTCTGGGTTAGGGGCATGTGTCCACTTCTTTCAAATCTGGGATCCTATCTGGTACATACTCATCCAAGCCTAGTGCATGGTATCTTAGGCTCTATGAGTTCATATGTTGATATAGAGGGCTTGTTTCTATCTGTCTCACACTCCCTCTGGCTATAACGGTTTTTTCTGCCTCCTCTTCCACAGGATTCTCTGAGTCTTGAGGAAAATGATTTGACAGAAATGACCCATTTAGGGCTGAATGTTCCAGTCTCTCACTCGCTGCTAAATGTTCATCTGTGTGTCTCTTGTGTTCCCATTTGCTATGGAAGAAAGCCTCTCTGATGATGGCTAAGCAATCCACTTACCTATGAATATAGCATAATATTAGTAGTAGTCATTTTATTGCTGCATTTCTTTTAGAATTGTAGAACTCAGTTTTACTATAGGTCTCTAGGATATGTATCTGGTTCTTATTAACCCAAGAAATATAAGGTTTGGGTTCTATATTCTGCACACTACCACAGAGAAGACATAAATAAAACCCAATCTCAAATTTTGTTCAATGGTGTCCTACCTGCAAGGTATGCTAGTACAACGGTGGCACAAATTATGCAAATTATGTGGGAGTAAAGAATCAATATTTGAGGTGATTGAAGGCCCTTTCCATGAGATGGAACCCAAATCTTCCTGTACCAAAGATACTAGCATGTAGGGTGAAAGTTTTATGTAAAAACCAATTCAAATTTTCCATGTTCAATGGGTTGTGTAGTTGTTGTATTCAGCAGTTTGCAACGAGCAACTTATAATCTTGACAACAGCTTGGGTTGTTTAGGGGCTCCCATGGAACTCCTTTGGCCAAAAAGTCAATTAGATGTAACGTAATCTAGAAACTTCATTAGTAAAGAAGAGATGCCCAGTTGGGGCATTATCTCCCCCATTATTTGGTGATTTCATTTAGATTGCCTTCATGTGTGTATATATATATATATATATATATATATATATGAAAATGTCTACTGTACTAGGTTTCCATAACACACTTCAGATGATCTTTAATTTTAGGCATCTCCCCCAGTATTCTCTCCTTTGTACCCTTCCTTTCTCCCCTTCTACACTTGATACTCTCATTCCATTATCTTCCCACCTTTGGTCTATCTATAACTATATAGGACATATTCCATTCCCTGGGTGATCTATCTGTGCAACTCTCCCCAGGTCCTTACTCCTTAACTAACCTTTGTGGTTCTATGGATTGTAACTTGGTTATCATTGACTTAAGAGCTAATATCCATATGTAAGTGGACATAGACCATGTTTGTCTTTTGGGGTATCTGGGTTACTTCAGTCAGGATGAATTTTTTATCACTTTTCAGACCATTTTCTTCCTAATTTCATGATTTCATTAGTCATTAAGGAGCAAGTAATACTCCATTGTGTAAATGTGCTACATTTTCTTTATTCCTGTTTTGAAGGGCATGTTGGTTATTTTGAATTTCTGGCTATTATGAATAGAACAGTGATTTATATGGTTGAGCAAGTGTCTCTGTGGTAGTATAAAGCATCTTTCGGTGTATTTTCAAATGTGATATAATTAGATCTCAAAGAAGACTAATTCCCATCTTCCTGAAGAACCACATACTGATTTCCTAATTTCTATTTGAGTTTGCACTCACAATAGCAATGAAGTAGTGTTGCTCTTTCTCCTCACCCTTATAAGCATGAGCTGTCTCTTATATTATTGTCCTAGCCATTCTGAAAGGTATAATATGAAATCTCAAAGCACTTTGGTTTTCTTTGATGGCTAAGGATGTTGAGCATTTCTTTAAATGTTTCACAGTCATTTCTGTTTCCTATTTTAATAATTCTATAATTAGATTTATATCCCACATTTTAAATTGGTTTATTTGTTTTTTATTGTCATGTTTTTTTATTCCATTATGTACTTTGGATATTAGTCCCCTTAAAGTTGTATCTCTGGTAAAAATATTTTCCTATTCTGTAGGCTGGCATTTTGCCAGAATGAGAGTGTCCATTGCCTTATAGAAGTTCTTCAGTTTCTTGATGTCCCACTTATTAATTGTTGGTCATAGTTCCTATGTTAATGGTATTTTGTTCAGAAACCCTAACCCTGCACCTACAAGTTCAAAGCTGTTCTGCACTTTCTCTTGTATGATGTTCAATGTTTTTGGTTTTACATTAAAGTCTGTGATCCGTATGGAGTTGTGTTCTATTCAGGGTGATAAATATAATTCAGTTAGATTATTCTATGTGCAGTACCATTTGTCAAAGTAGCTGTCTTTTTTGCAGTTGTTTTGTAATTTTGTCTTTTTTATAAAAACCCAGGTGTCCATGTTTGTATGGATTCTTGTTTTTTTTCTTCAATTCCATTTCATTGATTGGTATGTATATTTTTGTGCTAATACTATGATATTTTATGTTATTATATATATTATATAAATTACTTATAATAATAAAAAATATAATAACATATTGTAGTACATACTATCTATTATTAAGTTATTGTGAAAGGTGTTGTTTCTAGGATTTATTTCTCAGTCAATTTGTCATTTATTTATAAGCTGGTTACTGATTTTTTTGTGAGTGAATTTTGTGTGCAGATATTTTGATGAAAGTATCCACAAGCTAAAGGAAATTCTCAGTATAATTTTTAGCTACTTATTTATATCATTATATCATCTTCAAGTAAAGATAGTTTGACTTCTTAATTTCCTATTTGAATCCTCTTGATGTCTTTCAGTTTTCTAATTGGTCTAGCTAAACTTCAGTTACTATCAAGAATAATTATGGATAAAGTGGACAATCTTATCTTTTTCTCTCCATTTAAGCTCATGTTGACTATGGGAATGCTAAAAAATTGCCTTTATTATGGTGAAGTGTGCCCTTCTTATCTTTATTCTCTCCAAATCATTTTTATCATGCAAGAGTGTTGAATTTAGTTACAGACCTTTTTTGTATCTCCTGAAATGATCTTGGTGGGTTTATTTTTCAACTTTCTTATATAGTAAATTAAATATATCAATTGACATATGTGGAACAATCTCTGGATCTCAGAGATGAAGCCTATTTGATCAAAGATAATCTTTTTGATGTGTTCTTAAATTCATTTTGCAAGTATTTTATTGATATTTTTACATCTATGTTCATAGGGGAAAACGGTCTGTAATTCTCACTCTTTGTTGGGTTTTAGGGTAGCTTTGGACTCATAAAAAGAATTGGGCAATGTTCCTTCTGTTTCTACTTTGTAGAATAATTTCAGAAGTATTAACATTAATACTTCTTTGAGTGGCTGGCAATTAATTTTTCAGTTTCCATGTTTTTGTAAGCTTTCTGTTGTTTCTGTTGCTGTCGATATGGAGCCTTAATGCATGTTGGTCAAATAGAATTGAGGATGTTATTACAATATTCTTGTATCTGATGAGATACTTTGTGATAAAATTGATGAATTTTCCATGAGGTGCTGGGAAGATCTATTCTTTTGTGTTTGGGTGAAATGGTTTGTAAATATCTGTTAGGGTCATTTGGTTTATAATTTCAGTTATCTCTATCATTTCTATGTTTATATTTTGTATGGATTATTTTTCTATTAGAAAGAGTGTGGAATTGAAAATTGTCCCTGTCAGTATATGAGGTCAATATGTGATGGAAGCTGTGGTAGTGATTCTTTTGTGAACTGGGTTGTCCATGGGTTTAGTGCATAAATTTTAAGAATAGTGTCTTTCCCAATTTTTTCTTATTGGTTTTGGTTTGAAGTCTATCTTGTCAAATATTTAAATGACTACATCATCTTCCTTCATAGATGTATTTTCTTTGAATGTCTTTTTTCGTCATTTTACCACGAGACTATTTTTGTACCAATTCTGTTGGTCTATATCTTTTTATTGGGAACTTGACACCACTGTCTGTTACTGTAAATTTATATAATTGTGCTAGTTTCAGTTTACCTCTTAATCTGGCTATTATCCAAATAATTGAGAGTGTATTATATTTGTTAAACAGCCTTTGCAACACAAAAACTGTTATTAATCCATTCTTGACCCATCAAACTAATCTGGCTTCCTCCCAGAGTAAATCTCAGAGATGCTTGCACTTTGTGGCTTTCCTGCTTCAGCTGAATCTCTTCTCTATCTCTTCTGCTTCGGCAATCCCCCTCCTTCTTCCCTTAACTCCTCCTCCTGAGGAGGACAGGAGGACCAGCTCTATTTTCTACCCTGCTCAGTGGTTGGCTGTAAGCTATTTTATTGGCATATCAGAAAACAATTGGGGAACAGTGTTTACATAACACTGAGATATGAGCTCCTCAGAACAAGAACTGAAACAAGTTATGATGGGTACAGAAATCAGCATTTGAATTGCACAAATAATTGTATGCCTACAGTTGTTGTTGAGAAATACTCCTTAAATTTGGTTTGATCATGGAATGCCTTAATTTTCTCCATCTGTGGCAGTTGAAAGTTCTTCTTCGTATTGTAGTCTGGGTTGGCTATTTTAAGTAGATAGAACACCTGTCCAGACCTTTACGACTCTTAAAACCTCCATTGAGGATTCAGGTGTTAATCTAATAGGTCTGCCTATTAGTCTTTCCCCCTTTCAGCTTTCAATATATTTTTCTTTCTTCTGTACCTTTAGTGTTTTGATCATTATGTACTGAGGATTATTTATTTCCTGATATAGTCTACTTGGTGTTCTGTTTGCTTTCCTTGTACCTTGATAGGCATATCTGGTTTTAGGCTAAACTCTTTTCTTCTATGATATTTGTTAAGTTATTTTCTATTTCTTTTACCTGGAGTTCTTCTTCTACTTCTATTCATATTAATATTATATTTGATCTTTGAATAATGCTCCATATCTTCTGTGTTGGAAAGTTTTTTGTTGTTTTTGTTGTTTGTTGGTTTGTTATTATTTTTTGGTTTTTTACTGTTTCTTAGGATGAGTTTTCTATTTCCACTACGGTATCTTAAAAGTCCTGAGATTCTTTGTTCCATATCTTTTATTCTACTAGTGAGACTCATCTCAGAAGTTCCTGTTCAACTTCCTAAATTTTTCATTTCTAGATTTCTCTCATTTTTTATTTTTATTTTTTAATTTATACCTTCAGGCTTTAAACTGTTTTATTCATTTCCTTACACTGTTTGATTATATTTTCATAGTTTTCTTTAAGATATTTATTAATTTCCTTTTCAAGTGCCTCTATCATATTCATAGAGTCTATTTTAATGTCTTTACCTTGTGCTTCTGCTGTTTTTCAATATGTGGGGCCTACTATGGTTGGATCTCTAGTCTCTAGTGGAAACATATAATCCTGACTTTCATTGATTATGCTTAACATGCTGGCCTCTAGGTATCTGGGTTTGGGAAGAGTGTAATTCTAGATGCTGATATCTGATCTTGTATTGTTTTGTGTGGATGTGTTGTTCCCTTGTTTCTGTCATCCTCTCTGATTCTTAGAGATAGCTGTATTTTGCCCTGTAGGAAATTCTTCTGAGATCCTGAAAGGTATGACAAATTGAATTTCTGGATTAATGTCTGTCAGAGAAACAGGACCAAAAGGCTGAAGACTGATGCTGGAATTTATGGAGAGAAAATGGGAACTGTCCAGGTAGTCACTGGTTTGTCATTTCTTAGTATTGGAAGCTGCAGGCCCTGCACTTCCTATATAATCAGATAGATTTATCCTTCTCAGCTCTCTGAGGTGGTTGAAGAATAGACAGCTTGAGTCTCATAGCTAAATTTTGAGTTGTTTAGGAATCAAGAGGGCATTCTAGATCTAAGAAGATGGTTATAATAGTGATGCAAGTTAGTATGAAAGCTAAGTTAGTAATAGAACTTTAAACTCATGGAGATGGTTAGAAGGTAGAAGGTTAAAGTCAGGGGCAAAATATGTATGAACTGGACATTGGGAAGGTATACTGGGCCATTTAACTCTCATAAATGTGGCATATTTAATTCTGCTGTTTTGTATAGAATTTACTGTTATAAGAGAGCCATTTGTTGGATTGAAAAGGGAAGCTGTTGGGGGGGGGAAGAGGGTGGAAGGGTGGGACAGGAAGGGGAAATAGGGAAGGGTTTGAGACTGAGATGTAACTTGAAAAAAAATAAAGTACTTATATATATATATACATAAAAAAATATGTTTCTAGGTATTGGGACCTGACACTTAGCTGATATTTATTTTCATGGTTAGGTTTGGTACTTTCTACTAGATATAGATATTTTTTTGTTAGTAGGATTATGAGTTGACCATAATTTTCTTTCTTTTTTAATGTTTATTTATTACTTCAAGTTACAACTCCAACACAGACTCCTCCCTCCACTCCTCTTGATTCCACCCCTCTCACCCTCTCCCACTTCTCCCAGAACTCATAATTCTTTTTTTTTGTTTTAAATAATTAGGCCACATTTATGACAATTACAAGACACAACATACATTTCCAATATCCAGTCCACACATACCCGGCAACCGACATCAATACTCTATTATCCATCTATCCCCATATGTTTAAAGTTCTATACCTATCTCAATTTCCATCCTACCTTGCATTACTAACTTAAAAACATCTTCTTAGACCTATAATATCCTTTTAAATTTGAAATTCAACTGTGAGACTATAACTAACTGGTTTTCAACCACATCAGAGACCTTAGAAGGATAAATATATCTGATTATACAGGAAATGCAGAGCCAGCAGTTTCCAAAACTAAGAAATGACAGACAACTTGCTTCCTGGACAGTCCCCAATTTCTCTCCAAACATTACAAGATCTATCTTCAGCCTTTTGTCCCCAGATCTCTGATAGATATTAACTGTAAAGCAGGAATTATGAAGGACTTACCTACCCTGTCTTGGCAGAGTTAGGCTGTTGACTTATATGTTTACAAGTTTTGTCCTTTTCAGACATCATTCTGTCAACAGTTGAAGCAAGGGATTTTTCTTGCTCAGTGACAAGCTTACCACTAATACAATGATCTCCAAATGGAGATTCTTCAATGTCCATCCTCTACTTGTATTAGAATAGGGGGTGCAGTTAGGAGCTCAATATCAAAAAGTCTTACATTAAAGAAAACATCTTTAAATGACATATGCTACAGATCTCTGGAGGTTTTTGAATACCACCTATCTATTTCTGTATATTTGACTAAGCAAATGTTGCTCATCTCTTAGCAACTTGATTTCTGGTTAACTTATAAAGCGTCTGTGATAAACTATGCTAGTACTTAACAAAAGGTCATGTTTGAATGACTGTTAGTTTGGATCTCTTAATTATCCTAAATGGTTTGTGACAGTTGCTATCAAAAGGCCAAAACTTGACATTGCATTTTTAAGCATTAACTAGGTATAATACCTTAAAAAGGGTTGGCCTTAATTTTCTATCAATATACAAAGATCAAGGTTGATGTAGCCAAATATAATCATAATTTTGTATCAATATTTATAACATACATTCGTTTATACACTGTTTTCTTTTTATGATAAGTCACTGCTGTTATCACAAGGTTTGAAGTTTTTCTTTCTAAAATATCTTGTGGGCAAAGCTCCTAACTAATACACACTGTGTGCATGAACGTGCTCTTAGAGACTAGATGAGGATGGGCATAAAATATCATGGCAGTAGAATTATAAGAGGTTCTAAAATCTCTACACCTCTCTCTTCTATTGTATTGAATTTCATAAAAATTAAACCTTTGTAAAAAATTCAGTGAAATTATGTGTTGTGTGGTTTTTACTAATGTTTTATTTATTTTTTCATGTCAGATACCTATGCTCCTGTGTTTGGATTTAATATTATTGAAAAGGCAAATCTGTTATTATTAACATTTATTTATTTATAAGCATTTTCTATATATTGGTGTTCTATAATAAGATATATTAAATTTAATTTTCATTCCTATGTGATTATAGCTATATAGTAAAATTTTTACTTATATGTGAATGTATGTATGTATATGAATATTCAATATGTAATGTAAATAATATATAAAAGTATATATTATTTACATAATATATGATATATAATATATATTTATATTCATATATATATATACATATATTCATATATATTAGTACTTAACATTGTATATAGTCTTCTTGTTAATTAATTATTTCACTATTAGGAATAATAATTATTAGGAAATCATAGTAAATTTCAGAAAGTCCAACTAATAATGGTTGAAAGACACAGGACTTATTATTGCAAAGTAACTTTGTCTAGAGAAATGTGGCTGCTGATGGCAGATACTTGGTTCACATTGTTATCAGAAAGTCAGGCAGTCTATCATTTCCAGCTATGTCAGGACATAAGCCTTCACTCTCAAAGTTATAACACCTGAGCTGCTATAAGAGCAGACTAGAAATCAAATTCCATTAAAGAACAATGATGAGAAGTGGTATCCACTTCTCTTCTTTTGATGGCAATGGCTTTATTATTTAAACATTTGATACAGTGAACAAGAATATGAAGAAAAAAGTCTGTACATAGAATCAGAAATTCAAATATATTTTTTCAGTGTATATCCTTATATGTGGTGTATGTTTATATATGTGTTGTCCTTGTGTGTTTCTGTACATAATATGAATGTGAATCTGCATGTAAATGGACAGTAGATATCATCACTGGATTTTTTTTTATTCAGTAGCTCTATAAGATGTTCTCAGAGAATCTGGAGCTCACTGGTTTGAGAAGATTTTTTTGGTCTATGAGATAGACATATTCAGGGCTGGAGAGATGGCTCATCCATTAAAGGCTCACAACCAAAACTATAAGAGATAGACATATTCATGCACCTTATCTGTCCCTCAACATTCCTGCTATAGACACTCAAGGCTGTACCTAGTTTTTGCATAGTTGATTCTGATCTGAACTCAGTCCTCTTGCTTGTGTGGCAATTACCTTACAAATTCAACATTTCATCAACCCCTAAAGTAGTAACAAAATAGAATATTTGACTATAAATAGAGGAAAAAAGCAACCTATATTGAAACTACTTGAGGGGTACTTGGCGTTTATTAACACTTAATTTCCATTCTTCACAAAGATTCTTTTCAAACAGTAGGTTAATTTATTGACATGTTGCATAACATTTTTCCATTTAAGTAAATTTACAAATTTGAAGATTTTTTTTGTGCTAGTGTCTTTACATTCGAATTTGTGGTTTATGGAAGTATAACAAAAAAAAAATCAAGAGCTCTGTTATTGTGATTGCTTTACTTCAGTAACAGAAGTGACATATTAAGAACAATAAGTTTTCAAATATGAGTCTATCTGAATATTACAATTAAAATACAAACATTTGACTTTTTTCATTGTAAATATGTTACTTCAGATCTCTTATATTAATGAAGATTATATTTTATAACAATACTTTTTAGATTTAACCTGAAATAATAAAGAAAGAAAGAAAGAATATTTTTCAGTCATCAGTTTTTTAATATATGGTTATTTAATGTATTAATATGCATAAAATACATAAAAATAATATACATAAAATATAAACAAATTACTTTTTAAAACAGTTATATAGCTGTGTTATTCTGACAGTGTAGAAGTGTATGCTAATCCCGAAGGATAAATTCCTTCTTTCCTTGCTTGTATCTACTTTTTCTTGCTCAGCATAAACCCTTTCTCTTTGTTCTGTTGACTGAACTACTCTGGGTTCTAATAACCCTCATCTCTCCCTATTCTTCCTGGCTCTATAGAATTGGGCTGAACTAATCCAAATTTCCTTTGATGAAATTATTAGACCAGAATCTGGGCAATTGATATAGATTAAGGATGAAAGGAAAGGTCTTTTGTGAGGTTGTGAATAGTAAGGGTCATTTCAATTGGTGCTAGAGAGGGTCAACTTTTATTACTTTATGTCAATGACTGGCTACCAGATACAAAGAAGAAACTGTCAATAGCAAAGAAAAATAAAATGTTATGGACATAATTTAAACTCCTAGATATAGCTCTCCTTGAAGGAAACATTTAACTTCCATTCAAATGAGACTATAAAGTTCTTATCTAAGATACTGCTAGTTTGCTTCTGCTCCTAATGATGAAAAAAATGAGATAGAATATAGAGTCATTTTTTCTTTAATTCTTTCAACTGATGGGATATATGGTTTCTATTAGAATTCAAGGCTTATAAATATATTTCTTCTTTATAAGTGATATTTATATGACAATAATATTATACTTTGACTCTCCCCAAATAGCATTTTATGTGAATTGTGTTTTTCTTAATTTATTTATTTTTATCAAGTTATATCCCAATTGCAGCCCCTCCCACCTCCCCATCCAGTACCATCCTCCTACCTTCTTGCCCCTCTCCCTCCTCTCCTTCTCCTCAGATGAGAGGAGTCCCCTACCTATAAACTCACCTTGGTTCATCAGTCGTATGAGGGCTAAGAGTTTCCTCTTGTATTGGGGCCTGACATGGCAACCCAACTAGGGTAAAGTGTTCCAATAACAGGCAACAAATTCCATTTTAGAGACAGCCCTCCTCCCTACTCCACTTGCTAAGGGATCTGTATGAAGACCAAGTTGCTTACTATATATGTAGCAGAGCTAAGTTTAGTCTATATATGCTTTTTTTTTGGTTGGTGTTACTGTCTCCGTAAGCCTCTAGTTGTCTAGGTTGGTTGGTTGGTTCTGTTTATTGTCATGTGAAATTCTTGTTACCTCTGGATCCCTCTATTCCTCCTCCCTATCTTATAACCAGCTCTCAGTTCTCCACCTACTGTCTGGTTGTGTGTCTCAGTACCTGTTTCATTCCACTTCTAGGTGGGGTCTCTCTTAGAATAGTTATGCTAGGTTCCTGTCTCTTTGGGTCAGTGGGTTATAGGATGGTTATTCTGTACTATATGGCTAATTTCCAGTTATAAGTGAGTACATAGCATGTTTGTCATTCTGGGTCTGGGTTAGCTCACTCAGGATGAGTTTTTCTAGTTCCATTCATTTGTTTGTAAATTAAAGGGTTTCCTCATTTTTGATAGCTGAGTAATATTCCACTGTTTAAATATACAGTTTTCTTATCCATTTTTCAGTTGAAGTGAAATTTTTTAATACTTTTGTTGTTTAAAAAACTACAAGAGTTCATTAATTCCCTTCTACTAACAATATAAAGTCATATTGGTCAAATGTCTTTATTAACTTTAGCACCTGTGTTTTAATGCTGTTGAATTAACTTATGGTATCATTAAGTTTGTCCTCAAAGCATGAAATTGATTGAAATGTATTGAAAGTAGCACTAATTATTTTGTTCTTACATAATTAATTAGAATGCTAAGGCTGAGTTATTTAGTTATCACTCCAATCATATGAACCAATAGAAACAATTGTAAATATTTTATTAATTTTTCTCCTTTAAAGGTTTTATGGCTAATAACCTAGTTTTACTTAATTACATGTAATCAGTTGATTTTCAAAGTGGAGCTAACAAATGTAATGAAGAAATGTATTATTTTTAAGGGTCCTGAAAGAGCTAGGTAGTAAAATGCTCTTTGCATACAAAAATCAAAATATGCTATCACACATGTTATACAAAAGTCAGATTGTGATATGTTATGGAATGACTATTTCTACCCACTCCCAAAAAACATATTGGAATCCCAACCTGCAATATAATACAATCTAATATTATTTGGAGAAGGTGATTGGGAGAAGCAGTTAGATTTAGATGATTTTAATTATGCTATTGTACTTTTTTGCAGTGGTTTTGCCTTTCTAATTGTTGTAGTTTTTCTCTGATTTCTTTACATTGTTCCAAGTAAGAGGAAAAGTATATACAGAAAAAAATGATTTATTAAAGTATAAAAATGACACATTGCTATAACCAGCATTATTAGTAACTATAAATTTTCTTTGAAGGAATAATGAGCAGTTGGTATTATAAAATAATAGTTGCAAACAACTTTGAGAGTCCCACCTGCTAACTAAATGAGGAGTACTGATGGTTTCTAGGTCTTTGTGTTTGAGCTGGAATGCAAACATGCCCTGGATTACAGAATGATCTGGTTAGAATACAGACATCCCTTTAGTATGCAGTTTAATCCCAAACAAGGGATCAATTCAGAGTCAGCCAAAGTGATGAATCAGAGAAATATTTGACAGAATGAGTCAGAAATAGGATACACCTAACTATCGGGAGAACAGACAGGAAAGAGAGGCAATTTAAGTTTAAAAGAAGGGTAGGAAGAGTTAAGATGGTTTCAGTGAAGTTGAGTTTAGTTGAGTCCATGCAGTTCCATTCAGGGCTGTTGAAAAGAGTTCTTGCAGTTAGTGCAGTCAGTGAAGTTCAGTTTGTGGTTTTCACAAGCAGTTTTTCCTAATAGAACAATTCAGTTAGAAGCCAATTTGAGTCAGTCATCTTAGAAAGGAGATTTTGCCATAAAAACTGAGTTGAATTAGCCAGCCAGAGTTCAGAAAGAAGTATAAAGAATGAGTTTATTCAGCAATAAGTCTCTGAGTCTGAAAATATCCTAGGCCTAGGTTAGCAGATGAAGGCTAGAAACTGAAGCCTTCAGGGTTCAGGCATATAGAAGATTACATTTTATGGAGGCTAGAAGCTTCCAGGACTTGGCCTAGAAATAGTTAGAACAGAGTTATAAATATTCTGGGCTCACTCAAAGTCATGTATTCAGAAAGCTTGTGTATAGCTTCCATCTCATTCCCTCATCTGAAGAAGAAAAAACAACATCTATAATAGACAGTATAAAATAAATTTCTGTTTTTGAGTAGCTATTAATATAACAATTTGCTATGGTCCTTGAAGCAGATTATAATATTGTACATAAAATTGACTAATATGAGTACATACATGTTAAAACATATGGTCATTAAGAGACACTGTGAGTAAAATAAAAGAGAAATGGCATGTATTAGTTACTTGTCTCAGTACAACAAAATATCTATACAACCAACTTCAGGAAAAAGATGTTTATTTTACCTTATAATTCAAGGGTACAGTACATCATGGCAATGACATTGTGGTGCAAGGAGTTTGAAGAAGATGTTCACAACCATCCTCAGTCAAATAACATACACTCAATCATGGCAGGGTCAATGTAGTGCCAGTATTTTGAGGAAGATGTTTACATTGCATTAGCTTACATTCTTAACTACTCTAGGTTATGACAACTCAATTCTTCAAGGCCCTATAGAGTTGGGCTGAACTAATCCAAATTCTTTTGATACAGTTGTCAGATCAGGATTGGGGGTTCTAATATAGATCATGAATGAAAGAAAATATCTTTTCTGAGATTATACATGGTAAGGGATATTTCATTGGTTGTAGAAAGGGCCAGCTATATACAAATTTAAAGACACTGTGAGTGAAAGAAAAAGGCAAATTTCACACTATGTGTTAGTTACTTGTCTTATTATTACAACAATAGTTCTTATGGGAGCAACTTCAGGAAAAGAAAAGTTTATTTTACCTTACAATCCAAAGCTATTTTCCATGCTGGTATGGATTTCGGGGTGGAAGGTGTTTGAAGCACATGTTGCCAATAATCCTCATTCAGGTAGAGAGAGGGATGATTATTGGTGTTCAGCCTCCTTTCTTACATTAAGTTCAAGATTTCAGTCTCTATAGAATGATGCATCACATATTTAGTGCAGATTTTCTGATTTCTATTACCTTAACTTACACAATATAAGGTTTTGAGAACTTGCCTCAAAAAGAAAGGAACAAAGAAACAAAGAAAGAGGAAAATAAGTTGGTAAAAGAATTAGGCAAAAAACTCACAAAGAAGAGAAAGAATTAAAATATATATAAATATGTACATAGATATAGCACAATTAATGGAAAAAGAGGCCATAAACTTGAAAGAGAGAAAGGAAGTTTAATTGGGAAGATTTGGAGAAAGGAATGGTAGGGGGAAGATGATGTATTTTTTTATAATCTCTAAAAATAAATAAATATTAAGAACTATCATTGTACTCTTTTAACCACAAACAGAGTTCAATGAGGTTAATATAAAACCTAAATGGCATTAAATGTAAAAGAATTATTTTATTATTAAAAGATAGCTCTTACCCTTTTTATTCTAAAACTGTGCACTAAAGCCAAATATATGTATCATTAATGAATAGTAAAAATTTTGTGAGATATTATTTAGAATATATGATTCTCTCAGTCTTATGCACTTATAAATTTTCTGGGAGTATTAAATCAAATTAATAAAATTAAATTATATAAACCATAGTGTATATATATACACAGTGATATATATATATATATATATATATATATATATATATATATATATATATATATATCACTGTTTCAACTTTCCAAAGATTTTACCAAATTCTATCTAATCAATTAAGTGGAATTCAATCTGAAGAGAGCAAAGATTTTAAAGAGCATACTGAGATGATCCTTTCATATTCTTTTAGAAGAGCCTTCTGTTAGCAATGAAAGTAATTATTTGTTATATAGAAAAGCAGAACTGAATATTCTAATTTCATAAAAAATAAATCAGTTGTTATATATGTACATAATAGTAGCATTAATGTGATATATATTTTATGCTTGAAAAATAACACTGAATTCTAAATTAATTTAAATAAACTTCCCTTTCCTCTGTGTTGTTCTGTGTTGATAGCTCACCTAAGATTTTCTATGAGGTCAGCTTCCACTACTTTAACAATATTGACCTAAACTGGCTTTCCTGTAATTTCTAACATTCCTTTTCTGATTTCATTATCGATTTAGTCATTTTGATGTCCATAATTATTTTAGTGTTTATTCATTGTAGTAACCTGAAACACCATTAATAAGATATCCCATTTATTCTATGATAAATTTCACAGAAAGTTCTCCAGATTTGATAATGTTATGCTTATAGTCTGTTAACACTAACCTCTAAACACTCCTCTGGGTTTTCAATTCTTGTATCATATCATCGTTATATTCTCTTCTGTTTGCATCAATTTCATATGAATTGTAGCACTCCCACAGTTTTTAAAAATGTTTCCTCTTGTCTATGAACAATTATAAAGCAAGTAATATATTGAGAGATTTATAACCTTTCAGCCTGCCTCTCAGAATAAAGTGGCTTTGCTTTTAAACATATCTTATGAAAAGCTTTATATGTGAGCAAGCTCTATTTTTTTAATCCTTACTATTCCTTTTTTAGCTTAAAGGTTCTGTATTTTTTCTTTATTTTATATTTAATACTTCGAGTTCCTTGAAAAATATTCTGAAATATGTTCTTGTTTATCCTAACTGCTGTAAAACTAACTTTGTTTCTACAGCCATGGAATGGGAGGTATTTTTTTTCCCAATTTTATAGTGCTCACTTGGTTTTGACTATATGCCAGGTATTGTGAAGGGAATGGAAAGTGCTTAGCAACATCTTGGAGAATGAGTCACTGCTTTCAGTGTAATATGATGAAAAATAACACCTAACATCATTTAGTGTAAGTGATAAGAAAGAAAAGAGAATATATGTTTTTGGTACTTTACCAAGGCACTTAATACAAGTTTCAAGGAAAAGCTTCCTGGAGTAATGAGCACAGCATGAGATGTGAGGTTTGGAGTTGTCGTGGAGAGCATCATGAGTGTGTGAACAAGGTAACACATCCAAGAGGACGAGTTGGTAAAAGTTCTAGGATATGTGGCATAAATGTGAAAGAGGGAAACAGAGAGGGGTGATCTTAAGTAAAGGAAAGGAAATGGTAAAGAATATATTGTGATTTCCTGAAGGGAAAATTGGTAATTCTGTCAGGATTAAAGATATCAATTTCATATATGAAGAGGGGAATCAGTCCTCCAGCTTTCAACTCTGCCTGTTTTCTAGTTTGCTCTAGAAGAAAGAAAAAGTACATATTAAAATCATGAAATCAAAATTGTAGAATCCAGAAGATACTTTTGACATAGTTTTGTGAAAAATGCTCATTGCTTTAAAGATGAGGAGATGGAGGTACAAACATACTAACTTCTCATAATTGAGTTTGCTTGAATCAATATGAAAGTAACTACTGGCTCTTGTGTGAGTCACTTTCCAGTATACTCTTCTGTTCACACTTGGTCTTTCTCTATGGTGGATATAATTGACTGACTGAAAAACATAAGTTTGTGATTTACATGAACTTTGTCAAAAATTCATAGACATCACAAATTTCAACAAAATGTATTATTATTTTGATGAATATTTTTTACACTTTGAATTGATCAAGAAATTTCAAATCAAAGAGATGTATCAATGCAAGTAATGAAGAAACACAAAATAAAAGACCATTCATTATTCCTTATCTCTAATAAGCCATCAGTTATATGTAACAAGTTATATGTAGCTTTCTAGATTTATTGCATTTTATGTGAGAGCTCTGAGTTATCTTCATTTGAATGAAAAGAACTCCAATGTTATACTTGTGTATCTAAAATCGGAAATAATTATTGATAGTTTTAATACAGAATTTTGTAATATAGTCAATCTTCATTCAAAAATTAAATAGATTGTTTTTTATAATTTCTATGTATCATTGTTACAGGAAATACTAATTATAGAAGACCTGAGTAGCTTTAGTAATTGTGTCACAGTTCTATAGTTGTAGAGAGAATGGACTGATGTCCAAAGCTCATTTAGATCCATAGACATTTAGACATTTGTTTACTTGAATCTAGTGGGTTTTTTGTTTGTTTGTTTGTTTGTTGGTTTGTTTGTATTTACACAAATGATAACATGCTTATAATAAAACTTTATGCAACTATTTTATTATTTATGAATTGTGCTTATGCATAAAATGTTTTGATCAAATCCAATCTCCCTCCATTCTCTTCCAATTCATTCCTTCAACCACTGCTTTATTCTCCAAAGTTCATATAACAATACAAGTTGGAAATTGAATCCATTGGGAGCTCTCTGTATGTGGATGAGTATAGGTCCAACTACTGGAGCATGAGTAGCCCTTCAGGGACTGTAACATTTTCAAAATATAGTGCTCCTTTCACAGAGGCCATAGGTTCCCAACACATCGTTAGCTAGCAGTGAAGGTTCATGATGTCCTTTCCCTATCTATGCTGTGATTTTGGTTACTTTGATCTTGTGCAAGTCTTGTGCAAGAAGTAAGTAACACCTACTATTAGTTTATAAATACAAAAGTGCTGGAGATATCTACTAACTGCTTTCTGTACTTTCTTCCTCATGATTCCCGAGCCTTATGTATAGGAGGTATGTTATAAGTCTCATTTAGAAGCGAGCACTCCAAAGTCTCTATTTTCTCCACACCTTCTGTTTCTGGGTTCTCTGTATTGATTTCCACCTATTCCAAAAAGAAGAGTCTCTAATAAGGGTAGATAGGTGTACTGACCTATGAGTATGAAGATAAGAACTTGGGTGGTAGTTTACCATTAGTCTATTTAGCTTAGTATTAGGTTCCCACTTGGGTCCTATGACATAACAACACAAGGAATGTTAACATACTTAACAGTACCTGACATTAGTTCTATCTTGTGGAACCATCATTATTTCTAATAATAAACTGGTTGATAATTTCCATAATATGTGGACTACTATTGTGCCAGTATGTATATATTTCAAATCCAGTTATTTCTTTCTCAGCCCATTTATGTGTGGTATGAAGAAGGGCTTCTGATTTTTTAAATTAATTTTGTATCCAGCTATCTTGCTGAAGGTGTTTATCAGCTGTAAGAGCTCTCTGGTAGAATTTTTGGGATCACTTATGTATACTATCATATCATCTGCAAATAGGGATAATTTGACTTCTTTGTTTCCAATTTGTATCCCCTTGATCTACTTTAGCTGTCTTATTGCTCTAGCAAGAAACTCAAGTACTATGTTGAAGAGATATGTCAAAAGTGACATCCTTGTCTTGGCCCTGAGTTTAGAGGAAATGCTTCAAGTTTCTTTCCATTTAATTTGATGTTGGCTACTGGCTTGCTGTATATTGCCTTTATTATTTCTAGGTATGGTCCATGTATGCCCATTCTCTCTAGGACTTTTGTCATGAAGGAGTGTTGGATTTTGTCAAATGCTTTTTCAGCATCTAGCGAGATGATCATGTGTTTTTTTTTTCTTTCAACTTGTTTATATGGTGAGTTAAATTGATGGATTTGATTTTTGTATGTTGAACCAACCCTGCATTCTTGGGATGAAGCCTACTTGATCATGGTGTATTATACTTTTGATGTGTTCTTGGATTTGGTTTGCCAATATTTTATTAATTATTTTTGCATCTATGTGTAGAAAAAATTTAATTAAATTATGTTGGGTGCCATTTGTAGAAATAATTAATTAAATTGTTTAGCCAGTATTTGTATTATATTAAATTAGTTTGGCGGCTAATCCTTAACCAGCCACTATAAATGAATACACAGAGACCACATGGATTTTAATAAGCCTTGGCCTGAATTGAGCAATCCTAGCCCATCTAAGCTAGCTCTTAATTCTACTACCCAAATATGACCCCATATATACATACGTCCCCTTGGACTGCCATTCTCCATGATATGCCAATGTTCCTGGCCATGTGGAATGAGGTTCTTTTTCCTAACCCATGGTGTGTGCCTCCTTCTTCCTGCTGCTCCTGGGTGGAATGCATTAATCCTCTGTATAAAATGCAGGCTTCCTGTTCTAATCTCAAGAAGTCCCATCTTTCTCTATCTTTGCCCAAACTCAGGCCTCGGCATTTTATTTAACCAAACAGAGTCAATGTAAGTAACAGACAGCAAGCAGGACCAATTAACATTTAGAATGCTTAACACTACCCCATCATCTCTGTTCATGAGGGAGATTGGTCTGAAGTTCTCTTTCTTTGTTGGCTCTTTGCATGGTTTAGGAATCGGGGTGACTGTGGCCTCATAGAATGAGTTTGGCAGTTTTCGCTCTGATTCTATTTTGTGGAAGAGTTTGAAGAGTATTGGTATTAGCTCTTCTTTGAAGGTCTGGTAGAATTCTGTGCTTAAACCATCTGGACCTGGAATTTTTTTGGTTGGGAGATTGTTAAGGACTGTTTCTATTTCCTTAGGGGTATAGAGCTATTTAATCTGTTAACCTGACTTTGGTTCTCAGGGTTTACATCTGGGTAAGACTGTTCATCACCACCATTCTTGGTTATATATATAAATCTCCTGTTGCTATTAGGTATGACGTTTTCCAGGTTGCTAGCAGCTTGAAATATCCTTGTCCTGTGATTCTGAAAGACCCGGGGGAGGGAAGTTCCTCACCCGACATTCAGGATATCACGGCCACCCCAAAACTCGCAAGAGGCCATCTTGATGCAATCGCAAGAGGTTTATTTCGGGGGGGGGGGAGGTCAGTGCACTGAGGGCGCAACTCGTATCCCACGCAGGGGTAGAGGAACAGCGACCTCAATTTGGAGGAGAGTAGAGTATTTAAACTACAACCCAAATGGGTGAGGGGAAATACAAGTGGAAAGTATCAGCCCAGCCCATTGTTTACCATAACTGAAGGGGATGAGGGGGAATGCAGGTAGAATGTACCAGCCCATTGTTTACCATAACTGAAGGGGGTGAGGGGAAATGTAGGTAGAATGTACCAGCCCATTAGTTAGTCAGCAGGAAACATGCTACACCTGTTTTTCTCAGGAATGAATTTAATCTTACTTCACCATCGGCTTTGTGGTCAGCCAGTTCCTGAAACCCTGGGGGCCCATGATAGTCATCTGTTTTGTGGCCAGCTAAGTTCCAGGAACCACCTAGTGGCTGGCCTGGCTCTACTGCCAACTTAGGAGGTCTTTTAATAATTTTCATTCTCTTCATTCCCCACACCTTTTAGTCCATTGTTCTAATCTTAGAACCTATACATCTGTTTCATCAAAATCATCATTATCATACTCCCGTAAACCTTGATATTATCGCTTAAGCATTAAAATCTGTACGGCACTTACTCTTAATTGATGAAAGTACTGAGGGGCCTGCACTAGGGCAGCTGTTCCAGTGCCACACCTGACCCTAAAATTACAGCTAAAGTCAGGGAAATAGGCTCTCTTAAATCGCTTAGGGTGGAAATCAAACTCATCCACAAAGGCATCTGTGGGGAGATAGAGTACTCTAGGCATAAGCTGTATTAACATACAATAATCTTTGGTATCATTAAAGATATTAGTGGCAACACAGGGAGTTAATCCTGTGTTGCAGGCCCACCATCTATCTATGCCAGGATATAAGTATCCGGTATCAGAAGTCTTTGGAGACTTCAGGGTCTCATTGCATAAGTGTTTATAGGCAGCAGATGGGTTTCCTAAACAAGTCCTTTTCCCTGATACTTCAGTTATGGTCAGTTTGTTCTTCTCATGTCATGAGCAGGCGTCATGGTTGGTGGTGTTATCAAAAGTACCCAACACAGCAATGCCCTCATAGTAAGGGGATCCAGAAGTTAAACAGAGTCAACATCCTCCACACTGCCTAGCTGCACTCCTGTCCCTACCTTTCCTTGGACAGACGTAAAAATCTTTTTGAGCCAGCCCACAGCGTCCCTCTGGCCTCCCACACCGAACTTTGCTCCTAGCCCTTTAGGGTGTCTTCGTCAAGGGTCCCTCTCAGGGAGGTTCTGGGGGTCTGCCTCAGGAATATCCCACTGTTTCAGGCCTGCAGCTAGCTGGCAGAAGTCAGGAAAGGGAGGGGGCTACCTTAAAGATTGACCAAACGACTTCCCCAGTTTAGGAAGTTACCTGCCAAGTACGTTTTTGAGGGGCATGGTGGTTGTCATTCCCCATCTGGAGAGCACCTGCGATGCAGGCGTAGCTTAAGAGGGTCCACAGTCTTTTTTAATCCCCACTCATCCTTAGGAGATTCAGGAGCTTTCTTTACGTGTGAGGCGTGGATTCAAGCAGAGATGCCCTCTACCTTCATTGTGGTGGGGGTAGTCGAGAGCACCAGGTATGGTCCCTTCCAGTGAGGCTCAAGGTTCCCAGCTCGATGGCACCAGACAAGTATGGTTTCTCCAACCTGGAACTGATGAGGCATGCTCTGATCTCCAGCTTCATAAGCCTCCCTGAGCTGCTCCCAGGCCTCACGCCAAACTACTTCAAGGGGTTTCATGCAGGTGAACAAGGGATTAGAAATGACAAAATCAGAATTGATCATTCTGCCCGCCTTAGTAAGAGAGGATGCCCCCCACAGAGAATCTCATAAGGTGTCAGCTTAAACCGTCCCCGGGGTGTTCCTGACCCAGAACAAGGCAAAAGGAAGGAGGACTGTCGTCTCTCCCCCCACCACCGGTCTCGAAGGCTAATTTAGTCAAGGTCTCTTTTAGAGTTCTATTCATCCTTTCTACCTATCCTGAACTTTGGGGACAGTAGGCACAACGTAATTTTCATTTAATCCCCAGTTGAGTGGCCAGTCCCTGACTTACCTGGGCAATGAAAGTGGGTCCATTATCAGACCCAATTACCTTGGGTATTTTAAACCTTAGAAAAATTTCTTTAAGAATCTTCTTAGCCACTGCATTAGCAGTCTCAGTCCTTGTAGGGAAGGTCTCTACCCACCCTGAAAATGTATCTATAAAAACTAAAAAATATTTGTTTCCATATTTAACCGGTTTAATTTCTGTAAAATCCACTTCCCAATAGGCCCCTGTTCGATCTCCCCTGAGTCTTTTTTCCCATGTTATGCATGGAAGGTCTGGCATCAGTCAGAGCACAGGCTTTGCAGTTCCTGATTATTTCTCTTGTTAAGTCAGAAAGTCCAATTACATAACAGTCAGAGGACCTTACCACATCTTGTAGTTTCTTTTCTCCTAGGTGAGTCAGTCGGTGTAAATTGGTGACATACTTGCATCCTTCTTCTTGAGGCAGGACTCGTTTACCGTCCTCTGTTTTTACCATACCACAAGGTGATTCTCCAGCCAACACTTCAACCACGAAGCTGTTTCTTCTGCCAGGATGTCAGGGCAGCGGTCATCTGCCTCAGGTAGTAGAGTAGCAGGATTCAGGACGGCCTAGGGAAGGGGGGCAAATATCACCATCTCAGTCAATAATAGGCTCTGATAGTGGGTCATTTTAGCATCCATCGGTCAGGGGGCTGCCGGATAATGTTCTCAAGGGCATGGGATGCCACCATTGTAATTTGCTGTCCCAAAGTAAGTTTATCAGCAGCATCTTTGACAAGTAAGGCCACAACCGCAATAGCTTTCAGGCATGTGGGCCATCTGATTGCAACAGGATCCAGTTTCTTAGATAAGTAGGCCATTGGCCTCTTCCAAGGTCTTATAGTCTGAGTAAGGACACCTCTGGCAACCCCTGCCCTTTTATCCGCATATAGAGTGAAAGGATTGGCTAAGTCCAGTAGGGCTAAAGCTGGTGCCGTTAACAAGGCCTTTTTGACATCTTTAAAGGCCTTTTGATGTTCAGAGTTCCAGGTGAACCCTCCTCCTTCCTTGGTGAGGGGAAATAAGGGGAATGCCAGCTAGCAAAATCCGAATACATAGTCTACAAAAAACAGCTGTACCCAGGAATTTTCTTACCTGGCGTGGGGTGGTCAGGACAGGAATCTGGGTGACAGTCTTTTTCCTGACTTTCATCAGCCATCGCTTTCCATCTCTCAGCATGTATCCCAGATAGGTGACCTCAATTTTACATAACTGAGCCTTCTTAGCAGAAACCGGATACCCCAACTCACCAAGTTCTGCCAGTAGTCTCTTGGTTCCTTGGAGAAATTAAGATCTCTTGTGGCAATCTGGTCCAAGTCAATTGTCCCACTAGTCCATTGTCAGGGTCTCTCCATTCAAAAGCAAAGATGGGTTGACTGTCCAGATATAACTCCAAGCAGAAAAAAGCATCCTTTAAATCTAGAACAGAGTCTTAAATCTTGGACTGGCCTGTAATCATTAGTGCCTGGCTTCTTTACCGGTAAGGGGGGGGGGGTGTTCCATGGTGACAGGAAAGGAACCAGAATGCCCTGTTGTAACAGTCTGTGAATGTGAGGTCTGACCCTCTCTGGCTTCATAACTCATTGGATACTGCCTTACCCCAATATGGGGGGCACTGGTCTTCAGTCCCAATACGATGGTAGGAACTCCTTCTGCCATCCCCAGGCCTCCGGTTTCACCCCAGGCCTTTGGGAATTCTGCTAACCAGTCACTGATATCCAGAGCCCTTTGTTGCCCAGGAGGCTCATGGAGCTAGTATTATTTTTTAAATTTTAAGGCCAATATCATAGAAGTAGGAGTTCCCCACGTCACCTCTGGCACTTCCTTAGCAAACTAAATCTGTGTCTTCAGTTTTTTTTTTTTTTTAATTTTTCCCAATGGTTGTTTCAGGACTGAATATTCTGCTCCTATGTCCACCAGAAAGTTTACAGGAGTCCCCTCCACGTTCAGGGTTACCCTAGGCTCAGGGAGGGGGTCCGAGCCCCATCGCCCCTAATCATCTTTTTCAAGAGGTGGGACCTTAGGGGTCTTGCTCTTCTTCTTTGGGCAATCTCGAGCCCAATGTCCTTTTTCTTTACAGTAAGCACACTGATTTTTCTCCAGCCGGCGTCTCTGTTCTCTACTTTGACTCAGTCTAGGTCTTCTGTTGCCCAAGTTCCCTGTCTGTCTAGGCCCTGGTCTTTCATTTTCTCTATCTACAACTGCGGCCAATATCCTAGTCAAATTTTTTTCTTGTTTGCAATCCCACCTGTCCTCTCTCTCTCTCTTTTTTCTCTTTTCTTTCCTATTTCTCTTCCTCAGTCTCTCTCTTATGATACACTTTCTCTGCCTCTCTAACAAGATTCTTATAAAGGCCATAGCCACAGCCGCTCGTTGTCCCTCAGAGGTGGGTCAAAAGGAGTGTACCACCTGTAGGCCTCCATCAACCTCTCAAGAAATACGGACGGTGGCTCAACAAGACCCTGAAGTACTCCTCTTACCTTGGCCAAATTGGTGGGGCACCGAGCGCACCTCTGAGACCTGCCACTAGAGTCCAGCGGAAAAACTGTCAGCTGTTCCCTACCTGCAGCTGTGTTGAAGTCCCAATCTGGTCGATCAAGGGGGAACCCAGCATCGATCTCATTCGGGAGGGTAGTGGGGGTCCCATTGTCTCCTGGGACATTCTTTTGTGCCTCCAAGAAAATGTTCTCCCTCTCCTCTGTAGTAAAGAGAACCTTCAAAAGCTGCTGGCAATCATCCCAGGTGGGTTGGTGAGAAAACATCAGGGATTCCACCAAACCTGTAAGACTAGCAGGGTTTTCAGAGAAAGATGGGTGGTTAGCTTTTTAATTATATAAACCAGCCAAAGAGAAAGGCCAATATTGTAAGGGTTGAAAAGCTGGTGGGTCCACAGGGTCCCCGACCGTTTGGAGAGGTAGAGCCACAGTGGAATCGGGTCCCTCTGGACTCAACCCTCTCTAGCTCCGAGTGCCAGTTGCCAGGCCTCCCCCCTCTGCTCCTTGTAGTTCCGGGCTCGGGCCGGAGCCGGGCCTGGCATGGGGATGCCTGGGGTGGCTGGGGGGAAGGAGGGTGGCCGCCGTGGGCTCGACCACTCAGGTGGCTCCTCCATCTCGGGATGGATATTAGGTGGAGCCGAAGGTGTTGTTTCCGAGGCTGGCTTTTGTTTTGATTTAGGCTCTGTGCCATGGAGAGCCAGGGCTCGGGAGCCTGGCTTCCTTCCTCTCACCCAAGGTTTTACCCATGGGGGTGGGTTCTGGACCAAGTCTTGCCAAACAGTAATGTATGGCTGTTGATCGGGATGAGACCCTGGTCCTTCCTTAAAGACAATAGCTTTTACCTCAAAAATAATGGTCCAGTCAAAAATCCCTTTGCGTGGCCACCCAACTTCAAAAGTAGACTACTCCGAAGCACAAAAAGTCTGTTACGGTCTCTTTTTAACCTCAACTGACAAATTATGAGCCCTAGTTCTAACTTCAGTCCAGTGATCCAGTGTCAAACTTAGAGGAGTCGTTACAGTCTGTCCCATTGTCACAAGTAACACAAAATACAAACACAAGTTACACAAAAAAACACTACGA
Organism: Lophiomys imhausi; assembly: GCA_907164525.1. Taxonomy (NCBI): domain Eukaryota; kingdom Metazoa; phylum Chordata; class Mammalia; order Rodentia; family Muridae; genus Lophiomys; species Lophiomys imhausi. The sequence goes on from CAJQZJ010032563.1 coordinate 1,690,439, forward strand.
AAAATCCTTCTCAATCTCAAATGCTGGCACCACTCCAGAGAAACACATGGCCAGGAGGTCTCTCGCATCCCCTCTCTCAAGAGGACCACTGTAACCTCCCTGGCACCCAGATAAACAGATGGCCGGGAGATCTCTCGTGTCCCCTCTCTCAAGAGGACCACTGTATCCTCCCTGGCACCCAGATAAACAGACAGCTGGGAGATCTCTTGTGTCCCCTCTCTCAAGAGGACAACTGCATCCTCCCTGGCACCTAGATGGGACCCTCCCAGGCGTCCCTGGGGTCCCTGTCCTCCTGGGATGTCTCCCAGGGCTACAGCTGCTGATCTTCTAGCACGTCTGCCCAATCACCCATCCGTCTCCTCAAGAGACAGAAACGGCTGTCAAACTGAAAACAACCTTCGCGAAGTCAACTTTCAGCTTTTGCGCAAACCATATAACAGAATCAGACAACAGAGACAAACCCAGGACACAGAGACAGAAATCTCACCATCCAGACAACAGAAATAGGCCCAAGACACAGAAATCTCACCTCTAAGTGGGTTCTTATGGAGATTGGGATGGCCGCAAATTCCCGGCCAATGCACCAAATGAAAGACCTGGGGGAGGAAAGTTCCTCACCCGATGCTCAGGATATCATGGCCGCCCCAAAACTCGCAAGAGGCCATCTTGATGCAATTGCAAGAGGTTTATTTTGGGGGGGAGGGTCAGTGCAATGAGGGCGCAACTCGTATCTCATGCAGGGGTAGAGGAGCAGCGACCTCAATTTGGGGGAGAGTAGAGTATTTAAACTACAACCCAAAGGGGTGAGGGGAAATACTAGTGGAAAGTACCAGCCCAGCCCATTGTTTACCATAACTGAAGGGGGTGAGGGGGAATGCAAGTAGAATGTACCAGCCCATTGTTTACCATAACTGAAGGGGGTGAGGGGAAATGTAGGTAGAATGTACCAGCCCATTAGTTAGTCAACAGGAAACATCCTACACCTGTTTTTCTCAGGAATGAATTTAATCTTACTTCACCATCGTCTTTGTGGTCAGCCGGTTCCTGAAACCCTGGGAGCCCATGATAGTCATCTGCTTTGTGGCCAGCTAAGTTCCGGGAACCACCTGGTGGCTAGCCTGGCTCTACTGCTGACTTAGGGGGTCTTTTAATAATTTTCATTCCCTTCAATTCAAGTGTTTGGTGTCTTTAGTAATGAGGTTTTATCATGATGTTATATAGGGTAGCAAAGAACAATGGCAATAGCCTATGTTTTGGAAAAGTGTCTAGGATCCCACTAAGCAAACACAAATTGTAAGTCTTACATATCACTGGGATTTTTATTCAATAACCATAGGTCTCTAGAAGAGGAAAGGTAGAATTTAGGGCAAGGTAGTAGAGTAAGTTTTTGAAGGAAATGAATATTAAAACTCTATGGAAAGTTAACAATGTAGAAATTAAAAGTAAAATGTATACATACATATATAAAAGACTTTAAAAAGAATTATCATATTTAAAAAACTCTAAATGTATTGTCTTCTAAAATCCATTGATCTAACTAAATGACATTCTGAAGCCCAGGCTGAAGTGAATTGTACCAATGAAAGTAAAAAAAGGAAGTGAGTCTTTTATAAACAGTAATCTAGATAACTCACATTAATGAAAATCTTTTATTCAACAACTAATAAGATTTATAATAAATATACAAAGAAAACTTTAGTAAAATTAAATTTAAATAAGGTAAGAATTGTTCTTCTAGAAAAAAAAGATATGGAACAGAACAAGAAATATAGCTTTAAAATAAAAAGGAATATCAAGCAAGGTGATTCAAATAAAGGACTTCTTTTAAAGAGGAAAAGATAACAAAAGTAAGGTATAGATAATAAAGATATTGTAGGAAAACACAAATACATTAAATAGATCAAAAGAAGAAAGTTTTCACAGGATTTATTTTAGTTGCTTTTCTATTGCTTTGAAAAAATGCCATTACCAAGGCAACTTATAACTGAAAGTATTTATTTGGGTTTTTAATTTTCAGAAGTTTAGAGTCCAAGATGGTCAAGCAAATGTAATAGAGTAGGAAAGGCTGAGAATTCACATCTTGATTTACAAGTAGAAGCCATAGAGATACACTGGGAACAATGTGATTCTCTTGAAACCACAAGATGACCCTCAGAAACATAATTTGTCCAAGAAGACTAGACCTCCTATATCTCTCAAAATAGTTTTACCAATTGGGAAACAGTTATTCAAACATTTGAATGAGCCTATGGGAGCCGTTCCACTGAAACAATAGCATCATTACCACTTGAATAATCATTTTAGCTAAAGAATACAATTTGGTGAGATTGTTTACATCTTTATTGCCATGCTATGCATCTTGACAGAATGTAAATGTATAACTTCCATTGTAACTTAATTTCTTGTATTGTCTCAACAACAGCTTATGATGGATTGAAGAATCAGTGAAAATATACAGGTTTCTAAAGGAAGAAAACCCCCAAATATTTTGACATACTAGAAAAAGAAATGTTGACCAGCAGAGTACTTTGTAAATTCAACAAAAAAATTGGTATAATTTGAGTATTGAGATTATGGATTTTGAATCCATATTGAATAAACTGCTGCTTGTATGCTGGAAATCTTCCAAATATAACTCTAGTTATTGACACCTCAGACTTCTGAATGTTTATACAGTGATAATAGCAATGTTTTTATATTGGGGGACTATAGTAAAAATTTATGAGAGGATTTAATATGTTAATATGCTCTAAACATTATTCCTCTTTGGGAAAATGATATCCATTTTGTAGCTACATAAAAATTTCATTTTTACAGAGTTTTATTGATTCCAAGTATATTCATTATTTAAATATTTCAGTCATATTTGCACATAGAGAAATTTTTTTGTCTTTCTTTTTTATATAATTAATAAGGAAAGCAAGGAAACATAAACAAGTATAAATTGCAATAAAAACATGCAAGGAATGTATACATGTATGTAAAGAACCTTTGCATAATGTGGAAGCAATCACAGGATCTCCAATGAGATAATGACAGATATCTTATGAAATATGTCAAAGATATTAATTGTAATATTATGTTTCTTTCAGTGTAGAATTTATATATTTATGGATAGCACATTGATCATATCCATTGACTACTACCTCCCTCCAACTCCCCTTAGAGCTCTTCATCTCTCAAATTTCATGTCCTTAAAAAAAAACTTATTCAAATAAACTACATGTATATGAGCAGTGCTGAAGAAAAAAATAAAGATATCATATACTATTTTTTAAAAACTTAATATTGTTGAGATTGCCAGTTCCATGCAACCAAATGTATAGATTAAACACAAGTGAAAGAAAGTCTCAGTTAATTACATTGTAGACAGCAAATATTTATAAGATTATTCATAGTTGTTCAAATTCATTTAAAAGAATATGATTATTTGATCCAAACAGACTGGGTTAGCATAAGCTACAATATTCAATATATGTTGCAGTGTGTAAAAGAATAGACTAGCAGATGAAGGGAATAACATAGAGATATAAGAATTAAACCCTGATTATAAACTCATCTGAATATGACAAAGCAGCAAAATCTTACAACATAGTAAACACATTCTTTTTCACAAATGATACTGGAACAAATGGTCATCTACATGCATATCAAACTATATATATATATATATATATATACTGATTTTACCTCTTTAGCAAAACTTAATACCAAATTAATTATAGATCTAAATATAAAAACAAAACTATAGAGCTCCTAGAAAATCTTGGAAGTGTAAACTTTCTTGACCTTTGAAAGGATGATGACTTTTTAGATACAACAAAACAGTGCAAGGTACATGAAAGATAAAGTAATGTAGTGATGTGAAACTTTACTAAAATAAAAAAATATCACTTCTCTACAGAAAATATCAAAGAGAGTATTCACAGTAAGAGCGATTAATTAATAAGGATTCATTTGATAATTACTCTTTTCTAAAATACACAAGCACTGAAACCAAAGAGAAAGAAAACAAAACAAACAGAAATCCAATTAAACTGTGAGTAACAAATTTGAGTACACAAACTTGAAAGAGATATAGAGATGGAAAGTTAGTATCCAAAATGTTGTACCACCTCACCTCATATATGTCATTATAGAATTGCAAATTAAAATGAAGTCATATAATTGCCACTTTTTCAGAATGGCTAAAATCCAAGACAGAACAGCAGAGCTATTGGCAGTGATATGAAACAAATAAACAAACAAAAATATCGATTAATTGCTGAGGGAGTACAAAATGGTTCTGACAGATCTAAACACTATTACCATAAAATCAAGCAGTTATGCTCCTTGATTTCTTCTCAAATAAAATGAAAACCTATGTCCACATGAATGTCTATAGTAGTTTTACTTGCAATTGCCAATACTAGGAGACAGACAAGAAGTCTTTTAGTTAGTGAATGTATAGGTAAACTAGGGTAGACTTGACAATAAAAATAAACCCTAACCATCCACAGAAAACAAGCCAAGTTTTACAACTGAGAATACTAATCTGCAAAAGCTACATGTAGCATGATTTTTACTTTATGACATCTATCTCATAGACAAAACTTCTGACAGATTTTATTGGAGAAAGGACTTGTACTGCCCTTTCTGAGGCACTCTCAGATTGGATAATAAAAGTCGTTGATGACCATTTGGCTGGGCAGAGAGAGAATAGGAAAACAGGACTACCAGGGAGGAAGAAAGGAAACCTGGGAAAATACAGAGGGAGATTTTCCTGCCAGGACTTGGAAGCAGAAGGACTTCTCCATGTGAGCTCTGAAGGTATAGCAAGTCACATGGTGGACTGAGAATAGTTGGTCAGGTTAACTTAGATTAGCTAACTGAGAGTCAGCTAAGGCCTAAGTGCTAAAATATTAAAAGGAGTTGGTGTATTTCATTATTTGGAAAAATGCTGCCCTTGGTCCCGGGGGCCTTATCCCCAGGAGAGTTCAGGCAACCATTGAAGGCAAGCCAGGCCTGCTGGCCTCCCACTAGGCTCTGCTGGCAGTTCCATTGGCCTAATATAATAGTTCATAGTTATTAATAAATATATTTGTTAACTAAGTTTCAGTTTCAATATTTTTATGGGAAGAACTTAGGAAGGATGGGGCATTAGGAATGAAAAAGATAGAGTTTTAGAGAAGTTAAAAATATTCAGTATGATATAATGTTGTTGCATATGTACAACTACATACTTGTGAAAACACTGTAAAGAGCAAGAGGATACTCCAGCATAAAGTGTGACTTTTGAGTGACAATGATGTGCTTGTGTAGGCTGACTATTATAACAAATATCCCACTATCTTATAAGGTATTACCAATGAGGAGGTTGTGTGCATGGCCTCCTAGGAATTATTTAAGCCCTATTCTACCCCAAGTAGAAGATGAGCATCGGAGAATCTCCAGTGGGAGATGACTGAATTAGTCGCAAGCCTATCTCTTGGTAGGAAAAGCCCCTTGCTCAAACTGTAGACAGAATGCTGTCCAAAAAGGACAAAACTTGGAACAGGTAAGTCGACAGCCTAGCTCTTGCCTACTCTGTCTTGGCAGAGCTAGGTTGTCGACTTACCTGTTCTACCATCAATGTCTGTCAGAGAAAAGGGGCCAAATGACTGAAGATCGATGCTGTAATGTATGGAGAGAAAATGGGAACTGTCCAGGCAGCCACTAGTATGTCATTTCTTAGTTTTGGAAGCTGCAGGCCCTGTACTTCCTATAAAATCAGATATATTTATCCCTCCCAGGTCTCTGAGGTGGTTGAAGAACAGATAGCTAGAGTCTCATAATTAAATTTTGAGTTGTTTAGGAGTCAAGAGAGTGTTATAGATCTAAGAAGATACTTTTAAAATTGTGTTGCAAGTTAGTATGAATGTTGAGTTAGATACAGAACTTTAAACTCATGGAGATGGTTAGATAGTAGAATGTTAAAGTCAGGTGCCAAATACATATGGACTGGACATTGGGAATGTACGCTAAGCCATATAACCCTCATAACTGTGGCCTAATTACCTCTGTTGTTTTGTATTGTATTTATTATTATAAGAGAAAGAGCCATTTGTTGGACTGAAAGTGGAAACTGTAGGGGGAAATAAGATATACCTTAAACTTAAAAAAAAGGGAAGAGGTTGGGGGGTTGAGGGTGGGAGTGTGGGACTGGAGGAGGGAATAGGGAGGGGACTGCGATTGAGGTGTAACTTGAAGAAATAAAAAATAAAGAAAAAAAATTAAAAAAAAAGAACATTCTACACTTTCTTCTTTATTTAGCTGTGGCCCCAAAATTGCTATACAGGGTCAAGTTCTTGACTCAAACAATAATAATGAATAGAATTCAGTACTACTCTCTAAGATGCCCAGTGTTATTTGAAAATTTTGTTTGTTATGTTAATACAGTAGACAAATGTAGAGGCTTCAGGTGGAAGCGATATATTTAAGGAAGTTTTCTGATTTAGCTTACTATTCAGTATCCATGGTTTCTTTCCAGGTTTAAAAAGAAATCTGAGTGCATCAGTAAACTGTATACTCTGGCCAGACCTTGCAATTGCCATTTATATTGATTTCATTTTATTGCAATTCAGACTACTTTATCTTCATTACACAGAAAAACTTTTGACCCAAATTGACCTGCCAAAACCAGTGAATATAATAAGTTTCTATTTTCTACTTGTTATGTGTCTGGTGGCAAGAGGGAGATGGAATATTTTATTTCTATTGTAATTCATTTCTGCAACAATTATAATGCTCAAGCAAATTATGATACATTTAAAGAAATTCTCTATAAGTATAATAAAACTCCATTTCATTGTGTTCTTTGCAAGAGGAAAATGATGCTAAAATTATCCTTTTATAAGTACATTGATTCATATTTATGAACAATTCTATTGTATACATGTGTTGTTATTTTTATTTTTCCTAAAATAAAATAAAATTGAAAAGTTTTCAAGCACTAAATTTTTTAAGTATTCTTCTATATATAAATATATTAGATTCAATAAATGAATATCTACATTAGATAAATAGACCTCATACAAATAAAAAACCTACTCACTATGAAATATAAAGCAACCTACAGAAACATATTGTCTATCCAGTACTATTTAAGAAAAGCCTTTTTGTTTTCATTGTGTGCTGTGAATTTTTGTGGCAAAGAAAATCTTCTTTTGGTTTCATGTTTATCAGGTTCTTTGCTTACACTTCTCCACAAGTAATGAACCTGATAAATGCTGAATTTTTTTGTTATAATAAGGTCAGCAAAGGCAGATGCAATAAGAAAGTGTCTGGGGGATTGCAGAGATAAAGAAATATATTCTGAAAAACACATGTATTTGGCAATCTATTGTGTCATCGTTATCTTTATTTGTCTCTTATTTGGATCTGTAATTTTTCTTGGTAATTATATGTAAACTGAACATTGAAATGGTTTGTCTATAAGAAGTAAATGAAATGAAAATAAATGATTTCATTGTTTCTGATAGCTTAGTAGTATTCCATTGTGTAGATGTACCACAGTTTTTTAATCTATTCCTCGGTTGAGGGACATCTGGATTGTTTCCAGTTTCTAGCTATTACAAATAAAGCTGCTATGAACATAGATGAGGAAACTTCCTTGTGATTTGGTGAGGAGACATTTCGATGTATACTCAGAAGTGGTATGGCTGGGTTCTGAGGCAGAGCTATTACATGTTTTCTAAGATATCACCAGACTGACCTCCAGAGTGGTTGCACAAGCCTCCATTCCCACTAGAAATGGAGGAGACTTCCCCTTTCTCCATAATGTTGCCAGCATTTGATATCATTTGAGTCACTTTGCCCTAGTGGTGCTGCCTTGTAGGCCCCCAGTGTATGAGGAGGCTCTTGGCCCTCATATGACTGCTGAACTGGGGCGTGGGACTGTTATGTAGGGACATTCTACTCCGGAGGAGTGGAATGGAAGGGATAGGGGGTAGAGGTGGGAGGGCGGGACTGGTAGGGGTGAAAAGAGGACATTGTGATAGAGATGTAACCTGAAGTAGTAAATATTTTTAAGAAGAAAGTGAAAATAAAATCCTATATAATAAACAAAGCTGTTCATATAATAAATCATAAAATAAGAGAGTTGAGTTTAGAAAAATTTTTCAGAATATGTTGTAAAAGTAAGATGAGATCCCAAAGCAATTTAAATTCATTTGTCATTAGATTTTAAACCAACAGATCAACTGAAAATCCTGACGCAAGAGTATACTACTAAAATGACCATGATATATACTAACAGCCAGAAATCTCTTACAGAAATGTACAGAAACAATAGTATTGCATTAGTACTGAAACCTACTTTAAAAACATAATTTAAACTGTTCACTAACATTCAGAATTATAAACGTTGATTTTTGATCAACCTCTCTTACCTTAAGTCACATTTAAATCTAAGATTCAGAGCATATATCAGATGAGTAAACTTTACAATAAGAGATGAAAGAAAACCTTGCCTCAAAATAGAAGATTGTGTTTAGAAGTAACACTAGGAAAATAAATAATAAAAAATATGTTCTTCTAATAGTTGTAATCATTGCCACCTAAAACTTAGAGAAGTTTAAGTTTATTAAGAGGTAGTTTATTTTTCTAAAGAAAACATATACATACACACACACACATATATATGACAGGAAATTTTATAGATATTATAAAAACTAATAATATAAATAAACATGAAATAAATAAACATAAATGCAATAAATAACAACAATGATAAAATCTTTATTTGTTGTATTCAGTGCATATCACTTGTTTTTATAGTAATTAAATGATCACTGTGTTAACACAGTTGGGTCTGGTGTTGCATCTGATAATGCTGATATGTTGCCAATTACATCATTGGAATAGGATTTGATTATTCTTTTTTATAATTTATTTTTTATTTCTTCAAGTTACATCTCAATCACAATCCCCCAAACTAACCTTTGAAAAAATCTATTGTCTGCATGTGGCTTCATTAGAACTGCCTAGAAAGAGAGGCAGAAGCTTCCTTTACCCATCTATCATATACACAAGCATCAAGCTAAAAGTTTTACTCCTGCTTTCTCATCTACACACATCAAACATTATGAATTAATCAACTGTCAATATAATAATTAAATTATTTTAATATCACAGCTTAAAAAACTGTGCCTGAATATTAATAAAATGTATTCTTATTTTTTTGGATTCAAACCCCTAATGATATTGTTAAAGTAAATTTTAATTATGTATATTTTGTTATATGAAAGGTAATAGTTACAATTTGCACTTGAATGTGGGATAGATCTAGTGATACACACACATACACAAATTACAAGTTTGAAAACACTTGATTGTGACTAATACAGCATTTATATTGTTTGTTGCTAAATAATTATTTGATAATAAAATGCCCATGTGAATATTTAAATGTGTTAATTTATCAAAAGGTGTTTTCATATATTCACAAAATATATTTATGAATGTTATTTAAATGTAAAAGAACAATGTTTTTTCTAAATAATAAAAAAAAACTCCCAAACTATTCTTATGGACTACAACTTAATATTTGACTTCAAAATTATTTTTATTTATTGATACTTCAAATTAAAACTCATACTTCTCACCTTGTATTTATTTTCCTTTCAGTCATTTAATGCTTCCAGTTTATAGATTTATGCTATGATGAATTTTTTGTTCTGAGCTCTCTTTCTAGGCCCATCCCTAGCTTATGAGGCAAAAGAGAGATACAGCTGCAAATTAAAAAAAAAATCACTGTTATGGATTTAACAGCAGAACTTTGTACTAATTATAATGATAGCAAATCAGAGAAGTGAGCTAGTGATTTGATAAGTAGGCAAGATTTCTTACCTGACTTTAGATAAGAAACGTTATAATAAGGTCAGCAAAGGCAGATGCAATAAGAAGGGGTCTTGGGAATTGCAGCGATAAAGAAAAATATTCTGAAAAGCCCAGCCTTGAGATCCAAATGCAAACAATTTTAAATTTTATAGCATAAGTGTAGTAAGACAGGCCACTAGCCAGTGAGATTAGAATAATGCTTTTAGAATGTGGTGAGCCTATAGTGGAATTTAAGCAACTATAAATATTCTATGATTTGTGTTAGCATAAGTTGATTGCTATTAATTGTATTTTTAAAAAAAGGGTCTGATATTGAAAGTCAACTAAGAGAATATTTCCATTATACAGGGAGAGATAAAAAAAATTTTGACAATTGAGACCTTAAGAGCACAATAGACTCCACAACCTTTAAAGGACAATCTGACATTCCTGAATAACCAAGTAAAGGCTGAGAAAGTAAGGTTTAAGTGGAGAAGATAATCATGTACAATACCTAAAATTTTGCTTGTGGTGATAACAGCTGAAATATTTTGGAACCATGGTTCAGAGAAGTAATTACAGACTGAAAAGGGGAAAATAGAGTTGATCTGTACTCACTAGACATTATTTTACATAAGACACTAAACTGTTGCTGCTAACATATCTGATGTTCTTAATTAAAATTCAGTGATGACCATACATATCTGCATATCATATGGAAAACTCTACAATGCAAAGATGTTGGATATCTCTGATATAGAAATTTGGTACATTTTTTTGAAAACTGGAAAATCAGTAATATATGGGAGTTTCCTTAAGAATATTTTAAAACATAGTTCAACGGTATAGAGGAAAAAATAATTTTTAGTGGAAACATACATGTGATTGTGTATCAGAAGTTGATATATAAGAGTGGATCTGTTTCTAATACATGTACAAATATGGAATACAGAGAGGATCCAACAATGTGCAGGGTATCATGCCAAATGGTTCCTGCTTTCATGGAATTAGGGAATGGTGTTACTTGAACAAGTGTACGGGAGTAAAGAGATGTCATGTGGATTTAACTGCTCTAGCTTTGCAATGTTCAGGTCTTCTGTGGCAAAGGAATTATGTCTCACATTCCTGAATGCTAAATCAAAGTGTAAAATTACTAAAATTAAAATATTAATTTCTCAACATCTGTGCTTTTGTTAACATACCTGCCCACCTGCTGGTTGATATTCACTAGATATGATTTTACTTAAGACATAAACTGTTGCTAATATGAAGCTGGATATCAAGAAATATCTGATGTTGTCAATTAAAATTCAGTGATTGTAATACATGTCTTCATATCATATGAAAAAGCTCCACAATACAGATATCTGGTGTGTACCTGATACAAAATTTTGTTATAAGAAATATATTTCTTGTATGCATTATCTGAATCCCTAACTTTTACTGTTTCTCTTTATAGAACAGTTTAGGATTTGTACTGGCCAGTTTATATCATCTTGACATATGGTAGGATTATCAGAGAGGAGGGTACTCATTTGAGAAAATTTCTGGTTGTAGGCAAGCCTGTAGGGCATTTCATTAGTGTTTTATAGGAAATAGGCTACCCATTATGGGTGGTGCTATCCCGTGATGGGAGTCCTGAATTCTATAAGAAAATAGGCTGAACAAGCCATAAGGAGCAAGGCATTATGCAGCACCCCCTATGGCATCTGCATCAGCTTTTGCCTCCACTATTCCACCCTGTTTGAGTTCCTATCTTGATTTCTTTAATGATGAGCAATACTGTTGAAGTGTAAGACCAAATAAACCCTTTCCTCCACAATTTGCTTTAGACATGATATTTTGTCAAAACTCTAGCATCCCTAATTAAGCAAAGTTGGTATTAGTAGTGCGGTATTGATTTGACAGACCTGATCAAGTTTTTTTTTTTTTTTTTTGGGGGGGGGAGACTTGTGGAAACACTTTGGAAATTTATGCAAGAAAAGCCATAGAGCATTGAAGATCAGTGAGCTGTTCTGTCAGAGCGTAAAAGATAAAAATGTTCAGAGCAATGAAGATGATGGAGATCTGGCTTGTGAAGTTTCAGAGGGAAGTTTAAAACCTCTATGGGGCCATTTGTAATTAAGATGCTATGATTCTGGTTAGCTAGGACTAAAAAAATAGCCATGATTAAGAGACAAGCACCATTGAAGTAAACTCTTTGCTTTAAGGGAACAGTTGATGCTGATTACCTGGAGTTGAGAAGTTAGCACTGATTTAGAAGAGGCAAGCATCACTGAGGTTAAATCTTCAAGGAAGTATTTCCTGAGAGCACACAGAAGCTCTGTTACAGAGGTAGTTTCAGTTGTACCTCATGATGACAGCCAAACTTGTGTGGCGAGCCACAAAACTGTGGTGAGCCGCAACCCTAAGATGGCGCCTGGCTTGATGCCAGAAAGCTCAAGCTTAGCTGTAAACAAGCCTTAGTTGGTAGCAGCTGCCTAGCCCGGTGTGCTTCCTCCTTTTATGAGCCTATCTTGGATCACCAGGTGGCATGATCTGATTAGGTTTGAGTAGGCATATAAGGGCTTGGGGGAGGAGAAGCAGAGACACAAGCAGGGATTCGGAAGACTGTTTTCAAGGGACCTGAATAAACTGCTGGAGAAGAGCTTTTGCGAGTTGCGTCATCCTTGCTGGTCGAGGGGGACGCGACAAGTGGTGGCCCGTACCGGGACCCAGAAAAGACTCAGAACTCTTGCAGTCAGGGGCAGTGCACTGGTAAGTTCCCAGGATAAATTGGGACAATAAAGTTTCACGGAAATTGCGAACTAAAGGTAAAGTTTCGCAGAAATTGCGAACTAAAGGTAACATTTCGTGGGAAGTTGCGAACTAAAGGTAAAGTTTCGCGGGAAGTTGCGAACTATAAGGTCTCCGGGAGGGAGCAATAAGGACCTCGGTAAAGAGGCAATAAGGTCTCCGGGAGGGAGCAATAAAGTTCCGGGATTCGGACGAGTAGAAGACACAACTGGCAGAGCAAGGTGAGGAAAGCAGAGAGTGCCTCACAGAAATGGAGCGAATGCTGGCCTTGCTGGCCTTTATCAGTTGCTGGGATAAGCTTGGGAGAGATCTAGATTTTGCCTGGGAGCAAGGTACATTGCAGGGAGGAGCACGGCCTATTTGGAGACTTGTTCGTAGTTGTTTAGGAGATCAGAGATATTGCAAGGCCGTGGAAAAGGGACAAGAGGCATTAAAGCAGTTAAAAGAGGAGCGCTTGGTCAAATCTGGGAAAGACACTTTGGAAGAGGATAGCTCAGTCTGAAGAGGAACTTGAAATGTTAGCAAAGAAAATGGAGAAGTCATCTTTGAGAAAGAGTTCTGACTGCACCCGGATAGATCCCTCAGGTCCGGGGCCACCTGTGTTGGCGCCGCCTTCATATAATGAGACTTCCCCTCCGAGTGGTCCTAGTGGGCGGTCATTCTGTCCAAATGTCTGGAGGGAAGTGAGACATGAGCTGTACTACCCTGTCTTTCAGGATGGAGGGGGAAATCGTTTTCATGAACCCCTCGATTTTAAGATAATTAAAGCACTCGCTGAGTCTGTCCGCACTTATGGGATTAATGCTGCTTTCACTGTAGCTCAGGTGGAAGCTCTTCATCGTTATTGCATGACTCCTAGTGACTGGATGAGCCTGGCATGTGTCTGCTTGTCCTCTGGGCAGTATTTAGATTGGAAGGCTTTCTTGATTGAGTTTGCTAATGAACAAGCTGCTGCTAATCGTGCAGCAGGAAACCCAGCCTGGGATGTGGTCATGCTTCTTGGGCAAGGTCAATTTGCTAAACAACAAACTGGGTATCCGGCTCAGGTGTTTGGGCAAATCAATTTAATCGCAACCAGAGCTTGGAAATCATTGCCTAACAAAGGGGCAGTGGATAACAATCTAACTAAGGTTATTCGGGATCCCCTGGAGCCTTTCTCAGACTTCGTGGCTAGAATGGTTGAAGCAGCTGGAAGGGTATTTGGAGACCCTGATTTGGCAATGCCCTTAATTAAACAACTTGTGTATGAGCAATGTAAAGCAGCTATCACCCCTTATAAGAACAAGGGGTTGGAAGCCTGGATGCCTCAGTGCAGACTGCCGCTACCTTGAATAATTTGTCAGCCAATGTAGCCATGGCCTTGGATGCATTGTGGCAGGTGGCCCAGATTGGCTGTGAGTGGAAAATGACTGGATTGTGTGTGACCTCTGTGCCATATCAAAATTATACTGTAGCTGCAAATTTGTCTAAGCAACTCGCTCAGTATCTTACAGGAAATTGGTCTGGCGAGTTTGATAAGCTGATGCAGAATCTGAGAATTGCCATCGTGCATGTGAATTCCCCCCGGGTTGATGTCTCTGTTGCTGAGGACTGTCAACATGGATCCTCTGAGCCATGAATCATCTGAGGGAATGGGTGCCCTAGGAGGCATGCTCTTCCTAGTCAGTTTCATTGCCCTATGGTGTATCTGTAAGATGAGGATTTCACAGAGGAGAAGTAATGCCATGCTGGTGCAAGCCTTTGCTGCCTTGGAGGCTGGACAGCCGCAATCTTGGTTGACTGTCCTAAAGGACTAAGCTATCATCACGCTCAGGAAGCGAGGCTAAGCACTGCACTTGGGGTCAGCTTCTAGCGACTTCAAGAAGGACATGTTTGATTGCATATGGGTTGGTATCCTAGTTTCCCATATCTGAGAAAAAGATAACGGACGGGTATGGCACCAGCCTGGTTGGCTACTGGGCGTGGGGTCATTACAATGTCCTTTACATGCATATCAGAGATCAGACCTCTACCCTTGCCTGTTGCGTTTTAAAACAAAAAGGGTGATCTGTGGCGAGCCACAAAACTGTGGTGAGCCGCAACCCTAAGATGGTGCCTGGCTTGATGCCAGAAAGCTCAAGCTTAGCTGTAAACAAGCCTTAGTTGGTAGCAGCTGCCTAGCCCGGTGTGCTTCCTCCTTTTGTGAGCCTATCTTGGATCACCAGGTGGCATGATCTGATTGGGTTTGAGTAGGCATATAAGGGCTTGGGGGAGGAGAAGCAGAGACACAAGCAGGGATTTGGAAGACTGTTTTCAAGGGACCTGAATAAACTGCTGGAGAAGAGCTTTTGCGAGTTGCGTCGTCCTTGCTGGTCGAGGGGGACGCGACAAACTTGGTAGTGTCAGTAACGCAGATGGTACTTCTTTTGAAGGCATGAAAGTTTCATGGACAGCAGCTGAGACTTGGTACTGAGAAAGTCAGGTGAGGCCACTAATGAATATATAGCCTCAGTAGCATTTGAAGGCCCAGGGTCACTCAAAGAAATGGAGGATTGTCACCATGAAGAGAGTTTATTGGTGAAAGTGCAGCACTGTTGCATCAAAAGACCTGCAATGTTTTTCGAGATATTAGTACCATGGGATGACCACCAATAACAGCAACAGTGGTAGAGTGGAACTGGCCTTATCTTAGAAGAAGAGATATGCGTACACTAGAGGGGGTAGCTGGAGAAATGACCCAAGCACTTTGGAGATGCTCATAAGATCTCAAAAATGGAGATTGAGTTATTTATTGGAGTTTGGTTTGATTTGTTCATATTGTGACTTTGAGCTGGTTCTTCCCTTTTGAAGCCGGAAGGTATTTAAATTAATTTTGATTTTTACAGAAGCCCACTTTTGAAATACTTTGAATTTTAATGAAGATTTTGGAATTTTTAAAAGAGATTGGATACTTAAAGAGTTTTAATGTGTTTAAATTCATATGAACTCTCAGACTTTTAAAATTATTTATGTTTTATATTGTGGTTTTAATATTAACATGCCATCTTGGAGATTAATTAGAAAGAAAAGATTCTAATTTGTTCATGTGTCAAGTTGACAAGAAGTTGGTTATACAGGATAGCTTTATATTAACGTGACAAAAACAAGAATCTCAGAGAGGAGGGAGCCTTAAATTTTCTCAGGCCTCCATAATATCCAGCTATATGCAGGGCTGTAGAACTTTTTCTTAATCAGTAATTGATGTGGAAGGGCCCAGGCCATTGGGTGGTGCCAACCCTGGGAGGTTATTCCTGGATTCTACTAGAAAGCAAGCCATGAGAGCAAGGCAGTAGGCAGCAACCTTCTAAGGCCTCTACATCAGTATCTGTCTCCATGTTCCTGCCCTTCTTGAG
Source organism: Lophiomys imhausi (assembly GCA_907164525.1). Classification (NCBI taxonomy): domain Eukaryota; kingdom Metazoa; phylum Chordata; class Mammalia; order Rodentia; family Muridae; genus Lophiomys; species Lophiomys imhausi. The sequence goes on from CAJQZJ010032563.1 coordinate 1,706,443, forward strand.
TTCCTCTCCTGACTTCATCAAGGATGAAAACTGCTGTGGAAGGATAAGCCAAAGAAATATTTCCTCCACAATTTTCTTTAGTAAAGGTGTTTTTTTTAAGCAATGGAAACCATAAATAAGGCAGATATATATCCTGTATTTTTTTCAATAAATTTTCTTCTAGCTTCTTAAAGTTTCTTCATGACTGATGCCTAACTTCCATGTTTCTTGTGAGAAAGATGCAAACAGCCTAACTCAGGCTTTTGTAAACATGTACCCTAGCAGATATAAATGAATTATGAAAATTTGTCTCAGATATGCCTGCATCTAGTAAATTTTCTCAAAACCCCAACAGACTTAAAATTTATTCTAGAGACTTCTTTTACCTGGTTCAATTTGTGAATAAAGTTTGCAAATATGTATGTTCATAAGGTTCATTATATGAAAAAATATTGTTAATAAATGACAAAACATCAGACTAAGGAAGCTACATGATGTGTTATAGAAATATAGCTGTTTTAATTATGATTAAACTGTGGTCCTAGTTGTCTCTAAATACAGTATATTCCTAAAATTTAAATATGAATAATTTCTGATTTTTCATGAATTTTAAAATGGTGAATTATCAAAGGCATTTAAGAACTGAGTAATGAAATACCTGCATATTTACAAATGGGATAGGTGAATATGTTCAGTGGTCTCTGTAATGAGTAAAATACAATAATCAATGAGTCAGATACACATGTGCTATATTCTACTTTCTACTGTTATACTAGAGAAGTGTAGATAACATAAACAAAATTAATTTTCTCCTTGCTGTCATGGAAACTAGAAAGTGTAAAATCTACTTACCAACATATGGGACTCTTAAGTAGCTAGTTTCATTTACGAAATTTTTACCTTCAAGCCCTCATCTTTTTGAGAAGTGAATAATTAGACCTTTATATATAAAATGGTGAATAGCAACATTAATAAATATGTATAAATAAATGCCACCAAGTCTATGAGCTCTTTTATAGAGGTCTTAAACTCTCTCCTAAAAATGAAGTCCCTAACCAATTCTTTTTTTTTTCCTTTATATATTATTTCTTCAAATTACATCTCAATCGTAGTCCCCTCCCTATTCCCACCTCCAGTCCCACCCTGCCACGCTCAACCCCCCATCCTCTTCCCTTTTTTTTTTTAAGTTTAAGGTATATCTTATTTCCCCCTACAGTTTCCCCTTTCAGTCCAACAAATGGCTCTTTCTCTTATAATAATAAATACAATACAAAACAACAGAGGTAATTAGGCCACAGTTATGAGGGTTATATGGCTTAGCATACATTCCTAATGTCCAGTCCATATGTATTTGGCACCTGACATTAACATTCTACTATCTAACCATCTCCATGAGTTTAAAGTTCTATATCTAACTCAACATTCATACTAACTTGCAACACAATTTTTAAAGCATCTTCTTAGATCTATAACACATTCTTGTCTTCTAAACAACTCAAAATTTAATTATGAGACTCTAGCTATCTGTTCTTCAACCACCTCAGAGACCTGAGAGGGATAAATACATCTGAATTTATAGGAAGTACAAGGCCTGCAGCTTCCCAAACTAAGAAATGACATACCAGTGGCTGCCTGGACAGTTCCCATTTTCTCTCCATACATTACAGCATCGATCTTCAGTCATTTGGCCCCGTTTTTTTGACAGACATTGATTGTAGAGCAGGGGTTATGAAGGACTTACCTACCCTGTATTGGCAGAGCTAGGCTGTCAACTTACCTGCTTCCAGGTTTTGTCCTTTTTGGACAGCATTCTGTCTACAGTTGGAGCAAGGGGCTTTTCTACCAAGAGATAGGCTTGCGACAAATTCCTGATGCTGTCAGGAGTTGATATGTCTCGTTATAAAAAAATCAAAAGTTATAAAAACATCTTTGAATGCCATATTCTGCAGATCTCTTGAGGTTTTTGAAGAGGCCCTATCTATCTCTTATATTAGGGTAAGCAGATGTTGCTTGTCTCTTAGCAGGTTTATTTCTGATTAGCTTAGCAAGTAACTATAATAGGCTGTCATAGTAACTAACAAAATGACTGGCTTGCATAACTATTAGTTTGCATTTCTTAATTATCCTAAACAGTTTATGGCAATTAGTAGTAAAAGGCTGAAACATCACATTTCATTTTTTTTCTTTAACTACTAACCCTTCCATCCCATTTCTCTGGGGTGGGGTGTCCTTATATAACAGTCCCTCTTCTCAGTTGAGAGGTTGTATGAGGGCCAAGAGTCTCCTCATTCATTGGGGGTCTACGAGGCAGTACCATCAGTGAAAAGTGTCTCATTGCCCAGGAGAGAGGACTAAAAAACAAACAAACAAATAAGCAGACAAATAGATAAAAAGACTAAAAAATAGAAAAAAATAAAATAAATGCATAAAATAAATAAATAAATAAAAACTTTATGTCCAAGTTCCCTTTGATGTGTTAGTTGTAGTATTGAAACCTTCTACTATATAGCTAAAATCCTACTATAAGTGAATAGATGCCATATGCATCCTTCTGAGTCTGGGTTAGCTCACTCAGGATGAGCTTCTCTAGTTCCATCCATTTGGCTGCAAATTGTATAATTTCATTGTTTCTGATAGCTGAGTAGTATTATTGTGTAGATATACCACAGTTTTTTAAACCATTCTTCGGTTGAGGGACATTTGGGTTGTTTCCAATTTCTAGCTATTACAAATAAGGCTGCTACAAACAAAGATGAGAAAACTTCCTTATGTTTCCATGAAGAGGCGTTTGGGTGTATACCCAGAAGTGGTATGGATGGGTCCTGAGGCAAAGCTATTCCAAGTTTTCTAAGATATCGCCATACTGACCTCCATAGTGGTTGCACAAGCCTGCATTCCCACCAGCAATGGAGTAAGGTACCCCTTTCTCCACACCCTCGCCAGCATGTGCTATCATTTGAGCTTTTGATCTTAGCCATTCTGACAGGTGTGAGATGGAATCTCAGAGTCGTCTTGAGTTGCATTTCTCTGATGATTAAGGATGTTGAGCATTTCTTCAAGTGTCTCTCAGCCATTAGGGATTCCTCCTTTGTGAATTCTCTATTTAGCTCCGTCTCCCATTTTTTGATTGGATTATTTGGTTTCTTGGCATTTAATTTCTTGAATTCTTTGTAGATTTCGGATATTTGCCCTCTGTCAAATGCGGGGTTGGTGAAGATTTTCTCCCAGTCGGTAGGCTGCCGTTTTGTTCAAATGACAGTGTCTTTTGCCTTACAGAAGTTTTTCAGTTTCATAAGGTCCCATTTATTGATTGTTGATCTCAGGTCCTGAGCTGTTGGTGTTCTGTTCAGGAAGTTTTCGCCTGTGCCAATGAGTTCGAGGGTTTCTCCCACTTTTTCTTCTAGTATATTTAGTATGACCCGCCTTATGTTAAGGTCTTTCATCCACTTGGAGTTAAATTTTGTACAAGGTGATAAGTATGGGTCTAATTTCTCTCTTTTACAAGTGGATATCCAGTTGGACCAGCACCATTTGTTGAAGATGCTGTCCTTCCATTGTGCCGTTTTTGCTTCTTTGTCAAAAATTAGGTGGCCATAAGTGTGTGGGTCTATTTCTGGATCTTCAGTTCTATTCCATTGATCTACTGGTCTGTCTTTATTCCAATACCATGCTGTTTTTACAAGTATTGCTCTGTAGTAAAGATTGAAATCTGGGATGGTGATACCTCCAGAGGTTTTTTTATTGTATAGGATTGATTTAGCGCTTCTGGGCTTTCTGTTGTTCCATATGAAATCTAGAATAGCTTTTTCCAAGTCTATAAAAATTGTGTTGGTATTTTGATAGGAATTGCATTGAATATATATATATATATATTGCTTTTGGTTGGCTGGTCATTTTTATTATGTTAATTCTACCTATCCATGAGCATGGAAGATCTTTCCATCTTCTAAAAGCCTCTTCCATTTCTTTCTTCAAGGGCTTGAAGTTCTTGTTGTATAGGTCCTTTACTTGCTTGGTTAGAGTTACCCCCAGGTATTTTATGTTGTTTGTGTCTATTGTGAAGGGGGTTGTTTCCCTTATTCCTTTCTCAGCCCATTTGTTTGTTTTATAAAGAAGGGCTTCTGATTTTTTTTGAATTAATTTTGTATCCAGCCACTTTGCTGAAGGGGTTTATCAGCTGTAAGAGTTCTCTGGTAGAATTTTTGGGGTCACTTATGTATACTATCATATCATCTGCAAACAGGAATAGTTTGACTTCTTCATTTCCAATTTTTATCCCTTTGATCTCCTTTAGTTGTCTTATTGCTCTAGCAAGAACTGCAAGTACTATATTGAAGAGTTATGGTAAAAGTAGACATCCTTGTCTTGTCCCTGAGTTTAGAGGAAATGCTTCAAGTTTTTCTCCATTTAATTTGATGTTGGCCACTGGCCTGATGTATATTGCCTTTATTATTTCTAGGTACGGTCCTTGTATGCCCGTTCTCTCTAGAACTTTTAGCATGAAGGGGTGTTGGATTTTGTCATATGCTTTTTCTGCATCTAGGGAGATTTCATGTGGTTTTTTTCTTTCATCTTGTTTATATGGTGAATGACGTTGATAGAGTTTCGTATGTTGACCCATCCCTGCATTCCTGGGATGAAGCCTACTTCATCATGGTTTATGATACTTTTGGTGTGTTCTTGAACTCGGTTTGCTAGTATTTTATTAAGTATTTTTGCATCTATGTTCATGAGGGAGATTGGTCTGAAGTTCTCTTTCTTTGTTGGGTCTTTGTGCGGTTTAGGAATCAGGGTGACTGTGGACTCATAGAATGAGTTTGGCAATGTTCTTTCAGATTCTATTTTGTGAAACAGTTTGAAAAGTATTGGTGTTAGCTCCTCTTTGAAGGTCCAGTAGGATTCCATGCTAAAGCCATTTGGCCCTGGGCTTTTTTTTTTTTGGTTGGGAGATTTTTAATGACTGTTTCTATTTCCTTAGGGGTTATAGGGCTGTTTAATCTGTTTATCTGATCTTGATTTAGCTTTGGTAGGTGGAATCTATCAAGAAAATTGTCCATTTCACTTAAGTTTTCAAATTTGGTGGAGTATAGATTTTTAAGGTAGGATCCAAATATTCTCTGGATTTCCTCAATGTCTGTTGTTATTTCTCCCTTTTCATTTCTCATTTTGTTGATTTGTGTTTTCTCCCCCTGTCTTTTAGTTAATTTGGCTAAGGGTCTGTGTAGGGGTTAGATAAATTAGATTTAGAAAATATATAGGGGTTTCTGATACTGTCTCTTAATTCGGGGCATGAAGAGCATTATCAGCATGAAGTCAGGAAAAACAGGAAAGACTTAATAGGCTGAAAAACAAGGTTGAAGTCAGGAAAAACAGGAAAGACTCAATAGACTTGACGAAACAAAGTATCTGGCCTGACATTGTTTTCAGCTGCTAAGTGGGTGGAGCCCAAATTAAGCTGAAACAGAGTTCCTCCTATATAAGGACAGTGCATGGAGCCCAGAGAGAGAAGAGGCCCCTGATGCTAGAAAGCTCCAAGAGTTCTGCTGAAAAAAGGGCTGGCCATCATTTGATGGCCAGATTTCCCTGAAGCAGAAAGAAGCTGGTGAGCAAAGAAAGCCTGAGCAAGACACCAAAAGGCCAAGGACTAAACCCTGTGGCTCAGCTTTTGCCTAGAGGGGATTGATCTGTCCAAACAGTGGCCTAAAAGAAATTGTGCCTGGCTTTAAGGACTGAGGCAGAGCAGCTGAGTTCCTGATTCAAAAGAAGTAAGTTGGCCTGCAGACGGCTGGGGTCTCCCACAGAGAAGAAAGCATGAAGCCTTATTTAAGGTGAGACTGCAATAACCAACTTACCCTGACGAACCTGCATCTGAGAGATCCAGAAAAAAGACTGCTAAGTGCGTTAAAGAATCTACAACAAAGGCTGTGTTCCTGACGACTGAGGACCTGCCCCAGAGACTGTATCATTCTAAAAGGTTATGAAAGTAGTTGTTATAATTATCAATAGGTTTAGTGGATAGGTAAAAGGGGTTGTAGGAATTTATAGGATTAATAGTTAAGAAATTGTTGGTGTTTGTTATAAGTGAATTTAGTAATAAATAAGTAAGTGTTAAATAATAATTTAAAAGATCATTTACAGGTCTGTCTATTTTGTTGATTTTCTTGAGGAACCAACTCTTGGTTTCCTTGATTCTTTGTATAGTCCTTATTGTTTCTAAGTTGTCGTTTTCAGCACTAAGTTTGATGATCTCCGGCCTTCTGCTCCTCTTGCGAGTGTTTGCTTCTTTTTTTCCCAATTCACCCAGTTTAGCTGATAATTCACTAATATGAGTTTCACAAATTCTTTTTGAAGACAGTGCTATGAACTTTCCTCGCAGCACAGCTTTCATTGTGTCCCATTGGTTTGGGTATGTTGTGTCTTCATTTATGTTGGATTTTAAGAAGTCTTTGATTTCCTTCTTTATTTCTTCCCTGACCCAGTGGTCCTATAGTAAAGAATTGTTCAATTTCCATGTGAGTATAGACTTTCTGTTGATTCTTTTGCTATTGAAGTCCAGCTTTATTCCATGGTGGTCTGATAAGACACAAGGGGTTATTTCAATTTTATTGTATCTTTTGAGGCTATCTTTGTGTCCAACTATATGGTCGATTTTGGAGAAGGTTCCATGAGGTGCTGAGAAGAAGGTGTATTCTTTTGTGTTTGGGTGAAACGTTCTGTAGATGTCTGTTAGGCCCATTTGGTTCATGATCTCTGTTAGACTCATTATTTCTCTGTTTGGCTTCTGTCTTGATGATCTTTCCATAGTTGTGAGTGGGGTGTTCAAGTCTCCCACTATTAAAGTGTTTGGATCGATGTGCGATTTAAGTTATAAAAGCATTTTTTATAAATGTAGGTGCCTTTGTATTTGGGGCATAGATGCTCAATATTGAGATGTCCTCTTGATGGATATTTCCTTTAAAGAATATGTAATGCCCTTCTCTGTCTTTTTTTATTAACTTCAATTGGAAGTCTATTTTGTTTGATATTAGGGTAGCTACTCCAGCTTGTTTCCTGGGTCCATTTGCTTCGAAAACCTTTTCCCAGCCCTTTACTCTGAGATAGTGTTTTTCTTCAATAGTGAGATGTGTTTCTTGTATACAGCAAAAAGATGGGTCTTGTTTACGGATCCAGTCTGTAAGTCTGTGTCTTTTTATTGGCGAGTTGAGTCCATTGATATTGATGGATATTAGTGACCAGGGGTTGTATTTCCCATTATTTTGGTATAGCTGGTCGTCTTGTGTTTCTTTTTGTTTAGTTGCTGTGTAGGTTTCTATTTCCTCTGTTTTCTTGGGTGTAGTTATCTTCTCTGGGTTGGAATTTTCCTTCTAGTATCTTCTGTAAGGCTGGGTTTGTGGGGAGATATTGTTTGAATTTGATTTTTTCATGGAATATCTTGTTTTGTCCTTCTATGTTAATAGAGAGTTTTGCTGGGTATCGTAGTCTGGCTGGGCACCTATGTTCTCTCAGGGCTTGTAGGACATCTGTCAAGGCCCTTCTAGCTTTTAAAGTTTCTGAGGAGAAGTCAGGTGTGATTCTGATGGGTCTGCCATTGTATGTGACTTGGCCTTTTTCTCTTACAGCTTTTAATATTCTTTCTTTCTCTACATTTGGAGTTTCTAATTTTTTGTGGCGAGAGGAGTTTCTTTTCTGATCTAATCTGTTTGGTGTTCTGTAAGCCTCTTGGATATATACTGGCATCTCTTTCTTTAGGTTTGGGAAGTATTCTATGATTTTGTTGAAGATATTTCCTGGACCATGGAGTTGGGAGTCTTCTCTTTCCTCTATGCCTATAATTCTTAGGTTCCATCTTTTCATTGAGTCCTTGATTTCTTGGATGTTGTGGGTGAGAGATATTTAGCTTTCTCATTTTCTTTGGATGTTGTACTGATTTCTTCCATCGAATCTTCCATGCCTGAGATCCTTTCTTCCATCTCTTGCATCCTATTTTTGATAGTCACATCCGTAGTTCCTGTTCTCTTCCCTTGATTCTCCATTTCCTCTTTTAACTCTGACTATGTTTTCTTTATTATTTCCATTTCTATTTTCATGTCTTGAATGGTATTGTTCGTTTTGTACATTTCCTTCTCCAGTTTGCTTGTTTTTGCCTTGAAATCTTTCATTGCTCTGTCCTTTTCCTGTTCATACTGAGTCACCTTGGCTTGGAGCTCTTTAATGGTGTTATTCATTGTTTTGACTTGTAAAATTGTGGCCTCTTTGAATTCCTTCATAGATTTAAGTTCTTCTTGAAGGGATTCTATCACTTTCCAAAATGTAGAATTGCCATTGTTTTCATGTGTTTCAGCTGTGGTTATGTGGTTCAGGCTCGATGGAATAGCGTTGCTTTCTTTTGTTGGAGTCATTTCGCTCTGTTTTTTTTTTTTGTTTTTTGTTTTTGTTTTTGTTTGTTTGTTTGTTTTTTGGTCTGGGACCTCTGGCCATGTGGAATTTTTTAGCTGTCTTCTGGACTTGGGTCCAAAGGGGGGCGCTTTGGTGTAGGATTTGAGTTGCCTTACTCCACCCCTATAAGGTGAGTCATTCAGCCCTGCCTCCTAGGTGGAGACCTAACTAATCCAGGTTGTGGAGCTGTGTACAAGTAAGCTCTGGTTCCCCGTCGGAAGGGCCCAAACTAGTACAAAAGTCCGATATACGACAGTTTCAAGTATCTCGCATCTTGCCCGGGGTTGGCTCCTGTGGTGGGTAAATCTGCCCTTCACCCCCAATAGACTTGCTGCTCCCGTGGCTTGGAAACTGGCCAGTGACATCACAGCAGTGGGTTGCAATCTGCAGTCTGAAGGCACTTTGCAGCCCAGCTGCGCTCACTTCCAAGGGTCGCAACCTTTCACCAGATAGCTGGATCGTCTGTGCGAGACCTGGGGGTGCCCAGGAGGATGGGGATTATCTCTGCGTGGGATCTGAATCTGCTGGCTGGGTATTAAATTGGAACTTACCAGGTGTCAATCCTGGTGGGGGATGGGGTATCCCGATTCCTGGTCCAGTGGCTTCCTTGCGTGTCTGAGAGTAGGAAGGAGCGTCCTGCCCAGGGATTGTCAGTGGTCCCTGGGTAGTTGGGTGAGATCGAGAGGGGGCCGAGCCATTTGTACAGTGTCCTGCAACACTCGCCGCCCTGTGACTGTTAACCCCGAAATCAAAATATGTCTGCCCAGGCTGCCGCCATCTTGCATCCCCCCCTAAATAATTCTTAAGAGCACCTAATCTCACTTTTTTTTTTTTTCTTTTGGTTTTTCAGGACAGGGTTTCTCTGTGTAGCCCTGGCTGTCCTGGACTCACTTTGTAGACCAGGCTGGCATCGAACTCACAAAGATCCACCTGCCTCTGCCTCCCAAGTACTGGGCTTAAAGGTGTGCACCACCACTGCCCAGCTCTACTCTCACTTTTTACAATGACTACTAAATATTAGTAATAACATTGTATTAATGTGTGTGTGCATTCTTGCCAAGTGGAGCTTATAGGAGTTTCTTCCTTCATTCTACCATATCTGCTCCAAAGAAAGACCTCAAGATCCCATGCTTGGCAGCAAGCACTCTTATCCACTGAATCTTCCAGTAGCTGATAATTAAACTTTAGTTTAAGATTCAGCGGGAATCAATGCTGGAATTAAAGTAAAAACTGACTGAAAGAATCTAATTGAAGGACCTAAAGGTTTTGTTCATTTTTAGTTTTGCATCTGAAATACATTGAAAAGAAAGTAGAGATTGCTTTCTATTTTCTGATATTTTAGTATCATAGGGATTACAATTGTACCACTGTGTTAGTTATTATTAATAAAACTGTCTTCTTTCTTTCACTTTTTCATAAGTAATACTTTGTTTAAAAAAAACTTTCATGAAACTTCTGTAATATTTATCACTCTTATTTTTAATTTATTATGAATGTTAGAAAAAAGAAGTACCTCTCAAGATTTCATAAACTGTGAATGTCACAACAGAATTTTCACACAAAAGTGACGAGTGCTGCATATTCTTAACAGTATCGAGAAGGAAATAGTAGTAAATGATATCACAGTGGTAGTGAAAAGGTAAAGGGAGCCCTTTGTAAATGACAGAATTCTGCTTTTCTATTTAATCTTTGTTTAATAGAAAACAAGTACTCGTGTATATGTACTTATATGAGTTCTGCATTCATATCATTTCTACCATCTCTATCCACTTTCAAACTCCTCCCATGTCCTCTCCATGACCTCTTATTCTTGGATCTGTTTATGTATGCTCAAGTCATGCCAACATGGATGGGGAAACCTCTTAAACTTCCATTCCTTGATGCTACAGGCAATCAATGGTTGCCTAGAGAGGGATAATTAGATTACATAATTATAGTTCTTTACTTTTTTTCTGAGATAAAAACCCATTTTGTAGCTCTGGTTGAGTCTAGAACTCAGTATGCAGGGAAGACTTGTCTTGAAATCCCAGAAAAATACATTGCTTGTGCTTCCTAAGAATTGGAGTTAAGGGTGTGTACCAGCATCCCAAACTCAGACCACATAATCATATGAATGAATTTTACCTAGATTTTGAATTCACTGAAGGAGTCTGTGAAGAAACATCATTATGGGTTTTCCGATTTCAATGTTGTATCACTTCCTCTGTACTGGTAAATCTATAAAGCCATTCAGGCACAATTCCAAAAAGAAGGCAAGAGATCACTGTGGCATAGAACAGCATGGGATCCAAGAGAAGATGTACTGTTATAAGAGATATACATTCAGGAAGAAATCTTCAATGAAACTTCAACGAAGTTTAGAAAACATAAAGTCTGAGATGCCTACCTATATGAAACCAGACACATGGGACAGTTAGATATATGACTATTTTCTTAGCTTAGTGTTTACCATCTGTAACGCATGCCACTGACATATCAAAAAAGAAAAATGAAGACTGGAAATTGACTGCTAGTTTGGCTGACTATGGATGACTTTGTAAACATTTAGTAAAAGGGGAACTATAGACAAACATAGGCAGAGAACTGTGTCCATGAAAAATAACTGAGTGAAAGTATAGAACAAAGAGTGTTTTTGTATTTTAAAAAATATGTGAATTCTCATATTAGTATGCATAATCTGAATTATATAGTCCACAAACTGTACATGATTTATGCACTCTGAAATACTATCCTCGTAAAGGAATAGAAATCAGTACATTTCTTATGCTGACCAAGCTTCACTCAGGTGCGTAACAGTGTTTTAGGACATGGTTGATTTGCATCCTGGGAGATGGTTATTTCTTAGATTAGTAGCAGACATGTAGTAGGGTTTATATTTAGTCTCAACAAAGTGGAATGAGTAAAATCTGTAGAAGCAGTGAATAAAAGGGCAGATAAAGAAAAGACAGCATCTTCTTGCTGTGTGTCCTGAGGAACTAGAACAGCTGTCTCAGTTCTGTCTAATGCTGCCCATAATAGAATTGCAGTGTATTCATTGCCTACTAGATAGGGACTGAACTGTGAAAGTACAATAAAATGTCTTCTGAGTGTTGTACTTGTATTAATGTAGTCATGTTATTTCTTACTATGGCATATACATTTATATTATACATATTTATATGTTTGCTAAACAATAACATTTTGGTTGAAAGAGGCATAAATGATATCAGGTTATTGAAAAAAAGAATACTTGATTCTTACAACTATACCTTAGAAATCACATGATATTATTCACCTAAGCTAATTTAAAAAATTTAGCATTTTTATGTTTATCAAAGTGATTCTAAAGTCCAGCCAGGACTGAGAACAAATTCAATAAGGATTCAGAAATATAAAAACTTGTATGGAGAAATCAAAGTAACAATATAGAAGAACCCTGAAAATGAAGGTCTTCCTCCATAAGAAACTAGGCTTAAATGTTATTTATAAAAGTATCTTTAAAAAGTATCTAAAGTGATATTAATAAAACGAGTAGTTAGTCACAAGAGAATGCTCATATGCTAATGATTTTGACACCTTCAGAGAAACTGCTCTTCAGGTAATATTTAAGATAATAATAGCTATAATTATAATGCAATTAGTAGGCACTAAGCATGAATCAAGTGTTCCACTTACATTAACTCATTTGAACTTCAAGCAATGCCACTGGGTAAGAATTATTACTAACTAGGCTTTACAGGTGATGATCTCATGCTCAGAGGGACAAGACAAGCTGTACATGGGCACACAACAAGAAGATAGTCAAAGCATAATTTAGTGCCAAGTAATAGAGTGCCAATGCCAATATCCTGGCCACCAATCAATTTCTCTAAGAACAAACTGTTATTTTCTAACCAGACCAGTTGCAGAAATGGTCTCATATCTCAATTATATTTGATTTGATCCACTGTCCTAGGTGATGTTACTCCATAGTGCATTCATTTATTTTTGTTCCTCAAGTAAACCACTCTTTATCTCCCTCTGCAAGAGGCCCAATGATAAATAACTATAGTGCATTATTAAGATATTATTATCTTGATCTGTAAATCCTTCCAAGTTCAACAAGATTCTCTACTTTCCTCTTTATGCTTGTCTTTATAATGTCTGGTTATTTTTCCTCTTTAATATTCTCCTACTCAGTTTTGTAAACTTCCTGTGTTTTTATTATAGAAGTAAAATTATTGATGATCAAATTATCATTCATAGTGCACCCCTTCAGATTAGGAATTTGCCTGCTATTCTTGTCCTCCATTATTTACAAATTATGGTGAGATAAGACATTATTTATTTTTTGGAGCTCTTTTAGAGTTCTGTTATCTTGCCTAAGGTTTCAGATCTAGTAAGTGGTTGAGCTGGGATTTAGAGCCCCCAATTCTAATTCCTGAATTCTTTTTTTTTTCTTTAAGTTACAATTCAATTGCAGTCCCCTCCCTATTGGGGATCCAGTCCCACCCTCCCACCCTCAACCGCCCATCCTCTTCCATTTTTTTTTTTTTAAGTTTAGGGTATATCTTATTTCCCCCTACAGTTTCCCCTTTCAGTCCAACAACTGGCTCTTTCTCTTATAATAATAAATACAATACAAAACAAAAGAGTTAATTAGGCCATAGTTATGAGGGTTATATGGCTTAGCGTACATTCCCAATGTCCAGTCCATATGTATTTGGTACCTGACTTTAACATTCTACTATCTAACCATCTCCATGAGTTTGAAGTTCTATATCTAACTCAACATTCATACTAACTTGCAACACAATTTTTAAAGCATCTTCTTAGGTCTATAACACTCTCTTGACTCCTAAACAACTCAAAATTTAATTATGAGACTCTAACTATCTGTTCTTCAACCACCTCAGAGATCTGAGAGGGATAAATATATCTGATTTTATAGGAAGTACAGGGCCTGAAGCTTCCCAAACTAAGAAATGACATACCAGTGGCTGCCTGGACAGTTCCCATTTTCTCTCCATACATTACAGCATCGATCTTCAGTCATTTGGCCCTGTTTCTCTGACAGACATTGATTGTAGAGCAGGGGTTATGAAGGACTTACCTACCCTGTCTTGGCAGAGCTAGGCTGTCAACTTACCTGCTTCCAGGTTTTGTCCTTTCTGGACAGCATTCTGTCTACAGTTGGAGCAAGGGGCTTTTCTTACCAAGAGAAAGGCTTGTGACTAATTCAATCATCTCCCACTGGAGATTCTTCGATGCTCATCTTCTACTAGGGGTAGAATAGGGGGTGCTGTCAGGAGTTGATATGTCTTGATATAAAAAAATCTAAAGTTACGAAAACATCTTTGAATGCCATATTCTACAGATTTCTTGAGGTTTTTGAAGAGGCCCTATCTATCTCTTATATTATGGTAAGCAGATGTTGCTTGTCTCTTAGCAGCTTTATTTCTGATTAGCTTAGAAAATAGCTATAATAGGCTGTCATAGTACCTAACAGAATGACCGGCTTGAATAACTATTAGTTTGCATTTCTTGATTATCCTAAACAGTTTATTACAATTAGTAGTATAAGGCCGAAACATCCCATTTCATTTTTTTTCTTTACCTCCTAACCCTTCCATCCCATTTCTCTGGGGTGGGGTGTCCTTATATAACAGTCTTTCATCTCATTTAAGAGGTTTCATGAGGACCTAGAGCCTCCTCATTCATTGGGGGTCTACGAGGCAGTACCACCAGTGAAAAGTGTCTCATTGTCCAGGAGAGAAAACTAAAAAACAAAGACAAGCAATCTGGAGCAGGAAATGTACAAAAACAAATAACATCACTCAAGAAATGAAAATGGAAATGGAAACAATAAAGAAAACACAGTCAGAGTTAAAAATGGAAATGGAGAATCAAGGGAAGAGAAAGGAACTATGGATTTGAGTAACAAAAATAGGATTCAAGAGATGGAAGAAAGGATCTCAGGCATGGAAGTTTCGATGGAAGAAATCAATACAACATCCAAAGAAAATGAGAAACCTAAAAAAATCTCTCACCCACAATATCCAAGAAATCAAGGACTCAATGAAAAGACAGAACCTAAGAATTATAGGTATAGAGGAAAGAGAAGACTCCCGACTCCATGGTCCAGGAAATATCTTCAACAAAATCATAGAAGAAAATTCCCAAACTTGAAAAAAGAGATGCCAGTAAAAATCCAAGAGGCTTATAGAACACCAAACAGATTAGATCAGAAAAGAAACTCCACTCGCCACATAAAAAGAGAGACTCCAAATGTAGAGAACAAAGAAAGGATATTAAAAGCTGTAAGAGCACCCTCTTGATTCCTAAACAACTCAAAATTTAACTATGAGACTCTAGCTATCTATCAAGAGGGTGCTCTGGATCTAAGAAGATATTTTTAAAATTATGAGGCAAGTTAGTATGAAAGCTGAGTTAGATATAGAACTTTAAACTCATGGAGATGGTTAGATAGTAGAATGTTAAAGTCAGGTGCCAAATACATATGGACTGGACATTGGGAATGTATGCTAAGCCATATAACTCTTATAATCGTGGCCTATTTATTTCTGTTGTTTTGTATTGTATTTATAGTTATAAGAAAAAGAACCATTATTTGGACTGAAAGGGAGAGCTGTTGGGGGGAAAAATAAATACCTTAAACTGAAAAAAAAAAAAGAAGGGAAGAGGATGGTGGGGCTGAGGGGGAGGAGGGTGGAAGGGTGGGACTGGAGGGGGGAGTAGGGAGGGGATTGTGATTGAGATGTAACTTGAAGAAATAAAAAATAAATTATTAAAAAAAAAAACAACAATAAAAGAAATAATGAAAGCATTTTTTTGAAAATTGCCACACTGAAACCTGTTACTACTTTATAATATACTATTGTAAATACATTATATTATAAATAATATAAATATAATACAATATAATATTCTGATAAATTAAAGCATAAAACAACTTTTTTTCTAAAAAAAAAAGCTGTAAGAGAAAAAGGCCAAGTCACATACAATGGCAGACCCATCAGAATCACACCTGACTTCTCTTCAGAAACTTTAAAAGCTGGAAGGGCCTTGACAGATGTCCTACAAGCCCTGAGAGAACATAGGTGCCCAGCTAGACTACTATACCCAGCAAAACTCTCTATCAACGTAGATAGAGAAAACAAGATATTCCATGACAAAATCAAATTCAAACAATATCTCCCCACAAACCCAGCCCTACAGAAGATCCTAGAAGGAAAATTCCAACCCAGAGAAGATAACTACACCCAAGAAAACAGAGGAAATAGAAACCTCCACAGCAACTAAACAAAAAGAAACACAAGATGACCAGCTCTACCAAAGTAATGGGAAGTAACAACCCCTGGTCACAAATATCCATCAACATCAATAGACTCAACTCGTCAATAAAAAGACACAGACTTACAGACTTGATCCATAAACAAGACCCATCTTTTTGCTGTATACAAGAAACACATCTCACTATTGAAGATAAACACTATCTCAGAGTAAAGTGCTGGGAAAAGTTTTTAATTCCTGAATTCTTAATGATTGCAGTTTCCTATGCCATTAGAAAGACTGTCCCAAAAGTCAGAACTTCAGCTCTGCCTGATTCTATGGGTTCAATTTACCCTGACAAAGCAAAGTGGCAAACTATAAAATGAAATCAACCCTGATACCCTGGAGCCAAGAGAAAAACTAACAATTTCTCCTTACGAGTTGGCTTTAGTGTGTAATTTAGTATCTACTAGCAGATACTTCAATCATCAGAAAAGAAACTGATTTAAAAAAAAATATAGCATTGCTCTTGTTACAGCATATTCACATGTTATTAGTTGTTCAGAAATCTTCACTTATAGCAGTAACCTTTGGCTATTTTATAAACATCTGTTCTTTGTCACTACTGAATGCATTTTCTAACATATTTAAGTTTGTAAGAAATTCTCAGGAAAGAAGTAGATTTCTGACCCTAGATTTAGAGATAGGCCTTTGTTCTCCTTCAAGTCTTTTGTTTAATTTGACTTAATACCTTTTATCATAAATATGTTTTGTGTATAAATTTGTGTCTATGTGTTTATATGTGTTTGTGATTACATGTGTATGACTGTGTATATATTTATGCAGAAAAGTATGGGTACAGGTTTATAGATGTGTGTTTATGTATGTACATAGGTGTGTTTGTGCATGTGCACACATGTGTGTGTATGTTAGCATGTGTGTGTATGGGTATGTCTGTCTGTGAAGAGTAGCTCTTCTCTGTACAATCTAATTGTTGTTATCATTCCCAGTATGTAATCATCTGGACTACAGTCAAGCCAAGTGAATTAATCTTGCATAAGTTATTTTGTGCAATGTGTGAGTATTGCAGGTTTTTCCCCACAGAACAAATTTGTACCCCTGATTTTGCCATTTGTTGAAGGATACACAGTGATGATAACTTTCCTCCAATATAATAAGTATCTTGGAGAATTTTTTACATTATAAAATATTTTATATTATAAAGTCTCCGTAAGCAGACAGGCAGAGCAGTATAAGAGGGATACCACAGCTATAGATAGTAAAGTGCATCCTTTAGGAATGAGTCCCTGGCACAGAGCAGCAAACTTTATTGGTAACAGTCATCTCAGGACTGTATCTCACTGTATAACATCCAAAAATAATTCACAGGTTGAGTCAGATTCCAATGCCACTTTGAAACCTTTCTGTTGCTGAACAGATAGCACTGAACATTTAAAATATGTATAAAAGAGGTTTGTACAAGTAGAAATAAAAGACAGCAGCAACACTAAGATCCATATGCAAAGAAAAGTCCAGTCGAAACAAACCAATGTTGAGTCCCTGGAATGTTGTTGTTCATTGTTTCACTGTCCAATAAAATGTCCAGCATAAAATTTTAAACAAAGAGTTCTCGATGGAAGAATCTTACCTCCTTATTAGCTTCCTACTGTTCATGTCCATCTTAATGATTCATCCTGAAAACCTCAATTTTGTTCTATTTGCTGACACTAATTCTTAAGGTCATTAGTTCTTAAATATTGTTCATATTTAAATCTCCTGTTATTACTCATTTTGGTGAATGTTTAGAACTTCATCATTTCTTGCCTTATAATTAAATCATCTTTCCATTGGTTATTTCTACATTTTTTGACAATTATCTTTTCCATTCCTCAAAAAAAATTAAGAGATGAAAATAATCCTATTTCTTCTACTTTATACTTTTAGGATCATCCTTTACAGATGGATACAGATTGTATTGATAAAATCAATACCTTTACCAATATGTTTCTTCAGGTTAGAACTCTTCATTTGTTTCATTCTTTTTGGAAATTCCATTTATAAAGATGGTATTGAATAAGTAAGATATTACGAATGATCATTAGTGAAATGATGCCAAAGTAAGATAAATCTTAAGTTCTGAAATTAGAAAGAAAGGTTTATTTGTAATTTCACAGGTATTGGGCTGCTGGCACAATAAAAAAACTAAAAAAGAAAGGTTGAGAAATTTCAGGGTACCCCACAAAAGAAGAGCAGGAAAGACTGTAGGCACCAAAGGGGTTGAGAACACTACAAGAACACAACCCACATAATCATCTCATCAAGGCTCACAGAGACTGAATCACCAAACCTGTATGGGTCTTTTCTAGGTCCTCTGCATACATGTTATGGTTGTATAGCTTGATATTCTTGTGGGATTCCTAACAATGGGTTTGGAGTGTCTCGAACTCTTTAGCCTGCTCTTGAGACCCTTTTTTTTCCTACTGGGTTGTCTTGTCTAGCCTTGATATGAGGAGTTTTGCCTAGTCTTATTGTAACTTGTTATGTTGAATTATATTGGTTTCTCTGGGAGGCCTGCTCTTTTCTGGAGGGAAAATGAGAAGAAATGAATCTTGGAGAGACAGGAAATGAGAGGGAATTGGGAGGATTGGGGGGAGGGAACACTTCAATAATGATGTAATGTGTGAGAGAAGAATAAAAGAAAATCAAAAGCTACTTGGAAAAAATATCAGAAATATTGTAATGTTTCCTCATTCCTTCCCACACAGAAAGTAAAGTTTCTGCAGCATCTTCCAGATGCAACAGGTTTGATGCAAATATGAATTCACAGAGGGAGCTCCAGTGGCACAATTGGTTAGCACATGGTAATTATATGAAATCAAAAAGACTGTGATACTTTTTTATTTATTTATTGCTTCAGGTTACATCTCCATCATAGTGTCCTCTTTCCACCCCTTGCAGCCCTGCCCTCCCACCCTCTACCCCCTAACCCTTCCACCCCACTCCTCTGGAGTGGAGTGTCCCTACATAACAGTCCCCAGCCCCAGTTCAGCAGTCATATGAGGGCCAAGAGCCTCTTCAGATACTGGGGGCCTACAAGGCAGTACCACCAGTAAAAATGTCTCATTGACAGGGAGAAAAAAGAAAAAAAAAGTCTATGTTCCTGTTCTGTTTGGTGCGTTGGTTGTAGTATAGATATCCTGTACTATATAGCTAAAATCCGACTATAAGTGAATAGATGATATGCACATCCTTCTGAGTCTGGGTTAGCTCACTCAGGATGATCTTCTCTAGTTCCATCCATTTGGCTAAAAATTGCATAATTTCATTGTTTCTGATAGCTGAGTAGTATTCCATTGTGTAGATATACCACAGTTTTTTAATCCATTCTTCGGTTGAGGGACATCTGGGTTGTTTCCAGTTTCTAGCTATTACAATTAAGGCTGTTATGAACATAGATGAGGAAACTTCCTTGTGATTCGGTGAGGAGTCATTTGGATGTGTACCCAGAGACTGTGATACTTTAACAACACCTATAGAGGTTCAAAACAGAGGAAAGCTCAGAAAGCAGAAGGGGAAGTAGACACAAGGTCATATCTATAGCCAAGAAGCTATTTAGAATTACTAACTTCTGGGAGAAGGAAAAAACATTTTGTTTAATGATGTTATAGTGGGTGTATCAACCACATTCCTAGGGCAGGACCAGTGCTCAGGGGTAGTTGGCCAACACAAAACACACTCATTGTTTTTTCTGTACCTTTTTTGTTAATTCAATTGTTGTTGTTTTTTGTTTGTTTTTGTTTGTTGGAGAGAGAGAGAGAGAGAGAGATATGATCTGAGGCGAGTTGGAATTTTTTACTATGTATTAAAGTGATCCATGTTTTATGCATTGTATATATATTTACTAACTTACTTTTTTATTATTTCACTTAACAATTCTTTTTGAACATATTTTCTTATGTGCAAATTAAATCATGTTATATAGTTACAATTAGTTTTATGACCTTTAACTTACATCATTTTAACACTTTCTTCCTGGCCTCATCCAAGTAAATTGCTACCTTACTCTCCCCTTCTAAGAGATTGTGTTTAGTTTCTACTTGTAATTGAAGCCATGCAATGATCCTCTTCTTTCTTTATTGATTACCAAACTATAATCTGCCCCTCTATCCCTTGACTATTTTTATTCACTCTAAGTTTATAAAACACATATTTTATCGTGTAACTATTTGCTATATTAATATATAACAATCAAAAGTCAATAAGCAATAAATAAGAAATTTAGCAATTTTTTTATTTATTTCATATAATATCTGAAACAAAATAAAAACACAACGCCTCTCTATAGTTTTACCACTACTTTTTTCTAGCGTATTCACAGGGAAAATGGAAACCAAAACTAAATCTGGAAATTTAACTAAAATAGAAACCAAAGTTCTACTGAATATATATATATATTTGTCTGCAACTAAAGGCATTGAAAATTCACTTCTGAAGCTTCCACCATATATACCCAAATAATTTAGACAGATTAGCATTTAGTGAAAATAGTGAAATATAAGCAAATTAAAATATAAAAGAACTAAAGACTCTTTAATCAAGAAAATAATATATCTTTTTTACTCTTTGGTAACTCTAGTAGACAATCCAGGTAACATTTGGCAAGGAGACAATTTAATGAAAAAAGTTTACTTCACAAATAAGTGTACATGATCAAAGACACAAGATTGCCATCTGGTGGTGGTTTATGCAAAGCAGTTGTGTTAAATGACCTTTACTGCTAAACTAGGAGGTTAAGGCTGTTACTTCATCTTTGCAAGAATGAGAAATCACATCACATGTGAAAACTTGTGAATGAAGTATCAATTATGTGACTGAACTTATAAATAATACTGTTCCTCAAGATACTTGACTACAGATTAAATTTTTCACAGAAAATACAGTAAAGTCATTCCCATTTATTATAATTTAATTACATATACATACACACATTATAAGTTAATATTAGTATACCAGTTTTCATATGTAAATATATAAGTACATAAATATTAATGCATGCTTATTTTTACAATAGGTATACATTATTAAATTGCTTACTATGGTTTTAAAGCTTTATTAAACACAATTTTTAAAATCCTGAATAAATTATGATTAAGACCATTTTAAATTTTATTAACATATAATTGTAAATAGTCTGCTATTGTAAAATAACCAATATCCTCATTTATAATTAGTTACAAGCAGAGAAGAGTAATAGCAATCATTATCAAAATCACTCAAGATATTTTTTCTTTAAAGATTTTAGTAGTGTACTTTGAAAACAAGATTCATTTGGATGTCTAAGTCAAATATTCAATGAA
Organism: Lophiomys imhausi; assembly: GCA_907164525.1. Lineage (NCBI taxonomy): Eukaryota > Metazoa > Chordata > Mammalia > Rodentia > Muridae > Lophiomys > Lophiomys imhausi. The sequence goes on from CAJQZJ010032563.1 coordinate 1,727,466, forward strand.
TAGTGCCTGAAACATTGTATTGCAAACCACACTAGAGTCAATTTAAGAACTCCATTGGTATTTCTCCTTCTTTGGAGAATGAACCAGACATTTCAGCTCAGCAGAATGTTTAATGAGGTATAAGTAAAACTATGACATAATTCCACAGTAAGTATATCTTGAGTGTCTTGGTTAGTAAATAAATCAGAAAAATCAACACAAGGATTTAAAAGTATCCCACTGTAAATTTAAACAGAGATTTCATCTGATCCTTTAAAAAGAGATGGCTAAACTTTTAATGGGCCTTCCAATTTTATTTCTTTATGTCATTCCTCTACAGGCAAAAACATTTGTAAATTGCAGAAAAATGAAAAGTTTATTTAAATAGTCATATTTTCATTGAAAAGAAGTACCACCAAGTACTATGGCTTTAAAATGTTTATTTTCTAGGAGCTTTTAATATTAGCAATCTTTTGCAAGACTTTTAGCACACACCAGAGTACACTAGGATGTTAGAATAAGAACACTCTCATGGATCAGTGGAATCACCACTTGCAAGAGCAGTCAAACCTGTCTCTGCCTATAGTTGTGGAAAAGTATGATAGGAGATTTTACTTGACATATGTCTGCCAAATGTTAAAACATTTTGATGCCAATTGTTTTTAATAATCATCGACATTCATGAGGATACATGACAATATTAATATTTTATCTATCTTGGTCTCATAGCAGTATGAATTATACCGCTAATTGCATTAGCAAAGACTGCTTGATGTACATTCATATATGATCAGTTTTAACCAATGTTATACAATTAAGCCTTGCTAATTAATCAATTACCATTTAAGAGTTTTGCTGAATGAAGACAAAGAAAAGAAAATGGATACTAAAGTACTGAGTTTTTCATGGAATGTCAATGTTTGTTTCTGAAATCAAGGGTTGGCCTTAAGTCATCTTGATCCACGGTTATACAAATGATTAATTGGACCCTTTCTCATACTTTTAGGCCCCAACAGAGATTGCTCTTGCAAAATAAGAACCAGACACAATAATTCGTTTTTTTGATATTGACAGAAAGATTTTACTCTTGAAATCTTAACCAAGAGTCATTGTGTTATGTTAATTTTTATTTGTGGCAATAATATATTTTGAGAATTTTAAACAAACAATAGCAAAAATCAAATGGGTTGTAAGAAGGAAAGGAGTGGTTTGCTACTCTAGGAAAAGCATGCATGCAGGTTAAATGCACAGGCCCGGAAGTCACATGTACCAAACAACAATTGAAGTTTGACCATGGGAAATTCCGTAATTTGCCACAGATTCCTTATCTATCCTATGAAGTTAATGACAATATCTTGTAACATCATTGAGAAGAACACGTTTAATATATCTACGAAAGTCTGGTACATACAACACTAAATCAATAATATCTATTATTCATAGAATGGTAATTATTAGTAAAAGAGAGAATCTTGCTGAAATATAGAATTCCTTTCAATCAAGATTATATTCTGACAAAGAAAATTATAGTGGATAGCAGAAATATCATTAAGAAGCTGGGAAAATAACATATTATACAACAGCAGTTTGAAAATAAAATCAATTTACTGTTTGCAAATTGAATAGTATGCATTAATCATATGTAGGAAGGATATTTGATTACAATATAATGTTCAGCTAACATATACAACTTCTGTTCAGTAGTTACTCTTTAAATATTGCCAGTGAAACTCTAGTCATATAGTTTGAACCACAAAGAATTTGAAATATTATTATATAATTCAGTGAAATGAAAAGTTATGAATTCATCATTTGAGCTGGCTTTATCAATCTAAAAATTTAAGTTTAGAGGATACCAGAAAACATGAATGTATATCATAAACATGATTGTGGTAAAGATATCATGAATTATGATATAATATGATCTTTCCTGAAGAGTTATCTTAGACATGTGACATCCTTGCTGCTTAATACAATAGACAATCAATCCTTGATTTCTCAGAGCTGTTGATTCATTGACTCTATCTTCTTTGGGTCTTCTTTGACTTCATCAGTATGTTAGAAGAAACAAAGATATTATTATTGTCTTCAGTAGTGTGCTTGAGACTCCAGTTGCTATTACCTTCTTTAATTTAATTAAAGTTTGTATAACTATTATAAGATAAAACTAGCAAGACTGCTACGCTCATTGAAACTGCTGTATTTAACTTCCTTTCTTCCTTCCTTCTTCCTTTCTTTCTTTTTTGGTTTTATTTTGATTTTTGTTTTTCGAGACAGGGCTTTTTTTTTTTTTTAAATACTTTTTTTTTTCTTCAAGTTACATCTCAGTCACAAACCCCTCCCTATTCCCCCTTCCTATCCCGCCCTTCCACCCTCTTCCCCCAGAAGTTTCCAATTTCAGTCCAACAGATGGCTCCTTCTCTTATAACAGTAAGTATTATACAAAACAACAGATATAAATATGCCACATTTATGAGAGTTAAATGGCCCAGTATACCTTCCCAATGTCCAGTTTATACATATTTGGCCCCTGACTTTAACATTCTACTATCTAACCATCTCCATGAGTTTAAAGGTCTATATCTTACTCAACATTCATACTAACTTGCAACACACTTTTAAGAGTATCTTCTTAGATCTATAACACCCTCTTGATTCCTAAACAACTTAAAATTTAACTATGAGACTCTAGCTGTCTATTCTTCAACCACCTCAGAGACCTGAGAGGGATAAGTATATCTGCTTATATAGGAAGTGCAGGGCCTGCAGCTTCCAAAACTAAGAAAGGACATACCAATGACTGCCTGGACAGTTCCCATTTTCTCTCCATACATTCCTGCATCAGTCTTCAGCCTTTGGGTCCTGTTTCTCTGACAGACATTTGTTGTAGAGCAGGGATTATGAAGGGCTTACCTACCCTGTCTTGGCAGAGTTAGGCTGTCGACTTCCCTGCTACCAAGTTCTGTCCTTTTTGGACAGCAGTCTGTCTGCAGTTGGTGCAAGGGGTTTTTCATGCCAAGAGATAGGCTTGCCACTAATTCAACCATCTTACAGTGGAGGTTCTTCGATGCTTATCTTCTACTTGGAGTAGAATAGGGGGTGCTGTCAGGCACTGATATGTCTCGATATAAAAAAAAAGAAAATCTTAATTTAAGATAACATCTTTGAATGCCATATTCTGCAGATCTCTTGGGGTTTTTGAAGATGCCCTATCCATCTCTTGTATTTAGATAAGCAAATGTTGCTTGTCTCTTAGCAACTTGATTACTGGGTAGTTTAGAGGATATCTGTGATAGACTGTCATAGTAGCTAACAAAGTGACATGTTTGCATGACTAGGAGTTTGTTTTACTTAACTATCCTAGACCGTTTTAGATGGTTGGTATCAAGAGGCCAGAGCTTCACATTTTATTTTTAAGTATCTCTAGGCATGATACCATTAGGAAGCGTTACCTTTAATTTTGTATCAATATATAAAGATCTATTCAATTGTGGTTAAATATACTCTTAATTATGTATCAATATACAAAGATCAATGCCTATGTAGCCCAATACAATCTTAATATTACGTCCATATACAAGGGTCAATACCATTGTGGCCAACTATAATCTTAAATTTGTATCAATATACAAAGATCAATACCGATGTAATCCAATACAATCTTATTTTTGCACAATAAACAATGGTCAATTCCACTTTAGCCTAATAAACTACTAATTTTGTATCAATATACAAAGGTATAAGGACATATTCAATAATCTGCCCCTTCTTCTTGGACCTTCCTGTGCTGTGTCTATATCTCATTTTTCTCAAGCTATGCACTCCTACATAGGAGAGGAAGAAGGATACAGAAAAGGAAAAGTAGGAAGTCCCTGGGGCTAACCTCCAAAACCCATTAAACAGGACCATTTATGAGCTTGGGTTTGGGCCCCAAACAGGTCTACTACGACCCAAATCAGCAGGAAGTCACTTTAAGAGAGCGACGTCCCATGCCCAGAGGGTGGGGAAGGTGTTTCTCCGCTCTTCTTTTTGGTTATTTGAAGGATAACTGAAAACTCCGATATTTAAGAGACAGGGCTTTTCTGTGTAGCTCCAGGTGTCCTGGAACTCACTTTGTAGTAGGCTGGTCATGCACTCAGAGATCTGCCTTCCTCTGCCTCCCTAGTGCTGGGATAAAATGCATGCACCATCACTACTTGGCTAGCTTTTATTGAACATATTTTCTAAAGTCATAAAGCCCATTTTTATTATGATTTCATAAGATAACTACACAAATCATTTATATAGTTGAGGCTCAACACAGAAATATGTTTAAAAAATGAACATTTTAATTTTATAAATTATAGCTTATAAACTATGTTAGATTAAATGCTAACACTGTAGAAGTAAGTAAATATGGTATGTTACTGTGTTAGAAATAATGCTCATGATTTATCTTCTAGTTTATAATTATCAATAAGCCAGTCATGGTGGCACATGCTTTTAATCCCAGCACTTGGGAGCAGAGGCAGTTGAATTTCTGTGAGTTCAAGGCCATCCTGGTCTACAAAGTGAGTTCCGGATAGCCAGGGCTCTGTTATGCAGACAAACCCTGTCTGGAAAAACAAAAATTGTCAATAAAGTGGTATTTCATTATCCTTGTTTAATTCTTGAGAAAAAAAAAAACTAGATAATTTAAGTCCTTCAAATAGAGTAACTTTCAAACAATGAGATTTCAAGGTTTATATTTCACAACCTGGTCCTAACCTGTTAAATGTTTCTAGTTTGGCAGTTATAATAAAGGGAGATGTTAAATCTGCAAAATAGAGATTTATATAGAGATTAAACCAAACAATTAATTTTAGTTATTTGCTGCCACTATTTAAGAGTGCTTCATAGGATTTTCAGATATAGGTCATTTGGTAGATTGGTTGTCTACTATGTACCAATCCCTAGGTTCAGTTCCCAAGCAGTACATAAAACCAAGTGTGACAGTGAATTCCTGTAAACTTAGCACTTCAGAAATAGAAGTAGAAGGGTCTGAAGCTCAAGGTCATCTAATACACAATACCTTTGAGCCTGTTTGTACTATCAGAAACTCTGACCAAGTAAAAGAACACTTCATTATATGTTTTTTTTTTTTAATTAGGGACCTCATGAAGTAAAACATTAAAATTTTGGGAATAGGATAAATAGGTCATGGATATGGCACAATGGGTAAAAAAAAAAGCATTTTACAAAATTATCTTTGATCTCTGGAACCCATGAGACACCAAGTGTGTAATATCAAGCCACCTACAGCAAGATGAGATATCAATAAAATAGAACCACATGGAAGTTCACAGGCTGGCTAGCTTGAGTACCAAATGAGCCAAATAGCAGAAATGAGAAAATCTGACTCAAAACAAAGCTCAAAGTGAGAACCAACTTCTGAAACTATTCTCTGAACTCTGTACCAAGCACACTGCACCAAACACACACACACACACACACACACACACACACACACACACACACACA